>JAJGOT010000045.1:902500-1542500 GCA_022457155.1 Cladopsammia gracilis | reverse complement strand
TGTTTTGCTTTTGGATTTCTATTGTTTTGGCTTTTGTTTTAGTTTTAAGAACGGTATGCATAACTAATGTTTGGGGTTAAACGGAAATCTTTCCGGCTAAAAAGTGCAAAATGACGGTTTTTTTTCGCTCGAACCAAAGCAAATTTCCCACCGAAATGTTTTACTAGATTCCAATCTTTCCAAAACCGAGTGTGGATGTTGACATTGCGCCTGTTAAAATGAGTTAGAACGTTTAAAGCGATGACCGCGCGGTCGAACTCCATACAAGCCTTTATACGAAATTGAATTCATAAATTTCCAGGCCATGAATTGACAGAAGAGCATGCGAATAGATGCAGACTAATAGAAGCCAAAATTGGCTCAGTCGAAGCATATAGTGCACTGAAAAAATGGTAAAATGACGGTTTTTTTTTCGTTCCAACTAAATCATATTTTCCACCAAAATGTTCACAAGATCCCAGTCTCTTCAAAACCGAGTGTGGATGTTGACATTATGCCTATTAAAATGAGTTAGAACACTTAAAGCGATGACTGCGCGGTCGAACTCCATACAAGCCCTTATACGAAATTGCTCACTTCAAGGTAAAAATGACGGTCCTTTTTTCAAAAGTTATTAAAATATTTTAACGTTTATAGATGCAATAATAACCATATTACTGGAATCCGAGTGTGGATTTCCGAAAGGTAATTCATAATTTCCTAGGCCATGCATTGACAGTAGAGCATGCGAATAGATACAGACTAATATAAGCCAAAATTGGCTCAGTCGAAGCATAGTGCACTGAAAAAATGGCAAAATGACGGGGTTTTTTCGCTCCAACTAAACCATATTTCCTACCAAAATGTTCACAAGATCCGAGTCTCTTCAAAACCGAGTGTGGATGTTGACATTATGCCTATTAAAATGAGTTATACCGCTTAAAGCGACGACCGCGCGGTTGAACTTCATATAAGCCTTTACTTGACATTGGTCACTTCAAGGTCAAAATGACGGGACTTTTTTTAAGTTATCAAAATATTTTAACGTTTCCAGATAGAAAAATAACCACATTACTGGAATCCGAGTGTGGATTTCTGAAAACTAATTCATAAATGGGAAATTTTGATTTTCCCTTAAAAAATGGCGTTTTCACAGTGATTTTAAGGAAAAAAATGGGGGTCTGGGGACGAGTTAAATCCAAGGGCTCTTAAAGCCATCTCGTTAATGCGTTAGAACGTGAGGTTAATAAAAACAAAATAGAATAATTGATAGCGGAGCACTTGCCAGGCCGAAGGCCTGGCTGCGCAGCTCCATACTCATAGAACCTGTGCCGTCATTTTTCATGGTAATGGCTAGCGGAATGTTTCGCGGGCGCGTGTTTGCCCGCCCGCCCGCCTCTGCCCGCCCGCCGTGTTGGAACAACATCCGGGATCTTGAAAGCAAGGCTTTGTTTTACGCGCGGCCACACAGCCGTGAGCTCGGGAAACACTTTAGTTGTTTTGTTGTGTCTAGCGGAGAATTAAAGTCGTTATTTTCCTGCATTTATTCGCGGTTTGCTACTCAAGACAGGGATACTAATTAAGGAATACTCAGAAGCCGCTTTAGTGGAAAAAGACGAGCTTTCAGGGATAAAATCTTGCTTCGAGGAACTTCATGTATTACGTTTTTATCAATGCGGGAGATCTTTGTTTTCTACGGATTTCAGAACCAGAAGCGGAGATTTGAATTTCCAAGCAAATGAGGAACTTAAAGGTAAAACAGATTACAGTTTTCGATGAGAATTTATATTGATATCAATCTGTGAGTGACTTTTTATTAGTATTATTGTTAGTTTTGGAGAATTGATTTTAAAACGTGCTTAAATTCAGTTGTATCGATCTCTTGAATTTCATCAAAGAAATCTTAAACTCGATGAGCTATAATTAAATGGTACGCGTTTTGCTTTTAAACGTAAACTAATGGAGATTTGAATAATTTTTTTCGAAAGAAGATTGTGTTGTCCATTTTTGTGTGTTTGTTCATTCATTAGATAGATTGAAAAGCGATTTTATGTAAACAAAACAAGACTTTGATTTTATAGTACAGTTCTATCTTCACTCGCATCGCCTTATGCAAATATGTTTGTGTATTTTTGCAATTTTTGATTTTCAAATCAGTTTTTCGGGCAATTTTTGACAAACATAAACTGTATTTTATTCGGCAACTAGTGGTACTAGTTATTCTAGACAGAGAAAAGTTGTTTTTGTGAACTTTTGTACGGTCTATAAAAATGTACTGTGCAGACGGTCGCGTAATACTGTTTTTGAGAATTGCTAAAATTAAAAAAAAGCCCATTCGTCAATCTTAATTCTTGTGCTTCCAACCTTTCACCTTAGTTAAGTTTCACCTTAGTTAAGTTTCACCTTAGTTAAGCTTGTTCAAAGTGCGACGCTGTTAGGCTTGGGTTATGTATATATATTAGTGAATATAGTAAAGATGCTGTTGTAGCGCACCTTTAGAATAAGTCTTCTTAACCCTTTAACTGCCAATCGTACATATTCGTACGAAAATCACTAGTAGTGATTTAAAAATCTTCAGCTTTCACATATCTACACAAATAATAGTAATGATCCCTTGTTAGGGCAAAGCGATAAGTTTTATAGAATTAACAACCAACTACTTGACTACAACTGTGGATTTCCACTGCATATGGTTGTTCATTCGGCAGCAAATCCAGAAATGTCCGTTTTCTACTTCCCAGGAAAACAACAAAAAACGCACATCTTTGCATCGATTTCTTTTAATGAAAAAGTAACTCTAAATCCAAAAGTGTACATTTGCAGCTAACTTCGAACCTATTCCTCTGCATCCACTTAGAGAAATTCCCATCAATATTTCAACAGACCGAGCAATTTCCATTCAATCAGAGCTATTCTTGCGAACTTATAATATCCTAATGCACGACCGAAAGGAATTCTGGGTAACAATCATACCGGCGGCATGCAAGTTTATATTTTTTATAAGTGTCGAGCCACCCAGACCAACTGGCAAAATATTGCACCGATTGCAGTTTTTAGAAGTCAAAAGTCGTCCAAATTGCCTTGGTAGGTCTCGAAATCCAACCACAGAAGGGCCAGAGAGACAACTTCACTCATGGACCGCCATGTTTTGCTACAGATACTTTTGGAGTTCCAGTCATAGTCAAATCATCTCTCACCTCTGGTTTCTTTCAGACGTTTGCCTCTGCCCACCATTCCAGCTTTATGATGCCAGCCTGGGGGTTTCTGCAGTGAAAAATGACTCGAAAAAGCACTTATAAACCAAATTCTTATCAGATTCGAGTCCGTGTGATCGCTAATCGAGCGAGCAACGGCTGAATACTGACGTCACAATGAAAATTCGAGCCCACTTTGATTTGAAACAGCGTATATTTTTATGTGAGCTATTTATATGCAGTCACGAAATTCTACAGATTGCCTAGCCCCACAAAACTGCTTTGGGAACCCAAAGAAATTTGGTAATTAAAGGGTTAAAATACGTACATGAAAACATCACATGATGCAAATCAGCCAATAGAAATTTATGTTCACGAAATGGGCGTAGTTTTATTTTAGTAGCCATTTGGGGTATTAAAAACAGGAAATCACTAATTTTTGATTACAAAGTTTACATTTTCACGCTAGTGACTAAAATGGGGTCTATAATTTGGTTATACAATAGACGTGTTTTGAAAATGTTATAGGCTGAGATTTTTCATTATTATTATTATTATTATTATTATTATTATTATTATTTTTATTATTTTTTTTTTTTGGAAAAGGAGGGGAAACCTTGCCCCTCTGCTAACAACTTTTCTGTACAGCATTGGAGGATCTGCTCTTATCAGTGCTCCACTTTTTCAAGACCAAAACCCAGAATAGTCCTCAACTTCGACGACTAAGGAGAGCTTTTTATCACAATATTTGGTGCCGTTTTTCCACCACAATCAAGAAAGCGTCTGGTAACCATCTGTCTTCGCTTTGGTGAGTGCGTGCTTTTCAATTTTTGTGGTTTTGGTTTTGGTCTCGCGAGTTTTCTCCACCTCGCGTTACGTGAAGATGGCCGCGCGTCCCGCGCACCAGCCGTTCGCCCACACTAGAACTGTCCGCTTGATAGCGGAGGAAAACCTGGATCTCGACTCGCTCAGTATAGCGCAGTCGTTACCGGACTTTAAAGAAGAAATCGTTTGGATTGTACCCCTTTACGGAGGAAAGTGCTTCGACATCACCCTCCGATCTACAGAATCGGCCACGCGGTTGGCGGCATCGGGCTTTGACTGCGAAAGCCGCGTTATCCCTTTACACCTTTTAGGGAAAAAAGTAACCTTTATTTATGCAGGGTAGCCCATTCAGCTCTAGAATGATATCCATTGGGGCCCTGCAAAATGCACTACACGTGTCATGCTTCGTTCCCGTTGAATTCCCCGATGAAAACCTGCTACAACTCGTGGAACAATACGGCGACCTCAAAGCGCGAGCAGTCCGCCGGCTTTGCTTCAAAGCCACGGGCTACGAGCACATCGAGAACGGCATCCGTGTCGTAGCATTCACACTTTACAAAAGGCAGTGCCACACAAATTAGTCACTCAAGGGCTCGAGTTATTTTTTTAAGTACACGGGCCAGCCAATACTATGCTACCGGTGCCAGTCTTCCGAGCACGTTGTTAAAGACTGCCCGAAGGCGAAACGCCACAAGGCGAACCACGAGGCTCCAGTGCCCGGGGGAGGGATGGGTTGGGGGGGGGGGGGGGGGGGGCGGCAACAGAGGCCCACCCGGCTTCCACTACCGCAACCAGCAACGACACTTCCCCTGTAACCACAATAGGCCATTTTCGCGATGGCGTTATTTGACTACAACTACCAGAATTAATTTCGTTTTTCCTTTCCTATTTAAATTTTGTAATCCCAGTGAGGTATAAATAACAATGGCCACAATTTGCACTACAAAACAACAAATTTGAACCTCCGTGCGATCCTTCTTCAGAAACTTCCGGCCACCCCGTACTACCGATGCCGTGAGGGTAAGCATGAGAAATTTAATCTTGAATGCGAGTTTCGCCGCAACATCCTGTCTCGTGGTAATTCAAATACCACAGATGATCACACGCGTTTGGCGTAGATGAAAGATCTCCTAAAAAACGATCGAAGATCACGACGTAGAAGGAGCCATCATTCGCAGTAATGAACAGTGGATAGAGCTGGGGGAAAAACCGACCAAGTATTTCTACCAGCTTGAAAATCAGCGACAGACCAGAGGGTCCAGAGGAGCTCTATTTGATCGTACAAGACGCTATTTTCTTTGAATCGTCGCTGTCTTGAAAGTTAAACTGATTGCGTTACACAAAATATGTACGGCGGGCCAAATTACTACGGGCTCGGAAGCTGCGAAATCGGCGCACAGTAACTACGGAAAGGGAGGAAACCGATTTAGGCATATTTTTTCAAATCCCTGTAACTCAGACGAAATTCAATAAAAACGCCTCATTTTAAGTATGTGATCTGTAATTTCTATATCTAATGAAATATCAAAGAAATCCATCGAAAAAAGTAGGTAAACCTACATTTGCGGCGACCGAAATTTACAGCTTGAAAGCATCGCTTTCGTTCAATGTGCACCGCAACAGCTGGTGACGGAAATGACGCCATCAGGTTATTGTGCGCATGATCGGAAGTTTTTTCAGACGTTATCGCATCCGCCGAAGGTTATGATTCGATTGCCCGTGTGCAGTTTCGCTGGATTTTAAGATGTAAATCTTGAAGTCTGCTGAAATTCTTCGCAAATTCTACTGTTCTAGTGTAAAATGGGTATTCAACATTTAGTCGTTTGTTAAGAAGGATTTTAGTGTGGACTGGGTTTTAAAACCTTTCAAAAGCCGCGAGCAACGGACTAGAGGTCGGCTGTGGTTTCCCATGGTGTAGCGCTTGTACATTTTGACCTCATTTTGGCGTCCTTTTTTGCCTGGCGGTTGGTGTGTTGTTTTCGCCACTAATATTAGCATGTAGATTTTTATGTACGAAAGCCGTTTAAATTTATTGTACTTTTCTCTCTGAAATACCGGACATGACAGGATCTGAAATGATCTGTTGGCGTGAATGTCTTTCCTGCTATTCGTAATGTCACGCTGGGCCCAGCTATTTTAGTTTTGTCTTTGCAGGATTTCAATTGTCAGGATCCAAGCTTTATAGCAGAGAGAGCTGTAGCTTAATAAGCTGTTCAACTTGTAGATAGTTGAAGTTTGTCTCAGTCAAGGTTGTAATTTTAGCTCGCTGTTTATACTAAAACTCCGCTGGCAATTTCGACAGTCTGGCAACTGCTTCCGTTTGAACACCAAAAGAAATTAAACACGCGTTAAATTTTCAATAATCTTTCTACCATTTCTTCTAAGTCGGATTTTCTTGCAGGAGCAGACCTTTTCAAAGAAGAATTTCCCATGTTTTTGATTTTCCCTCCACAGCTGATGTTTTGAATTAGTAACGGCTTACCGCACATCCGGTCATTGCCACTTCCGTCACCAGATGATGCGGTTCACCTCGAACTCGTCACGTGGTACAAGTATCATTTCTCTCGGCACTTCGTGCCTCGTTGTTAAAGTGAAGAAAAAGTCAGGTTTCTTGTGAACACTGGTTTCAAGTTTAGGACCATTCTTCGGAACGTTTACCCCATGAAAGGAAGGGTGCTGTCCGTGGCTGTTTTAATGGTAAACTTTAGCGAATCGACTGTTGTCACTATTACTAGCTTTAGGGGGTTATTACACGAGACCGGAACGAATTCAGACCGGTACGAATCACTATGATACGAGTAAGTTTGCATTAGACCGGTACAAAAGTAATAAGCGATTACATGTGACCGGTACAAACTTAAACCGGTACGATTTCAGACCGGCATGGAGTGTTTACATGAGACCGGTATGAAATTAAACCGGTACGATTTCAGACCGGCATGGGGTGTTTACATGAGACCGGTATGAACTTAAACCGCGCGGTACGATTTCAGACCGGCATAGAGTGTTTACATGAGACCGGTATGAGCCTCAAGCCAATCATTGTTGAAGAAACAAAAATCTCATACCGGTGCGAATTTATTTCGTGTTTACATGGCGCTCCAGTCTTACTTCAAACTGGTAGAACCGGTCCGAGGTGATTTTCCGAACTGGTCTCAAGTAAAGAGAAATATAAATTTGTATGGAGACCGTCTCTTTTTAGATGCCGGCAAAAAAATCCTCTACTCAGGGATGTGTATTAAGAGCCCGTAACTGTAAATATCGAGAATCACTGGGACAGGCTCCCAAAATCGAAAATCCTGATAATTACTCATGCGCGAAGCGGCATGAGGTAAGGTTTCGGCTCCGTTTTTCTTGTTTTTATTATTTTTATTTTTTGTGTCACGATTTTGCATGCAAATTTATGCACGCATATTTTAAATTGTGCACTTCTGGTTCATGTCTTAGCCATTTACACTTCCTGTTTAGTGACTTCCGGCTACTGTCACTTCCGGTAAAAGAGCGTTACTTACGTGTCACGACAGCATCGCCTACAATCCTACATACATTACTATGTTCACGTTTGGTATATATAAGTCTTAGAAGAATCACTGGTTTCATTGTGGTACAGCCTTCATTCACAAAACATTCAAAAGACTTTATTACGCATGCGCATGAATTTATGCACGCGAACTCACCCCTGCCTCCCCTAGAAAGTTATTTTTGCCTCCTATTGTTATAAAAGGCTTCGGGAAGGTTGAACCAATCAGAATTCGTCTACTGAGCACATGTCTGGGTTTTAGGGGGGACTAGAGAGAATCGGTTTGTCACTCAGAGAAGACTATCAGATTCAAACAAATATGGCCTCTTCTGTACTAAGTAATTTTCAGAAGTTCATTTTCCATTACTCAGTACCAAAATGTAAACATGCCTTTGAAGACTTCGAAATGGAAAGAAAGAGTCCTTAAGACGATTTGTATGCCTTTGAAGTGGCGGTTAGAGAGCTGAAAGCGATGGAATCGTCCTGTGAGGATCACAAAGCGAGACACAAAGTGAGACATGTCTTCCTACAGAATTCATACTCGAAGCACGAAGCGGCAGACTTTACTAAGAGAATTTTCAAGCATTCCTGGAAAACTACGGTAAAGAAAATAACATTTTTGAATTTCCATTTACTTTGTAAGAAACATTTCATAGACTGTTGTCACTGTTTGTTTTTCGACATGTGCTAAAATTTGCTTGCGTTGCTGACACGGCTTCCTCGATGCGATAATTTAACGCATTTTGCTCTTGAGACTAAACTAATAGATATTTGAATAAAACGTTCAACTGAGAGAATTCGTTGTCCTTTTTCCTGTGTAAAGGCAAATTGCGATTAAACTTGTTCGAATGTTTTCTTCGTGAAGCCAATAATCACGCTAGTAAATATAATTAAGTTAGATGGCCGATGGTGCCTTCTAAAATAAAGTTCGCTTTCAAGATTTTTTGATTCGCGAAAACATTATGCGAATCATCTTTACGGATAAGAATGGCATTCTATATACACAGGAAAAGTCTGAAATTTTAGAAAACATTAGATATAAATAAAGCAGATTGCATAATTTTTTTTTTTTTTTTTTATTTTTAATTTTAATTTTAATTTTGTGATGAATTCGCCGGCGCTGCAGTTAGGATAAATAAATCGCCAAGCCTTCGATTCCGGAAGCAGAAAATCTCTGAATTCTGATAAGCGTTTAACTCTTTTATTCAAGGGAAAGACATTTTCATTCAAGGGAATATGAGGTTGACCTTTATAACAAATATTTTGGATTCACGATCATGAATCGAATTAAATTTCACACGAAATTTGCATATATGAAATTAAACGGGTGGGGGGTGGTGGGGTCATGATGCGTCACGCAATATTTATTTTTATTAAAATTTTTCACAGTTTTGACATTATAAAAGCAGAATCTCCTGAATCCGATAACATGTATTTTTTTCATTATCTCAGATAAATTTAGAACTTTCATAAATTTATTGGAAATCTGGGCAGGAGGAGGGGTCTTTGGGGCTTGGAAATACAGGCGGGAGGGAGGGGGGGGGGAGGGGAGAGTCTAGCGGTCCAGGAAATCCGGGCGGAGGGGGAGGGGTCAAACAGTCTTGCCGTCCGTCGGTTGGGGGGAGGAGGGGGGAGGGGTGGATTCTTTCTGGAATAACCCAATGAAATAGAAATAATTCACGGTTTGGGAAGTATTAGACTAGTGTGGATTTGATCAGGAATCAACAAATTAAATATTCAAAGCGAGTACAGAAAAATTGGTAGCTTCAATCAACATGTCTTGTGTGATGGTGCAATGTGTGTCATGCAAAATTCGTTGACGGGGGAGGGGTGCGTGACCCGTTTAAAATAAACCGTAAAACTTTCTTACGCAAGCGCATGAGTGTAGGCTACAATAGTAGCCTCTTGTTTGCCAAAAAGTTACTTTTGGGGAGCTATGTTCAAAAATAATATATATACATAGCCCAAGCCTAACAGCGTCGCACTTTGAACAAGCTTAACTAAGGTGAAACTTAACTAAGGTGAAAGGTTGGAAGCACAAGAATTAAGATTGACGAATGGGCTATTTTCAATTTTAGCAATTCTCAAAAACAGTATTACGCGACCGTCTGCACAGTACATTTTTATAGACCGTACAAAAGTTCACAAAAACAATTTTTCTCTGTCTAGAATAACTAGTACCACTAGTTGCCGAATAAAATACAGTTTATGTTTGTCAAAAATTGCCCGAGAAACTGATTTGAAAATCAAAAATTGCAAAAATACACAAACAAATTTGCATAAGGCGATGCGAGTGAAGATAGAACTGTACTATAAAATCAAAGTCTTGTTTTGTTTACATAAAATCGCTTTTCAATCTATCTAATGAATGAACAAACACGTAAAAATGGACAACACAATCTTCTTTCGAAAAAATTTATTCAAATCTCCATTAGTTTGCGTTTAAAAGCAAAACGCGTACCATTTAATTATAGCTCATCGAGTTCAAGCTTTCTTCGATGAAATTCAAGAGATCGATACAACTGAATTTAAGCACGTTTTAAAATCAATTCTCCAAAACTAACAATAACACTAATAAAAAGTCACTCACAGATTGATATCAACATACATTCTCATCGAAAACTGCAATCTGTTTTACCTTTAAGTCCCTCGCTTGCTTGGAAATTCAAATCTCCGCTTCTGGTTCTGAAATCCGTAGCCGGAAACAAACATCTCCCGCATTGATAAAAACGCAATACATGAAGTTCCTCGAAGCAAGATTTTATCCCTGAAAGCTCGTCTTTTTCCACTAAAGCGGCTTCTGAGTATACCTTAATTAGTATCCCTGTCTTGAGTAGCAAACCGCGAAAAAATGCAGGAAAATAACGACTTTAATTCTCCGCTAGACACAACAAAACAACTAAAGTGTTTCCCGAGCTCACAGCTGTGTGGCCGCGCGTAAAACAAAGCCTTGCTTTCAAGATCCCGGATGTTGTTCCAACACGGCGGGCGGGCAGAGGCGGGCGGGCGGGCAAACACGCGCCCGCGAAACATTCCGCTAGCCATGACCATGAAAAATCACGGCACAGGTTCTATGAGTATGGAGCTGCGCAGCCAGGCCTTCGGCCTGGCAAGTGCTCCGCTATTATTGAAACTTTCTAGAAATTTATAGTTTTCGAGAAAAGGGGGAAAAACCGGATTTTGCCTAATTAATTATGCAAAAATCACAGTTAAATTGACCAACTTCAGTACTCTTGTGCTGAAACAAGGTGCAACGCTAGAAAACGAGGATATGTTTTATATTTAGTATAAATCATCTACTTTCTAGCCATTGCCCTTTTTTAAGTTTTCCAGAGATTCAGAAAGTTTCACGGTTTCTTTAAAAAATACCATCTCATGCATTTTGTGAAAAGGTAAAAATTGAGCAACTTCAATGACATAAAATCCATCTTGGTATGTCCGATATCAAATCAAAATATATACAAGGATAAAGTTCGGCCCTTATACTGAAACAATATGAAATAGAAAATCTGGGCAATTCAGATTCGTGCTCCCCAAAACTCATGAAAGAACGCATAAAGTTTTTACTGTAAGTACGGTTTCATGGGGAGATTTAATCTTTGTGGTCACCGAAGGTGATTTAATCTCATTAAATATGTCGAGCTACCGAAAGTTATCATGTACCAGTAATCATGTCATCGCTAGTATTACGTGGATCAATTTCCATTGTATTAAATTTATGCACACTATTCATTTCGCGCCAGAATAAATTTATTTGCGCCAAACGGCTTCCAAACCAGGAGGAATGGAAAATATAGTCTCGTTTTCGCAACAACTTCTATTTCGTTCCTGTCGCACATATTCGGCAGCTAGCTGGACAGTTCTTTTCCAGGATTTCATCATTTGAATTTCTAATACTTAGCGCACATTTTAAAGAGAATCGAGAGGTGGTGTTACCGGAGATGTCAGATAACAAATGATGCATTGACTAGAAGGGAAGCTGAATTTGTCCGATTGTGTAGCGACCGTCTTCAGTTAAAGCAACTGCGGCTAAATTGAAACATTCTCGCACCAGAAATGGACGGTTTTAGTTGTTGTCGGCGTAAAGGGAACCTTTGTTGTTTCGTTTTGGTGCAATCGAAGAATGAATGCATTCATACGCGATGGCCAGTCCTTCCCGCCGTGTTAACACTAAAATTTTCAGTTGAATTCGTCCTAGACTTTCGAGGATCATGAATCATTCACTGCCAATCACATTGGGGATGTCAGGTTAGTCTATTTACTTTTTCTACCCAGCGTTTTGCCATAAAGTGACCGCCTTTCACGCGTATGAAATCTTAGATTTTACCAAAAGTCAAATTACTGTGTTTTTAGATGAAAAGCTGGTGCCCGTATATTAAAAGTCCAATTATTATATACACTGACCCTGTATTTTATATTGTGAACGCGGGAAGTTCCGATTGTATGTATTTTGTTGGCTACGCATAAATAATGTTTGGTGCAATTTCATGCACGCGCGCACGAAATTTTATAACAAAGAGCTGGTCGCTATTGTCAATCGGAACGTGCTAATACATGTATTTGTGAGTTTAAGGTTTCATAAATTTTGGATGTCTCTTGGGGTGCAAAGCTATCTTTGTTATAAAGGAGGAAAGGCTCGATTGAAAGAACAACAGGCGATATAATTTTTTAAACGCGCGCGCGAGAAGCTCGCGGGCATATTCCCGTACTCGGACAGTATGAATACAGTGTATATACAGCATGTATTCATCTACATCTACATGATTTACTTGCAAAATCCTAATGGACATAAAGCAAGTTTCAGTGCAAAGTGCGAAATGTAAACAATAGTGCAAACAAAAATAATGATAATGATTTTTGAGAACCCTAGAAATTTAGCCCTGAATTTTCTTGGATTTGTTCATGATTCGTAAGCCACTAAAGACCACAACGAAATGAGTGCGCTTAGCTTGCGGGATTATTCGCTTTAGAGAGCAAATCAAGTTGCGGCGGCAGCTAACGAGCAGCAAAACCGCGAAAAGAAACTATTTCATAGATAGTCGAGCGGGTGATCGCGCGAGCGCGAAAATCTCCTCCTGTAAACATTACAGCTTTCTTACTTCACGACCAAGCTTTAAAAATTTACAACCTTTCTTTCTTTGCTAGGCAATATAATTCCAGGTTAATTGCATTGCATTCTGTGTGATTCTTACTGGCAGCCAACTTAATTACATTTTATGCATCCACCTGAGCTTGAAATATTCAAAGACATTCAAGATTGTAGAGCAAGCAATAATTTTCTCCTGGAAAAACTGAAGACCTACACTGACTTGAACACTACACTACAGTATTATAAACCACGCAGCCAGCTCGATGTAACATAAAAGTACTAATCATGCAGCCAGCTTACACTTAATCTGACTTAATATTATTGTCCATCTGAACTGGTGGCTGGCACATCGCATAAAGTTCAATATAACATAAAAGTACTAATTTGTGCAGCCATCTTACACTTATATTGTCCATCTGAACATTTACTGGCAAGTGGCACACCTCATACAGTTCAATGTAACATAAAAGTACTAATCATGCAGCCAGCTTACACTTAATATTATTGTCCATCTGAGCTGGCAAGTGGCACACCTCATACAGTTCAATGTAACATAAAAGTAGTAATCATGCAGCCAGCTTACACTTAATATTATTGTCCATCTGAGCTGGCAAGTGGCACACCTCATACAGTTCAATGTAACATAAAAGTACTAATCATGCAGCCAGCTTACACTTAATATTATTGTCCATCTGAACTGGCAAGTGGCACACCTCATACAGTTCAATGTAACATAAAAGTACTAATCATGCAGCCAGCTTTAATTAATATCATTGCCCATCTGAACTGGCCGGTGGCACACCTCATACAGTTCAATGTAACATAAAAGTACTAATCATACAGCCAGCTTACACTTAATATTATTGTCCATCTGAACTGGCTAAAAGTACTAATCATGCAGCCAGTTTGCATTTAATATTTTGGCACATCTAAACTGGCAGGTGGCACACCTCATACAGTTCGATGTAACATAAAAGTGCTAATCATACAGCCAGCTTACACTTAATATTATTGTCCATCTGAACTGGCCGGTGGCACACCTCATACAGTTCGATGTAACATAAAAGTACTAATCATACAGCCAGCTTACACTTAATATTATTGCCCATCTGAACTGGCCGGTGGCACACCTCATACAGTTCGATGTAACATAAAAGTACTAATCTTACAGCCAGCTTACACTTAATATTATTGTCCATCTGAACTGGCCGGTGGCACACCTCATACAGTTTGATGAAACATAAAAGTACTAATCATACAGCCAGCTTACACTTAATATTATTGTCCATCTGAACTGACAATTTTCACATCAGATACAGGTCAATGTAACATAAAAGTATACTAATCATGCGCAGCCAGCTTACACTTAATATTATTGTCCATCTGAACTGGCCAGTGGCACACCTCATACAGTTCGATATAACATAAAAGTACTAATCATGCAGCTAGTTTGCACTTTATATTTTGGCCCATCTGAATGGAGCGGCACCCCTCATACAGTTCGATTTAACATAAACTGAGTACTAATCATGTGCCCATCGCTATAAAAGGTGACAACCCTTGCAAAAATCCTACTTGCGCAAAAAAAGTATTTAAGCCCGGCTTTACCCCTAGCACGTGCCAGAGAAATTTCTCAGAGCCAACTGTGTCAAAATGGACAACATTATTCTTTATTAATTTTCTTGAAAGGTATTATTTTACAAGTGTGTGAATAGCTATGCCTCGTATGAAAGGGTATTAAATAAACTTTCCAAAATATATGTTGCATTTAATTAGCTCAGATTAGCAAAATTATTCCACAATTGCCTATAAATTTAGCTCATATTATATCAGGATTATATTAGTTCATATAGTATATTAGCTCATATTGGTTCAAACTGATATGTAGTTCAAGAAAAAAAGTTGAAAGCAAAAAGTTTCCTTGTTATATAGAGCACCAGGGTCTTTCCAGAGTAAATCCATGCAGAGGAATCGACTCAGGTGCAAATAAAATTTTGTGCATGAAATTTGACCTAATTAAATCTGCAAACATGATACGTGAAAATATCTCGCATCGCATTTCGATTTTGGTTTCCTGTCGCAACAAAAAACACTTTATCCGCCAGACATCTTTCCAAAAGTAAGCCAAAACATTTATTCGAAGCAATAAGCAGATTTCAAAGGTAAATATAATTGCCTTTTGAGTTACCTTACAGTATGACAGAGTATGACCGGCCGTACGTATGTTTACATGTACACTCAACCAATTGTTCAACACCGCTCAACTTTCAAAGTCAATTACTTCGATTCTTCGTTAGAACTGATCAATTTCAGATTCTTTATCGCTTGACATTCATCCATTGTTGCTGTCTTCCATTATACAAACGCCAAAACATCGTTTGGGTCGACACGGGAGGATCTTAAAACTTCGGTTTCGGCGGCGAAGAAATCAGCTTTGTCTCTTTTTTTTTTTTTTTTTTTTTAAACCCCGTCATGTAGTTGAGTAGTGAGCTGTCTAGCTCAAACTCGCTCAGTGATTGGCTTAGAATACTGTCACGCTTCCCTCCCTCTACCCTCTCTCCTGAAAATAACGCAAACTTTTCCGAATTTCATCGTTCCTGAATAGAAGGAACGATATATTTTTATGGCCGTCCTGCAAGAACATTAAGCAGTACTTCCGTTGTTACACGTATGGCGGTACATGTATTGCATCCAGCATGAAATATTTGAGTCTCCATCATGACTGCAGTTTTGTAGAGAACGGCGGATGCAAGTGATTTTTGATATATTTATATTTAAGCAAGACTTGAGTTTCGATTCTTTGGTGGTTTCTCCCATGTGAAGCAGTCTGGAAGACACCATTAGCTCTAAAGGCACAAAAATTAACTAAGACTCAATTTTTGTATTTCGCGCGCATCTCAAACCGATTGAGACGTTTATACACACAGTTTAATACCGGCCACGCTCCAAGCGTCAGGAAAGGTTTTATCAGGAAATACTTTTGTGCACAGTTGATCTTGTCAATGAACTTGTCAATATTTGTGAGTTAAAGGTTTTTATTTATGAATCTTGAATGTCTCATGGGGAGCAAAGCTGTCTTTGTAACAAAGGAGAGAAGGCTCGATTGTTGACGCAACAGGCGATATAATTTTTGTAAACGCGCGCGCGAGAACCTCGCGGGCACCACCTTCCCTTCCCTGGAAATTTTGCCCTGAATTTTCTGGAATTTGTCAGTGATTCGTAAGCCACTGAAGACCACAACGAAAGGAGTGTGATTAAAGTTAAATAAGCCTGTTTAGCTTTCGGGATTATTGTTCTGGCGGTAGCGCTAAGACTGAGCGGTGAAACCGCAAAAAAAATATTTCATGGATAGTCGAGCGGGTGTACGCGAGCGCGAAAGTCGCCTCTTGTGGACATTACATCATTCTAATTTCTCACGACCAAGCTTAAAATATACAGTCTTTCTTTCTTTGTTACCATATAAATAATGTTGCCAGTTACATAAATATACAATGTCAGAAATATAATTCCAGGCAATATAATTCCAGTGATTTCTGACTGCCGGCTTACATTATATGCGTCCAAATGAGCTTAAAAATACTCAAGACTCGAGTTTCGGTTCTTTGGTGAACCTCATCAGTTGCTCCCATGTGAAACGATACTAGCTTTAAAGGCGAGATATTTTTTTTACTTTATTTGACGTTTGCACGCATTTCAAAGCACACATTTCTATTCCTGCCGGCAGCATGCCACTCTCCAGGCGTCAGGAAAGGTTTTACTGTATCAGTTTTAGTAAAGGCGAAGCATTCATTCATTCTTAAAAAAAATTGAGGCTGAAATATTAGAAATTCAGATCACCCTTCGCATGTTCGAGGCTATCAAGTTAAGAGCCCTCTTAGAATTTAGATTCACAGAGAGAAGTTAGCACTCCAACAATGCCTTTTGTCACACAGCGGAGTCCGCCATCTAGTTTATCAAAATTACTCCACAGATTACACTGTTTCTAAAATTTGATCTAATTTCACTACACGTTTGTACATTTTGGTTCAGATTATATTCACTTGGCGTTTTCTGGTTTGTTTCCGATTTAATTACATGCTCCGTGACATTGAAACAGATTATGACACCTTGCCGGTCTCAAAGGGGAAGAAACATGGTGCGTCTTAAGCTGAGGTATGTAAGGAATGCTAGGAAATTTTCCTAGCATTCCTTAGCGGTACTTACAGTAGAAGCCGTCTGCGTTCTCCCATAGTAACGTTTTGGCAAATTATCAGGATTTTCGATTTTGGGAGCCTGTCCAGTGATTCTCGATATTTACAGTCACGGGCTCTTAAGGTCGCGGGGGACAGGTTCCGCTCATCAGTATGCATTTATGAAAAGAGTATGCACGAAGTGCAACAGCTGATACCGAAAATGCGCCACATATTCACGAACAGGCTCCGTAATGTTTCTGCATCAATAATTGCACGTGCAAAGCGCTATCTGGTAAAATACACTATCATTTGCAACGCTTCGTTCTTTCTGCATGAAGTGTTGACAATAGCCCGTGGATTAAAATTAGCAAAATTACCATAATTATATTTTTGCATTCGTGTTTGCTCGGGAAGCCTTCGGAAGCGTAATCAAAGGGCTCTTAAAGCCATCTCGTTAATGCGTTAGAATGCGAGATGGCGTTGTCTTCTTGCGTCTAGGGTGTTGAGAAAAGTCTATGGGGGAGGTACAACACACTTTTGATGAATGGATTACAATGTGAGTTGCCTTATGTTTTTGGAAAATCAAATAAATTCGCAATGATATAGAATTGAAACAGGATGTAAAAGTACAAAAGTTCCTCAATTCGTCTTCTTACTTTCACGTTGTCTCACGTATATCACGAGACGTTATTTTTCTCTAGATGAGACTTCTTTCGATGTCTTGCGAGTTTCTTGTTCAACTGTTTTACTATTCCGACTCCTCTCCACGCGCATTTCATTCCTCAGTCTCTCTCTTTGTTTTCTTGCTCCCATGGGTAAGGGAGGTGACCATTGAGGATTTCGGGCTCAATACGTTCTCAATTCATTCGTTGACGGCGTAACTAATGATTCTAAACGGCTGTTGAAAGCGTAAATTTTTAGCAGGATTTGTGTCAGGCTTGAGATGTTTTTTTTTTAAGGAAAAAATTTGGAAGAATAATCAGTAGTTTGAATTTCAGTGACGTGAGTTTTATTTCTCATTTTATAGATTAGTCGTTTTAATTTCTCTTATTAGGGATACCGATCGAAGAGGTAGAGTAAAGTGTCGGAGAGTGATGCTGTGGTAATGTGCACTTGGTGCTTGGGTTATGGGTAGTGACGTGAAAAATGTAAAGAATGAATAGCAAAAACCATGAAGACAAATCAAATGGTAGAGTGATGTTTTTTCTTTGTGTTTGTTTGTCGTAAGTATCAGTCTGTTGTTTTATTTATTTTGATGTGAAAATGGCGGGAAAATGGTGATCGCGTGGTCATTTTTCGGTGACGTTTGCTATGGGCGCAGTTATAGTAATTGGTTTTAATGGCATAGGTAGTAATTTTGAGAGAACGGCGGAGTTTTCTCGCTGACGTGAAAATGGCGGGAAAATGTTGAGCACGTGGTCATTTTTCGGTCACGTTTGCCATGGGTGCACTTATAGTAATTGGTTTTGAATGGAATAGGTAGTAATTTTGACAGAGCGTGTGGGTGATGGAATGGCAGTGAACATCGCGGAATGAGAAAGGGTCAGTTTTCGACACTTGCGATATTGTACTCAGTCACTTGTCTTTCTAAAAAAAATAAATGGGAACTGGTACTGGGTTTTGAGCTGTGGGTCGCTGTCACTGCTATGGGACTGGGTACCAAAAGACCCTCATGCAGTTCCTGTCCGCTACCTGTGATGAGCGGGACTAGGGCGATTTCCCACACGATCACGAGCTTTTTGAAAAGTGTGCTAGGTAAAGTATTTTTCATTCTAGATCCGTCTTTGAAACGGCGTTTCTGAGTCTTCTATTTTAAAAATTTCCTGGGGGGACATGCTGCCAGACCGCCCTAGGTAGCTTGCGTTTTCGGCGCAAAGAAAAAAATCATGTCGGGTGCTTTCAGAAATATGTCTGCTACTTTATAAAACTGTTGAAAACGCTGCGTTAATATTTCTTTGTATTGCCAGATTTTTAACCGTACCACTTGAAAATAGTCTTTGCGGTCCGTGAAGGAAGCGGTCGCTATACTGTTAAAATTGATAATGGGGTTTTAGTGTAAACGGCGAGGTTATATAATACGCAGCTATAAAGTGTAGCAAATAGAAGGTAAAATTATAGCGTTGACTGAGAGAAACTTCAATTTTGTACAAGTTGAATAGCTTATTAAGGAACAACTCTGTCTGCCATAAAGCTTGGATCCTGAAAATTAAAATTTTGTAAAGACAAAACTAAAATAGCTGGGCCGAGCGTGACTGTTTATTAATAGCAGGAAAGACATTGACGCTGTTATGTTCACCGCCGACAGATAATTTTAGATCCTGTCATGTCCGGTATTTCAGAGAGAAAAGTTAGAGAAATTGAAAGCTTTCGTATGTAAAAACGTACAATATAATACGTATAATATATGGTAATATTAATGGATAAAAGAACACATCAAATTCGAGGCAAAAAAGGACGCTAAAATGAGGTCAAAATCAACGGAGCGCAACACTACGGGAAACCGCAAGTGACGGAGTTGACTTTAGTCCATTGGACGCTGCTTTTGAAAGGTTTTAAAAGTCAGTCTAAACTAAAATCTTCGTTGCAAAAGGCTAAATGTACAAAATCTGCAGCAGTTTGAAGGATGGTCTTAGAGATTCGAAGGCAGTATTTTTCTTCGGCGTACGTGTGTTGCAAGACATGCGGATTTCTTCCCGTTCTTTCAGGGCTTATAGCGAGAAATAGTCGCGCGGGAAATCCAAGAACTATAGATATTGTACTAAGATTTGCTATCCAACTTTTAACAAACAGTTTTTGTAAGTTTAATTAATGAAATGAATGGTTTTGAAAGTGAAGTTTCATGGTATCTCATTATATAATTTAATAATCACGTGAAGAGTTATGTGAAATATTCTGTAAATGGTCTGGGAATAGGTTCGTGGTTTAGAGGAGAGGTATGTTTGGTTGCGTATCGTCAAGGGCGCTATTGCAGTCGAGGTGTATCTGCTGGCTTCTGTATATTAACCACAGAGTTGTTTTCCAACTGCTTTAGAGGTCTGATGTCATTGCCTGACAGATTGTTTTTATCTCGTTAATGCGCTTGCGCATTAAGCGAGATTTCGAAGTCGAGTACTAAAAAAGGGACAAAAGTTGTTAACAAAATTTTGTGGACTTTTGTCCGGGGGGGTTTCTTGTTCCTTCTTTATAGAAGCTATATTAGGACATTGAGGATATGGTTGGTTAAAGCGGTTAGGATTTCAAGAAGGGCGTCACATACTGCCACTAAAATGTTTGGGGAGCACCCCCGGACCTATTGTTAATTTCCCTAGGGTATTGGGATGTCAGAACTTGTGATGAACTTGTCATATCTCACATTACGTTACCGCAAAGGCATTAAGTTCTTCTTATAAAGTTTCGATATCTCACGTTACCTATCAGCTTCAATCATTTATCGTAAAGCCAAAAATAGGTCAAATGCGTTTTTTGGCAAACGCAGTTTGAGAATTTCACGGTGTATTTTTACGAATGGCGACGTTTTAAGAAAGTTAAATGGGACGGGAAAGTTTGTGTTTTAATATGAGCGATATGGCAGAGCAAAATTTGCGTTTGTTCTAGTACGCGGGTGGCGGCTTAGAATTTTAAACATGAACGCTTATCAGCATAAGTGGAAAAGCGTTATTTCCTGAATTATTCTAGAGCTCTCACGCAATGCAAGTATGAACGTCCCAGTATGGGAATCCCGAAACGTCGAGTTGGATATCGAGTTCGAGTTCGAGTTCGAGTTGGACTTCGAGTTGGATTTCGAAATATGAAAAACTATAATCGATAAAAATCGACAGTCTCCTTACGGACACCTCTCTAATACGGATACCTCTCTATTACGGACAGTTTCCTGTGTCCCGACAAAATTCTCACATATTTTCTTTAAAAAAGACCTCTATAATACGGACCCTCTCTAATACGGACAACGGACACTAAATTCGGTCCCAGAGAGCAAATTAATATAAACTTAACCTCTTTATCACGGACACTCCGGTGATCAGGTGATGATAGTTTGAGTAAGTAATACAATTTCCTGTTTGCGGTTACAAACATGTTTCGCAAGACGTTTTCAGAATAAACCTTATCACGGTTTTTCCAAAATTTTATATGAGCCTGATAGCAATAATCCATCGACAATGCTGGGAAAAGCGTCTCAAAATTAGTAAAATGGCCGAGTTTAAAAGCGATATCTTTTAAAATAATGGAGATATAGCTCCGCAAAGTCGGC
The DNA here is from genome assembly GCA_022457155.1 of Cladopsammia gracilis. Taxonomy (NCBI): domain Eukaryota; kingdom Metazoa; phylum Cnidaria; class Anthozoa; order Scleractinia; family Dendrophylliidae; genus Cladopsammia; species Cladopsammia gracilis. Next base: position 1,521,472 of record JAJGOT010000045.1, on the reverse strand, counting down.
AAATTTCACAGACGTTTGTACCGCGCGGCCAAATATCTTGCCTACCGGTAGGCAAGAAATTTGGCCGCGCGGATCTGGATCAGTAAAATCCTGTACAAGATAAACTAGTAGTTTCCATTGGAAAGTGAAGTGCTGCGAGTAAAGCTTATTGTCCTTATTGCAGAAGAAGACTTGTTTGGAGATATCTCGTTAATTGCATGTACTTTAGATAGTGAACAGATGAGCGACTTGATCTATTTTGCCATTGGATTAACTTTGCTAATATATATGCCGTTCGAACGGCAAAACCGCACGGCTACTGAACGGATGAACGCGAAGTATGAATAAAGCCGTTTCTGATGGCTCAAAACGGGAAAGTTTGCAGAGATTAGCGACCTTTAATTCTCTCTCAATGTAATGTGCGACTCTGATGAAGATAACGAATGGAAAGCAGAACTATCGACTATGGTCTAAGTAGAATTTCGAGGCGACTGGAGGCGTTGGAGCGATTTTACCGCCGATTTCCTTCGGTGGATCCGATCGGCTCGATGAGCGGAGTGCTGTCTCTTTCAGAGGGAGGACTGAAACAGTTGAAATAAAAATCGCTGGAATCGCGAATCGACCGCAAAACCACTCACTGAGACACAAGTAAACACACAAAGAAGTTCAGATGAACCAGTTTTATTCAAATATCGTTCCTAATTTTACGTTCAAGCTCGAAGTGAATTTTCCCAATACAAATCCTTATAATTTCGCTATTACGCCATTTACCACGACGTTTATCACTTGAGCTTAGGCTACCTGTGCTGCCAGATGGTACGTTGTGACAAAAGGCAGTATCCTCTCGTGACCTTTTTTCTTTTGTGTAAGGGCCGATTGTCTAGAGGCAAAGACACCTTGATGTTTTCTGGGTAACCCCGTGATTTGAGGCGTTGTTTGAATCTTAAAACGCTCTCTTCAAATGTTTTCTTTTTTATGAAGAGTTAGTTCTAAGCAATCTTATTGCTTTCGCCTTTAATGAATCCATATTTTACGCCTGGTGGGTCAGGCGTGAGACGATGTGTCTGTACTGAAAGGTCTCGGTCGGCTTGTAGTGAGTGTTGATATCCAAGATGGAATCTTTTGTGAATCTTTTCCCATTATTAAAACACTGTGGTGACAATCTAGTTAAACGCTGTTTTCTTTTGTTTTTTTAATTTTTCTCGATTTTTTTTTCCTACTAACTCGAAATCCAACTCGAAGTCCAACTCGAAGTCCAACTCGAACTCCAACTCGAACTCAAACTCGAAGTCCAACTCGAGGTATCATTACTACTGAACCTACCTGCCATGATCTATCAAGAAACGAAACATAATTATTATCAATTCGCTGTTCTGACTCAAATGAGTTCAAATTTTATATTCAAGTTCCGATGAATTTCATTGCATTCTCAAATGCTTGTTCATTTGGCTCGGATGGCTTTATGCCGGTGGATTTTCAAGATCAGTTGCTTATACGCGCCACACTGTGAAAGAAATTTCCGGGAAAGTTTAAAATTTTACAAGATTTTGGTCTATTCTCTTGCCAAATAATGCCATTTCAATGTAATCGATTTTTGTAACAGTTAGCGTAAACTTCGAGTTCTACGAAGGGTTCGAGTTTAATCAATTTTTGCATAACCGGAATTCAATTGGATAAAAATGTACGACGATGAGTCGTGCACTTGTAATAAGCTGAGCGTGCAAGGCCTAGCCGTGTGGTTTTAACGCAATGAGAAGTTCGTAGACAATATAATAATTAAGGCCTTTAAAAATCAGTTGAAATCATTAATTCAAATGGATGGACTCAATACCTATTTAGTTTACTCTTAATTCAAAAGATAAATAGTATTGAAATATTTATGAAGAGGAATTTAACCGTTGCAACCCCTAAAAACTGTACTTATCTATATCCTTGGTGCACTGTATTAAATTTTTCTTAATAGGTTTTTAGAAGACTTACCTTCTACATGCAGCTGAAAAAGCTAGGCTTAAACGTAACAGTCGCTAGACTGTCAAAAATGCCAACGGAGGTTTTAGCGAGCTCCACGCAGCTATAAAGCGTAGCGAATACAAGCTAAAATTACAGCCTTTACTGAGACACTTACGATACGACCAAAAACAGATCGCTGCATTCACCCCTCTCATAAAATAGAAGTCTGTATACAGGTGAACATTTCAAGTTCGTTTACCAACAGGTTGCAACTGAACTGACTGAAAATTCTAAAAACTGACAGGAATCTTCTGCGACACCACCTTTCAACAACCTTGACGGGCTTTTTTAATTTCGTTCCTATTACAAATTAAGTTATCGTCTCTTTCGTAGAAAAATACGTAAGCATTGGGAACATCAAACTTTAAGAGGGTATAAAGGAAAAGTAACACACATCTGAACAGCGCCACCATTTTGGACGGCAATCTATCCGTTCCGATGTTAATCGCGTAACTCTTTCCTCCTTTCCGGTTCTAGATTTTTCTGTTCGTGAAATGACCAGATTTTTTCCGGATACATAAATTGATACTATCCATTAGATTATTACAATGGAACTCAATTCATTCTATAGGTGTCAGAACATTCACTGAAGCGTGATGCTTGAAGTTGTTTCTCGCGGAGAATTTGCCTGTAAAGAGCTGTAAACCCGGCGCAGCTTTTTCTCGACAGCTACAGTGAGCTTACTTTACCATTTTGTAAACAAGGTCAAACACACGACAAATTAATCTAGCACTGCTAAATGAGGGTGCTAATGGGGGTACCCAATTGTCAGTTAACTACTATTTTTTCGGCCAATTGTCAGTTAACAAGAGGCTACACTGGTAGCCTATACTCATGCGCTTGTATAAGAAAGTTTTTCTTTTCTTTTTTTAACTGGGTCACGCTGTCGGAAATCGGTTCATTTCAATATTTTCATTCATTGATCTTATCAAGTGATTTAGCTTGACAAGTAGGAAATTACGTATATCAGTAAGGCTTTTAAATTTGCAAAGTTAAGATAAGGTTACTTTAAAGGCCATGAGAATGACCAGAGTGAATGCGTTTTCGGGATTGGACTTAGAACAGCCGCTTTACGAAAATTATTCGACATTAGATTCTCATACAAAAACCATAATTTCTCACCTGTCAAGATAGCTTCCAAAACCGTAATAAGGATCGTCAGTATTAAAGATGTCTGTTTGATACCGGATCGTACACAGAGAGTATGGGAAGGAAAAAAATTCGAAACTCACTGATGCTTGTGTCCAATAAAATACGGTGTGTCCGCTTACTTTGGAGTCTGCTTAATACAGGTTTTAGTGTAATCAGAAATCTTACTCATTTAATCTAACACTGAAAAGGGCTCGTGTGGTCAAGCCCTGGGTCAACCCGCGTTCGCGTGCTAGGACAAAATGACGAAACAAACTCACCATACTACCATGATCACTTGTCGCACTTCCCATTAGAAAAGGTAGCTCCATTTCCAACTGAGCCTTTGTAACAGCTTTCCCCTCGATCTTCTCTAATCGGAACAACTTTAAATCAAACTCACCGAGTCCAAACTTTCCGCTTATTGTTTGATTATATGTCCATTGAATTGTGCTTTGTCATGTCAAACGGTATGCGACTTATGTGTCATTCGAATGCCGATCCTTTGTCATCATCTCGATAAAAACTCAGAATAACTTTGACCACGCCACTCGACGCCATCACGGAGATCAAGGTCAACGCTCTACGACCCTGGTACCTTTCGCATATAATATCGGTTAATATGTCACCTGGTCACGCAGCGAGGCAGGTAAAAGTCACAAAATAGCTTTGCTGTTAGGAAAAAACTATGTTGCTTTTATTAACAACAACAATCGTTAATTTAGTATAATTAATAGAATGTCACTTCACTGTTACCGTATTTTCTCGATTAAACGCCGGGCCCCGAATAAACGCCGGGTATAATTAAGGAAGTTGTAAGTAAGCTCCTCAAACGTTTGTTTGTGGTATAATAAACTTAAGATTTAAGGGCAAGGTACAAGGCTGCCAAGAAAAACGAATAATAACCCTTTCTTAAAAAATGGCGGGCGAGAAAAAACTGCTGATACAAAGAAACGCCGGGTCCACAAGGCCAAGTTTGAAATAAACGCCGGGGGCATTTAATAGAGAAAATACGGTAACTTTTCATTTATCAGTAAACTACTACTATATTTTTGGGCAATTGTCAGTTAACTGTTAACCCCATCAGCACCCTCTTAAATGCACTGGTATTCTGAATTTCACTTTTGCCGGAACGCAATTGGCATGAAAACAAAACGGAAAAACTCGCGAGATAATAACGCCTTTTGTCACAACATTTCACCCACGACTGAAAAACCTTAAACAAATACTGATGAAAAATGGAGTTTCGTTCAAAACCAACCATTCCTGAAAACTATTTACAAAACGCCGCCTAACACATCATACAAGATGTAAATCACTTAACGACACGACTCATAACAGCCAAACTTTGAAAGCTAATATAAATGCATCGCAACCGCAAAACCACATAGCGGAGTCGGTGCAGGCCTGTCATGAACCTCATTTCGATCTAAGGGAAACTAAAAAAGTGACCGCCAGGAGTGGTGCCCTGTTTATCCGCTCCAGACCCAATATTTTCTATACTAGTGTATCCAAAAGATAGTAACTGCTGCGGTATATTTGTTGTAATAATGCTGTTTTATCATCTCGCTGGTATTACGGAATTTTGTCTTTCGTTTTTTGAGGGGAAGCAAAGCAAATGTAACCGGGATGAATCGACGAAAATTCCAGCTGATAAGACTAATTTTGTTTTGTAATTCACGCATCAAGTTCCTGCAATGTCTGTAGAATATTGTTGAGTGAAGGACGCGTTGACCACGAGGAAGGTGCGAAAATTTAGGTTAATTACTGTGTTCGCGTCTCCCAAGCTCAGCTCAGGTTTCGCGTCCCCAAGCGCTCAGCTCAGTTCAGTCTCATCGACCGCTGTCGGAGTGATTTCAAAGTAAATTTGTCTTTTATTCCGTACAATCTTCGAAAATGTTTGCCATTCAACGGTCCTATCACCATGCCTCACAGTCCTCGCTCAACTCGTGGTAGTCTTCGACACTTCAGTTCCGATTTCGACTGGGACCTGTTGGACCAAAATATTACAAATCTCGCAGCCAACAGCTTGAAGCAGCAAGCGAGGCTCTTGTTCGTAGCGCAGTGCATTCTGGCCCAAAATGTGTTCGTGGCGCAGTGAATTCTGGTAAAAAGCGATCAAATCGAGATTTTTCCTAGCTTATATTTTTTTTCTCATATATTTCTTTTAAATCCTGATTATGTTGCTGCTCACTCGCTACGCTCGTTCCGCAGCAATAAGTGCGTCCATAGCAGACGTGACCGAAAAATGACCACGTGATCACCATTTTCCCGCCATTTTTCACGTCAAAATATGTAAAACAGCAGACTTGATACTTTAGCTAACTACAAAACTTTCCGTTTCATTATGCAAGAGTAGGAACAGCAAAATACCATAAATTTTGATTTTCGTTCTATTTTCGAATACTGCTGGAGAGTTGAAAAAGAAATGGCTGATGGCGCGATGTCTGCTAAACATAGCTCAAATTGTCCTGGCATGGGGAAAGGCAGCTCTAGAGAAATGACATGTTGTTACGGCCTCCTTCCATTGGATTCGGCAAATGTGAAGTTCAATGTTTGAATCGGGCCTTACTTTAAAGAATATTAAAGATTCAGTCACCATTTGTTGTGTCAATTGATATTTTGATAATTAATATTAATGTCTCATCTGATCAGATATAAAGTCATTGCACGTGACGTATTATCGATGTGGGCTTTTAATTGTTTTAAAATTGCGGCAATCTATTGTATTTGATTTAGAAAGTCTTTTCAATTGTCAAATATCCCAACAGAAAATAGACAATGAATAACTGAAAATGCACTGTGTAAATTGAACCAACAACACATTTTCATCGTCAATTAGCTAGCAAGGCGGGAAAAGTCTTTCACTTTCACTTCCCTAACATCAAAATTATTTACATTCACACTCGTGATTCTTTGTTACTCATAACTTTTTTTGACTTGCACCAACACGAATTTTCAAACCAAGTTCTCTCAATCTTCTCTATCCTGCCAATAACCATATCCAGTTGACTACTGCGCCTCGCATTTTCTACATAATGTCTGATTCTACAACGCCATCTTTACCATATTTATTTTATATTTATTTTAGATTCTTCTTTTTTTAACCTCATGTTTCAACGCATTAACGAGATGGCTTTAAGAGCCCTTTGATTTTATCTACGATTTAATGTTTCTGTGGTTTTAAGTACAGATAAAATATACACATGTTAAATAAAATGCGACATTTTTCGGTCTCGACGAAGCTAAGAAAGTTCATGCTGTATTTATGTCTGCTTTTTGAGGTTTATAGTTGAGATTGTGCGCGCTCGACGAAGCTAAGAAATCTCAGCCTTTATCTTTGTCCGCTTTTTGACTGACATCTCAGAGGGGGGGGGGGGGGGGGTGCGCACTTCTTGCACCCCCCTAGATTCGTCTTTGAAATGACATTTGCGAGTCTTCTATTCAAGGCCGACAGATAATTTTAGATCTTGTCATGTGCGGTATTTCAGACAGAAAAGTTAGAGAAATTCAAAGTTTTTGTATATAAAAACGTACATGCGAATATTAATGGCTAAAAGAACAGACCGAATACGAGGGAAAAAAGGACGGTAAAGTGAGGTCAAAATTAATGGAGCGCAACACTACGGGAAACCACAAGTGACAGACTTGACGTGAGTCCATTGGACGCTGCCTTTGAAAGGTTTTAAAAGTAAGACTAAAATGGTCGTTGCAAACGGGTAAATGGAGAATAGTTTGCTACAAAATGTACAGCAGTTTGAAGGATAGTCTTCGAGATTGGAAGACATTATTTTTCGTCGGCGTACGTGTCCTGCAGGATTTTTTGCCGTTCTTGCAGGGGTTTTTGCGAGAAATAGTCTCGCGGGAAATCCAAGAAGTATAGATATTGTAGTAAGTTTTTCTATTTAAGTTTTAATAAACAGTTTTTGTAAGTTTAATTAATGAAATGAATGGGTTTCGAGGTGAAGCTTCATGGTATCTGATTATATAATAAGTGTTAAGCGTCATATTATTTTACAGGGATATTACTAATCACGTGGAGAGTTATGTGAAATATTCTATAAATGGTCTAGGAATAGGTTCGTGGTTTGGAGGAGCTATTGGAGTCGAGGTGTGTCTGCTGGTTACTGTGTATTATAAAATTTGAGCTCCTAGCGAAAGACGAGTCGCTAGTGCCTTCCGGTGTTCCTTCTGATCGTAGCTGGAATTCGAGCACATGTATAGTCAGATTTATTTATTTCCAGCACTGTAGGCGCATTGTTCCACCGCATATTTGGTAAAAAAATGGTGTCTTTTAGGGATAAAATTCTGGTTGACCACGGCCACTTTGGTATCTTTCAGGGTTCCACTTTTTTTTCCGACGAGCACCCCCGCCTGACGACTTATGGGAGTCCCCCCCCCCCGGGAGTAGAACATTCTTACTAATTTTTATCTCGTTAATGCGCTTGCGCATTAAGCGAGATTTCGAAGTCGAGTACTAAAAAGGGACAAAAGTTGTTAACAAAATTTTGTGGACTTTTGTCCGGGGGGGGTTTCTTGTTCCTTCTTTATAGAAGCTATATTAGGGCATTGAGGATATGGTTGGTTAAAGCGGTTAGGATTTCAAGAAGGGCGTCACATACTGCCACTGAAATGTTTGGGGAGCACCCCCGGACCTATTATTAATTTCCCTAGGGTATTGGGATGTCAGAACTTGTCATGAACTTGTCATATCTCACATTACGTTACCGCAAAGGCATTAAGTTCTTCTTATAAAGTTTCGATATCTCACGTTACCTATCAGCTTCAAACATTTATCGTAAAGCCAAAAATAGGTCAAATGCGTTTTTTGGCAAACGCAGTTTGAGAATTTCACGGTGTATTTTTACGAATGGCGACGTTTTAAGAAAGTTAAATGGGACGGGAAAGTTTGTGTTTTAATATGAGCGATATGGCAGAGCAAAATTTGCGTTTGTTCTAGTACGCGGGTGGCGGCTTAGAATTTTAAACATGAACGCTTATCAGCATAAGTGGAAAAGCGTTATTTCCTGAATTATTCTAGAGCTCTCACGCAATGCAAGTATGAACGTCCCAGTATGGGAATCCCGAAACGTCGAGTTGGATATCGAGTTCGAGTTCGAGTTCGAGTTGGACTTCGAGTTGGATTTCGAAATATGAAAAACTATAATCGATAAAAATCGACAGTCTCCTTACGGACACCTCTCTAATACGGATACCTCTCTATTACGGACAGTTTCCTGTGTCCCGACAAAATTCTCACATATTTTCTTTAAAAAAGACCTCTATAATACGGACCCTCTCTAATACGGACAACGGACACTAAATTCGGTCCCAGAGAGCAAATTAATATAAACTTAACCTCTTTATCACGGACACTCCGGTGATCAGGTGATGATAGTTTGAGTAAGTAATACAATTTCCTGTTTGCGGTTACAAACATGTATCGCAAGACGTTTTCAGAATAGACCTTATCACGGTTTTTCCAAAATTTTATATGGGCCTGATAGCAATAATCCATCGACACTGCTGGGAAAAGCGTCTCAAAATTAGTAAAATGGCCGAGTTTAAAAGCGATATCTTTTAAAATAATGGAGATATAGCTCCGCAAAGTCGGCAAATTTCACAGACGTTTGTATCGCGCGGCCAAATATCTTGCCTACCGGTAGGCAAGAAATTTGGCCGCGCGGATCTGGATCAGTAAAATCCTGTACAAGATAAACTAGTAGTTTCCATTGGAAAGTGAAGTGCTGCGAGTAAAGCTTATTGCAGAAGAAGACTTGTTTGGAGATATCTCGTTAATTGCATGTACTTTAGATAGTGAACAGATGAGCGACTTGATCTATTTTGCCATTGGATTAACTTTGCTAATATATATGCCGTTCGAACGGCAAAACCGCACGGCTACTGAACGGATGAACGCGAAGTATGAATAAAGCCGTTTCTGATGGCTCAAAACGGGAAAGTTTGCAGAGATTAGCGACCTTTAATTCTCTCTCAATGTAATGTGCGACTCTGATGAAGATAACGAATGGAAAGCAGAACTATCGACTATGGTCTAAGTAGAATTTCGAGGCGACTGGAGGCGTTGGAGCGATTTTACCGCCGATTTCCTTCGGTGGATCCGATCGGCTCGATGAGCGGAGTGCTGTCTCTTTCAGAGGGAGGACTGAAACAGTTGAAATAAAAATCGCTGGAATCGCGAATCGACCGCAAAACCACTCACTGAGACACAAGTAAACACACAAAGAAGTTCAGATGAACCAGTTTTATTCAAATATCGTTCCTAATTTTACGCTCAAACTCGAAGTGAATTTTCCCAATACAAATCCTTATAATTTCGCTATTACGCCATTTACCACGACGTGATAGTATCACTTGAGCTTAGGCTACCTGTGCTGCCAGATGGTACGTTGTGACAAAAGGCAGTATCCTCTCGTGACCTTTTTTCTTTTGTGTAAGTGAAGATTGTCTAGAGGCAAAGACACCTTGATGTTTTCTGGGTAACCCCGTGATTTGAGGCGTTGTTTGAATCTTAAAACGCTCTCTTCAAATGTTTTCTTTTTTATGAAGAGTTAGTTCTAAGCAATCTTATTGCTTTCGCCTTTAATGAATCCACATTTTACGCCTGGTGGGTCAGGCGTGAGACGATGTGTCTGTACTGAAAGGTCTCGGTCGGCTTGTAGTGAGTGTTGATATCCAAGATGGAATCTTTTGTGAATCTTTCCCCATTATTAAAACATTGTGGTGACAATCTAGTTAAATGCTGTTTTCTTTTGTTTTTTTTAATTTTTCTCGATTTTTTTTTCCTACTAACTCGAAATCCAACTCGAAGTCCAACTCGAAGTCCAACTCGAAGTCCAACTCGAACTCGAACTCGAAGTCCAACTCGAGGTATCATTACTACTGAACCTACCTGCCATGATCTATCAAGAAACGAAACATAATTATTATCAATTCGCTGTTCTGACTCAAATGAGTTCAAATTTTATATTCAAGTTCCGATGAATTTCATTGCATTCTCAAATGCTTGTTCATTTGGCTCGGATGGCTTTATGCCGGTGGATTTTCAAGATCAGTTGCTTTTACGCGCCACACTGTGAAAGAAATTTCCGGGAAAGTTTAAAATTTTACAAGATTTTGGTCTATTCTCTTGCCAAATAATGCCATTTCAATGTAATCGATTTTTGTAACAGTTAGCGTAAACTTCGAGTTCTACGAAGGGTTCGAGTTTAATCAATTTTTGCATAACCGGAATTCAATTGGATAAAAATGTACGACGATGAGTCGTGCACTTGTAATAAGCTGAGCGTGCAAGGCCTAGCCGTGTGGTTTTAACGCAATGAGAAGTTCGTAGACAGTATAATAATTAAGGCCTTTAAAAATCAGTTGAAATCATTAATTCAAATGGATGGACTCAATACCTATTTAGTTTACTCTTAATTCAAAAGATAAATAGTATTGAAATATTTATGAAGAGGAATTTAACCGTTGCAACCCCTTAAAACTGTACTTATCTATATCCTTGGTGCACTGTATTAAATTTTTCTTAATAGGTTTTTAGAAGACTTATCTTCTACATGCAGCTGAAAAAGCTAGGCTTAAACGTAACAGTCGCTAGACTGTCAAAAATGCCAACGGAGGTTTTAGCGAGCTCCACGCAGCTATAAAGCGTAGCGAATACAAGCTAAAATTACAGCCTTTACTGAGACACTTACGATACGACCAAAAACAGATCGCTGCATTCACCCCTCTCATAAAATAGAAGTCTGTATACAGGTGAACATTTCAAGTTCGTTTACCAACAGGTTGCAACTGAACTGACTGAAAATTCTAAAAACTGACAGGAATCTTCTGCGACACCACCTTTCAACAACCTTGACGGGCTTTTTTAATTTCGTTCCTATTACAAATTAAGTTATCGTCTCTTTCGTAGAAAAATACGTAAGCATTGGGAACATCAAACTTTAAGAGGGTATAAAGGAAAAGTAACACACATCTGAACAGCGCCACCATTTTGGACGGCAATCTATCCGTTCCGATGTTAATCGCGTAACTCTTTCCTCCTTTCCGGTTCTAGATTTTTCTGTTCGTGAAATGACCAGATTTTTTCCGGATATATAATTGATACTATCCATTAGATTATTACAATGGAACTCAATTCATTCTATAGGTGTCAGAACATTCACTGAAGCGTGATGCTTGAAGTTGTTTCTCGCGGAGAATTTGCCTGTAAAGAGCTGTAAACCCGGCGCAGCTTTTTCTCGACAGCTACAGTGAGCTTACTTTACCATTTTGTAAACAAGGCCAAACACACGACAAATTAATCTAGCACTGCTAAATGAGGGTGCTAATGGGGGTACCCAATTGTCAGTTAACTACTATTTTTTCGGCCAATTGTCAGTTAACAAGAGGCTACACTGGTAGCCTATACTCATGCGCTTGTATAAGAAAGTTTTTTTTTCTTTTTTAACTGGGTCACGCTGTCGGAAATCGGTTCATTTCAATATTTTCATTCATTGATCTTATCAAGTGATTTAGCTTGACAAGTAGGAAATTACGTATATCAGTAAGGCTTTTAAATTTGCAAAGTTAAGATAAGGTTACTTTAAAGGCCATGAGAATGACCAGAGTGAATGCGTTTTCGGGATTGGACTTAGAACAGCCGCTTTACGAAAATTATTTGACATTAGATTCTCATACAAAAACCATAATTTCTCACCTGTCAAGATAGCTTCCAAAACCGTAATAAGGATCGTCAGTATTAAAGATGTCTGTTTGATACAGGATCGTACACAGAGAGTATGGGAAGGAAAAAATTCGAAACTCACTGATGCTTGTGTCCAATAAAATACGGTGTGTCCGCTTACTTTGGAGTCTGCTTAATACAGGTTTTAGTGTAATCAGAAATCTTACTCATTTAATCTAACACTGAAAAGGGCTCGTGTGGTCAACCTCTGGGTCAACCCGCGTTCGCGTGCTAGGACAAAATGACGAAACAAAATACACACCATACTACCATCACTTGTCGCACTTCCCATTAGAAAAGGTAGCTCCATTTCCAACTGAGCCTTTGTAACAGCTTTCCCGTCGATCTTCTCTAATCGGAACAACTTTAAATCAAACTCACCGAGTCCAAACTTTCCGCTTATTGTTTGATTATATGTCCATTGAATTGTGCTTTGTCATGTCAAACGGTATGCGACTTATGTGTCATTCGAATGCCGATCCTTTGTCATCATCTCGATAAAAACTCAGAATAACTTTGACCACGCCACTCGACGCCATCACGGAGATTAAGGTCAACGCTCTACGACCCTGGTACCTTTCGCATATAATATCGGTTAATATGTCACCTGGTCACGCAGCGAGGCAGGTAAAAGTCACAAAATAGCTTTGCTGTTAGGAAAAAACTATGTTGCTTTTATTAACAACAACAATCGTTAATTTAGTATAATTAATAGAATGTCACTTCACTGTTACCGTATTTTCTCGATTAAACGCCGGGCCCCGAATAAACGCCGGGTATAATTAAGGAAGTTGTAAGTAAGCTCCTCAAACGTTTGTTTGTGGTATAATAAACTTAAGATTTAAGGGCAAGGTACAAGGCTGCCAAGAAAAACGAATAATAACCCTTTCTTAAAAAATGGCGGGCGAGAAAAAACTGCTGATACAAAGAAACGCCGGGTCCACAAGGCCAAGTTTGAAATAAACGCCGGGGGCATTTAATAGAGAAAATACGGTAACTTTTCATTTATCAGTAAACTACTACTATATTTTTGGGCAATTGTCAGTTAACTGTTAACCCCATCAGCACCCTCTTAAATGCACTGGTATTCTGAATTTCACTTTTGCCGGAACGCAATTGGCATGAAAACAAAACGAAAAAACTCGCGAGATAATAACGCCTTTTGTCACAACATTTCACCCACGACTGAAAAACCTTAAACAAATACTGATGAAAAATGGAGTTTCGTTCAAAACCAACCATTCCTGAAAACTATTTACAAAACGCCGCCTAACACATCATACAAGACGTAAATCACTTAACGACACGACTCATAACAGCCAAACTTTGAAAGCTAATATAAATGCATCGCAACCGCAAAACCACATAGCGGAGTCGGTGCAGGCCTGTCATGAACCTCATTTCGATCTAAGGGAAACTAAAAAAGTGACCGCCAGGAGTGGTGCCCTGTTTATCCGCTCCAGACCCAATATTTTCTATACTAGTGTATCCAAAAGATAGTAACTGCTGCGGTATATTTGTTGTAATAATGCTGTTTTATCATCTCGCTGGTATTACGGAATTTTGTCTTTCGTTTTTTGAGGGGAAGCAAAGCAAATGTAACCGGGATGAATCGACGAAAATTCCAGCTGATAAGACTAATTTTGTTTTGTAATTCACGCATCAAGTTCCTGCAATGTCTGTAGAATATTGTTGAGTGAAGGACGCGTTGACCACGAGGAAGGTGCGAAAATTTAGGTTAATTACTGTGTTCGCGTCTCCCAAGCTCAGCTCAGGTTTCGCGTCCCCAAGCGCTCAGCTCAGTTCAGTCTCATCGACCGCTGTCGGAGTGATTTCAAAGTAAATTTGTCTTTTATTCCGTACAATCTTCGAAAATGTTTGCCATTCAACGGTCCTATCACCATGCCTCACAGTCCTCGCTCAACTCGTGGTAGTCTTCGACACTTCAGTTCCGATTTCGACTGGGACATGTTGGACCAAAATATTACAAATCTCGCAGCCAACAGCTTGAAGCAGCAAGCGAGGCTCTTGTTCGTAGCGCAGTGCATTCTGGCCCAAAATGTGTTCGTGGCGCAGTGAATTCTGGTAAAAAGCGATCAAATCGAGATTTTTCCTAGCTTATATTTTTTTCTCATATATTTCTTTTAAATCCTGATTATGTTGCTGCTCACTCGCTACGCTCGTTCCGCAGCAATAAGTGCGTCCATAGCAGACGTGACCGAAAAATGACCACGTGATCACCATTTTCCCGCCATTTTTCACGTCAAAATATATAAAACAGCAGACTTGATACTTTAGCTAACTACAAAACTTTCCGTTTCATTATGCAAGAGTAGGAACAGCAAAATACCATAAATTTTGATTTTCGTTCTATTTTCGAATACTGCTGGGGAGTTGAAAAAGAAATGGCTGATGGCGCGATGTCTGCTAAACATAGCTCAAATTGTCCTGGCATGGGGAAAGGCAGCTCTAGAGAAATGACATGTTGTTACGGCCTCCTTCCATTAGATTCGGCAAATGTGAAGTTCAATGTTTGAATCGGGCCTTACTTTAAAGAATATTAAAGATTCAGTCACCATTTGTTGTGTCAATTGATATTTTGATAATTAATATTAATGTCTCATCTGATCAGATATAAAGTCATTGCACGTGACGTATTATCGATGTGGGCTTTTAATTGTTTTAAAATTGCGGCAATCTATTGTATTTGATTTAGAAAGTCTTTTCAATTGTCAAATATCCCAACAGAAAATAGACAATGAATAACTGAAAATGCACTGTGTAAATTGAACCAACAACACATTTTCATCGTCAATTAGCTAGCAAGGCGGGGAAAAGTCTTTCACTTTCACTTCCCTAACATCAAAATTATTTACATTCACACTCGTGATTCTTTGTTACTCATAACTTTTTTTGACTTGCACCAACACGAATTTTCAAACCAAGTTCTCTCAATCTTCTCTATCCTGCCAAGAACCATATCCAGTTGACTACTGCGCCTCGCATTTTCTACATAATTTGTGATTCTACAACGCCATCTTTACCATATTTATTTTATATTTATTTTAAATTCTTCTTTTTTTAACCTCATGTTTCAACGCATTAACGAGATGGCTTTAAGAGCCCTTTGATTCTTTTCACGATAATTCCGTTTGTCACTCGGTAAGCGACTTAAAAATTCGCTCCTAGGGGTTAGTGGTCTTGAGTACACAAAAAACAATCTGTCAGGCGATGAGTTCTCCGGCACATCCACACAGGAAACAAAAAGCATAAAGCTTAAGTAGATGGGAAAATATAACTTGAAAACAACATTTCCTCCAACGTTCGTGTCTACGTCATATGAACTACAGGATGAGTAGTTTTTAGCTTGTATTCGCTACGCTTTATAGCTGCGTGGACCTCATTAAAACCACTCATAACAAACTTTCCCGTGCAAAAAGTCGCGTGTTTTTTTATTTAACATGTGTAGATTTTATCTGTGGTTAAAACCACAGAAATAATAAATCCTAGATAACAAACAATCTATTAAGCGATGACCTCATAGGTCTAAAATAATTGCAAAACAACACTGTTATAAACCTCATAGGTAGGCGACTTAAAGATTCGCTCCTCGGGGTTATTGGTGTTGCGCGAAAAGCTGACTTGCTTAACTTTAAGCGAATTGACTTTAAGCGAGTTGGAAAACTAACTCTTTTCACGAGATTTCCCTTTGGCATTCGCTAAGCGACATGAAAAATCGCTCCTCGCTGTTGGTCGTCCCGGGTAGACAAGGTATAGCAGAACATTCTTACCAATTTTTCTTTTCACGATATTTCCAGTTGTCAATCGGTAAGCGATCTAAAAATTCGCTCCTAGGGGTTACTGGTCTTCAGTACACAAGAAACAATCTGTCAGGCGATGAGTTCTCCGGCACATCCACACAGGAAACAAAAAGCATAAAGCTTAAGTAGATGGAAAATATAACTTGAAAACAACATTTCCTCCAACGTTCGTGTCTACGTCATATGAACTACAGGATGAGTAGTTTTTAGCTTGTGTTCGCTACGCTTTATAGCTGCGTGGACATCATTAAAACCACTACTCATAACAAATTTTCCCGTGCAAAAAGTCGCGTGCTTTTTTATTTAAGGACGGTGCCACCTAATGACAAGGTATTTTGCCAGGTTTTTGACTATGCGGGAAAAGTAGATCTTAGCAGGGGCTATTGGAATCCAAAGAGAAAATTGGGGGTAACCACGCAATTTTCGGAGATATTTAAGCTTCAATCTGGAAAAAATGCTGACAGCAGCATTTTTTCGAAAAAAGGAAAAATAGATCTTTCTTCGCGGATTTCCTTAGAATTCGCCTTTACATACACAAAAGCAACAATAATTCTAAAAATTTCCAAAACACATAACAAATGGTAACATAACAACTACTGTTTATGTGTTTTAAGTTACAAAATCATCACAACGGAGCAATTATCAGCCCTGACAGCTTTCCCACGTTCGCCAAAAATACGGTCTTAATAACGTTTGCCCACAACAAAAAAATTAATGAGGTGCTCAATATGCTTACCACTTCCATTTTATAAGATAAAAAGTAGGGGTCACCACGCGTTTTTACAAGTTGTATTTAGATATTTTCAACTTTTACGGAATCACTTTCGGGGTTCGCGACATTTTTTTCTATGCCCTCCCTAGTAAGTTGAATATTGTGCGTGTCTTTTTCGGGGCATGCTGGGATTTCCACTCGACGGCTTGCCGTTCAAAACTTTTAAATACTTTCAGGCAGCTTTCAGCACGATAAAAAGACAAACATTGTAGAATTTAAAGGAATTCTATTTGTAGATGTAAGGTGCTCTTTTGAGAAACCTTTTTTCGGGTATTTCAAGGTCAAACAGCACAGTAAAGGAGTAAAAAGGCAAGATCGGTTTACTTCCATTGATTAGGCTACAGTGGATCTACGGATTTATTATGTTCCTTCGGGCACAAGAACTTTACATTCCGATCCATTACCAACCTGAAAACATCAGTGCTATATCGAAGTGACTGGTCGTCTGCCGAAAAACTCTAGATTGTCAGGTTAGTCTTTTAACGGTTATTTGGAGTCAAAATTTAAGAAATATTTGTTGAAAAGTGCTTGAGTTTTGTAATTTCATTTGGCCGCGTGTTTATTTTCTTGTGAAGCTCCTGTAGTTTTCATGGATTCTCTGATAACTTTAAAAGAGTTTACACTTTAATGTCAAAAATATCGTGAAATAATAAAACACTTTTTTTTTGCCTAAGTCTACGGCTTTATTTGATCTAAAAAGATAAGATTTCTTTTCAGTTTATCATGGCAAGTTTTTCGCCTATCAAAATTTGCTCTAATGTAAAGAAGTTGAGAACTGACACGATGCGACTTTGAAAAACATCACTTGCCTATAATAGAGAATAAAGGAAATCAATTGAACCTAAATGCACAAATGTGTTTACGAAAGATTATACCAAAAACCATGCTTGCCAGCAATCCAGGGAGGGAAGACTTTAGTCGGATGCTTCCCGGCTTTGGAGCGACCAGTTTTCTTTAGTTGCTGGCTTCAGCCTTGTTTTTTTAATATATCTTCATCAATTGTCAAAAAAAATGTTTTTTTCGAAACGCTTTGCTCATCTCAATTCTCCTTTTCGACGTTTGTTTGATTTAACTGGTCAGGAACAATTGTTTTTCTGCTTTTGTTATATACTTAATGTCTTTTTTTATTCGCAAAAATGGCCACTGGCCAAAGATTTTTGCAGATAAGCTTAAACAAAAATTTCAAACAACGCGAGTTTGGCCGCCAAACAAAAACCTGCAGTCAATTGAAATAACAACATGCAAGCCTTTCCTTGGATTTTATGCCTTGAGGATGCTTGTTTTATGTATTAAAAAACACTAGTCTGGTTTGACTTTAAGTTTTGTTAAAATTTTGAATGGTGAAAAGGAGCCAATGTAAACAATCTTCGTAAAGAAAGGCAAAACGTACGCGTTCTGCTGATCGAGGCAGCATTCATTACCGAGGCTGTGTCGTTTGCAAAATAGAGAAAGACTTTAGCACTTAGTAAAGAAGTATTTTTTCGTTTGTCTCACGATGTAGTCACTTCCGATGTGGATCGCGACGTTTCGACTGCATACTGCTAGTCTTCTTCAGGCGATGGGGTCGACTGGTTACGCGTCACCTTATGAAGCATGATGTTCTGCTGTGATTGGTTGGTTTTCAACAGCTGTGACTGGCGCATTTTGATCCTCGTTGTTTTGGCGAATTGTTCCCTCGGCGGTCCGTAGTCGTACGGCTCTCCTGTTGTTGTGTTTCTTGATCGTGGGCATCCATGCTTCTGGAATTTCTATTCCACTGTCCCTGTTGATGTTGTTAGGGTTAAGTCTTATGTGGATCGCCTCTTGACCTCTCGACCAACTGACACAACGTATGTTGACAAAACTAACTGGGATATTAATTTATCTTCTAGGTCCCTAAGCGATGCCGAGATAGCCCTGCTGAAGAAAGGACTGAATTTTGCCGTAACTCCTGAGAACATACCTGCCACAGAGATCGTCGCAAAGGTTGAATCAGCCATCAGACAACTCAACCCCGAACAAGCAGACACTGTCAGAAGAGCTGTTAACAACATCCTTCAACAGGCAGAACCACCAGAGCCTAACATCACGAAGGAAATGCAAGACGCGCTGAAACGCCTAAAAGAGGACCAGACCATCACGGTTCTCCCAGCAGACAAAGGGCGCGCTGACGTGGTCATGGATACCGACACCTATCACACCAAGATGTCTTCCCTGATCGAGAACGGACCGTACCAGCTCCTAAACAAAGACCCGACAGACCGTCTGACTCGGAAGTTGTCCGAGAAACTACTAACCTTGAAGCGGAGCGGACATCTATCGGAGGCCGTTCACAACAAGATCAGACCTCGACACAAACAGCCGCCTAGAATCTACGGCTTACCGAAGATCCACAAGGCCGACGTACCCTTAAGACCTATTGTGTCATGCATTAACACCTTTGCATATGATTTTTCCGCCTACTTAGCTAATATCTTGTATCCTTTAACAGGTAACTCAGAGTTCACGGTGACCAATTCAGCTCACTTCGTATCCACCATCAACAGTGAGACGATCCTAGACAACGAGATCATGGTGTCTTTCGACGTAGAGTCGCTGTTTACCAACGTTCCTATCGAAGCCGCCGTACAAGCCACACTACAGAAACTGGAGAACGACCCTACCCTTGCAGACCGTACGACGTTAACGCCTGCTCAGATCGCTGACCTCCTGACTTTCGTATTGAGATCCACATACTTCCAGTATAACGGATCAATTTACGAACAACAAGAAGGCGCAGCCATGGGGAGTCCGGTTTCCGCTGTTATTGCCAACCTCTACATGGAGAGCTTCGAGGAACAAGCAATAACTACATCATCCTACAAGCCTAGGATCTGGAAACGCTACGTAGACGACACCTTCACCATTCTAGATCGCGCAATCGTCGATAGCTTCTTACAGCATCTAAACGACCAGCAGCCTTCCATCCGTTTCACCATGGAGACAGAGAATGACAACAAACTCGCCTTCCTCGACACCGCAGTTTCAAGAGAACCCGATGGTCGCCTCACCACCAGCGTATACAGGAACCCTACACACACTGATCAATACTTAACATAATATATATAGATAGCCCAAGCCTAACAGCGTCGCACTTTGAACAAGCTTAACTAAGGTGAAACTTAACTAAGGTGAAAGGTTGGAAGCACAAGAATTAAGATTGACGAACGGGCTATTTTCAATTTTAGCAATTCTAAAAAACAGTATTACGCGACCGTCTGCACAGTACATTTTTATAGACCGTACAAAAGTTCACAAAAACAACTTTTCTCTGTCTAGAATAAATAGTACCACTAGTTTCCCAATAAAATACAGTTTATGTTTGTCAAAAATTGCCCGAGAAACTGATTTGAAAATCAAAAATTGCAAAAATACACAAACATATTTGCATAAGGCGATGCGAGTGAAGATAGAACTGTACTCAGTATAAAATCAAGTCTTGTTTTGTTTACATAAAATCGCTTTTCAATCTATCTAATGAATGAACAAACACATAAAAATGGACAACACAATCTTCTTTCGAAAAAATTTATTCAAATCTCCATTAGTTTACGTTTAAAAGCAAAACGCGTACCATTTATTTATAGCTCATCGAGTTCAAGCTTTCTTCGGTGAAATTCAAGAGATCGATACAACTAAATTTAGGCACGTTTTAAAATCAATTCGCCAAAACTAACAATAACACTAATAACAAGTCACTCACAGATTGATAACAACATAAATTCTCATCGAAAACTGTAATCTGTTTTACCTTTAAGTTCCTCGCTTGCATGGAAATTCAAATCTCCGCTTCTGGTTCTGAAAATTAATCATCTCCCGCATTGATAAAAACGTAATACATGAAGTTCCACGAAGCAAGATTTTATCCCTGAAAGCTCGTCTTTTTCCACTAAAGCGGCTTCTGAGTATACCTTAATTAGTATCCCTGTCTTGAGTAGCAAACCGCGAAAAAATGCAGGAAAATAACGAGTTTAATTCTCCGCTAGGCACAAGAAAACAACTAAGGGGTGGACCATTAGAAATCCTGGGAGGGGGGTCAAAAATTTTTCAGTGTATGAATTTTTTTTTCGGCCTGAGTTTCCTGCAGGATTTTTTTTTGAGGGAGGTGCAAGCCTGCAGGTTTTTTTTTTTTGAGATCTTCTTTATAAATGCGTGCAAGCCCCGAATTTTTTTATACTAATGGCCCAATCCATTTTTGGTATTAAACGCTGGAGAGTAGATTTAAGTCAGACTGTCGAACCTTTGCATAAAAAATGGGGAGAAATAAGAATTCAGATGGAGTGGTCGAGCGCCGAAGGCGCGAGCCGCTAGGGGGGGTCTGGGGGCATGCCCCACCAGAAAATTTTGAAATCTTGATGCTCTGAAACTCCATTTCTAGTGTTCTGAGACAACAATTTCTGTCAAAAATGTTTGGCAAATTGACGTGGCTTCTCGTCGCTTTGCGTCTCTTTGTGTGGCTCCACATACAAGTACTCGATTTCATTTTATTTTTCTTGCTGTTTCTTTAGTTTATCTGGATATCAGAGTTGAGTATACGCAATTTCGTCTTTTTGTATAGTAAGTATTATGAGAATTTGACGAAAATGACAGAATTTCATTTTCAAGCAAAATCGGGGTAATCTCGACGAAATCAGGACGGTTGGACAATCTGTAATGTATTTAAAAAATACTTGTGTGTAGTAGAGCAGGTTACATATTTCATGATGTTTGCAGTGTTTTCAAATATGTACATAAACAAGGTTTTGGTTATATTAAGATATTGGTACATGTACCAGATAGACCTTTGAGGCAGGTAATTTTTGACAGCATTTGAGTCAACCTGAAGTTGCTTTTTGATGAATTTTACTACCAGAGAGCATGTCATACTCTCATATGTTCCAGTTTAAAATAAATAAATAAATAAATATATGTATATTTAGCCAGTTAGCTTGCAGGATTTTATTTTTTTATGGTCACCTGCTTGCAGGAATTTTTTTTGAGACAATTTTCCTTTGCAGGATTTTTTTTTTGGTAATTGTCACCCCCCCTCCCAAGATTTCTAATGGTCCGCCCCTCACGGCTGTGTGGCCGCGCGAAAAACAAAATTGCTAAGATCCCGGATGTTGTCCAACACGGGCGGACGGACACGCGCCCGCGAAAAATTCCGCTAGCCATGACCATGAAAAATCACGGCGTAGGTTCTATGAGTATGGAGCTGCGCAGCCAGGCCTTCGGCCTGGCAAGTGCTCCGCTATGATTCACACCACCCGCAATCAGTAAAACGCGGTATTGTCAAGTGTCTTTACGAGCGCGCCAAACGTCTCGTAACGAAACCCTCTGTTATCTCCAAGGAGAAAAAACATCTGTCATCTGTTCTTGTTTCTAATGGTTATCCTTTTTCTTTCTTGCAGAAACTTACCAAGACCAGAAAACCCAACACCAGTGCTGAGCCCACGACCGAGTTCAAATCTACTGCGGTTTTACCTTATGTCAAAGGTCTGTCCGAACAACTTCGCCGCTGCCTACAACAAGGCGTACGCGCTGTTTTCAAGTCGGAGACTACACTTAGATCACACCTAGTACGGCCTAAAGACGCTGTTGACCCGACTAAACAAGATGGCGTGGTTTACAGAATCCCCTGTGAATGCGGTAAAGTTTATATCGGCGAGACTGGAAGACCTATGCAAGACAGAATAAAAGAGCATGACCGAGACATCCGATTCGCCCGTACCCAGACCTCCGCCGTTTCAGAGCACGCCAACAACACCGGACACCACCCGCTTTGGAATGAAGTAAAGTTTATTGATCGTGATCCTCATTGGTACACACGCAGGGTCAAAGAGGCGATCCACATAAGACTTAACCCTAACAATATCAACAGGGACAGTGGAATAGAAATTCCAGAAGCATGGATGCCCACGATCAAGAAACACAACAACAGGAGAGCCGTACGACTACGGACCGCCGAGGGAACAATTCGCCAAAACAACGAGGATCAAAATGCGCCAGTCACAGCTGTTGAAAACCAACCAATCACAGCAGAACATCATGCTTCATAAGGTGACGCGTAACCAGTCGACCCCATCGCCTGAAGAAGACTAGCAGTATGCAGTCGAAACGTCGCCCACATCGGAAGTGACTACATCGTGAGACAAACGAAAAAATACTTCTTTACTAGTGTGTTCACCACGATGAACAACAACAACCCTTTTTACGTTAGCACTTTTAGGCTGCAGAAGGTCTATAAACACATTTTTATAGATTTTTGAGAACTCGTTTTTATCTTGTATTAAATATAAAGTTTAGAAACTGAGCCAGGGAGTTTACAGTTTGACATGAAAAGTGGGCGGAACTTAGCCTTTACCTCGCGCGTTCGCGTTTAAAAAATAACCAGTGTCTCGCGCGACTATCGCGCAATGCATGCGCAGAACGTATGCGCAATAACAATAGGTGGCACCGTCCTTAACACGTGTAGATTTTATCTGTGGTTAAAACCACAGAAATAATAAATCCTAGATAACAAACAATCTATTAAGCGATGACCTCATAGGTCTAAAATAATTGCAAAACAACACTGTTATAAACCTCATAGGTAAGCGACTTAAAAATTCGCTCCTCGGGGTTGAGCGAAAAGCTGACTCGCTTAACTTTAAGCGAGTTGACTTTAAGCGAGTTGGAAAATTAACTCTTTTCACGAGATTTCCCTTTGGCATTCGCTAAGCGATATGAAAAATAGCTCCTCGCTGTTGGTCGTCCCGGGTAGACATACTACGGTCAGGAATCCTGCATGTTTGATTACTTTAGTACAAACAATGGGACCGGGGGTGTTTCCCAAAAATTTTAGTGACGGTATGTGACGCCCTTCTTGAAATCCTAACCGCTTTAGCCAACCATATCCTTAATGCCCTAATATAGCGTCTATAAAGAAGAAAGAAGACCCCCCCGGAAAAAAGTCCACAAACTAAACAAAGAAACCTTTGTTAACAACTTTTGTCCCTTTTTTCGGTACTGATTCCGAAATCTATGACGTCTTTCCCATACTACTGCATAATCAAACCGTAATAGCAATGATTCAGTATTTCAAAATAGAACACACGAAAGGTCATGCTATTTTGCTCTGCTATATCGCTCATATTAAAACACAAACTTTCCCGTCCCATTTAACTTTCTTAAAACGTCTCCATTCGTAAAAATAAACCGTGAAATTCTGAAACTGCGTTTCCCAAAAAAACGCATTTGACCTATTTTTACCCTTCTAAAGCAGCTTTAATGGCTTTACGACAAATGATTGAAGCTGATAGGTAACGTGAGATATCGAAACTTAATAAGAACTGTAATACCTTTGTGGTGACGTAACGTAAGACATGACAAGTTCATGACATTTCAATACCCTAGGGAAATTAACAATAGGACCGGGGGTGTTCCTCAAAAATTTTATTGACGGTATGTGACGCCCTTCTTGAAATCCTAACCGCTTTAACCAACCATATCCTCAATGCACTAATATAGCTTCTATAAAGAAGAAAGAAGAACCCCCCTCCCGGACAAAAGTCCACAAAATTTTGTTAACAACTTTTGTCCCTTTTTTCGTCGACTGAATCCGAAATCTCGTTTAATGCGCATGCGCATTAACGAGATAAAAACAAGCAATTTTGTGTCCAAGAATTCAGCGCGGATAAAGAATTTCATGAGATGACACGGCAGGGAGTTAAACTAGGTGTATTGTAGATTGTCATATCCGACGTAAAAAAATTAAATTGGCTTTCAAAGGGAAGATATGAGGCTTCAAATTCTAATGTGCACATCTTTACTCTTTTAAAAGCTAATAAGTCTGGTTTCCATATAATCGCAACGATCGCAACGATCGCAGCGATCGTTACGAATGACGATCGCTACGATTCCTGCGACCCTTTGCGATCGCAGAGATAGAAATTTTTCTATCTCTTCGATCGCAATCGCAACGGATCGCAACGATCGCAAGGATCGCAACGTTTTGGTTTCCATATGATCGCAAGGGTCGCAAGAATCGCAGCGATCGTTGATCGTAACGATCGTTGCGATCGTTGCGATCGTTGCCATTATATGGAAACCAGGCTATAGCTTTCAATTTAAGTTGAAATCAAAAAATCGGCTTCAGATATGACAAAATAGTGCCCTGGGTGCCAGAGGTTTTTTTTTTTTAGCGAAAACAGGAGAGGTTGAGCGGCGAAGCCACGACAACGGACCTCTGGATCCAGGGTGACACAATAGTGGTTTTGACGGATCAGTAAGTGGTGACATCAACTTGCTTTGTGTTCTTCTTGAGGAGCAAACTTGGACACAAAATCACGTTTTACAAATTTTAACTTAAGTACATTACAGCATTACCGTAAAGCGCGATTCATTGATTAAAAGCAAGTATTGTACAAGTTTTAGCGAAATCGGCTTCTAAAGGCCCAATATATAAAGCTTTTAAAAGTGACACCCCTGCCAAAATTTTGCCTTATGAATTTATTCATGGGAGGTATGCCCCGCGACCTTTTTAGGTATATTTAGGGAGAGGCCAT
Source organism: Cladopsammia gracilis (assembly GCA_022457155.1). Taxonomy (NCBI): domain Eukaryota; kingdom Metazoa; phylum Cnidaria; class Anthozoa; order Scleractinia; family Dendrophylliidae; genus Cladopsammia; species Cladopsammia gracilis. The sequence continues at coordinate 1,496,473 of JAJGOT010000045.1, read as the reverse complement.
ATCTTTCCAAACAAGCTCAGTGACTGGTAAACGAAACAATAGGTTAAACAACAGAAACAATAGCTCTAGACCTAAACACAATAGAAGCTACAGTACTTCGGGGCCAATAAAAATAGAGGTCTGGAAGAGCTACAGTACTACTCTATTTAAGTGACATGTTGAGTAATAAATTAAATACGCGGAAGAGTGTTTTATCAGGATATCCAAACCGCACCGAGTAGTGGGTTGAAAAACGAGGAGCAACAGAGCGTTTTTTAACCCACTTCGAGGTGTTTGTTTACCTGATGAAACACCCTTTCGAGTGTTTGATATAGCTTCTCAAACTGATCCTTAAATACGGAGACAATGAAGAAATAAAATCGCCAGAATCTATGCAAATTAAGACCGGATATCCAAACCTCCTTCACGGTGTTGGTTTTATTTAGTGTTCTCGTCATGAATTATTAAAGAAACATATATCATATCTGTTTTCTTCTATTCATGGTTGAACGTTTGCTGTCCATATCGTATCAAACCTAAGTATATATTATCACTTTATTCATGCAATCCATTGGTTGGAAATTAAAACGTATTTTATCGAGGACCCTCTTCTGGGGTCGACTAACCTGGACAGCTTCCATTAGTAATTAATACGTCATCGATGGCTGCATCACTGGAGCGCCGATATCCTATCTTCCCTTCAAATGTTACCTATAAAGATGAATATAAAGGTAAAGTATCGTACCATCAAAGTGACCTGCGCGTGATCTTTGTACACGACGACGCAAATTGATCCCCAAATAGTACGAAGTATGCCGCGAAATGATCCCCAAGGAATTATAGGAATGGAACGGGATGACGTTTATGTCCCGAGGATGCCAGAATTACTAAAATAAAGTAAATTAAAGAAATGTTGACTCGAATTGTTCGAAGTGTTCACGTATTTATTAATTTTGAACAATTTATTAAATTATAACTCATTTTTAACGAATTTTCAAGAAAGTTTCAGTTCTAATTAGAGTTGTATTAAAATCGTGGAAATGGCATAATGTAACCGGTAGCAAGTAACATGTATAGAAGTTATCGCTTCCGGCCCCTGTAGTAGCATTAACATACGTAGTATTTACATTACCGTTTATTTCCTTAATTCGAAAATCAATTTTTGTGGGTATAAAAATCAGATAATTTTGAACTGTAACAAGGACCGAATAAAACTCTCCTCCTCTTAAAGTAGACACTATTTTATGAGGTGAACATAAAGAACTGTGAAATTAATTATAAACGCGAAATACAACAGCTAGGCGTTTGAAAAACCTGAACCTGTTAACGTGTTGCAACGTTATAACCTGAACTATGTCAAGGATTTCGGGTGATCCATGTTCACTATAGATAGTTAAAAGGTTTTCTGCCACATTTGAGAGGTCGTAGGAAAACAAACCTGCTATTACAGACATTATATATTTGTAAGTAATTCCATCAACTGTAACAGGCATGCTCATCATGTTAACAAGATCTACTTGGTAGTGTTCTTGAACTTTGCTTGCTTTTATAGGACGAAGAGGAGCCTTGTTTTGAAAAAGTTGCCTTATTTTTTGAGGTTCTTTCATAAAACTCATGTTTTTTTCTGGATTTGTTCACGTGATATACCGCTGTATATATGCCCTATATGTTTTACCAGCTTATGTGCCTCATCATCTTTACTTTCGTCGTAGAAACTTTTGACGATGGACGAGTGATCGGATTTTCTCGCTACAATACAATTTGTTGCGATGTGCATGATGCGTGAAACTTTGCTTCCCACCATGGGATCGTGAACGTCCTGCAGCTGATATTGACCACTTTTCCATTTCTTGTACACTCTCTGCCTAAAACCACCATTTTGTTTTTTGGGCCATTCCTTAAATGTTTTCTCACCACTGAGTATACCATACAGGGCATCGCACTCAGTATCATTCATAGCTGAATTTCTTCGTTTAACATGAATAAATACAATGTTTAGAATAAATATTTCTTATTAGGAGACGTATGCGCTTAGGCTAATTTTAATGTTAGTTCTCAGGTACACAAAAAACCGGAAATATCACTGTGTGCTTAAGTTGTAATCACTTGTAAGTGAGAAATGCTTTCGGCGAAAGCCTGAGTAAAACGAATAATTCTTTCTCGCATGCCTCACCAAATCAGAAAAAAAATAAGCGCATCAGGTTATAGATTTCCAAAGAAGGATTCTAAAGTGACTGATTATATTGTGATTATATAGCAGTGGTGTATTAAAGCCATTTCTTAGATACAATTGTGATGTTATAACATATTTCCAGGAATAATAATTCCTGAGGTGCACATAAAAGTATACGATAATATACCAAAGTATATCCAAGAACAGCGAATCATTCTATAAAATAATTGATTTAATGTAAAGAAATCCTAGAACTTCTTGTTTTGGGACCTACGAGGTAGTCCCGAACATTGTGAAAACGTGGTAACCTCTTTTTTAATACACGCCGCGAGAACCAAACGCGCTAATGAAGATCAATTTAAAGTGACAGCTAAGGACAAAAGAAAGCAAAAGTTATAGATTCTCGCACTCGGCTAGTGTTGCTTTACTTTGACTTTAGTAATACTTTGTATTATTGATGAGCTATTGATCATTTGCATTTCACAACTGTTAGTCTGTCACACTTGACACATTAGTCTCTGATTTCTCAAAAAAAAAAACCTCGTTAAGGACTCTCCAGTGAAAACTTACCTCGGTATCCTTTTGCATGCATGAATCTGCAGGCTTATCTTCATTTCCCGAAATAACGCTTTTTAAAAGGCAGAATAGAAAGATAATTGAAAACCACGCGCTTCGCGACATTGTTGTCTCCGACTGATATTCAGGTAAAAATTCAAGCAAAACAGACGACTGGGAGGAGACTGGGACAAAACTGATAGCATTTTAGTAGTTCAGTTAATAACTTCTGTTTTTGAAAAACGGCCAAACGGCCTCCACGTTATTACGGAAAAGCTGAAGTCCAGGCAACTGATATTAACTGAAAATAACTCGTTCGATCGATTAGCCATTTTTAGACCTGAAAATATTTAAAACTGTCATTTTATTCCAGGACAGAAACGTCATCCCATTCCATTCCAATAATTCCTTAGGGATCATTTCGCGTCGAGTTTAATTTTATTTGGCGATCATTTGGTTTCTGGGATCATTTCGCGTCGTGTTTAGTTCTATTTGGGGATGATTTCGCGTTCGGGGATCATTTTGCGTCGTGTACATCTTTCAGATAAATCATAACAACAACAAAAGCAGCATAAACGGTAAATGCAAAACTTTAAATTTTAAAAGTATCTAACTATTAACTACTAACCTTGACCAGAAATAATCATTAAGCCCTTAAGTAACTGATTTCTCTTTTCTCACTTCGTCTGAGGTAAAAACTATAATACTTTGTGACGTCCGAATTAGTTACCATAATCGTATCAATAACATAATTCTTGATTGTGATTGGTCATTCACGTGCCTATTTCTTACGTAATTGGCGCGCGTTCACGTAGGTGTCCAATTGCAGCTATCAAAAAGGCTACTTTCGAGATATTAAAATACAACTTGATAGTGAGGCTATGAGGACACAAACAAAATAAATAAATAAACATCTTTTTTTCATTCCCTTTGTTTTTGTTCTCCAGGCCTTGCTATCACGTTCAATTTTAATATATCGAAAATAGCCTATTCCAATTTTTAGTAATTGGATAGCTGTAATTGGACACCTACGTTGCGAGCGCGTCAATCAGTTACTGTTGGGTTGGTTGTGGACTCGAGGACTTCGATAACCTGGCAAACTTATGAAAGTCGTTAGAGGACGCGAAACGCTAGACTTCATTCAGCAAACTTTCGTCACTGCCACAGAGGAAAATACGGTAATTGCTAGGTTATCTTAAAGATAATGATTGCTGCGCACCACGTGATTAGGCTTGGATAAATTCTGCTCATAAAATGGCTTATCCTGCCTGCCGGAAATGCAAATCTGATTTTGTTTATACGCACAGTTGCTCGACCTAATGTGGCAGAGTTTTCGGGTTTGGTTTCTTTTTTTGGGTGTCGGGCTATAAGCGAAAAAAAAAAACTGTATAAGCGCGCGCTAAAATAGAGAATTAATGTCAAATTGCGTCAGCAAAGTACAATTTTTAAAGTTCAAAAATGAAAAAAAATCGAATTTGAATAGTTAAAAAAGAACGAAATGTCAGTCAAAAATTGCGTAAACACAAAATGTCACATTCCGGACATATGTAGTTGCTCTTTATCAGGTTTCTTCTTTCAACCATGCAATTGCTGACTCGAGAGAAATTATTACGTTTAGAAACTCGAAAATATTCATCGTTTTCTCTCAAAAGGACAATTTTACTCGCCATGTGATCGCGACATTAATTCGCTATTTTAGCGCGCGCTAATACAGTTGTTTTTCTCTTTATAGCGTGGCACCCCTAAAAGTAACCAAAGCCGAGTTTTCTAAATATTTCTCAAAAACTACTGATAACACAAAGAATCAGTCAATAAAATATTTCTTACAAAGTAAATGCACATTCAAAAATGTTATTTCCTTTACCGTAGCTTTACAATAATTCTTGAAAATTCTTAGAAAAGTATGCCGAGTGTGAATTCTGGAGCAAGACATGCTCTCACTTTGTGATAAATCTGGATAAATGGATCCTGTCATCCTTAAAGGACGATTTAAGGTGGCTTACTACAATTTATGGGGATCACCAGATGCTTCCGATAATATCGATCACAGGTCACCATATGTGGGAACAAGCAACAATTACAAAGTCAAAACCATCATACAAGACAGTGGATGTTTGTAATTTCACCATCCTCTGGTTAGAAGTGGCTTAAAACAAGCGACCGAGTGGCTGTCAGAAGACTGGGTTATAATTCTATGAGGACGTTTTACACAAAAATCACCAGTATGACCCTACCTCAAAATCTTACCATTTAAACTTTGGATAAAAATAAACGTTCTTACAAGACAAAAACACAAATCTGTAAGAGAGTTTTTTGCATATCAACGAAAATATCAAAAATAGAAAATTCGAAAAATATTTTAAAATCTGTCTTACAGATTTTGAAAAAAATTGTCTGCAGATCGATGTTGATGTATATTTAAAAATATCAAACATTGAGCATAGGTCGTACGGTTAGATTTCGAGAAATTTACGCCCAAAAAACGTTTCGTACTATCGCCGAGCATGCACACTAATGCATACACCACAGCCATTCACTTATCTGCATGCGCGGCTGCTCACGCATTACTAACTGCGTACACGAGGTCAGAGCTTCGTTGTTGTTTGCTCGCGCGGTATTGCTTGGGTGACACGCGCGCGTAAGGAAATTTATTGTCCCTCAAAACTGTAGTCGGCCACCTTAATCGCTTTCAGCTCTCTTGTTACCAAGTGTAGAGAATACTTACCTTCAGAAGCGATCGAGGTCCGACAATATAAAATACCGTTTGCACGTGTTTAACGGAAAGCGAATGACGCAAATAAAGGCACGCATCAGCATGACGCGCGCAAAGCGTTGTGGTACAGCGTTTCCTAGGAAACGATTGCATCTTCGGCTTGGCTCGCAAAGGATTGTGGTAAAAAAAAGCTATTCCAGATATTTTCTGCCTTTCTGGATTATGAACTGCTGCTCCGCTCACTTCGTTCGCTGCGCAGCAATGAAGTGGAAAGAAAGGTAAGTAAACGAATGACTTGAAAGTTTACTTCGTATTCTTGTTTGTGAAATCAAACGTTTCCGTGATGATCAAAGTTTCAATGTGCTCGATGCCTTTTTAAGTTCATTTATCTGAATTTTGGGGCCAAATTGAACATGATACAGATGATAGCTCCAAATAAAATGTTTTTGTCATGATAAATAGCAAATAGATTTAAACAGGCCACTGATATTATACGTCCTCTGATAAACAATGTTTGACACCATAGCACGGTCAAAACAGTTGCGGAATTACTCGCTTCCCACGTAATTCCACACTTTGTTTTGACTATGCTATGGCGTCAAACATTTATCACAGGACACATAATGGACAATTAAAATATTTTTGTTAAATATTATAATGAAATTCGGCGGCTGCACTGCACACGGTTCAGGTCTCACTGACTGTGGTCCCACTTTAGAGTTAAAGCGCGCATGCGTGTTCAATCACGATTAAAGGACACTGTTCCACCGAAATAACGAAACTGTTATTTGGCCAAATGACACCAAATATACAACTAAATTGGATAAAAAGCTTTTATAGAGCAAAACAGAAGCAGTAGTTTAGACAAAAGTAGGTGGTAAAAGCAACTTCTGAGACACCCTCAAATTCCCCTGAATTTCACACAAACATTTCAGACCCAACAAATCTCAAAAATCCAACAATTTCCGCCCGTTTTCACACAACTCACAAACGTTTCAAATCTGCTCAAACTCATCAGAATTGTGTGGATTCTGTTGATTTGGGCTGATGAAAAATAATTTGTGAATTGCTGAAATCTACAGGGAATATTTGTGTGAAATTCAGGGGAATTTGAGGGTGTCTCAGAAGTTGCTTTTACCACCTACTGAGCTAAAATGACCACAAGAAAAAATCTTGAAATTTGCCAATTTCAAGATTTCTCCGCTGAATTTCCACACAAAACTAAATCTTGAAATTGTCCATTTTCAAGATTTCTCCGCTGAATTTCCGCACAAAAATCAATCCTTTTCCAAAATTTCACGCTCATTCAGGGAGAATATTTCCCACAGTCTCCAATGCCCCAACGCCAGCGTATCAATTCCATTGCCCAAAATCACTCTTTTGTCATCTTCTGCACTCAACGCAATTTTGGTCATATTTTCCGTAAACAAATGATGCCCTCTGCTGCGAAAAATAGTTTGCCTCCTGAGTTGCTTTTGTTTTGTCCTCAAACATTTCACAAAATTTTCATGCCTCAAACTTTTCCTGATCATGCATTTTTTCACTCCTTTTGCCTTTTGTTCCCCCCTGGTTTCTGCATTCTCTTCAATCAGGAGAGAATACAGTTTCGGCCTCAGGGCGACAAATTCTGTCAAAATGGCACCTCCACATTCATCTTTCATCAACCCAATCTTTTTCTTGTTCCCCGGCACGATTGGCATTCCATTCAACACTGCTGGATGCTCTGGGGAAAAATCATTTGTGTCAAACCATTCTGCCACATCCCCCGCAATTTCCGCAAAGAAATCTTCCGTTTCAATCTCCAGCACCAAAGAATCTGTGTCGGTATACAGGAGAGAAACATTTTCCCACTTTTTCTTCACATATTCATAGTGAAATTCATACATTAAAAGTTTGGACAAATCCAAGATTGTCATCCCAACAAAGATGGGTTTTGACATAACCACTCGAGTTTTCCTCATCTTGACTGCAATCAGAAATTCATCGAAAATTTTCACATCGGCGAAGTTGCATCTGCTCACCAGCTTTTCTGCTCTTTCCGCATCTTTCACCAGTTCAATCGTGACTCGATTTCTCAGGTTTTCCATGGTTTTCCCAAATACTGCGTTGTTCATTAGCTTGAAGAAATCTTTTTCAAATTTTGTTTTTCCCTTGGATCTCAGGGCAGTGTTTTTATCAATATAACATTTCATAAATGCTGCTTCTTCAAATTTGATTCCTCTCCTGATCTTTTTCAACTTCATTCCCTGGGAAAGATAAAACGCCAAATTGCGCCCATGTAAAACCATGCCTTCTTTGTCCTCCAGATTTTGCGTGAGTTTTTCAATCCCACCCAGCGACAGTTTTTCCGGAGCCAGGGGAAAATCATTGTGATCATCATGTAATTCTGGGGGATAAACGAGATCAACTTCAAGAATGCAACCTTGACCTTCTGTTTTCACAAACTTTTCCCAGTTTTCCAAATCTTCCTCATCCATCCACTGGAATTTTCCAACTGGAAGAGGCTGCGACATGGCCCATCCATAAAGATTGTTGGCGTCCAAATAAACCAGGAAACGAGATGGCTCATTTGGATTGAAATTCTCCATATATGGATTGTTTGCTTTTGCAAATCGTTTGAATGCATTTGCGTTTCCTCCCCTGACTCCTTTTTCAAACATCAACAACTGTTCCACATCATTCAAAAGTTCCAACTTCACTCCTGTCACTTTCAGCATTGCATCCCAAGCTAACCCAGGGGTGGTGAAATAGTGCGCGGGATCCAGTTCATAATTTTCTTCGCAAAGTTTTCTGAAACTTTCCATGACATCTGCAAGCAGTAGCACATCCGTTTTCAAATAAAGATCGTGAAATTCGCCCATATTTTCCAATTCAAATTCTTCCCAAACTTTTTTGGCATGGGCAAAATCTTCATCTGAGACTTTTTCCTGATTTAATCTGGAGAAAAACGCGGTCTTTTTCGGTAATTTTTGCTCGAATTTGTCAAATCCTGTCATGAATTCATAGGGGAAGACTCCTTTTCGCCGCATCAAATCGCTTTTCTCACCAAAAAATCTGGTGATTTCTTTCAATTCTTCTTTGGGGAGATTTTTTGCCAGCGAATCCAATCCTGCCAGCGTGAATTTAAAGGAATCCAAAAATCGAATTTCATGTTTCACTGAAAATTCTTTCCCTTTCTCCTCATTCCATTCTTTTTTCAACTCAAATTTCAGGGAAAAGGAAATATATTTCTCCTCATTGTTGGGAATACATGTCACGCCCAAAACTTCATCCATTGTCCCCAAAGCTCGCACAAAAGATGAGCGTCATAATTTTGCAGATTGTGAAAAAACACAGGGGTAAATTTTGGCCTTTGAAACTTCAGATTGCAAGATTGATGCGCTGCTCCCCTGAATTTTCCTGAGAAGTGACAGTGATCCCTCACCTTGGACAGACTTTTTTCTCCAAATTCTTCTCGGCACAACCAACACACCTCCGCTTCTCGAAATGATTTCCATTCTTGGTTGGTCAGGGGAATCATTTCCTTTTTCGGTAAATTCAAGTGAGCTTCTCTCACCCTGGAAATCAATTCCCGAATAAACTCTTTGGGAAGTTCTTCACTTTCATCTTTTGCTCTTTTCAACACAGGCTCCATTTGCAAAAACGGGGAAACGAGATGAAACGCAAATCCGCAGGGAATATGTTCATGCGTTTTTTGAGTTCCTCCCAGCGGTTTCAAAATTGACTCAAAATCTGCATATCCAACAACAGGCAGATGCATCATTTTTGCATAGTTTTGGAAGGAACAAGTTCCTCCTGGAAGTTCAATTCTCGCGGCCTCAAAGTCTCCGCAAATGGTTTTGTGTTTCTCCAGACTTTCCATTCTGGGAAATGAATTGAGGCATCTTTTGCAGAAAAATCTTTCATGCCCATTTCGCGAAATTTGGGAGCTTGCAAGGCGGGAGAAATTTTTTACCAGGCAATAGTGCGTTTTGAATTCTTCTGTCAGCAGAATCAAATCCACATGAAGTCTCTTTTCTTCCTTGGTGATTCTCAGGGGAAAAACAAATCCATCCCAGCCAAAAACGTTCACTGAAATGTCAGGATTTCTGGCCTCAAAAAATTTGATTTTTTCCACGGTCATGGGAAATTCACAACCATCCCAATTCATTTCTTCCGTTTGTTCTCGCAAATCCGGTGTGATTCTTTCCGGATGAACCTTGACCATATTTGCGGCTCTGCCCAAGCACCATTTGAAACACATTTCATCTTCATTTTGCATGTTGATCACGGCTTTTTTGTTTGCCAAATCAGCAGGCAGTTCAATCCATCCAGATCCTCGCAGGGGGTTCCAGCGCACAAAATGAATTTCCAAACGCAAAACTCTTTCAAAAACCCAATTTGATCCTCTGCGATTGAAATTTTCCAAATTTTCAATCATTTCTCTTTCCATTTCATCCAAAATCTCTGGGTTGTTTCCCAAATTTATTTTCTGCCGGGAATGGAAAAATGGATTTTCAATCACTTCCTCCCCAGAAACCAAATCGGTTTGGGACATTTCCACATTCAAAACGCATCTCACTCTTGTTTGTGGATTTTCTCGCAGGAGCCTGAGAACCAACCATCTTGCTCTCCGGAAAAACTCTTGGGGAGAAATGGAATCATCTCCTTGAATAAAAAATTGTCTCGCGAATCCTCGCAAAGCGGATTGCCCTTCTTCCACGGCAAGTCTCTGTTCCCACAATCTTCTGACTTGTTCTTTCAATCTTTCCACTGCGGGATTGGCTCTTCTCCGAACATCCGCGTCATCCACACTTTCCAACCAATTTGTCCAATCGATAACCGTATCCACATTTTCTTCAATCGCTCTGGGAATGACTCTGGGGGGAACGATTCTTCTTTCCGGAATCAAAAAAGGCACATCAATTTCTGGATTTTCGTCATCTAGGTTGGCTCGTCTTTTTCGAGTTTTTGGCTGATTTTTTCCCCCTCCTTGCCAAAGATTTTCAACTAAAAACTGCACTAGTTCATCTTTTTTCAATCGCGACCATCCTCGCAAGTTTGTCGTTCGCGCAAATGATTGCCATGCAGCCAGTGACATTTTAATGGCGAAAAAATCTTTTTCCCCATTTAAAATGAAATTTTCGATTCAGGAAGAAGGAAAAGAAAAACAATTTTTTTTCACATTCAAAGAAGCATCCGAAAAAACTGGTCTTCCTTCCAAAACGATTTTGCGAGTTCTCAACTCAGGCAAAAGCAAATACACCAGAAGAACCGACCAAAAAGTTTTCTGGATTCGGGAGGAAGATGACATTCCATTCATCCAGATTGATGGGGAAGATTTTTTCACCGCGGAGGAAATTCGGGAACGATTTGGATTGTCACGCACAGTTTTTTTCAATCAACTCTGCAGGAAAAAAACTCATTTTTTGGATTCAGGGGAAAAATCGCACGAAGTCACTTGGGTTTCTCCCCATTTACATGAATTCATCTATCTCATGAAAAAGAAAGCGGCATTGGAAACGGCGATGCACGCGCACCCCAAAAAAGGGCTTTATAAACATCATAACCTGGCTCAGGTTGCGATGGATGATGCCCTTGTGGATTTGCAAAATGCGTTTTGAATTTTTTCTTCATTGGAGAAAAAATGTCAAGTGAAAACAAATCCACTCCTCCGAAAGAGGCTGAAAAAATCAAAGAGGAAACGGACTGGGAAAAAGCGTGTGACGCAGAAAGAAACTTCCAAAAAGCGGTTGACATGGCCACTGGTTTTCTCCCAGTCCGATCGGAAGAGGATCGCAAGTTCATGGAAAAATGGATTTTCGCGATTTAATTCATTTTTTTATCTCCTCCCAAAAAAGGAATCCCGCGAAAATATCTATCCCCGACTGCTCACTCGGAGACCCCTGTAAGAAATCTTCTGGAAAAATTAATTTCTGCCTTCTCCCCTGCCTCCACATGGACTCACGGTTCAAAGTGAAACTCCAAACCAAATTCAAGATTTTCCTTCATGAGGGTGAATCGTTTTCTATGGGCATCACTATTCCGAGCGAGTTCATTAGTTTCTTCAACAATCTGGAAAAACATTTCAACTCTGCTGCGATGAAAAAGAAGCAGGCAATCAAAGAGATTTCCCCGTCTTTTGCTCGATTTCAGGAGGGAGATTTCATTCTCGTGAAAACTGACAAATCCGAGCAGGAAAAGATTTACGCAAAAATCTATCCCTCCAAAATTCCCACAACGGATTTCTCCTGCAGATTTTGGGAGCTGTGCGCGGATGGGAAAAAGAAACCCATCTTGAAGCAAAAAGAACTCATTGGCTGTCCTCTCCGCGGGCAAGTCGTTTTTTCGATCAAACATCTTTTCTGCGGAAATGTGAAAGCGATCACATGCATTGTGGACGAAGTTTTGGTGGAGGAAATAGTACAGGCTGCTTCGGAATTCGATGAGTTTGAGGACAAGAATGAGGATGATGAAGTTTGATCTCGCTGAGATCTGGAGGAAACTCCAAATTATTTTTCAAAATCTGATTCTGAAAAATATTTTTGTGATTTTTTCAGTGAATTTGGGCAGAACCTTTTTCCTGATTTTTTCAGATTTCCCACGTGTGACAGGTCTGATTTTGCCCCAGATTTTTTCAGTTCATTTAGGCAGATTTTCCACGCACATTTGCTCCGGAAAATGATTTTTGAAAATGAATTTGAAAACGAATTTGAATTTTGAATTTTGAATTCTGGAAAAAATATCTGCTCCAGAAAAATGTATTTTGAATTTTGAATTCTGGAAAAAATATCTGTTCCAGAAAAATGTATTTTGAATTTTGAATTTTGAATTCTGGAAAAAATATCTGCTCCAGAAAAATGTATTTTGAATTTTGAATTCTGGAAAAAATATCTGTTCCAGAAAAATGTATTTTGAATTTTGAATTTTGAATTTTGAATTCTGGAAAAAATATCTGCTCCAGAAAAATGTATTTTGAATTTTGAATTCTGAAAAAATATCTGTTCCAGAAAAATGTATTTTGAATTTTGAATTTTGAATTCTGGAAAAAATATCTGCTCCAGAAAAATGTATTTTGAATTTTGAATTCTGGAAAAAATATCTGTTCCAGAAAAATGTATTTTGAATTTTGAATTTTGAATTCTGGAAAAAATATCTGCTCCAGAAAAATGTATTTTGAATTTTGAATTCTGGAAAAAATATCTGTTCCAGAAAAATGTATTTTGAATTTTGAATTCTGGAAAAAATATCTGCTCCAGAAAAATGTATTTTGAATTTTGAATTCTGGAAAAAATATCTGTTCCAGAAAAATGTATTTTGAATTTTGAATTCTGGAAAAAATATCTGTTCCAGAAAAATGTATTTTGAATTCTGGAAAAAATATCTGTTCCAGAAAAATGTATTTTGAATTTTGAATTTTGAATTCTGGAAAAAATATCTGTTCCAGAAAAATGTATTTTGATTTTTGGAAAAAATATCTGCTCCAGAAAAATGTATTTTGAATTTTGAATTTGAATTTGATTTTTGGAAAAAATATCTGCTCCAGAAAAATGTATTTTGAATTTTGAATTTGAAATTTGAATTTGAAAATGAATTCCGGAAAATGAATTCTGGAAAATGAATTTTGAAAATCTAACCAATCTGGAAAAATGTCGGGGACAAAATTGAGATGCAACTTTGAAAAATCTGGGAATGACATAAATCTTTTCTCCCCCGGAGCAAAAATTTGACCTCAAATTCATCAAAAAAAATTGGAGCAGAATTTGACCTCAAAATTCACACAAAATTTGGGGAAAGTTGTCAAGGGGAGAATTTTTGCAATCCAGGGTCTATTTTGGGCCATTGTGGGGAAAAAACTTCCCTCTGTGCCCTGCTTTTCTGCTGAACTCAGGAGAAAATGGCAAAAAACCCCACAACTGTCTGTGGGTTTGGCGAAATTCTATTTTCCGGAGAAAAAAAGGCGCGCTATTTCTGACCCCCATCGTTGAACATGTTTGACAAAAAAAAACATTGTTGGGAGTGTTTTTTTATGTTCTTTTTCTCCAGTAAATTCGTTGCATTTTATCCATTCCCAGGTTTTCTCTGGGAAATATTTCTCCAAACGATTTTATAAAATTTCAATCAAAATAAAATCAAAAAATTCTTCCAGAAAATAGTTTTCAGCTTCCCCACCCACGTGATGGGGGAAGTCAACTTTTTCAGTTCATTTTCCTGAACTCAAAAATTCAGGAAAGTTTTATTTTGTCCCCTGAATTTGTCAAGATTTTTCCCCTGAATTCGCCAGAATTTGTCCTCCTGAATTTGCATTTTGTCATTTGCCCCCTGAATTTGTCAAGATTTTCCCCCTGAATTCGCCGGAGAATTCAGATTCGTCGAGAAATTCCTGATTTTTTCCTGAGATTTGCGGCGTTGGCATTTCTTCTGAGAATCCACAAAACAAAGTTCCCCAGAAGATTCCGAAAATCATTTATTTTTTCCATCTATCCAAATGTGGGTTTTGATAGATACAGTTTCTAAAGAAAGGCTCAGCGAGCGATTTTCGTCCCAGGCGAAGTTGGCAGAATTCATGAATTTTTCTCCTAAAACTTTGAACAAAGCAATCAATGAAGGAAGAAACAAATTTCAGTTTCGCGGGAGGGAAGTGACAATTGTCGACCAAAAAGTCACTCGTTTTTCAGTTCATGAATCTCCCAGTGATCCTCCGCTGGCGAAATTTGAAACCGAAACCGAAATGGCAGCATGGATCGGAGTCATAAGGCAAGCCGTTTCTTGCGCTTTCAAAAGAACTGGCTGGTGCCAGAGTTGGAAAATCAGGAAAAATGGAAAAGATTATTTCATGAAACGAATTGCCGACAAGGAACCGGTGGGTTCTCTTCCCGAAGCGGTTGGAAAAATCCCGGCCATCGTCCAAAAACCGCATGCGATTCCCGTCAGAGTCACTTCCCCCAGTTCAACCAAGATTTATCCCAATGTTTCGGCGGCAACATCTGAGTTGGGGATCGATGCGAGAACAATTCATGATGCATTGAAAAGCGGGAGAAATTCCTTCACCCGGAGAAGAGATGGGGTCAAATTCCAAGTTGAGAAAGCATCGCTGCAACCGCAGAAGATAAAATCTCTTCCCTGCCCCGCAGATGTGGTGGGTCAGAAGGCGCTGGATGATGTGCAGCGAAATTGGGGAATGAAGTTTCAGTGGATGAAAAATCGCTATCCGGGATGGGAAATGACTTTGACCCACGACATGGAAAAGTTTCAAACAAAGCGGGTGCTTTTCAACCCCAACACCGGCAGTAATTTTCCCGTGAAAGTCTGGCAGGATTTTATAGATTATTTTGACAAGCGGTATTTGGATTACCCCTATGAAACAGACTTTGTGAATTATTTCGCAGAAGGGGTCTGGAAGTTCTCAGCGAGAATCAGCGAGACTGAATTTGAGCCCTGGTTTTGTTTTGTTTTGCAAGGCCAGGAGAAACCAACCAGGATGGAAACACCTGCCGCGAACCGCGAAAAACATGCACTGGAAGATGAGGAAAAAATGGCGGCTTGGGCAGAGGAAAATGCGAAAGACATGCCCTCTCCTGAGGAAAAGGCGGAAGAGGAATGGGGGAAAAATGAAAAGAAGCGCATGAAACTCATCGAGAGTGAGCGAAATTCATTCCATCCAGATATTTGGAAGCGTTGCGAAAATGCGCCAATGGATCCAGAATTTGCCTTCCTCAGAAATATGCGCCAAATTCTTCCCCAGGGATTTCGGGTGAAAACTTGCACCGAAAAAGACAACGACAAAATGCAGTTTCTGGTGGCCAGTGAGCATTTTGATAATTGCGTGGCGATGGGACCGACTGCTGCCTCGTTGGAGGTCGGTTTTCCTTTTCCTGCCCCGCCGCGAGAAATCCTGGAAAGCGATCTCTGGATGCCGATCTTTCCCCTGGATGTTAGGGAGTTTGCTGGGGAATGATATTGGAGAGTTCAGATCGTTCCTAAATGAGCTGTGATTTCATTTCCAGTGGAAATGAAATTAATCAAAGAGAGTGTCATATTCCCTCTCAAATCTCTCCAGATTCAACCCCAAGTCGATCACGATCCCGTCAATCGCTTCCATCGCAGGGAGAAATTCGTCCCTGTCGAATTTTCCTGATCTCAAAGCAAATCTCAACTCAGTCAGAGTTTTTTCATAAGTGGTGAAGGCGAACTTGGCCATGTCAATCTTTGATTTCAGGTTCTTCATCTCGTGAACCGTTTTCACAAGCAATCCCACTCCGGAGATAACTCCCAAAATGATTGGGTTCAAAGTCGCGGCTCCAGCAATCGTGCCGATTGCCACCAATCCAGTGGAAGTCAAATTCAGGGAAAGATTCAACTTCTTGAATCGACTGTAAAGTCGTTTCAGGCACCAAAATCTTTTGTGATAAAATCGAAAAAGTTTTTTGATCTCTTCCAGTTCTTCTTCCCGAATTGCGGGGTTGATGTGATTGAAAGCAAAGATGCTTTGTTTTCGCTTCGCGCGGCTCGGCTCGCTTCGCTCGCTCGCTCTCATTTTTCAGGGAGAAAATCATTTTTCAATCAGAATTGTCGCTTTTGCTCTTTGAATGGCATTTCCATCCGAGAGAGCCAGATAGAAAGCTTCTTCCTGCCCAACATGGAGATTGAAGGTGAACTGCAGTGAACCAAATGAATTGGTGGAAGGTCTGACTGCGTTCCGAGTGATGCGATCTCCTTTAACAACACTTGTCATGATGATGGTTGCTCCACTCACTGGGTTGGAACCGCGTTGAAGAATGAAAACCGTAACATTCAAAATCCGGAAGTCAGATCCAAATTGTTGCCAATAATTTGTTTCATCTTCCTCTTCATTTGGGAAGATCAAACAATCACCGTGTTTTCCTTTCACAAATCTTGCAAAAATGAAGTGTTTTGACGGGCGAAGCGGCAAATTCAACAAGGAGTGCGAATTCAAATCCAAGTCAGTCTCCATGACCATCTTCTCCGCTTGGAAAACGAAAGGGGAATCATAAACGCTGCTTTCAACATCAGGTTGGGAACCAGCAATGCCATATATGATCAGATTTGCATTTCCTTTTTCAGCTGACTCGGCAGTGCCTCGCCATTTCAAATCCAGGAAAATAAATTCAGGTGGGGAAATCCTCCATTTGTGCATGTGGATGATGGATCTGGAATACCCCGAAAACTTCTTAGTTGATTGCTGATTGATATTCAGACTTGTGCTCACAACGTTGACGCTCGCGCCATCCATTGTCGCGGGGAAGAATTCCACGCACACGGTGTATTCTCCCTCTGGGAGTTTGAACATATTGAATCCAAGTCTCCCAGAGTATTCATTAAAAAGATTTTTTGTGATTTCCAAGTCATAAGCCTTCTTGTTGAAATGATGCGGCGAATCTGGAAAATCACTTATCCCAGTCACTGTCATATGATGTTCAGAGCTGGATTCATCCACATTTTCCATCAGATAGCGGAATGCGTCCTTTGGGTGAGAGGTTGACGTGATATGCGATTCATTTACGTATTTTTTGATCTTCTCTTCTAATTCCATCGTGTGGGCTACCACACCTCCTATCTGGTTATCCACATAAGATTTTGACGTGGGTTGTCGCTTCAGAGTTGGCGTTGCAATATTGTTGATTTGTTGCGAGTTCATATCCAGGTTTCCGGTCATTGTCCCGCCTTCCAACGAAAGCTTTTTCGCGGATTGGGCATCCACATATCGCATATTTGCGCCCTGATCGGCAACTTCGGGATCTTTCACGTTAAAAATGGTGTGATTTCCCATATCCAAAGCCGTCTCCATTGGAAACGTCTCTTTGCGGCTGAGAAAGATATTTTTGGTGTCATTATAAGAAACCAGGTTGTTATAATGCGCTCCCAAATCATGCCATGTTTGTTGTTTTGAGTTTTTCACGTTGAAAAGTTCTTTTAAATCAATATCCTTCGTGACTTCATGAGTGTGAGCCGGAGCATCAGGGTGGAATTTTTTCAGAGTGACCATATTCACCGCTGACAAATCCTGGTTTTCATCAGTGTCCAGATTGACGATCAATTTGCGATTCATTTCTATTTCCCCGGGGTTGATGAGTTTTTGTCCCCTGAGATCAAGATCCCCAGTCATATGCGAGGAACCATCCACCTGGAGAGAATCTGCTCGCAATTGCGTTGCAAGCGTTTCAACTTGGTGCTTGGTAATTGCATCCGAATTCCCCGTTCCTTCAGCGATATTGGTCATTTTTTTGTTTTGAAGATCGAAGTCCCCTGCTGGCGTCAGCTTGAAACCAACTCCTGGCAACCCATCTTTTCCATCTTTCGCGCCATGGGCGCGGGTGCTTGTTTCAGACAGCAATCCATTTGAATAACTCATTTTAAATGCTTTCATCAAAGTTTTTGGCAATGAATTTCCTCGGCTTATCCACATACAGGAAAGAGAACGGATCATGCGTTGCTTTCCGATAATCTTCTTTGCTGACATTGTTCTCCCTGCAGATCGCCGTAATTTCTTTGTTGCTTGGGAATTCGAAGATGCAAAAATGCGAACAATTCAGGCGGATATCTTTTGGTGTTCCGAAATAACTTTGCGAAAGATAAATCACAGAACATTTCTTGTGCCTGCCCTGAATGAAATAATCAATCAATGGCTTTTGGTTTTTTTCGGAAACAAAATCATCGAAAACAACCAGCTTTTGATTCTCCCCTGACAATTCAGAAACTGGGATGATTTCATCCGGAGATGCTTCCACAACGTCATACCCAGCTTCTTTGCTGAATGGGCGAAATGTTTTCAGCAGATGTTGATATTTGGTTTGGTCAAGATTTTTCGCATAGAGATAAATTTTATCGTAGAAGAGCAGCGGGCGGAGGATCATATCCAGGAGAACATTTGTTTTCCCCGATCCCGAAGGGCCACAGATCAACATTCTGAAAGTTCGATCCGGCATGAAAGGGTGAAGTTGTTTGAAATTCGTGATTGGATCCTGACAATCATAATTTGGAATCTTCATTTTATTTGAACATGGCGTTCTTTATCTTGTTCTTCACCCCAAATTTGTGTTTCTGGGATATAAAATGAGTTTATTGAAATGGCAAGAAATGGCTAAAAGCAAATCTGCTTTGGGGAAAAAAATCAACTTTGTTCACAATGCAATAACCCAGAAAAAGTTGGGCGAAGAGACAAGCCAAATCGGACTTGAAAAAACATTCAAACCCATCACAGCGAAACTGGATGAGGTGATTGAGTCGAATTTGGGGCCGCTTCGGCCACTTCCCCGGAAAAAGAAAAAAGCCAAACCAGCGGAGATTGATTATCTCCCCGAAGTCGATCCATTTGAAGAGATGGATGTCGAAGGCCTGTTTGATGAGGCCGTTCCATCCCAACCCAAGAAGCAAATTCCAGCAGGGCCGCCAACATATGAAGAAGTTGTGCAAGAGGTAGGGGAAGATCCACCTGAATATGAAGAAGACGACTCTCCCGATTATGCTCTTGCGCCGGGAGATGAAGGGGAATGGGAAGAGGAAGAGGAAGAGGAAGCCAATAAGATATTGGATAGCTTGGACCTCACAAATTATGATACTGTGGAGAAAAATCTCAGTGACCCAAATATCTCATCAACGAGGAAAATCAATTATCTCAAGAATATTGTAACCATTCCAAACTACAGAAGAAATCAGTTGAAGGGCTACAAAACATCTTGGTCCAAAAAGTTCCATAAAGGTGCAATAACGCAAGAGCAAAAGAATTTGCAACATAGCAGAATAGACCACTCATCCCGAATTTTGAGTGAATACATCAAACATTTTCAAGCGAAACAAAAGACATTGGAAGGTTCGGGAATCAGGAGAAAAAAAGGTGGATCCATCCGTTTTTTCTCCAACCCCGCAGATCTCCTCCAGAAACTTGAGGTCATTGTTGGCTCCATCCTTGCTGGGAATACGAATTCAGGCATCAGAAATACCGGGGTTGGTATTCTTGATCTTCTCCTGAAAGAGGGAGTCATCAATCGTTCCCAGCATGAGAAGCTTTTCAGAAAGTATTTCAAACTCTAAAATGGAAATCGAAAGAGAAATTGTCCTGTCATCCTTTTCCGTCAAGACTGGGGGAAACAAACCAGAAAATTTCACAGCAAATTTCAATCGGCCCATTGTTTTGGACCCAAATTCCCAATATGTTGTTGGGTTGAACAGAATTATCAATATGAGTTTTACGTGGTATAACATCAATGCGGCATTGAAAAATCAGCTGATCAGATTCAGCTCTGACGGTGGGAAAACATTTTCCGATATCACCTTTCCCGCTGGGGTTTGGGATTATTCCACTTTGAATGCGGCAATTCGAAACGCAACAGGTCCCCTCGCAGGCAGCACCCCAGGAAAGAATGAAAAATTCCCAATCAATCTTGCTTTCTCTCCCACAACTTTCAGAGTAACAATCACACTGGAAGAAAATTATCAACTGGATTTGACACAATCCAATTTCAACGATCTCATTGGGTTTGAGAAAAAGATTCTGAAAGATAAAGTCAATGTTGGCCCCAGAGTTCCAAACCTCAGTCAAGATACTGATATGTTGAACGTTCATTGCGATCTCACAAGTGATTCGCTTGTTGATGGAGAAGAGAGTGATATCATCTTCTCCTTTTCAACATCTGTTCTGCAGGCCTCCTATAGTTTCACTTTGGAACCCATGAGAGTGATGTTCAGCCCTGTGAATAAAAACAGAATAAGCTCCATTCGGATTTATATCACCGATGGGAAAAGGCGGGTTGTTGATTTGAATGGAGCCGATACAGCGTTCTCGCTTATCTTGAAAAAACAAATAAAATGAAAAGTTATGAATTCTCTCGTTATTATCACCCCCAGCTGGGACGGTTTGTTTATCGGCACAAAGGAACAGGTGTCATTGTAGATAATATTTTCAAACCAATAAGGAAGGTCGCATCAGTCGTCTTCAATAAATTCGCGAAACCCATTGCGAAAAAAGCATTGGAATCAGGAATTTCTCACGCTGGGGATAAACTCGGCAAAAAAGTAGTTGAAAAATCTGGTGATTTGATCATGAAAAAGCTGGGAAATATGAGAAAGGGGAGCAAAAAACCGCCAGCTCGACCAAAATCAGCCCCTGCGTCAACCTCCGGAGAAAGTTCTGATGC
Source organism: Cladopsammia gracilis (assembly GCA_022457155.1). Taxonomy (NCBI): domain Eukaryota; kingdom Metazoa; phylum Cnidaria; class Anthozoa; order Scleractinia; family Dendrophylliidae; genus Cladopsammia; species Cladopsammia gracilis. Next base: position 1,475,919 of record JAJGOT010000045.1, on the reverse strand, counting down.
TATATTGAACAGGTTGATCTCTGGGCAGGGAGTCCGAAAAAGAAAAAAATAATATAAAATGGCTTTTCGATCGAATGAATATCTTCAAAGAAATGAATTAGTGCGCTTCCAGCTGGATGACACAATCCGAACTCCAGCTAATGCTCAACATCAACAAAAAAGTGGTTATAAATTCACGATTAATGACCGATCCGCATTCTATGATTGGTATAATGCGTATTTCGAGGTGCAGTTTCAGCTCCAGAAATTAGCAGATGGAGCGGCATATGACGCTGAAAGAATAACCGTAATCAATGGGGCTCATTCCCTGATTAAACACCTGACGATTAAATCTGCAGGAAAGATTATTTATGATACTGATAATCTGCATAAAGTCTGTTTCACAAAGAATTTGTTAGAATACTCCGATGACTTCAGCAGATCAGTCGCCAAGAACAGTTTCTGGTATTTGGATACTAATGCAACAACCGCTAATACGAATCTTGGATTTGAGGCTCGGCGAGTGATTACTCGAGATCTTCAAAACGCTAATACGATCATTCCCCTGAATCGTTTTTCCTTTTTCGAGGAACTGGAAGATAAGATGTTGGTTCCCATGCAGCTGCAATTCGAGACAACTCTTCAAGATGATGAGGAACTCATTCATATGGCACACGGCGTTGCTGACGGAAGAGTTGTGCTGAATCGATTTCTGCTTTGGGTGCCAAGATTGACTCCCAAAGATTCTCTGTATGACAAATTTGTCAGCTCATTCCTGAAAGAAACGCAATGGAAATATCTGAGGGAAATGTATCAGCAATCAGCTCCTACGCAGTCATCAGGATTTTTCCAGATCTCAGCGAGCATCGACAATGTGAGGCATATTTTTGTCTGGCTGAAAAGAACCGCTCCGCCCAATGACGACCAGGCAGAAGACAACCCCTATCTGATGGACACTTTCACGCTGAATGCAGTGGATGATAATACTTCATCCTTGTTGAACTGTCGATTGGAATATGGAAACGGAGTTTTCTACCCGGAAACAGAGTATGACAGTGAAAGCAAAGTGAGGATTTTCCAGGATGTCATGGCTTATGCAATGAGGAAAAATGATTTTAACACTGGAACGCAGCTGAATCTGGCCAATTTCAATTCTCTTTTCCCATTGATCTATTTCGATCTGACTTATCAAACTGAAAAACCAACAAGAGATCCCAAGCATTTGATATTCAGGTATCGATTAAGCGCAAATGCAGCTGCAAACTTCAATGTACATGCGATAGTTCTCTATGAAGAAGAAGTGAAAATCGATAAGATTGGAAATGAGCTGGTTATCGTGTGACGTGTGATCTGTGAAAAACATATCTTGTCATTTAAAATGACAACATATCACCCATATAAAGTAAATCTGTCGAAAGGGCAAAAAGCAAGCTTGGAAGAGCATTCCGAACAAAAAGCCCTATCACCCTGAGATTGGGTGGCAAACAAACAAGCGGAAATGATGAACTGATGCTGACAGCCAATCAAATAAAACGAATCGGCAAAGCCGCATCTCAGGGAAAGGGAGTTGAAATCAAGATATCAAAAACGCAAATCCGAAAAGTGATGAAGCAAGGCGGAAGTCTTTTCTCTGCTATTGTTCCCCTGGCTCGTTCCCTGGCACCCACCCTGGCAAAGACACTTGGACTGTCAGCATTGGCTGGTTTGGCGAGTGAAGGAGCGAGTCAAGTTGTGAAAAAAATAAGCGGGAAGGGAGCGCAGCGACCTCGACTGAAAGGAGGCGGACAAACGGGTGGATTTCTCATTCCCCAAGATAAAATTCAGAAACTGATTGACAATAAACATCTGTTGACAAATAAACAGAAACAGGATATTTTGACTGCCCTGAAATCAGGAGGACAACTGACGATAAAACCATCAGCAAAACAATCTGGTGGATTGTTGGGAACTGTGCTGGCTTCCATCGGAATTCCACTGGCGCTGGACATGGTGAAAAATTTGTTTGGGAAAGGCGCTCCAAGAGTTGGACGCCCCAAAGGAAAAGGCGCTCCTAGAGTCCGGCAGCCCAAAGGAAACGGCGCTCCAAGATTGGGCACTCCCTTCCAACGCCCGCCTCCATTCATCGGAACCTGGGGACGAAAAATTGGGATGGGAAAAAAATCCAAAAAAGGAACGGGACTTCTGCTGGGATCGAAAAGTCCATTCAACAATATCCCAGTTCTCGGGGCAATATTGTGAGCGAAACGAAACCCAAATTCGTGAACAAACCCCTGAGCAACCTTGATCTTCTCCAGTGGATTGATTTTCTGAAAATTCCCAATTTCAAAGGGATTTTCGCCAGGGATGAAGCCATGCCCCGAGAACACAGCCCCTGCATTATCAATCTTGATTCGCTTGAAAATGCCGGAACTCACTGGGTGTGCTGCGCCCCCGGACAGAAATTCACGTGGTATTTCGACTCTTTTGGGATGGGATTTCCCCAGGAATTCAAAAGTTCCAAACCGGTGATTTGGAACAGCAGTCAATATCAAAACATCAACAGCGTTCTTTGCGGATATTATTGCCTCTTCTTCCTCCATCAATGGTCGCAGGGGAAAGATTTCTATGATATTCTCAAGCCTCTCAGTCTGACTGATACGATGGGGAATGAGAAATTCATAAAAGAATATTTCGATTGAAAATGAAATCATATTGCGTGAAGGAAAAAAACAAACTGAATGCGTGAAACCAACTGGATATATGACTGCAAAAAATGGCAGAAAGATGTGGTTTTGCCATTGCGCTTCCTGCGGAATCAAAAAAACAAGATTTGTGAAAGCGAGCGGAGCGAATTCGGGAAACTGAGTCGGCCCTCACAAGGTGAGGGCATCGGTGAACTTGCGCTGACTGGCGTCGCGCATGCGCTGCCTTGGTTGGGAAAAAAGACAGTTGAAATGGGTCGTTATGGAGCCAGTGAATTGTTGCGAAACAAAAACACTCAAAAGAAAGCATTGGATTTTGCGTTGGACAAGATGAAACCATTTCTTGCCAAAACCTCTGCTGATATGATGAATGAGCTGTCCACGGCGATCCGACCAAACAGAAAATATAAAACAGATCGAGCAGATTTGGATGGGGGTGCTTTAGATGTTCATTCCCTGATTGGGAAGCTGCCAAGACCAAAGAAAGGTTTCACTTTGCCTGGACATAATTATACCGGCCCCTGGAACCCATTGGATAAGCAAGTCAGATTTGATGAAAAGGGAAAAATTCTCGAAATTATGCAGCAGCCCACAGGAAAAACAGACGCAGTTGCTATGCAGCACGATGTTGATTATTCAGTCTGCGCAAAGAAAGCGGATCCGCGCAAATGCAAAAACAAAGCCGACAGGAAAATGGTTGCCGCTTTGGATGCCATTCCCTGGAAAGAAAGGCAATGGGGGCATGCTTTGGCGAGAAACACAATTCAAGCAAAACAAAAACTTGGCCTCGGTGCCCCAAAAAACGGGAAAAGATTTTGAGTGAAGGCTGGGCTCAAAATCTGGCAAACGAACTTCACCAGCCAATCAGGCGGCGCTTTCCAAAACGACGAGTCATGGCATATGGCGTTGACAACATCTGGGCGGCTGATCTGGTCGAGATGGGGAAATTTTCGAGGTGGAATAAAGGGATCAGATATCTCCTGATGGTGATCGATGTTTTCTCAAAATTCGGTTGGATTCGCCCCCTGAAAGACAAGCGAGGTCAAACAGTGGCGGATGCTTTCCGAGATATATTCAAGGGGCGAAAACCGAAAATGCTTTGGAGTGACAAAGGGTCTGAATTTTTCAACGCAACAATGAAAAATCTGCTTGATAAGAATGGGGTAAAATTGTACACAACACAAAACGAAGAAAAGGCATCTGTTGTTGAGCGCTGGAGCAGGTCTTTTAAGGAGAAACTCTTCCGGATGTTTTCTGCTAACAACAATACAATATACTGGGACAAACTTGGCAAATTACTGGATGAATATAATCATCGTTTTCATTCGAGCATTCGGATGAGTCCCGCAGAGGCGAGCAAACAGGAAAATGAGAAAAAGGTTTTCGCTAATTTATACGGAGATTTAATTTATGCTAAACACAACCCGGCAAAATTCAGGGTTGGCGACAGGGTGAGAATTTCAAAGTTTAAACGGCAATTATTTGACAAAGGTTTCACCCCGAACTGGACAGAGGAGATATTTGTGATTGACGAAATAAAGAACACAAACCCTGTAACGTATAAATTAGTTGATCTGTTGGGAGAATCAATCACCGGATCATTTTACGAGGCGGAACGTCAAAAGACAACGCAAGATGTGTTTCGAATTGAAAAAGTTATTCGCCGCGATAATAAGCGAAAACTCGCGCTTGTAAAATGGACAGGTTACCCTGACAAATTTAATTCTTGGGTTCCATTGAGCGATGTGGAAAAGCTTGGTGTCTAACGCGTTAGACAAAATTCCAATTTCTCCCCCCCCCCCCCCCCCTAAAAACTGTCTAACGCGTTAGACACAAAAAATGTTCCGCAGAAAAATTCTGGAAAAAATATTCCGCTGAAAAAATTCTGAAAAAAAATATTCCGCTGAAAAAATTCTGAAAAAAATATTCCGCTGAAAAAATTCTGAAAAAAATATTCCGCTGGAAAAAACATTCCGCTGGAAAAATTCTGAAAAAATATTCCGCTGGAAAAATTCTGAAAAAAATATTCCGCTGAAATCTGGGGGAAATATTTTTTTGACTAAAAAAATATTCCGCTGAAAAAAAATCTTGGGAAAATTCCATTTATTCCCCGAAAAACTGTCTAACGCGTTAGACAAAATTATTCTGTAAATCTCTTCTTGTTCATGATGGCGAAAAACACGTTAATCACTTTTCTGAAGTTTCATTTTTATGCAAGACGCGTCTTGCATAAAATTAAAGCCAAAGCTATAATTAAAATAACAGCGTGAAATAAAAACAAGCCTGGAATATGAATGTTTTTACATTAATATTCACAAAGTCGGTTATTTCAAAACACCGCTTCACTTCGCTTCGCTTGGCCCGTTTTGCTTCGCTTTACTTTCTTTCAATTCCCGGTGGATTTCCCACAGGAGGCAACTTTGCTTTTGGAGTTCATTTCTGAGAATCTTGTGTTCCTCCTGGAGATTCACAAAAGATTCAAAGAGGAGTTCAATTGAGTCTTCGATTTCGTCGCTTCGCTCAGCTTCCTCCATCTCCGAATCAGACACAATGAATTCCTCGTCTGAAGTGGTGGGAGTTTCATCGTCGCTTCTTATTTCTTCCTCTGAGCATGTGGAACAATCTTCATGGTCACTCGCACTGAGGCTCGCTTCGCTCGCTTCGCTTCGCTCGGCTTCATTGAAAATTATTTTTTCAAAAGGATCCATTTTCTTTCCAATGACATTTTTTGAAAATTGTTTGGATTATTTTTTCTTGTTCCGCCCGTCTGGATGGGAGAATAAGCAGTTTGAAATCATCTTCATTTGGATTGAAACCGTTCTTCTTCAACAGGGCGAAAAGAACTTGATGGCAATTGAGAAACTTTTTTCTGCTGGGATGAAGGTCATTATATGCAAGTGAAAAATATTTAAAGTCGTCGATGAGGAATTTTTCCAGGTGTTCATAATCATTTCCGTCGTGACCTGTTATGTGATTAAAAATTGCATGATCGTTGCCATGGACTTTTTTCCACTTGGAAGCTTTGACGAAATCCCGGACTTTTTTTCTTGTGATTTCGTCACGGGGAATTTGGGAGAGAATTTGTTCTTGATAAAATTCAAGATCTTTGAGTGGAATTTGATTTTTCCCCTGATTTTTGCGGATGATATTTTTGAAATGTTCCAGCCTGGGATTTTTGTGAGAATGCCATGTTGTGAGGGTTTCTCGAATAATTTCAGGAGTGAAATCGATTTCTTCTTCTTCGGAATCAGACATTTTCTTGCCTGGGGAAAAGATTTTGGGATTTGAAAAGAATTTTTTTGTGTGGAAATACAGCGGAAAAATCTTGAAAATGGACAATTTCAAGATTTGATTTTGTGTGGAAATTCAGCGGAGAAATCTTGAAATTGGCAAATTTCAAGATTTTTTCTTGTGGTCATTTTAGCTCAGTAGGTGGTAAAAGCAACTTCTGAGACACCCTCAAATTCCCCTGAATTTCACACAAACATTTCAGACCCAACAAATCTCAAAAATCCAACAATTTCCGCCCGTTTTCACACAACTCACAAACTTTTCAAATCTGCTCAAACTCATCAGAATTGTGTGGATTCTGTTGATTTGGGCTGATGAAAAATAATTTGTGAATTGCTGAAATCTACAGGGAATATTTGTGTGAAATTCAGGGGAATTTGAGGGTGTCTCAGAAGTTGCTTTTACCACCTACTGACAAAAAGGGCAAGATTAAAAGGATTGAACTGGATTACTGAGGCTGGATTCACGAAATCCTACCCTAAGATATATCCTCGAATATAACTAAGGTGATATTAGTGATATTCACGAACGATATCTTATGCCCATCCTAAGATACGCGCAACTTAGGAGTCTCCTAAGTTCACTGGTCCTCGAAAATTATCGATTGCCGTATATAAGCCAATCAGATTTTCTCGATTCGTGGTTATAAATAATAAGTACCGCAAATTTGAATAATAGCTAAGTTCGTACATTTGCTTCCACTATGTCTGAAGCAAAGACCAATTTTACGAGCCAAGAGAAATCGGCTAGTAGAAGGAGTGGCATGTCGCAAAAGTCATATTTAATTCATATAACAATGTTGACCCAACCCACAAAACTAGAAAAAGCCGGGCTTGGATAAAATTGCTGAAGAATCGAAGTCAGCGCAGTTTCAGGAAATTTACGATATGTGGAAGAAATACGAAAGATCTGGATGTCCCTGAAAAGTGACACCATTGTTGATATTGCCCTCTTAAATCACTGACACAAGCTGTTGTCCCTCCATATAAAAACATCGTAGGTACTCCCACGCTATTTTGCCACAACGTTTAATGTTATCTTTTCTGCGTCGCACACTACTTGTAATGAGTATTAATAGAGTGATAGCTCTTTCTTTTCACGAACGAAGTCTCGTGCTCCTTTGGAGCCTTGATCGGCTCGTAGTTGCAGTCTATTGACGCTTACAATAGGACATGTCACACAACAGGAGGTCTTCATGAATACCACTTATCTCCTGAGTTATATCTTAGGAGGCTCTTAGTACTTAGGATGCCTTCGTTAATACGGCCCCAGTTCATGAATTTTTATTTTGTGACAGGTTGTCATAAAATGTTTTCATTCTGGAGGAATTTTGAGTGTTTTAGTTGTTGTTTTGTCTTTTAGTTCTTTTTTCGTTGCGTTCATCACTTTTGGCGTTTTGTTTTTCTTCCTATTTTAAGATAATAAAGTAATCTTAAAGCAAGCTCCTGGTCATAATCATGAAAACACGAAATTTCAGCCGAGACAGTGTCCCTTTATGCTAAAACCTTTGTGACCGTACAAAATATATATACGTACATAGCTGGCAAACAAGGCAAAGCCCCGTAAAAGCACAGCTGTGGTCTTAATGCAGACTTCTAGGTGGAGTTTAACCTTTAAAATCACCTTCGACACAACGATCACTAAATCAAGATTGAGCGCAGAATCAAGCTTTAGTTTTGATACGGTCACGCCATACCACAGATAAATCGCGATTAGTTATACACCTTATTCCAAAATGGCGCCCAATTTATTATTCTTTTATATGCATTTTAATTAGCCTTCTTGGCCTCGACAGCACGTGCGAAATACAAAGGAATTTTCAAGCGAAAATGAGGCCAAGAGGGCTAATTAAAATGCATATAAAAGAATAATAAATTGGGCGCCATTTTGAAATAAGGTGTATTGTGTTGACCTATCAATCATCTGTCAATCAGTCAAGTGCAACAAACATTTTATCGAAATGCTTGATTTTTCCTCCCTCTTTTGGGCATTTTTTTCAGATCCTACGATAATTGCGAAAGTTTAAACGTTTAAGAGTGTTTTTTTTTATTCTTTGACGCAATTTCTCACAAGTTTGCTCCTGAAACAACGAAAACAAAATATACTGAATATGCATGTTTGGAAACTCCAAGAGTTTTGGTGTAATAAGCTTGCCATTAAGTAACAATGCGTGTAAGAACTAGGCAATGCTCTATTGTTCCGAGGCATTTCGCTTTCCCCACATAAGATTGTTTAGGTTTTTCTTACGGAGAATACATCAACCTATGGACAACATGTTTTTTTAAATAAAATGTACTGGAACTTTATTTCAAAGTGATGTTTCTTTTGTGCTAAAAGATTTCATCCAATCGTGAAACTCCACATGAAAACAATGGCCAAGAAAGGCTTCTAATTTTACATGCTTCCCACATAGATTTTTGGTTGCATTGAAATTCAGAATAGTTTTCACTGAAAGGGAACCAATTAGTAAACTACAGAGAAATCAATTCACTACCTGGTTAAGTGATAGTAGATTTTCTTGTTTTTAAGACAATGAGGTGGACGGTTTCAACAATATCACAATTAACACCTTTCTGCATTCCTCGCAGTTATGTTGCCTAGTTCTTACTAGGACCATTACTTAATGTTTTTTTTTTGGACAATACGCGTGCTCTTTGTTTAGTGTTGCAACGTGATTGCGTGTTTGGTTCGTTAAAAGAGCTTTAGCGTAAAACCTGGTTTTCACCAGTGACATAAGCATAAGCATAACTGCATGGAAGCATAAATCCTGGTTTTCATTAGCGACAAAAGCGTTAGCGTAAGCATAAGCAAAACCGAAAGCATACGCACAAGCATAAGGATAAGCATAAGCATATAACCGAAAGCATAACAACAAGCATAAGCATAACAGAAAGCATAAGAACAAGCATAAAGATAAGCATTAAGCATAACCGAAAGCATAAGCACAAACAAAAGGATAAGCATAAGCATAACCGAAAGCATAAGCACAAACATATCGATAAGCATAAGCATAACCGAAAGCATACGCACAAACATAAGGATAAGCATTAATAAGCATAACCGAAAGCATAAGCAAAAACATAAGGATAAGCATAAGCATAACCGAAAGGATAAGCACAAACATAAGGATAAGCATAAGGATAACCGAAAGGATAAGCACAAACATAAGGATAAGCATAAGCATAACCGAAAGGATAAGCACAAACATAAGGGTAAGCATAAGGATAACCGAAAGCATATTCACAAACATAAGGATAAGCATAAGCATAACCGAAAGCATAAGCACAAACATAAGGATAAGCATAAGCATAACCGAAAGCATAAGCACAAACATAAGGGTAAGCATAAGGATAACCGAAAGCATAAGCACAAACATAAGGATAAGCATAAGCATAACCGAAAGCATATGCACAAACATAAGGATTATCATAAGGATAACCGAAAGCACAAGTACAAACATAAGGATAAGCATAAGGATAACCGAAAGCATAAGGATAAACATAAGGATAAGCATAAGCATAACCGAAAGCATAAGCACAAACATAAGGATAAGCATAAGCATAACCGAAAGCACAAGTACAAACATAAGGATCAATCTTATGCTTATGTCAAAGTTCGTTTTCACTTGTCGCATATTATTATCCTTCCGTTTATGCTTATGTCGGGCCTGTTTTCACTGGATATCAGCGCTGTTATGCCTCCGCTTATGCCTACAATGTATGTTGGGCCTGTTTTCACTGGATATAAGCGCTGTTATGCTTCCGCTTATGCCTACAATGTATGTTGGGCCTGTTTTCACTGGATATAAGCGCTGTTATGTCTCCGCTCATGCTTACAATGTATGTCGGGACTGTTTTCACTGGATATAAGCGATGTTATGTCTCCGCTCATGCTTACAATGTATGTCGGGCCTGTTTTCACTGGATATATGCGCTGTTATTCTTCCGCTCATGCTTACAATGTATGTTGGGCCCGTTTTTACTGGATATAAGCGCTGTTATGTCTCCGCTGATGCTTACAATGTATGTCGGGCCTGTTTTCACTGGATATAAGCGCTGTTATGTCTCCGCTCATGCTTACAATGTATGTTGGGCCTGTTTTCACTGGATATAAACGCTGTTATGCCTCCGCCCATGCTTACAATGTATGTTGAGCCTGTTTTCACTGGATATAAGCGCTGTTGTGTCTCCGCTCGTGCTTACAATGTATGTTGGGCCTGTTTTCACTGGATATAAACGCTGTTATGCCTCCGCTCATGCTTACAATGTATGTTGGGCCCGTTTTTACTGGATATAAGCGCTGTTATGTCTCCGCTGATGCTTACAATGTATGTCGGGCCTGTTTTCACTGGATATAAGTGCTGTTATGTCTCCGCTCATGCTTACAATGTATGTTGGGCCTGTTTTCACTGGATATAAACGCTGTTATGCCTCCGCCCATGCTTACAATGTATGTTGAGCCTGTTTTCACTGGATATAAGCGCTGTTGTGTCTCCGCTCGTGCTTACAATGTATGTTGGGCCTGTTTTCACTGGATATAAACGCTGTTATGCCTCCGCTCATGCTTACAATGTATGTTGGGCCTGTTTTCACTGGATATAAGCGCTGTTATGTCTCCGCTGATGCTTACAATGTATGTCGGGCCTGTTTTCACTGGATATCAGCGCTGTTATGTCTCCGCTGATGCTTACAATGTATGTCGGGCCTGTTTTCACTGGATATAAACGCTGTTATGCCTCCGCTCATGCTTACAATGTATGTTGGGCCTGTTTTCACTGGATATAAGCGCTGTTATGCCTCCGCCCATGCTTACAATGTATGTCGGGCCTGTTTTCACTGGATATAAGCGCTGTTATGCCTCCGCTGATTCTTACAATGTATGTCGGGCCTGTTGTCACTGGATATAAGCGCTGTTGTTCCGCCGCTCATGCTTACGCTTATGACGCTAGTGAAAATCATGCTTAACAATGAACTAAATCCTACTTGTTTTTAAGATCTAGATGAGGATTTATGTGTGGGAACTTCGTCAAATATATCTAGATCTACAGAAATTTATATTCCTACAAAGGGGAATACCCATCACTGCAAGACGTTAAAAATAAACTAATGAATATCAATATTTACGTAGTATAGAAAAAATAACTAACTAGATAATTAATTAAGTAAATGTATTGAGAATAAGAATTGAATTGAATTGAAACCAAACACTGAAGCCTACAGTACAGAATGTCAAATGTCAATTTAAAGTGTGATTTTTACGGTCATACACGTAAATCGCGAATTAACTTTCCCTTTAGGACTTTACACATGAAACAATCAACAGCAAGCTACAATCTTCAATTTTGTAGCTAAGTCCTCGTGATTTACGTGCGTAGAAGTGAGTTGGCGAGAAAATCGATACAAAACCCTGCAAATTGAAATTGATCATTCCAGGGAGGAAAGCAATAAAATTGTGTGAAAAGGCAATAATGCCGGATTTAAAAATAAAGAAAATTTAAACCAACACAAATGTTTAATAAAAGCTTTTTTCATATTTGTGGACTCATTCTAATGCCGCTCGCTAAAAAAAATGGGTTTGTAATGAAATATTAAACGGAGTTTCTTTTTATTTTAGCGGCCGCACTACAGAAGGTTGAACTTTGAACGTGAGAGATCATATTATAATTTGCTACATTCTATATTATTTTTGTAATATTGTAAAGTTTCTGTTCATCTGATAGCCTGCCAAAGCATCTACCGGGCAGCATCCACACGACGGCGAAGACATAGCCTGCGAACAGGCTCCTGGCTCGGAGGGGCGTATGACCTCGCCGTCCGACTGGAAGCCTGTCCGCAGGCTACGAAGACAGTGAGAGCGGCACAGAACAATTAAGCTTTAATAAGCGAAAACAATGCTTCTGCAATTGTGCTTTATATTTTGGTACATTTTTTGCCGTTTCCTGCAGAACAACAACCTCGAATGATCAAATTATAGGTTTAGTGGAGAACGTTATTTAACACACGACGGTAAATTTTCCCTTCCCTATTTGAAATCGAAAGACGAGCCTACGAATTGAACAGTTTGCGAACACGAGGACGGCAAAAATTATCGCGTTAACGGAGACGATTGACAGATCGGGAAAGTTCTGATCACTTGCATTAAACTTCCTAGTGAGGTTGTTTAAAAAACATAACTCGGTTTAACCCTATTCAGACTGGGGTGGGGGGGGGGGGGCTTTTCGAACCCCCCCTCCAGTAAAATTGTAATAACTCTTACACCGAAATAGCTATGAGGCTGAAATTTTCTGACTTTTCCTAGAATTTATCTAGAAACATTTTGGTATCCATAACATGTCAGTGTGATTAACCATGTTGCCATGGCAACCGGTTTTTGACACATAGGTTTTCAAAATATTAAAATATGGTGATTTTTTTATTTTCAGATCTTTTTTTTGACTTATAGTGCATTTTCTTATTAGAATAGTTTTTTCTTGGGACTAGTTTTTGAAAGACATCAAAAATTTTCAACATCAAATATTTGAGGGGGAGGGGTAGGTAAATTTTTGCTCACTTTTACTTATAGAGAAAAATTTTGTACTATTTATTAAATAACGCTTCTAAGTTCATTGTTTGGATAATAGACATTAGTTTGATACGTGTTTTATACATTCTGATCCTTTCCTCTTTTAGATATTTTTTAAATTTTAATTTAAACGGAAAAAAAAGGAAATCCATGATGGCGGAACCAAGATGGCGGATCCAAGATGGCGGACAATAATTTCAAAATTATAGTTTTATCGCCTTTCTTTGCCTTTTCTCGCTTTACAAGTGTGTCCTTGTTTGTATTTATTATGTTTTAATATTAAAGAGATGATTTTACAGTTATATTTGATATTTTAAGTATCTGGATGGAAAAATATCAAAGAAACGTCGGAAAAACAAAAAATACGTCACTGTGACGTCATAATAAGGTGTGGCAGGTCAAAACTGGGTGTGAGGTTTCCTTGTATGGAGATGAACATTGTGTGAAAATTTCATGGTCCTAGCCTTACTGGTTCCAGAGATATGAAGGGGGTCCGAGGAGCCCCCCCCCCCCCCCCCCCCCCCAGTCACAGATTGCCTAAAAAAGCCCAGTCTGAATAGGGTTAAAAACATTTGTTGTTGTTTACAATTAATTTCCATGGGAACCGCTAGCACAGTTTCAATTCGGTGAACACCAAAAATACGCGGACGCATCAGGAATTTTGTCAAGCCAGTTGATTTTAATTAATTAATTAATTAATTAATTAATTACTGGAAATAACCCGGTTAACAACTCTAGTGCGACGGCAGCCATTGTTGATTCTCTGTTCAAGCTTTTTTTTTTATTTCTAAAGCGTGATTTAAAGGCTTTAACCCTACAGTGTAACCACCTTGGAGTTACTGGTGGCGAACATTTCGAAAAATTAAAATACAGTTGTATTGGAGAAACCACATTCCGTCTCTCTCTCAAACGTTTCAGTCAATGTTTTGAAAACAAATGCATAGAAAAGTTAGCCAACTAAGTTTCCTAAATTATAAACAAACACCCGCAAAGCTACATTAACCGGCGATCAGGTTTAAATTACAATTTTACATGACCACCAAAAAGTAAATAAGAGAGTAAAACTCTAATTATGTCTGATCTCAGGTTATTTGCAGATAACTCCTCAGCTTTGACTTAATTAGTTTTTTTTAAACTTCTCACCGCATGTGTAAAAGTTACAGTTTTATCAAATATTTACTTACAGTGTTATCCAAATGAATATTTCTTGTAGCTTTTATCCACTGGTTACCATGGTCTCCTGATGCTTTGAAAACTATTGCATTTCCACTGAAGACAGTGAGGTTTCCCATTCCGGCACCATACATATGATACCAAAACTGGAGACAAGCCAGTGCTACATTTCCAGCTATTGGTATTTCAAGTCTGGCTTTGTCACCACTATTTCTGGGATAGTCCGAAATAATATACATGTAGTAACCTGTTTAGCACGAGAAAGAAAACACAATGACATTTTCAGGCAAAGAAAGACAATGAAAACAAACCAGTTTGGTGTTATTTCTGTGCATTGTCTTAAAAACGTTACTTACCGTATTATTCGATTAAACGCCGCGGCGTTAATTAAATTTTTCGTGATTCTGGTGCGGCGTTTATTGCAGGGTGGCGTTTATTCGAGGGCGGTGTTTATTTAAAATCCAATTTATTTTTTTACAAACAATAGCAACTGAACGTTTGAATTTTTTAAAACAGAAACATGTTTCAGTGTTTGTCCGAAATGTCATTTACTTTATCGTTCTCATTTTGCGTTTTAGTACGATTGCGATGCACGTCAGAGAATAAAATTCACTCAATTATATTCCTCAGAGCTTTGAATGCACTGATAAACATTGTTACAGGATCGTTGTGGTTGGAGGAAGCTTGTAGTCGCCTGCTCTGCAGCCGACAGATGATGATGATGATGTTAATGAAGGAAAATATTTTTTTAGGCTTGCCGAAACCAGATCATTACTGTATTCGCATTTGAGTATATTATTCGAATAAACGCCGCATCATGGATGCGGCGTCTATTCGGGGGCGGCGTTTATTAATAGCGGAGCACTCGCCGGGCCGAAGGCCCGGCTGCGCAGCCCCATACTCATAGAACCTATGTCCGTCATTTTTCATGGTCATGGCTAGCGGAATGTTTCGCGGGCGCGCGTGTGCCGTGCGCCCGTGTTGGACAGGGTTAGTTCGCGGGCGCGTATTACGTCGCAAAACATACGCGTATGACGCCACACAACATCCGAGATGTTTGTTTTCATTACGGATTTCACAACCAAAGAATTAAAAGCGGAGATTTAAAGAATTTCCAAGCAAGCGAGGGACTTAAAGGTGAAACAGATTACATTTTCGATGGGAATTTATGTTGATATCAATCTGTGGTTGACTTTTTCTTTGTCTCCTCGCTTGTTTTGGAGAATTGTTTATAAACGTGCTTAAATTCAGTCGTTTTGATTTCTTTCATCGAAGACAGCTCGGCGTTGATGAGCTATGAATGGTTCGCGTTTTGCTTTTAAACATAACTTAACTTATGGAGATGTCAATAAAATTTTTCGAAAGAAGATTGTGTTGTCCATTTTTGTGTTTGTTCATTCATTACATAGGTTGAAAAGCGATTTTATGTAAACAAAACAAGACTTGGATTTTATAGTTCTAAACTTCACTCGCGTGGCCTTATGCAAATATGTTTGTGTATTTTTTGCAATTGTGATTTCCAAATCAGTTTATCGGACAATTTTTGATAAGCAACAGATTTATTTTGTTTGGAAATTAGTCTTACTAGTATCTAGACGGAGAAAAAGTTGTTTTTGTGAACTTTTGTACGGTCTAAATGTACTGTGCAGACGGTCGCGTAAGTCTGTTTTTGAGAATTGCTAAAATTGAAAATAGCCCGATCTTCAATCATAATTCTTGTGTTTCCGACCTTTCATCTTAGTTAAGTTTATTATCGGCTTTCTGTTCAGAGAGCGACGCTGTTATAGGCTCAGCCTATCTATATATATTATTTTTGCTCTCAAGTGCGGCGTTTATTCTAGGGCGGCGTTTAATCGAATAAATACGGTTTTATACCCGCTCAATCTGCTATAACTTTATTTGGAACGGAAACGATAAGGTAAAGCGAAATGCATTTACGTCAGAAATTGAGAATGGTGGCTTAAACATGCTTGATATTCACTGTATGATTCGAACAAAAAGAGTAATATGCTTAAAGAAACTTATGGAAGATTACCAGAGTCCTTGGAAGACAATGCTTAACATGCGCCTTTCACCAGTTTGTGGGAGTTTTGTTTTGTTTTGCAATTTTGATACCCTAAATTAAAAGTTAACTTTGCCAATTTATTACAAGCAATGTTTCTATGCATGGTCAGAGTTACACGCTAAAGAACCAAGCTCGTCTCATGATATTATTAACGAGATTATTTGGAACAATAGGTTTATATGCATTGACAAAAAGTCTATTTACAGGAGAGACATCGTCGACCTGAGCGTTTTAAAAATAGGGGAATTGATTTCGTCCAATCCTCTTGCTTCTAACCCTAGGCTCTTGTTTTTAAACCCTGAACAAAGATTCTATGTTATGAGTATTGTAAATTCGATCCCACCTAAATGGCGTTCTGTTATTAAAAATTCTACTATCCATTCAGTAATCGATCCGATCCCGAACACTCCATCAATTATGATAAAGGAAAATTCGATTCCAATTCTTGATGTTTCCTCAGAACAAATCTACAAGTTGCTTCTGGAGATAAAACAAATCCCGCCCACTGCTAAACAGAAATTAATGTCCAAGTACCCAAACACATTTATAGACTGGGAAAAGGTCTATTCGTTAGCATTTATTACTACCGTAGAATCTAAAATCATAGAATTTCAGTATAAGGTCTTAAATTGTATTGTCTTTACAAATGAAAACTTTTTCCTGTGGTATAGTCGATTCACCAAGCTGTGCTTTCTGTCATGAAGAAGTCGAATCCATCGAGCATTTACTCTTTTCCTGCAACAAATCTTCTGAGTTTTGGAAACACTCCTGTCCTGGCTACGAGACAATGGAATCATCATTGAAACTTTGAACGAAACCGATTTGATCTTTGGAAAATTTGACACCAGTGAAGATTTTATATTGATAAACCATATATTATTGTTAGGTAAATATTATATTTACTCTAGAAAGTACCAGAATGGTATGCCTTCATTGCGAAGTTTTATTGCTAGGACAAGCGTGTTTATAACATTGAGCTTTATATTGCAGAGAAGAAAGGAAACTATTCCAACATTTTAAAAAATGGGAAAAGTTAACTCAGGTGTTAATTTAATTTTTTTTTCTCTTAGTGGTAAAATACATGTAATGAAAGATAATTAATGGTTGTACAAGCCTTGTGGCGTGTGTGTGTACTGTATTGTCTTTCCGTTCGTTTGTATGTATGTAGTTAGTTTGCAATTGTGAATGTAACTTGATGAAAAAATAAATAAAATTTGCTAAATAATAAAAAAAGTATTATACCCGCTCACACCAAACCTTTAACATGTATAAATGTTGTTTCGTTTAAAACAGGTTTTACTAAAATGAACTTTTCCTGACCATTCCAGGTCGTCTGAATCGTAAAACATTCAGGATTATAGACTGAGGCTAAACACGTTGTCAAACTCTGAGCATCATTGAAACAATTTTAATTTAGGCGTTGGTTGGAACACGTCTTTATTAGAATTTCAAAAACTCATTAATAATTCATGAGCATATCAGCCAATCACACGACGCAAATCGATCACGTGTATGAAGCTTTATACGTGGTAATCTATGGTCATTATGAAAAGCCTGGTGGCGGCTTTGATTTCAGTCACAGGGGAGTTTGAGGCTGAATGAGCAAACAATGCAATTATCGCTGAATTTTTAATGAGAATGATTTTAAAATGACCACCGTGATATTTATATAAATATCACACGTAATCGTTATATAAAGAATACTAATATGGGTAGTAATTGTTCAGGATTCTTAGTACAACAAATGGTGACTTAAATATTTTTGTTCATTACTGTTTTACGAAATCTGGTCTTTCGCCATTCTATTTGGAATCTTCTCAACAAAATAAACAACCAACAGTTTAACAAATAAGCCGTTATTTGAATGACACCAGCGCCCTCGTGTAAATTTCCAGGTGAGCGACTGGTTCGCAGATGCAAGCTGCTTATTTCTACTCGTTCTCTACCACTGAACTTATTAGCATCTTATTAAATAACAATATTGCCTATTGTTTCATGCTCGTTTTTCCTGGGTTAGGGTTAGGGTTAGGGTTAGGGTTAGGAGTTTGTTAGCAGTTGCGGGATATTCTGCAATTGCTCCCTTTAAAATCCCAAAACATTCGACAGGAGCAGGGAAGGAATGGTCACTTCGTCGAAGACGTGGCACATGTGTTGTATGCTAATCACTCTACTTGTTTTTGTCGTATGCTAATTTCCTCTTTGCACAAAAGCGCAATTGTTTTAATTCCGAAGGGACACGCTTTTGAAAGAATGTTTTTTAAGCCGTTCAAAAAACTCGCAGTACCTGTATAATCAGGTGTAAAAACGGATGTTACTAAAGCGAGGAATGGGGAATGGGAAATTGAAATGGGAAATTCAAAATGGGAAATTGATTTTTTTTTAGATTAATTGTTTTATAATGCGGAATAATTTTTTTCAGCGGCGATTATCGATATCCACGCTTTATTTTAAACGTTCTGCGCCAAAATAAAAGGAAAGGAATAAATTGATGATAACAGGAGAAGTGACCTTGCCTTGTTTCGTTATTTCACTGCCTGAAGCTAAGCCAGTAACGAAAAATTTCATAGACTGAATGCACATCTGGTTTTCAAAGGTGGCGATAATTTTAGTTAACACCAAAAATCGGGGCCTCGGTCGGGCGTTCGGTCACTCTGAGGACGAGATTGAAATATTGTGAGTATCAGCAGAGGTAGAGAACCCATGGAAGCAATACTTATGCAAATTACCACTTGAAACCTTTCAAATTCATTATCTGCTTGGCGCGTCCGCTATACGACTTTTCAGTTTTGCTGCAGCCACTAGCTTGTCATTTGCTGATTTGTCATTTGTGATCCATTACTTTCTGGAAATTTTTGAGGTAATAATTAACTTCTACACAGTAAATATGTCAACAGCCTCGAAAGTAACACTATTTAGTTTTGTTTTGACAGGTTAAATTAAAATGCTAAAATGTTGCCAGGTGGAAAAGGGTGAGAGCATTTTGGGCCTAGTAGCAGAACTAATCAACCCTGCTAGAAAGTCTCCTACGAGGGTTCGGTTCCCTGTCAGTGGAACATCCAAGTTTTCAGGAGCCGGACAAATAGTTGGAGAAAATGGGAAAGATGCGCTGTTGAGAAGGACCCTCGCTTACGTACGGTACCAAATATGAAATTGGAGTATTCTATTGGACTAAGGCAGGAGAACAACAAATTGGCTGTCGTTTGCCAAGCTTTCGAGCCAAAGTTGGCTGTGCAACTGCCACAACACGTACAGTGGCAGATAAATTAACCAAATTTATGTAATATGTGAAATCGAGAAGTGATTTCGATGCCTTTGTTGTATAAATAAGCCAAGGAAAATGTATGTTAGTTTGATTCAGATCAGGTATCCATTTTTAAGTGAAAAAGTTGGATTTGTTTTCCAAGATTTTGTTTGGCAGTGTATATGATCTTTATATTTTTGTATGATTATTGTTTGTATTGCAATATCTTAAAAACATTTAAGCAGCCAACTGATTTTTTTCTCATTCTAGATAAGCAATATTGTTCCTGCCTCTTGTTTGGCTAATTGATGTTCATAATACAATTTAGCATTCATATTATTTATATAATGTAGTTGTTGTTGTTGTTATTGTAATAGCGGAGCACTTGCCAGGCCGAAGGCCTGGCTGCGCAGCCCCATACTCATAGAACCAGAACCTGTGCCCGTCATTTTTCATGGTCATGACTAGCGGAATGTTTCGCGGGCGCGCGTGTGCCCGCCCTCCATCCGCCCGCCGTCGCGCAGGACCGGACTAGCCCCGCCGTCGCGCAGGACTAGCTCGCGGGCGCGTATGACGTCGCAAAACATGCGCGTAGGACGTCATGTTGAAACCAAAGCGAGGCTTTGTTTTTCGCGCGGTTACACGGCTGAATGTCACGTCAGCTAGAAAAACACTTTGATGTTTTGCTGTGAATTTACTAAGCGGAGAAAACCGTTTAAATTAAAAGGTTATTTCCCTGAATATTTCGCGGTTTGCTACTCAACAGACAAGGATACTAATTAAGGGATACTCAGAAGCCGCTTTAGTGGAAAAAGACGAGCTTTCAGGGATAAAATCTTGCTTCGAGGAACTTCATGTATTATGTTTTTATCAAATGCGGGAGATGTTTGTTTTCTACGGATTTCAGAACCAGAAGCGGAGATTTGAATTTCCAAGCAAGCGAAGGACTTAAAGGTAAAACAGATTACAGTTTTCGATGAGAATTTATGTTGATATTAATCTGTGAGTGACTTTTTATTGGTGTTATTGTTAGTTTTCGAGAATTGATTTTAAAACGTGCTTAAATTCAGTTATATCGATCTCTCGAATTTCATCGAAGAAAGCTTGAACTCGATGAGCTATAATTAAAGCGTTTTGCTTTTAAATGTAAACTAATGGAGATTTGAATAATTTTTTTCAAAAGAAGATTGTGTTGTCCATTTTTAGTGTTTGTTCATTCATTAGATAGTTTGAAAAGCCATTTTATGTAAACAAAACAAGACTTTGATTTTATAGTACAGTTCTATCTTCACTCGCATCGCCTTATGCAAATATGTTTGTGTATTTTTGCAATTTTTGATTTTCAAATCAGTTTCTCGGGCAATTTTTGACAAACAAAACCTGTATTTTATTCGGAAACTAGTGATACTAGTTATTCTAGACAGAGAAAAGTTCTTTTTGTGAACTTTTGTACGATCTATAAAAATGTACTGTGCAGACGGTCGCGTAATACTGTTTTTGAGAATTGCTAAAATTGAAAATAGCCCGTTCGTCAATCTTAATTCTTGTGCTTCCAACCTTTACTTTAGTTAAGTTTCACCTTAGTTAAGCTTGTTCAAAGTGCGACGCTGTTAGCCTTGGGCTATCTATATATATTAATTTGAATCTCAGTATAGCTAAAAGGGGCTTTTAAATCTGGAAACTGGAGACTTACGGTCTATCTGAGACCAAGTGATCATGCATGAACTGATTGTGATAATTGTGTTTACTGAAATACGAGACAAACTATCATGAATGCCAGGATTCAAGTCAGGACCTGGCTTGAATCATGTCTCATATTTCTCTCCAGAGACCAGTGGCTTGGTATTTAGGTATAGTGATGAAGAGACTGTCAATAACTTTCATCACTTGTTAGAAACACTTTCATGTTGCCTGAAGTTGCCTTCAGTCACCTTAAGTCGCCTTAAGTCGCCTTAAGTTGCCTTAAGGCGCCTTAAATCGTCTTAAGTCGCCTAAAGTCGCCTTAAGTCACCTTAAGTCGCCAATATTTTAAACTAATTTTTCCTTAAGTCGCCTTAAGTCGCCTTAAATCCCAGAGTAGGCCTAGTGCTTAACCCTAAACACTGCAGATCAGTGCTAAACTGGAGCTCTTTTCTCTCAGTTCTGTGTCTAACGTCAGTGATATAAAGAATACTACTGTTAGATAAATAGGGCCTATTTTGCCGCTTGCATGCGGTAATTTGATGTTAATTAGACCCGCTTATGTGCGAATCGGGTGTATATTCTACTGCCACTTCAGATTCCTGTCGCCTGCAGGAAGTCTGACATCCTGCCATGTTGTTTTTAACATGTAAATACGCATGCTCAGCGGTTTTTTTTTTGCTTGATTGCACCGCTGTACACAAATATCGTTGACCGCAAGACAAGGGGAAAATAAAATATTCTGATATTCAAATCGTAGAATTGGCGTAAAATAGGCACTCTCAACAGTTTTCTGATGTTTGCCAAACTAAGGGAATTAGTTAGACTAGTTACGACTAGTTAAGCATTGACTGGACATGCTTAAAGACTAAGCCCCCACTCGCTTTCTTCTATTTACGCATAGAATAAGTATTAGCTTGACGAGGTTGAATAGAATACTGCAAAGGGAAGGCCTTGGAAGACGGCAAAACTACAGGGATCCAGCTGAGGTGATCGGCGCTGTCAAAATTGAGCTCAAAGGTAGTAGAAGTGGTTATCGTTTGATGTACCAAAGGTTGAGAAATCACTATGGGCTGGTAGTAAAAAGAGAAACGGTGAGAAATATTCTTAAAACATTGGACCCCGACGGTGTCGAACGTCATTCAAAATACAGGTTAAAGGAAATATCAGTCTTAAGGATCAACTACATTTGGCACATTCACGGATATGACTAATTGAAACCTTTCGGTTTTTGCCTTCACGGCGCGATCGACAGATACGGTCGTCAAAGTTTATGGCTTGAAGTGGGCTCCTCAAACAAAACCCTCTTTGCTGGTTAATATTTCACCGACTGTGTGGTGCAAATCGGCGGTGCTCCTCGAATATGTCGTGGTGATGCCGGTCAGAAAATTTCAACATCGTTGCAATTCAGCGGTTCTTTAGGCGCAATTCAACCGAAGCTTTTTAAGAGGACTTTTTTTTTTCTTTATGGAAGATCCCTCTCAAATCAACAAATTGAAGAATGGTGGGCATTTCCCAGGAAAACCGAAAGTGGCTGGTTGATTTCCCACTTTAAAGATCTCAGAGACCGATGTCTGCTTAATGGTGACGATTATATTTACATGGAGTGTTGAAATTTCGTTTCATGTCTCTTTTAAGAGTGGCTGATAACAGGCAGTCATATCTCAATGAATTTCCTGTAGAAGCTAAGAATTAGAAGTTTCGATGGACGTTTGTTGCGAGGAGCCAGAAGGTGATATTTCGGACAGTTTTAGAGAGCTTGCGAGAATTTTGATGAACGAAAATGCTTGTTTGCTCGCAAACGCACAAGAAACAAAGGATCTTTACTGTGAACTCTCTGTCTTATTGATGACATCTAATAACATAATACACCCGTCATATAAATAACTTTTCCGTGTCCATTTTTGACTTGTGACTAGCTACTCGGGTGCGGCATCAATTCTATTATACCTTGGATTTTGGGCGCTTGTGGAAACAGCGAAATTTTGACGAGGAAGGTCATTAACCATAACCCTTCCACTCAGGCATAATAGAATCAAGTAAAACAGTGTTAAATTTTTGAGAAATGATATGACTAGTAAATGCTGTGGACAGTGTACTGAGGCCTGTAGCTTGTAAAAGCGATGCTTGACCTTCCGTTAACTACAAAAATTAAAGGTTGAATTTTAGGTTATTTGGATAAGCATTTCCAAAAATTCGAAAAGCTACAACAATCGTACAGTTTATGATTATGATTTCCCATTGCGTAATAACTTTTCTTTCCCAGGTTTTAGCCTGGATCCTGGCTTTGGCCTAAAAGTGAATAAATGAGAAGTTGGGAATTGAAAATGTGGCCGTTGTAGAGAGGTGGCTGTTATGGTAGAGCAGTAGAGGTTCGATTGTATTCTAAATTTTTCTAAGACTGCAGTGAATCATGTTTATTTTCGCATTCTCTTATTCAGAAAACAACAACAGAAACAAACAATGTACCTCAGTAGACGAATAAGTAAAGGTTCTATTTTTTGTATCTTCATCGTACTTATTTTGAGTGTATCCCTTATACTCTGTTTATCTATGTGTAGAAAAGGTACACATATATATTTATGTCTATCTTTTCACATTCACTTACAAGCTCGTCTCCGGGCCCTTCTCCGCTTTCAAAGTGAAGGAGCGGGGATAGAAACCCTTACTGACAACGCTGCCAAAATACCCCAAAATCCTTGCGTATTTTGTCGCATAAATTATGATGAAATGTCCTAATTTCGTTCGAACGATGGTTTTACATTGCTACAAAACAAACACGGCTACCAGTCGCTAGAAATAACTCCCGAAAACGCAATTTCATCGTGTGTCACATGACAAGGAGCTTCTGCTCCCTGTCTGCCATTTTAAACGTGGAGAAGGCCCTGGAGACGAGATTGATTCACTTATTCAGAAAACAAAAACAGGAACGAACACACGACGGCTTAACTACCTCAATGGGCAAATGGGTTAATGTTCGCTCTTTTGTCGTTATTCTATTTATTTTGAGTTGAAATATAAAACTTTTAACAGCTTGACGTTGCTCATGTTTCAATTACAATGGAAATTTCAGATGTTTAGATAACAAAGTAAAGGACAATAATTTTTTTAACGGATGACTTCTTTAAAACAATATGTAAGTGCATTTGGGAAATATTTTGCTTTATTCATATTTTTTACTTTATTACTGTTTTACAGCCCTGCAGCCAAACGAAGTTGGCAACTAATTACAATCATAAATCCTATAAACAACACAACCTTTTTATAACTTCGATTTCTTTGGTCAAAATATAATACCCCGACATTTCGGTGAAAAAGGCCTGCTATTTTGCCATAGGAACAGCATAAAAATTCGACTGTAATTAGATTTTCAGGCTGAGAAAAATATTTTTTCAATAGGAAGCAACAGCATGAGCTTATGTCAAAAATTTGACAACTCCCCCCTTAATTTGTGAAAAACGAGCCGCTTAAATGTTCGCGCCAAAATGACATCACTTGATGCGGTTTCCGGAAAGGGAAACAAGTCGAGTTCCTTCGATCTCTTCAAAAAAAAATTCTTAAGCTCGACTTGTGGTCAAGTCTACATGTCTTCCCTGCGACATTTTGATATCAAAACAGCAACCTACTGGACTCCACGCAGAGATCGTGGACTCTGCGAGTTCCTGAGGTCTGCTTTTGGTTGCTAAGAACGTCTAGTTCGTTACTCTTATGCAGTTTTGTAACATCTTTCAAGAGAAAAGACATCTGCGAATGGTTAGACCCTCACGCGGCTCGGATGACCAGGTAGAAATGGCGATTCCGTCTCCGTTGGGGGACGTAAAAGAACCACTCAGGACGTAACAAAACCCTGGCTGTGACCACCCTCAGTGTGATCATGGGTGGGGTGGGAGAGATGAGCTCAACAATGGACCTATAGCGGTTGCCTGAGGCGCCTTCATAAGCTGACGTCCGATCTCATTCTTATGTATGTGTAAAGCGCCATGAGACATGTGATATGTGCTCTATATAAGTCTCTTTTTTTTAGGCAGATCTGAAACTGTGATGTTTATTCTAGACGTAAGTCGACTTCGAATGGACAAATTATGTCCAATTCATAATTATTAAACGTGATTTCTATCAATTGCACAAAATTTTCTTTTAACGCTTGTTCAGGAGTCGACTCAAATATCTATTGAGTATCACTTGACCTTCGCTTCAGTAAAAAAAAAAACATATTTTGCGTATGCACAGTTCCTCATTGGTGTTTGCTAGTTTTTCTGGCCGTTGCTGTCAGTGTCATCTGGTAGCCGCTGTAGGGAGATTTGCATAAAAGGAAATGTACGGATCGTCGGTCGGGAGGAAAAAACATGGCGGTTAAAGAGAGTTGGCAGTTGTAGGGATGCTCCACTGTATGTTTATGCCTTTTTCCAAGCTGTCTAGCGCGCTTTAACGACAAATTATTATTATCTATTTTACAATGATTACGCCGTTCGGTCTTACTGTTAATATTTAAATATTATTTGACTGACCAAAAAGTTACATAATGAGATATAAAAAAAAAAACTATATAAAGCCGCTAGCTGGTTTAACTTGATTATGAAAAATGGACAAAATTTACAACTTGACAATGCAGTAGTTGTATTTTAGCGATTCTCCTAGGTACCAGGGCAGAAATTTAAAATGTTACCCAAATGATTTAGTAAACGCTGTTTATTCCCTTCTTTGCTATCCGTACTGTTTAAAAAACGAGAAGTAGTGTATTATCAGGTTTAAAAACTAGAGGCGAAGCCGAGAGTTTTTACAGGATGTTACTAAAACGATGAATGGGGAATGGGGAATGGGGAATGGGAAATTGACATGGGAAATTCAAAATGGGAAATTGAATTTTTTTTTTTTGATTAATTGTTTATAATGCGGAACGAATTTTTTTCAGCAGCGATTATCGATATCTACGCTTTATTTGAAACGTTCTGCGCCAAAATACGGGAAAGGAATAAATTGATGATAACAGGAGAAGTGATCTTGCCTTGTTTCATTATTTCACTGCTTGAAGCTAAGCCAGTAACGATGAATTTTATAGATATTCAGGGAGGGGAGGGGGAGGGGGGCTTATAACGGACATTTTACGATATGTGCAATGTGATCGTTGTAGAGCGGTTTTTTTCTGTACATGTGGACATGTCCGTGTCGTGTATACACCTTATTGAAAAAACGTTGACCCGTGAAAAGCATAAACCATGAACGATGAGACCGAATGGGATTTTGGGTAGGCAGCATCGGCAAGCTAGTAATATTCCATTTCTTGATAATCAAGATGTTTTCTTTATTTGAGGCATTATAGAGGATGATTTATGCATCCTGTGTTAATATGATGTGTATTCTGTCACATACGAAGATTAATTTGTCCATGCCAACTTCCCAGTAAACCTTTGGGTCGCATCGTTCATGCTTTATGCTTTTCTCCCGACAAAGTTTCTTCAATTTGGAGTATGCAAAATCGTTTAAATATATGTTGTAGTTAATCTTTTATCTCAGTTAATGTCTGTTTTTCCTTTGTTTCAAGTTCATTAGCATATATTACCATACCCAAAAACAATGGAAAGACAAAAATTAACTGAGATAAAAAATTAACTACAACATATACATTCCTGGTAATGTCATTTTGAAGCACATGCATTACAATAACATCTTATATAATATATTGTTATATGTGGCACATTCAATGTTTAGTTAGGGGAATTGTCATGCGAAATGCGACGTTGACTTCTATATTTGGTCAAAAGCAACTTTAATTTGTAAATTTGTTTTAGATTAATATCGTAAAAAGGGTTGTTGTTGTTCATCGTGGTGAACACACTAGTAAAGAAGTATTTTTCGTTTGTCTCACGATGTAGTCACTTCCGATGTGGATCGCGACGTTTCGACTGCATACTGCTAGTCTTCTTCAGGCGATGGGGTCGACTGGTTATGTGTCTCCTTATGAAGCACGATGCTCTGCTGTGATTGGTTGGTTTTCAACAGCTGTGACTGGCGCATTTTTGGGGGCGGTACGCAGCTCTTACAAGGTCTTCTCTGATTAGCTGAGAAAACAATAGAACAAACAACACAACAATGGCTAACAATAGACCCTAGACCTAAAAACAATAGAGCTGCGTGGTATACAGGTCCAATGAAATTGGAGGTTCTAAAGAGCTGCGTGGCTACTGCATTTTTGATCCTCGTTGTTTCGGCGAATTGTTCCCTCGGCGGTCCGTAGTCGTACGGCTCTCCTGTTGTTGTGTTTCCTGATCGTGGGCATCCATGCTTCTGGAATTTCTATTCCACTGTCCCTGTTGGAGTGTTGTTAGGGTAAAACCGCTGAGCCCACGACCGAGTTCAAGTCTACTGCGGTTTTATTTTATGTCAAAGGTCTGTCCGAACAACTTCGCCGCTGCCTACAACAACAAGGCGTACGTGCTGTTTTCAAGTCGGAGACTACACTTAGATCACACCTAGTACGGCCTAAAGACGCTGTTGACCCGACTAAACAAGATGGCGTGGTTTACAGAATTCCCTGTGAATGCGGTAAAGTTTATATCGGCGAGACTGGAAGACCTATGCAAGACAGAATAAAAGAGCATGACCGAGACATCCGATTCGCCCGTACCCAGACCTCCGCCGTTTCAGAGCACGCCAACAACACCGGACACCACCCGCTTTGGAATGAAGTAAAGTTTATTGATCGTGATCCTCATTGGTACACACGCAGGGTCAAAGAGGCGATCCACATAAGACTTAACCCTAACAACATCAACAGGGACAGTGGAATAGAAATTCCAGAAGCATGGATGCCCACGATCAAGAAACACAACAACAGGAGAGCCGTACGACTACGGACCGCCGAGGGAACAATTCGCCGAAACAACGAGGATCAAAAATGCGCCAGTCACAGCTGTTGAAAACCAACCAATCACAGCAGAGCATCGTGCTTCATAAGGAGACACGTAACCAGTCGACCCCATCGCCTGAAGAAGACTAGCAGTATGCAGTCGAAACGTCGCGATCCACATCGGAATTGACTACATCGTGAGACAAACGAAAAATACTTCTTTGTTTTAGATTATATAACCTATTACCTTTATAGCTTTATTCATTGTATATTAATGCTTCGTTAAAGAAGTTGTTTACAAATCTACCTGATCCACTTGTGTGGTCCGATGAAGGGCCCGTAGGATATCCATAACCATGCAATATGGTTGGACCCGAATTACGCGTCCAGTCAAATGTATCTGAGATAGACTGTCGCCAGCCAGAGCACAGCCCATTGTCAAAGTTACACGATGCTAGAGGGGCAGCTGAGGAAAGACAAACATTTCGTCATTTAGATTATCATTCCCTTCTTAGTCTATAACATTATTATGATCGTCTAGGGCTCTCACAAGGCACAAACTCGCATTTTTCCAGTCCGTCTCTATCCCTAATAAATGTCTGTCTAATATATACCAACAGTTTGACCTATAGGTAAATTTTAATCAGTGGGAACACTGTTTATCGAGGAATGAGTGAATGTCAGAAGGCGCATCATCTAGGAGGAAAAAAGGAAATGATTGAGAGAAAAATGTTTTATCGTTCTTTTGTTCTATTTTTAAAATTAATTTCTTTGCCACATTAAGGGGCGTTTTAAGTTGGCCAATTACTCTAAAAAAATACTGTGCACTTATTGACTGAGTGAGAGGGCCGGACGGGAAAATATTTGGCTCGATGTCATGGCGTACGGACCGAGCGCAGCGAGGTCCGTGCGCCATGACCGAGAGCCAAATATTTTCCAGTCCGGCCCGACCTAATAAGTATTTTATAATATGAGAAAGTACAAGAATAGTCGTGCAGTGCGAGGTCACTCGAGCGGGGCCGGACAGCTTTTTCCGGACCGGCTCACGTCAACCCGTCCGGCCCCGCTCACGTCACCTTGCGATTCTATTTTCTGTAGTATTGCGTCAGGGGGGCCGTACGGTTATATTATAATACACAAAAATACTACTTGAAAAGCCTTCTATCCCGTCCTCTTATCGTTGTTGATTTTGTTTTGTTGTGTTTTTAGATCGAATAATAAGGAAGAAAGGAGGAAGCGTATAATATTAACGGGCCACATTTTCGTAATTGAAAACAACTAGAATCCTGGCCATAAAATGTTAGGACACTTCACCTTTACACTCGGCAATTCATCTTTGCCGTCACCTTCCCTTCCCCTCGCCCAATACAATGTTGATTTTCTTTTATTGGGAGCGCTCAGGAATTTAAGCCCCGCGGTTAAATGCAATGGTTCAGTTTGAATAAAGACGCCTATGTTATCAAAAGCCCATAAAAAAGAACAAAAGTGTTTTCATGCAGAATCCCTTTACCTTGACAGTCGTAACATATCCTTACAAGAAACAGCAGCCAAATTGCTGTCATCTACAAGTTAAAAAAAAATAACAGTTAGGAAGATGATGTTCATTTTTCGGGGGTGGAAGAAGAAAAAAAAAAGCAAAATAATGAATAATGAATATCGGCTTAAAAAAGAAAATGAATAGTGAATAAAGGCTTAGAAAAGAAAATGAATAAGAAATATTTAGGATTTAAATATGAATAAAGACTAATGAACTAGTAAAGTCAAATAATTATTTTTTATAGAGGAGTGATGGCTAGAGATCATGCTCGTCGACGATTCAGAAGTTTAACTTGCTCAAAATTAAACTTGCAATCTTTGATGTCTCTGATGGTCAAACACTGGGTTTAAATAAGGGTCTATAAGGCTAAGTTTTAAATAAACGCCAGGCTGGAGTTAAATGGAGAAAATACGGTAATCAGGGGCGTAGAGAGCCTATAGGCCCTAGGCCAAGGCCTACAAATTTTTCAGCCCACCTGTCATATTTTTTAAATCTATGAAAAAGGTAAACTTCGGAATTTATATCGACTTCACAAACACTGTTTGAGTCTCAGGAATGCAGGAAATGGTGGTTTAGAGGGTAAAATCCAAAGCATTTTCCGGGGGGGGGAATGCCCCCGGAAGCCTCTCGAAGTGCGCGCCTACTGTGGTCGTTACAGCGTGCCCGCCAGGATTCAAGCAGGCCTGGTTAGGCCTACAACTAGTTAAAAAATCGCTACGCCCCTGGTAATTAGATTGAATATGACGTTGACGGTTTTAAATCATATTTTAAAGGAAGTGAATATCTTCTGTTTCACAAGCATTGCAAGTTAGAAGCTGCCCGACAAACTCGAATGCGGAATAATGAATATCGAGCAAAATTTAAAAATAAATAATGAATAACTTAGAAAAAATGAAAGGAATAATGAATAAGTGCAGAGATACAATTATTCCGCTTCCACCCCTGATTCATTTTTGAGTTATTCCCCGGTGATGTATTAAAACGCCTTCTTTGCGAGTGTAAGAAATTGAACTGTCTGATACTACTACTTGCTGGCTTTCAACTTTGCACACAACAGCATCATCCAGTATATTGAGTTTATATAATGTTTTGCTAAGCATGCCTCACTGAAGATCGAACGCCAGTTTTTACTTGTGGTAATGGAGGCCAATGCATCAGTTATTGTGTTTATATACTGTTTTGCCAAGCACGCCTCACTAAAGATTCCCCGCAAGGTTTCACTTGTAGTAACGGAGGCCAATGCATCAGTTATTGTGTTTATATACTGTTTTGCCAAGCATGCCTCACTAAAGATTCCGCGCCAGGTTTCACTTGTGGTAATGTAGACCAATGCATCAGTTATTGTGTTTATATACTATTTTGCCAAGCATGCCACACTGAAGATAGAGCCCTAGTTTTTTTCTTGTGGCAATGGAGGCCAATGCATCAGTTATTGTAGTTTGGCTACGAAAGCGTGTGCAACAACCTCGCTCTGGAGGTCTTTCTTGTTTCTCAGAGGACGAGGTTGTTTGTACAAAAGCGGCCGTTATAACTATCACTTAAGCAAATGGTAATTGCTGTGCTGTGACAATTTATTTATTGGAAACCTTTTTATAAGTGTTGCTTTTAATTTTGTTATTTTCAATTTGTTTTTCATTGCTAATTTATACTTAAACAAGAAGTTGTACACAGCTTAAACTCGTGGCGCCTTTAAATCATTGCAGCATTGATTTCCAAGTGTTTTGAGTGCTTTTACGGAGAATCTTAAGCTTAAAATTATGTCTAATCAGACTCCTAAAAGCCAACCCGTGAAGAAATCCTAACGCGTAATGCGGTAAGCTCAAGTTTTCACAGACACGGTTCGATATATATATATATATATATATTTTTAAATTAACCGTTAGGAGTTTTGACGAACGCAAAAAAAAGCAGTGCATCACTTTCATAATGCCCAGTCCGAAGAAAGAAAGAAAAAAGGAACGTGACTTGAACACGGGCCTTGCCAGCACTAAGCCACAACCTCAACCCACTACGCTATCAAGGAACTCAACTCAGTAATGACTGAATTTTATTATCTCAAGGTAGATACGCATAAAAACACGCGTCTCGGTTGAAAAATCTTTTTAGATTGATTTTAATGTTGCACCAAAGACTCCAAGAAACATCTTTAAGCTTATTTGTTGTTTATATTCGTTTACATCAAATTAATTATTGTTATCGCTGGATTCACGTTGGTCTTGTTACGAAATGCATTCGTAACAAAGCATTACTCATTAAGTTTACAGCTGATAGAAGGAGCGAGTGAGTGTACTCAGTGAGTGATTGAATTTAAATTAGCCACCGTTACCGATAACCCGTTCATTACGCTTTCGCGTATTAACGGGTTCAAAAATAAGACTACACTACATTCACTACATTCAGTAGCCGATACTTAAAAGCTCGATCGCTAAGCAATTTGCAAGTAAAAAAAAACAAAACTTGCCGGGGCAACTGAAAATACCACAGGAATAAGCGGCGAACACAATATCAAACGGTCCTATCCATCCATGAACGCATTGCATTGTCTTGAAAACTTGCAATTGTACGTTGTAGTTTTGCTTCTCCTGTCAACACACGGATAGATTTTGCGGTATGTATTTCATAGCTGAAAGCCATATAGTCGTCGACATAAACTAAAATATGCGTGCATAAATTCGCATGCGCTAATGTGACACACAAAAAAGAAAACTCAGAGCCGGATTTAGAACTCGTGTGCTGCGCCACGAGTTAAAATTTACGCGAGGTTTTTTTTTTTTTTTTACCTTTGATACCAGTCTGAGTGAAGTTTGCAAGAACAAATGAGTGAAGAACAGAAGAAGGGTAACAAAGTTGAATGGAGCCTTCATCAAAATTCAGATTAAAGTTTACTTTGACAAGATCGGTTGAATTTAATTAAAGTTGAACCTGTATTAAGCGGCCACCCTCGGGACCCTCGCTACAGGTTCGTTTTACAGTAACTATGGAAGAAAATGTAGGGACTCATGAAGCTGGTGTCCATTCAATATGGGGTCCGCTTAATACAGGTTACACTGTAGGTCGTCTTATGACCATGATTAACGCTATATAACATTTCAAACGTCAGTGCCAGTGCTTTTGTAGTATTCAAACGCTGAAATCCTGCGTAACAGGCACCGTTTTATTGAAGGGCGAAATTTCGATGATGACGCGCGCTAACTTTCAACATTCATAACTTCTTTAAATTCAGATGCCATCAAACTTTGTGACTTTTCCTTAAATTTATCTGGCAACAATTTCGTATGACAATTTATTGATCACGTGACTTGATGTTTCCATGGCAACAAGATTTTGACAGCCATGTTTTTTAAAATTTGCATATTTGTACCTTTGAATGACAATAAACAATCTTTATTGGTATAACTTTTATATTTTTACGTCATTTAGCGTTTATTTATTGGTTTTGATTAATTTTGAGTCAATTTGGAGAGTTTTTAAGAGGTTTTAAAAAATTCAGAAATTCACGATGGCGGATCCAAGATGACGGCCGTATTACTAAGTACCTAATAACTACGTCATATGGCGTCATCGTTCCATTGTTCGGACCGCAAAGTTGACAGTTTTGAACGTACTATGTACCCTCTAGGTTTCATTGTTATAGCCTTAATGTTCGTAATGTTCTTAATGTTCATTGTCATAGCTTTAATGTTTTTAATGTTCTTAATGTGGTTAGTTGTTTAAACAAAAATTCAAAATACGATTTTGCAGTTGTGTACGGTCTAGGCCTAAAAACACTAAAAAATGAGTTTATTTGCCAGCAAATAATGAACGATTATCCTGCCGTAGTAAACTGTGGGAAAAAGCAGCAGGAGACTGTAGAAATCCTACGAGCGCGAACCAATCAGATGTAAAATGACCTGTTGCGTCACCGGATGGCTCAGCTTACAGAGTTTCTTTCAGAGGAATGAAAATGTCGAAGACTTCGAGGGCAAGTAGCTCGAAAGCGAAAAATATTACAAGGAAAGAAGCCCAAATGTGCGGCGTTACATTGAAAATTGTGGCAGTGTGGGGCAAGTTAATTTGTTGATGGCGCCCAATCTTGTGGAGTGCAAGACTCGCTGCAAAGAACGAGAGCCAGGCGCTAGACGAGAAGACGTCAAGGACGTACGAGCTTCGCCTCATTGCCCTAGAAAAGTTCGCGGCCGAAAATGGGGACGATGTCGTCTTATTTGGGGAAGAAAAAAGGTCGTTTT
The DNA here is from genome assembly GCA_022457155.1 of Cladopsammia gracilis. Taxonomy (NCBI): domain Eukaryota; kingdom Metazoa; phylum Cnidaria; class Anthozoa; order Scleractinia; family Dendrophylliidae; genus Cladopsammia; species Cladopsammia gracilis. The sequence continues at coordinate 1,442,638 of JAJGOT010000045.1, read as the reverse complement.
TAGCCGCTACGTTGAAAACCTATATTCGTAAGTGTTTTCTGCATTTTTTATTCCGTAAGCTCGTGCACATTAAGACAGAAAATCACGCTTGAAATTGACAAGACTGCAACGGCAGTTTGGAATACAGACTAGGATTGATTTTAGCGTCGAACTTTTCGTTAATTGGTCTTATGGAGTTTAACTTTAATGTCACTTTTTTTATAATTGAAGCCAAAAGGCAGATTAATATCAGTGGAAACCCATTATTGTGGCTCCTTCGCCTTGTTATTCCCAATAACATTTTGCGTAATCCTTTCTATACTGTGTGAAGGGGGGCAAGGGGTTTTAGTCCCCAAACAGGTTATCCGAACTATATGTTGCAATTTAAAAGTCTTAACCCTCGGATGTACACGCAAACTTATACCTCCACCGTTGCTGAGCCAAACAAAAGCTAAAATTTGGCCGATCTCAACTCTCCATCCGAGACGGTTATCTGACCCGTCGGCAACCAAAGCCGCAGTCGGCAGAGATTCCCATACTTCTGCGATGTGCTCGTCAATAATCATGACGTTGCAATCAGCAAACAACTAACATTGTTTGATCTTGATTCCCTTTAATTGCAGCCGCGGCAGCAAAAACTTTGCCATAACCCGTAGGCAAAAGAGTGAGAACATTGCTACCTTGAAGTAAAGCATTGACCGCTTGACATTGTTCGGGTCTTAGTTCCAAAGGAAACTTCAGATATTTAGAGACATTCTCGCAAGCTTCACGAATAGAACCTAAATTCGAGTTTAATCAGTTTAAAAAAGGTTGTGGTATATATTGTCTTGTCTTGATCATGGCGTGCGCGAAGAATGATAATGTCATCACCAAATTAATCCTCCACCAATCAGCTTTTTCCGCAGACTTTTTCAGTGGAGACATTCTAATTTCCGAGACATCGTTGCAAGCTCTCGCTCCTTTCCCACCCCCACCCCTCCCCCTTCCTCCTCCTCCAAACCCCGAGCCTGAGCCCAAGAGCTTGCTCGTATCTCGCTCCCTTCCCTTTCATTTAAAAGCTTATTTATGTTACTATATCTTTGAAAACAAAGCGAGATCCTGACGATAGGGACCCCAAAAGTGCGAATTTGACAAAAAGTGCCAAAAACGTTTGTTGTCTTAGAATATCCCAGAATTACGCTGTCTTGAAATATCCCCTTTGCTTTGAGAACAAGATTATTCACGAAGCTCAAACTAAATTGCAACAAAACAATTCAGCATAACTTGAGTCATTATCGTCATATTTGTTTGGTTTACTATGCATTATTATCTCAGAGCTGGTTCTCATATAATCGTCCCGGTCGCCCCGGTCGTCCGAGTCGTTGCAAAAGTTTTGTACAAACGACTCAGACGATCGGGAAGACTCGAGCGATTTGGGTTCTCATATGATCGTCCCGGTCGTCCCAAACGTCAATAGCGCTGTCGTAAACTGGGTTCGACAACATTTTTTGGGCGAGAGTATCGTAAAATAAGATGGCGGCTATTAAAGCAGAGTTAAACTCCGAATTTGTCTCCATTCTGAAAGTAGTTCTCATATGATCGTCCCCGACGATTAGGACGATTATATGAGAACACTTCTGAGACGACCCTGACGATCGCAAACGACCCAGACGACTGGGACGATCGCGGACGCTTTCAATTGGATAGAACTGTGTTCTATCCGGACGACTGGGACGATCGTGAAAAATCGGGGACGATCATATGAGAACTACTCTCAGGCGACCTGGACGACTGAGGCGACCGAAGCGACCCAAATCTACCCCAAGATGCACTATTTTTTCCCAGTATTCGTAGCTCTACCAGTTCCAAAATGGCGACAACGTCGGAGTTTAACTCTGCTTTAACAGCCGCCATCTTATTTTACGATTCTCGCGCCCAAAACATCTTGTCGCACCCAGTTGACGACCGCGCTATTGACGTTCGGGACGACCGGGACGATCATGTGAGCCAAATCGCCGTTGAGTCGTCCCGATCGTCTGAGTCGTTTGCAAAAAAAGTTTGAAACGACTCGGACGACCGAGGCGACCTGGACGCTTATATGAGAACCAGCCTTTAGCGATAGAAGTTTGGTGATGATCGTTCCTGTCAAACCTTCAAAAAGTTTATTTAAGCCGTATGCAGACTCTATTTTAGACCTGCTTAAAAAATTATCCATACGTGTATGGAATAAGTTAACAGTGAATTTCAAAATAACAGTGCTAATTAAACTGGTAAGCTTTCGGCGGTGACATGTTTCAACAGCTTGTCCTTAAATTTCCTTTTCCTTTGGTTCAGTGTTCAGTTTGAAGCATTTAATCAATATTTTTTTTCGTTTTTAACAGCGTAGCTTTGAACAAAAACAGGAACATCTGTATTTATAAATAAACGTTTGTTAAAATCGATCATTCTTACTCAAAACTTAAAATTAGAGCAAGTTGATAATTGATGCACAGCTTGTCTAGTATTTTGAGGGTTTCATTGTTTTGCATAAAAGTCATAAATGGTTTCAAAAACCGTACAACTTTCAACGCCATTAATTGCTCATTGAAACAAAACAAATTCGATAGACAATCTTCACGGAGTTTTTAAAAGTTAAAAAAAAAATCGAAAAAATAGTTAAATAACTAGCTCACAACGTTCTTCAAAATTGTAATTGCTTGATGAAAACAAACCCTCCGACAATGGAAACAAACAAAAAACATCTTTAATATGGATCGTTACATTAAATACAGTGTTGTTTCATCTGTCATTATTGTTATACCGTGTCGTTTTATCAGGTTGACCTGACAAAGTAATCAATACTCTTGAAGAAAATGATAAATTTAATTTTGGTTTTTGAGACAGGAATATACGACTTTATATTGACGTCTCAAAAGCAGACAACAGTATCTAAGAATCGTGACTCTTGACAGCAGCTCACTTTTGGAAAAAGTAAGAGAGCAAAGCCTCTAACAACGTGTTTGGCCGGATTGACGAACTACCACCTGCCAAGAGCTCAAAACGACTTTCTGTCTGACGTTAGGACATTCAGTCCTGTCGTTATGAATAGCGACACCAGAAAACCAAAAATTGGGTTTCAATTGCACGCAAAACTATAAATTATCACCCCAATCAAAAGAATTTGACCAATACGTTTTCGTCTAGTTTTGCTAGAACTATAGACTTAAGTGCTAGAAAATTTGGCTGGTGTAATTAATGTAAGGATGACGTTATTTGCTGTGTTGAGGGACATAATTATAATTGTAAAATAGTCTTAATATTCAAACTTTAGCTCAGTTATGCAAATGCTGAATTAACCATTAAAATCGAAGAAATTGAGGTTGGTACTTTTTTTTTGTAATTTATAAACTTTTATTAGTTTTTCACACTTAAATAATAAATACAACAACTACGAATTACAATGTTACAACAAATTACACTAGTAAATTACAGCTCAGAAAACAACCAGCTACAAAAAGACAATGCTACATACTGTACACTATCATAAATCAATCAATACACACTCTACAACACTAAAAAACGGTGAATATAGACATCAGTAAAACAAAAAAGATAAGAGGGACATACATGCGGGACACCCCAACTATGAGCTAACAAATGGCACAAGCTTCTCCCATTCCTTGACATGTTTAGTTTATTTGTTCCACCTACTTGCTATTGTTTTCTCCACTTGATCTACAGCTTTAATCTTGGCTTTAAAAAACTCTTATAGAAGGATGCACATCATTCAACTTACACTTATAGATAAATAATTTAGCTGTCAATATCAGGTGATTTAAAATAATGAAATCATCTTCCATGTTAAAGACACCAAACAAAATATCCATTACTGTAAAGGGTTGTAGCATAACTTCACATTTACCAAGCCAAGAGCAAAAAGCTTCCCAAAAAATCTCTGTCACATCACAATAAAACAATAAATGTTCAATGGATCCCATTTCTCGTTTGCAAAAGGTACATAAGGGCGAGTCAATCATTTTTAACCTAAACAACTTTTCATTCGTAAACACTATATTGTTCAATAATTTATACTGGAATTCAGATATTTTAGTTTCAATTGTCACTGTAAAAGGTAAAGAGTATATTTCTTTCCAGTCGGCTTGAAGTTGGGGAAATTTCTCCTGAAACTTCTTTTGGGCAGTTGGAGGAACTTAAAAAAAATTGTTAAGTAATTTGGATGAGACCTTTGACAAAGCTACCCCAGAGTTTTCCATCTCAACATAGATTATGTCCCGGATGTGTGAAGGAGGATGCTGTGAACTTTGTTTAATGATCTGTCTCCATTCACCAGGAATGGCATCAACAATACTCATTAGTTTAAAGCGCTCTATTGGAGAAAGATTTGCATTTAACACTTTAGCACTCTTTAGGAAGACTCCCGCGTCAGAAAGGAGGTAAACGACTGTAACAATTCCTTTAAGGAACAAGTGTTTTTGGAAGAGTGAAAGCTTTTGAATAGTTATGTATTTATTATTCCAAATAACTTGATGAACAACATCACTGTACGATACTACTTGACATTTATTTAAAACCGACCAAGCATCCAGACACTCTTTATAATAAAACTGGAAGATAGACAGGTAACTTTCGAATATCAAAATTACACTTAAGAACAAATTTTCCACCTAGTGGAGAGAGAAAGTAATTTAGTATTATCTTCCAAGAATTGCTACATTCTTCGTCCACAAATCTTTTTAATACCAAAACCCTCTGTGCTCGAATCATCGATTGGATGTCTAGCATCCTAAGTCCACCATCCCCGATGTCATTAATAAGAGAGAGGCGCTTAATTTTATCATTGCCTTTCCAAATAAAACCATAAATCATACTGTTAATCTCTTTAATCAAATCATCTGAAACTGCAATCAACGCCGCTTTACTTAGAACTTTAGGTAGAATTAAGGATTTAACAATTTGTATTTTTCCTAGTAATGTAAGCCCTCTCCACTTCCACATATTCAATATATCTTTGATAGATTTAAGAATTGAATCGAAGTTTGCTTTCATCCTTGATGGTGTATGATAATCAAACACTATTCCCAAAATTTTAATTGATTTTCGTACCTTAATTTTTTTAATATGAAGACATTTAGTTTCATCAAGATTATACTTTCCAATGGCAAAGATTTCCGTTTTATCGTCGTTAACACGAAGGTTGGAGGATCTAGAAAAAAGCTGTGAAGTTACCACTAAACGATGGTATGATGCCATATCTCTGAGAAAGCAAGTCATATCGTCAGCAAAAAGAGTCATTTTGATTTCTTCGACGTTAACTAGTATACCTTTAATTCCTTCATCTTCTCGAATTCTGCAAGCTATTAATTCAATGGCTAAGATGAATAATAAAGGTGACAGGGGATCACCCTGCCTGACTCCACACTGAATATTAAAAAGATCAGTAGTAAAACCGTTGTTTAAGACACAGCTAGATATGTTAGTATAGAAAGTCTTTATCTGTTGCAAAAATTGTGTTCCAAAGTTGAATTTTTCTAAGGTTTTAAAAATAAAAGAATGACTCAAAGAGTCGAATGCTTTCTCGAAATCAATTGCCAAGAGAATACCTGAACCATGTGTATAATTAGCAAATTCAAGTATATCTTCAATCGTTCGAACTCCGTCAAGTATTGATGTTCCCTTGATAGAACCATTTTGATTAGAATGAATAAGCCTACGTAGAATCAACTCTAACCTTCTTGCGATTGCCTTTGATACAATTTTAACATCTACATCGATCAAAGAAAATGGTCTCCTGCCAGCAGGCTGTGCCTGCGGCATTGTTACTAGTGTATGCGCACGCATGTTTTTCCTCGCTCGTGTTATCCTGAGCGGCCATCTTGTTGTACGAACGATTGGTTGTTATTAAAGCTGTTATTGTTCCTTCGTTGTGGCGCTCCTGTCTCTTCAATACTGGCGTGGTGGCAGCGACTACTTATCCACGTCCCGTGAGCCCGTGAGCCGTCTCGCTGATCCAAGCAACAACGAGTCTACCTATTCTGTGGTCGAGCGAACTCTGAACAGTCTTCCCAACTTAAGGAAAGTATCACTTCACTGTTCCTTTATATTGCTACAGCATGAATTCAAGTAGAGCTCCTAAGCAATTGTCCCTCACAAAGAACGAGTCTATCACAACATTCGAAGCCTGGAGGCATAATCTTCAGTATTCCCTCTCCCTGGACGCTAATTTCGCACCTTTTTTAGCGGACAATTTTACGTGGCAGAAAAAGTCTCCAGCTGCCCCCCATAGAGGACTCACTCCCGATGGGGAAGACGTCCCAACTACTCGACGACTTATTCCAGCGGTTAATGTCCTTCACCGAAGATAATCTGCTTGTTGCCAATAGCAACATAACCCACCATGGCGCAACCATTTCAGTTGATGAGGAAATGACCCCCACGCTTGAAAACGTGGTGGTTTTAACATGGTTAAGACTCATCCATACCGAGCTACCTGGTCTCGTAAAGCAGCGTTACGGCACAGAGTTAAGAGCCAGGACACTAGCTTCTTTGAAACCTGAAATTTCCTAGGCGCTAGATTCTCTCCTCGAAGAGCTCTGCACTGCCGCTGACACCAAAGTACTGCGCACCACTACCCCGAGGTTCAGACAGCCTCAACCTCGCCCTTCTTACAAACCGTCCCCCAACCATGGCCTGCTAACAAGCGACCAAAGTCCTGTCCATTATGTAAACAAGCAGGTCGCATTGACCAACACTATCTAAGCGCTTCCTCGTATTTACCCCCGGAGGACCGTTCTTACCTGTCTCGATCTCGCCTTACGTCTACCCTTGACGATGAGAAACCTGACTACACAGATTATGCGCCCTCGCCCTTCCTCGATGAAGATGACCACCAACCACGTACCTCAGCACGTTCAGTCTCGCGTCGCGTCAGTACTAAGCAGTCACCCCACTTCAAGGCTTTTTACAAGCATCATCCGTTACAACTCACCCTCGACACAGGTGCGGAGACTAGTATGATCAAATCTTCTGTGGCCCGTTCTATTGGGGCAACCATTGAAAAGTCCTCCCAACAAGCATTGCAAGCCGACGGTATGACTCCTTTAGCTGTAGTTGGCGAGACTCGTCTCATCTTATCCCGAGCAAACAAACAACTCGCTCTTGATGTCCTCGTTGTTGATGACTTAGACGTAGCTGTTCTAGCTGGCACACTTTTCTCATTACCAACGACATCACCGTTCGCCCTGCAAAGTGCCAAGTACGTATTCAAGACTCAGAAATCATCTACTATGAATTCACTGGTGACCCAACCACTGGCTCCCATGCTGTGCGGCGCGCGCAAAGTTACATCCTACGCGCATCCTCGTCCCCGACTGTTGTTTGGCCTGGTGAGTACGTGGAGCTGGATGTCCCCTCCGACCTAGGAGAAGATCGTGTACTCGCCCTCCAACCACGTACAGACACTCCCATTCAAAGCATACCAAACCTACCTGCATTTGGCCTGAGCCCCAAATCCTGGAAGCCGTAGGAACCAAAATCCGTTAAGTCGACACGTCTGATGAACCTAAAGCCATCGGCCGCCACGAGCACCTCAGCCAGGTTCTACCGACAGCGGTCATACCATCACCGACCACCACCTCAGCACCCACCAATCAGACACAACCCGCACAGCCCAAGAGTTCCCCACCCGTCTCGCCTACCGTGTCCGTAGACCCTGACAACTTACTGCCAGAAGATATCCGCTTCAAGTTCCGACAGCTGTTGCAGACATACGATAGCGTCTTTGATCCTGACATAAGTGGTTATAACGGCTCGGCTGGCCCCATTCAAGCAACAGTGAATATTGGTCCTGTACAGCCCCCTCAACGGAAAGGACGCGTTCCTCAATACTCCCGTAACCAACTATTAGAGCTACAAGCTAAGTTTGACGAGCTTGAACAAGCCAAGGTCTTCCGTCGCCCAGAGGACCTCGGCATAACTGTCGAATATCTTAACCCTTCATTCCTCGTGAAGAAGCCCTCTGGTGGTCACCGACTCGTGACTGCATTTGCCGACGTTGCGCGGTATAGTAAACCTCAGCCATCACTAATGCCTGACGTCGACACAACCCTGCGCACCATCGCTCCCTGGCACTACATGATCAAAACCGATCTCACTCGAGCATTCTATCAGATACCTCTCTCTCCATCTTCTCTGAAGTACTGTGGTGTAGCAACACCCTTCAAAGGAATCCGGGTATACACAAGATCAGCAATGGGGATGCCAGGCTCCGAGACCGCCCTTGAAGAAATGATGTGTCGCGTTCTGGGAGACTTGATTCAAAAAGGCTGTGTAGCGAAACTTGCTGACGACGTTTACTGTGGCGGCGATACACCTGAAGCACTCCTGACCAACTGGAGACGGGTACTTGAGGCCCTCGACAACTGTAACCTTCGTCTGTCTCCAACGAAGACCGTCATTTGTCCCATGTCTACCACCATCCTTGGCTGGATATGGTCGCAAGGCAGACTATCAGCTAGCCCTCATCGCATCGCCGTCTTGGCATCATGTCCTCCTCCCCAAAGTGTGAAAGGCCTGCGGTCTTTTATCGGTGCCGATAAAGTCCTCAGTCGCGTGCTGCCTAACTGCTCAGATGTAGTTGATCCCCTCGAGTACGCCCTCACCGGTCTTCAGTCTAACGACAAACTACTGTGGGATGAGAACCTTACCTTCAGGTTCAAGACTGCACAGCAGGTCCTATCTAAACACAAATCCATAGTTCTCCCTCGCCCATCAGATACCCTTTGGATAGTCACCGATGGATCCGTCACCAAGAGAGGCCTCGGTGCTACATTGTACGTCTCGCGTGCAATCACCTTCCGGTGATTGGCACGCTTCTTTAGTGCCAAACTTCGCAAACACCAAGTGACTTGGCTTCCCTGCGAAGTTGAAGCACTGTGCATTGCTGCCGCCGTCAAGCACTTCTCTCCTTTCATCATTCAGTCGCAGCATCCCACATCTGTATTAACCGATAGTAAACCCTGCGTTCAGTCAATCGACAAACTTTGCCGAGGCGAATTCTCGGCAAGTCCACGAGTGACTTCCTTCCTAACAACTGTCAGCCGTTACCAAGTCAGTCTACAACACTTGGCTGGAAAGGCCAACTTACCGTCTGACTTCACCTGCCGCAACGCGCCCGACTGCACCGAGCCCAATTGCCAGATCTGCAACTTTGTCCACGAAATGGAAGACTCCGTTGTGCGAAGCGTCTCGATCCAGGACATCCTCAACAATAAGTCTAACCTCCCGTTTACTACAAGATCAGCCTGGTTGCAGATCCAAAACGATTGTCCTGACCTTCGCAGAGTTCACGCCCTTCTTAAACAAGGCACTCGCCCGTCAAAAAACTAACTAACATTCGTGACATTAAGAGCTATCTCAGCTCCACCTCCATTGCTAGAGACGGCATTCTTGTAGTCAAACACTCTCAACCATTTCTTCCAGTTACCGAAGCTATCGTCGTTTCCCCGTCCGTTCTGGATGGCCTCCTTACCGCCCTCCACATTAAGCTCAACCACCCATCCCGCCACCAATTCCAACTGGTGCTTCAACGTCAGTTCTTCGCTCTGGACATGAACGACGCCATTTCCCGCGTGACATCTGCCTGTCACACATGTGCCTCCCTACTGACGTTTCCGAAATCATTGGTCTCTCAGTCTTCTGACGACCCCCCTGAAGTTGTGGGCGTCTCCTTCGCAGCGGACGTAATCAAGCGTAATCGTCAGTTGATCCTTGTGCTTCGAGAATGCACCACATCCTTTACTGCGTCTTGCCTGTTACGCGACGAGAAGCATGATACCCTCCGTGATGCCCTCACACAACTAATCGTTGGTCTACACCCACTCGATTGCCCAAGAGCGATTATACGTGTAGATCCTGCTCCTGGCTTGAACTCCTTGTGCAACAACGACTCACTCAAACACCTCAACGTCACAATCGAGGTCGGTCATGCGAAGAACAAGAACAAGAACCCCGTTGCGGAGAAGGCTGTCCGCGAGCTTGAAGAAGAACTCATTCGCCAAGAACCCGGTCGAAAACCAGTAAACGAAGTTGGTCTCTCTCTTGCCACCGCACGCCTTAACTCCCGTCTTCGTCTCCCTGGCCTATCATCGCGCGAGTTATGGACTCAGCGCAACCAATTCACTCATGAACAGTTGCCGCTGTCTGACTACCAACTCATACTCGACAAACACGAACATCGTGCCACTAACCACGCCTTTAGTGAGAAGTCCAAAAACCCTCGTGGTCTTGTCCCAAACACGCCCCGCTACAAGTCGGAGATATTGTCTACCTTGTCTCGGACAAGGACAAGTTCCGTTCTCGTGATCGCTATATTGTCGTCTCCGTCGACCCCCCTTGGTGTTTCGTGAAGAAGTTTAGTGGCTCACAACTCAGAGCTACTTCCCACAAAGTCAAGTTGTCTGAGTGCTATGCCGTGCCTTCCTCTGTTATAGTGTCCAACCACCACGGTCTTCCGGCCACTCGAGACGAGTACAACGAGCCTTCTCCTGTAATCCCCGCAGTGCCTCCAGCCACAGTACACCCAGGGCTACCTCCTCCGGCGCCACCTGAGCTTATCACCGTGCCATCTGACGAAGAGCAATTCACGTCCTTCACCAGTGATAACTCTACACCTGATGCCCCCATTCGCATACCTTCTCCGCCCGTTGTACAAGAGGAGTCTAGCACCAGCTTCACAGCCCCAGATCAATCCATGTGGTCCTCTCCCAGTTCATCTCCAGAACCTCCTGGCCCAAGACCCCAAAGACAGCGTAGACCTCCTTCATACCTTAATGACTATGTTAGGTTTTAGCCTGTATGTGGCACCTCTTCGGTTCGGTGTTAGATTCTAGTTTTCATAAAGTACTTTCAGTCCTTCGAACAGAGACATTTAGTTAGCTCGCATTATTTTACATGGAAGAAGAGGTTACGCCAGCAGGCTGTGCCTGCGGCATTGTTACTAGTGTATGCGCACGCATGTTTTTCCTCGCTCGTGTTATCCTGAGCGGCCATCTTGTTGTACCAACGTTTGGTTGTTATTAAAGCTGTTATTGTTCCTTCGTTGTGGCGCTCCTGTCTCTTCAATACTGGCGTCCAGTTTTTAATAAAACGTTTGTCTTTGTCATTCTTCACCAACAACGTAATCATGGCTTGTTTTTGTTAGTTCGAAAGTTGTCCCTGTTCATGAGCGAAATTTAAAGCATTAACAAGGCATTCCTCAACAAGATACCAAAAGCTGAGATAAAACTCCACAGTCAATCCATCGTTCCCCGGTGTTTTGTTTTTCTCAAAGGAATTCAAGACTTCGAAATATTCATTACTTGTAATTTGTTTCTCTAAGAATTCCTGCTGTTCATCTGTTAACCTTTTATGAGTATTTATACTGCAGCTAAGGAATTCATCTGTCGACACGCCGCTCTGGTCACAAGAGTCTTTGCCATAAAGATTTGCGTAAAAAGTACGAATCTCCGTCATTATTCGCTTCGGATCCGTTATGCATTCATCGTTAGCCCCCACTAACTTTCTAATACAGCTTTTCTCCTTTTTGGAATTTTCTAAATTTAAAAAAAATATATTACTTTTCTCTCCGTATTCGTATCAATTTGCTCTTGAGCGTATTATTGCTCCTTGTGCTATATATTCATAATGTCTATCGTATTCGGTTTGTAAAATTTCCAGATCGTTTAAGTTTTCTTGATTGGGTTGTTCATCACATTTTGCTGCGCTTTCTTTGATTTTTCTCTCCAAATCTGATAATTTCTCCCTTCTATTTCCAGCCTTCCGTTTACTATAAGTAATGGTTTCATAACGGATTTTGTATTTAAGAAAATCCCAAAGGACCCTGGGATCTTGAATATCTTTTCCTTCTTCCAGCCAATTGCTATATTTCTCAGTTATTAAAGAAATATACTCATCGTCTTCTAGAAGACTGGAGTTAAATTTCCAAAACGAAGGACCCCTTCTTGTTTCCTCAATCCATTTATATGCATAAAATGGCGGAATGATCAGTTCTTAATGCAGGAATAATATCTACATTTTCGACTTCTTCTTGAACACTACTACTTATTAACCAAAAGTCCAAACGGCGCTGTATTGTTGGGTTCTTTTGTCTCCATGTGAAGCGCTTAACATCTGGATTTCTTAATCTCCAAATATCAATCAAGTCAAAAGATGAACACAAATCCTCAATTTGTTTACAAGATTCTTTTACTTTAGGTTTGCCTTCAGTTCCATCCAAATCAGCTTTAAGAATAACATTAAAATCACCTCCAATAACAACTTCACAATTTTCTTCTAATTTTAATTCATCTAGCTGTTTTTGTATTTTTTCGAAAAAAAAGCACTGGTCTTTAATCTTGTTTGGCGAACAAATATTAACAAAACCAAACGGGTGACCCTGAATTACAGCTTTTAAAAAAATAAATCTCCCCTGCTCATCTTCTTGGTGTTCTTTAACTACACAATCGAATTTCTCTTTTATAAAAATCATAACTCCCTTACTATGTTCCGACCCATGACTGAAGAAAATGTCACCCCTCCACTGTGACTTCCAAAAATTCTCTTGCAAAAAAATGATATCGGATTTCTCTTTCGTTAACCAATTAAAGATCGCCTTTCTATTTTCAAAGGAACGAATTCCCCGAACATTAAGGGATAAAATTTTAAAATCTAGATTACGTTTCATGAACATTATGAAAAACAAAAGAAACAATTGAAAAAGCGGAACAATATACAGGTCGAGGCACATTTGCATACACGCTCAAGTCGTAGGCGCCCCACATATCCCTCGCACAAGTACAACACACAATTAATATAATAGATTCTAAAGACAATAACAAGAAAGAAAACAAAGCTACAACACATATTTATGAAATTAAAAAAGTAGCCAGCAAAAGCTGTTAAAATAGCTACTAACAAAAAGGGTCTTGCATTCCTCATGACACTTAGTTAACAAAAGGTGCACAAAACAAATACAAAAGAATTCCGATTCTTGGAAGAATTTTTTTTTACAGATTTGAATATAACAAGAAAACGTTCAATGTTTACACAATGTATACGTGGCCTAAAGCGATTTTGCAAACGTTTTTATACTTGAACACCGTCAATAAACAACTTATCAGGCTCTGCCCTACTAAAATATAATAAGCGGTCTTACCATCTTCTTTTGCCTTCTTGAACTGTTGCATCTTCTTCTTTCTGCGTTCCAAGATTTCTTTGGGAAGGTCCGGCGAAATTCCAAAGTCCTTCCCTTTCAGCTTCCTTGCCTTTGACATAATCTCTTCTCGTTTAGGGTATTTCAGAAAACGTGCAATTATCTGTCTGGATTTTCCGGTGAAAGAGCTTCGCTTTCCAACTCGATGCACCCTTTGAAATTCCAGTTCGTCGGCATCTTCCATACCAAGCTCTGATTTTAAAAAGTCGACCAAAACCTCCCTCGTGTCTTCTTCTACATCTTTTTCTTCTTTAATTCCGAAAAAAACGAAGGTTTTCACGTCGCTGGTATACTTCCATGTACAATTTCTCGTCTCTGAGCTGCTTAACTTCATCTTTCATTTCTTGTAGTTTCTCTTTGAACGCTTCACTTTCTGCATTAGCAAAATTCAACCCGTCTTCAAATACTTTAATCTTTTTTTCTGTCTCATTCTTGAAAGACTCAAAACATTCAACCTTTGCTTGAAGATTACTAACTTTCTCATCTACGGCCTTAATATAGTGTTTCAATTTTTCAAGCTTTGCTAATACTTGCTCCAATTTGGGCATAACCGCCTCCGCCATGTTGTGTAAAGTCAACACTTCATCCGACTCGCTGCCGGGTTCAAATTCAGTAAATGATATGTTATGTCTTAATTTTTTATCGTCGGGTGAAAGGCTTTCTTCTGTTGAGGAGGTCGAAGAGCATTTACACGTTTTTCGTTTGATAGTTTCGGCCATACACACTAACCAAGAACGGAGCTAACACGAACACGACTACTCCGACATCTTGCCCGACCCAGTCTCGGTTGGTAGGTTGGTACTAGGTTTTTGTCTAATTCCTTCTTTCTGTTTTAAACTAATGCAGTATTCACATCAACGGTTTAACATGTTTAAATGTTGTTTAGTTTAACTAGTACGTTTTAGCCTCTATCTTGAACGTTTTGAAATTTTATGACTCAAACTACATGGAATGGCAATAAAGTCAACAAAGTTCCTTTTAGTAAAGATTTCACTCCAAATATTACGGGAGGTTAGGAGGTATTTTTCTAAACCTGTTCTAAACTAAAAAAAAAACATTTAAACATGTTTAAGCGTTGGTGTGAATGGGGTATTTAACAAATCGACCGCATTTTTCCATGGTCTATACTCTCATCGACCATAGAAATGACGTCATAAAATGTTCAAAACTCAAGTGGAACCACGAGCCGTTAGGCGAGTGGTTTCACTGCCAAGTTTTGAACATTTTATGGCGTCATTTCTATGGTCGATGAGAGTATAGACCATGGAAAAATGCGGTCGATTTGTTTTTTACAATAACAAACTTGAATAACTGCGAGCGCCGAGCGAACGAGTTTGCGGGAATCATTTTAGAAAATCAAGATAAACAACTTAACACTGACAAACTGCTGCAAAATGTTATTGCGTGGGGAATAATTAAAGCCTTAACTTTTTATGTGAATAAATTATGTGACGAAAAAGGCTCACACAAAAATTCTCTTCAGCTTAAATCATCGCTAGAATCTTTTAATATAAATTTTAACACAGCAAAACAAAAGAGCCGTTATTCGGCAAATTTTAGAGAACCGCGCTTGGCGATAATCGCAAAATAGAGCACAATAACCTCACACAAAGTCAAATATAAAATTACTAGGCACAGTTTACAAAGCTAACCTTTTTCAAATTTGAAATATCTTCGAATAATCAGATGAATCTTTGCTCCAAGTTGTTTTCGGCTCTTTCGGGCGCCGGCGACTGATTCCGTGGATTTTCCCGTGAAACTACGACAAGTTGTTCATCCTTTTTGCTTCGCACTTAATTCCAGGCAAGTTTAGCTGATTGTAAATTAAATTTAACTGACGAGAGAGCATTCTTTTCATTGAAGAATTCCAGTTCTAAGTGCATTTTTCACTGTTTGAAGAACGCGTAGCGCCAAAAGTTTGACAAACTCACCGCGTTGCGTTACCTGTTACGTCATTTTCATGGTCTATACTCTCATCGACCATAGAAATGAGCCAATCAGCGCGCGGGAATTCACACAGTTATTGTAAAAAAGTTAATGGTATTTCTAAGTGTTACGTAGTGTTGAGGGTGTTTAATGTTTTGGGGACGTTATGATCTACTCCATGGCTATGAATAAATGTAGTATGATCAGTTTGAATATCGTGTCACCACAATTAGCTAATATAATTATTTATTCATAACGGAATACTTCATGTCAAATACTATAATATTTTACAATTCGCATCTATAAAATAGTAGAAAATTGTACTCTGCTTTGAAGTCAACGCAGAGAGCCTAAGCTTCTTTGTTTAACCGCCATAATCATGATGAAACTCGACAATGGCTAAAGAGTACGATTTTTATCTTTATGGACTGATAATCCACTGCGTTCTTGCATGGGGGGATCTCTGCGTGCTGGTTTATAAACAAAAACGCAAACACAGCTCTAGAAGAGTTCTCACATGTAACTACAATCAAAAGATTAATCATTAAAGAGTGATAATTTTCTCGTCAATAGAAACTGTTAGACAAAGTGAGGAGTCCGTCTGAAAGTCATTTATGCGAAAAGCTCCTGGAAAAGGATAAACAGCTTTTGATCGCCTTGTATTTTACGTATTCTCGAAAATAAACAATTGTTATGCCTATTTAAGTAAGTCTCTGTTTTGCTATTATAAGCTTTTCTAGTTTTCCTTTTACAAGAAAACCAGCAAAATGTCGGAGGAAATTAATTCACGCCAACATTTTATTCACAAGACTGAAAGGAGCAAAACGTGTGTGGAAATTTTCGCGATGCTTTGCTTCGGACAGCAAAATGGGGAAATTTTCATTGCAATTTTTCGTTTACGAGTAAAATTTTGGCAGAAAGTTTGCTAGCCACTGGAAAGAAATTTCCACGCGCGGTTCCAAAGATAACAATTCATAGCAATAATATCGCTATTAACTGGTTCCTAATCAAAAACAAAATTTATTTCAATTCTGGCAAAACGAAAAATTTAAAGGCTTACTTTTGAAATACCTTTGAAAACCAAGCGAGATCCTGCCAGTATATACCAAACTTTAAGAGATTTTGCAAGCCCGTGTTAGATTCTGCCACTTTCATGTTTCCAAAAAGTGCGAATTGGACAACAAATACAGAAAGCTTCCTGTTTTGGAACATCTCCTTGCTTTTAGAACACGGTTCTTGATCAAGTTCAAACTAAATTGCAACAAAAATATGATAACTTGGTCATTATCGTCATATTTGTTTGATTTACTATGCATTACTTACCTTTGTAATAGCAGTTTGGCAATCGTTCTTGTCAAACGGGGAAAACAATCTTTAGAAGTCGTATGCCGTATGCAGACTCTATTTTAGACCTGTTTAAAAAAAAATATGCATGTGCGTTTAGAATAAGTTAACGGTAAACGTCAAAACAACAGTGCTAATTAAACAGGTAAGGCCCGGTTCAAACGTCGAACTTGTGCCGTATCTAATGCAAATGAGCAAGAACAATATATTTTTCTCATTTGCATTAGGTTCGGCACATATGAAGTTCGACGTTTGAACCGGGCCTAAGCTGTCGGCGGTGACATGTTTCAACAACTTAATTGTCCTTGAATTTTTTTTTTTTCACTGCTTATGAAGTTATTTGGTACGATTTATTTCAGCTTTGATTCAGTGTTTTAATCAATATTGTATTTCGTTTTTAACAGCATAGCTTTAAACAAAAACAGGAACATATGTATTTATTAGTAAACGATTGTTAAAATCGATATCATTCTTACACAAAACTTAAAATTAGGACCGCAAGTTCATAATTAATACAAGGCTTGACTTATGTTTTGAGGATTTCGCAGCCACCACTTAATTATCTTCTTTTGCATAAAACGGTTTCGAAAACACAAACTTTGCATGCCATAAACAGCTCATTGAAACCTGAAAACAAATTCGATAGACCATCTTTTTCAAAGTCACAAACGTCGCAAAAATAAGTAAATTTCCTGAGCCTAAAGCACACAGCTTTATTTAAAAACATTGTGACTGCTCAATGCAAACAAACCGTTCAAACAAACAAAAACTGAACATCAATAAAGTCGATCGTTGCATTGCCGGAATACTGAGTGTTACATAATCTGTAACTGTTGTTATACAGTGTTGTTTTATCTGGTCGACCTGACAAAGTTATCAATATTTGTGCCCTTCGTTAGAAGAAAATGATAAATTTTGGATTTGTACTAGAAAATCGATAAACTGCGGCGGGAAATTATTAAAACTGAAAACGATAAAGCAAGGGACCGTGAATGAAAATGCTGCTAGTATACGCAGGATCTGTAAGAGATCTGATCAGCCAAAAATAAACAAAATACTGTAAGAAGCAAGGGCTGACTTACTATGCATATATAATAAATTATTAACCTGAATTACAGACTGGTTTTTGAGACAGCAATATACGACTTTATATTGACGTCTCAAAAGCAGGCAACCATATCTGAGAATGGTGAAACTTGACAGTAGCACACTTTGGGAAAAAATTAGAGAACAAAGTCTAACGACTTCTTCGGCCGGATTGACGAATTACCACCTGCAAAGAGCTCAAAACGACTTTCTGTCTGACGTTTGGACATTGAGTCCTGTCGTGATGAATAGAGACACCAGAAAACCGAAAATTGGTAGCACAGCACAGCTACCACAGCAGCTTTAACCAAAATAACTACTAAAACTACGTTGTTGCATGAGGAGATCTCTGCTTGCTGGTTTATAAAAAAAAAACAACTCTGGAAGAGTTCTCACATATAACTACAATCAAAAGACTAATTAAGAGTGATAATTTTTCTCGTCAATAGAAACTATCAGACCGAATGAGGAGTCCGTCTGCCCAAAGACTGAAAGCCATTTATACGAAAAGGATAAACAGTTTTTGATCGCCTTGTATTTTAAGTATTCTCGAAAATAAACAATTGTTATGCCTATTCAAGTAAGTCTCTGTTTTGCTATTATAAGCTTTTCTAGTTTTCCTGTTATAAGAAAACTAGCAAAATGTCGGAGAAATTTAGTTCGCGCCGACATTTTACTCACATGACTGAAAGAAGTAAAACGTGTGTGGAAATTTCCGCGATACTTTGCTTCGGACAGTAAGATAATGAGGAAATTTTCATTGGCATTTTTCGTTTAAGAGTAAAATTTTGGCAGATAGTTTGCTAGCCACTGGAAAAAAAAATTCACGCGCGGTTCCAAAGATAACAATTCATAGTTGTAATAATATCGCTATTAACTGGTTCCTTATGAAAAACATAATTTATTTCTGGCAAAACGAAATATTTAAAGGCTAACTTTTGAAATATCTTTGAAAACCAAGCGAGATCCTGCCAGAATATACCAACTTTAAGTGATTTTTCAAGCCCGTGTTAGATTCTGCCACTTTGTTTCAGAATTGGACAAGAAATACAGAAAACTTCCTGTTTTAGAATATCCCCTTGCTTTTTTACAACACGTTTCTTGATCAATTTCAAACTAAATTGCAACAAAAAGATGATAACAATCGTCATATTTGTTTGATTTACTATGCGTTACTTACCTTTGTATATAATAGCAGTTTGGCAATCGTTCCTGTCAAACGCTAAAACAACCTTTAAAAGTCGTATGCCGTATGCAGACTCTATTTTAGACCAGTTTAGAAAATTATGCAGGCGTGTTTAGAATAAGTTAACAGTAAATGTCAAAACAACAGTGCTAATTAAACAGGTGATCTTTCGGCAGGGAGATGTTTCAACAACTTAATTGTCCTTGAATTTTTTTCATTGCTTACGAAGTTATTTGGTACGATTTACTTCAGCTTTGGTTCAGTGTAGTTTGCAGCATTTAATCAATATTGTATTTCATTTTTAACAGCAAAGCTTTAAACAAAAACAGGAACATCTCTATTTATTAATAAACGATTGTTAAAATCGATATCATTCTTACGCAAAACTTAAAATTAGGGCCGCAAGTTCAATTAATGCAAGGCTTCACTTGTGTTTTGAAGATTTCGCAGCCACCACTTATCTTCTTTTACATAAAAAGGTTTCGAAAACACAAACTTGAAACAAAACAAATTCGATAGACCATCTTCACGAAGTTTTTTTAAAGTTACAAACGTTGGAAAAATAGGTAAATGACGCAAATTTCCCGAGTTTTAAGCACACAACGTTTTAAAAAAGTTGTTATTGCTTAATGTAAACAAACCGTTATGTCTTGCGGACGTTTTGATCTACTCCAAGGCTATGAATAAATGTAGTATGGCCATGCTTGAATATCGTTCCACCACAATTATGAATATGAATAAAACATAATATTTTACAATTCGTATCTATAAAATAGTAGAAAAATTGTATTCTGTTTTAAAGTTTTACCTTATTAAAAAAATTGGACTTTTTACTCGGATATATTTGGCGAGATTTTTTACATTTCATACATAATTATACAGCATTCTCATATTAAAAATGTTCCTGTTTTTATTTGTTATTCAAAGTTACATGCAGGCGTCTCATAATAGGTTGTTGATCTTGTATTTGTTATTATTCTTTAGTAAGTTAAACTTTTGTTCTTCCCAAGATAGTCTTCAACATCATCGGCTTTGTAAAAATTACCTGTTTCAATTTTGCCTTTTATAACTTGACGCACGAGAACAAGGTTGAATATATATACTGATTGATAACATGCGAACCGACTAAAGCTAATTGGGGTTATTGCAGTTATTAGCTGAAATACAACTTAGTTCAAACATACTCTTTAAAATGTAGCCACCAGCAGTTTGATTTCCTATTAATCTCTCTAAAGAAACTTTCTAATGGAATTTTGGTGGTAAAACATGACATTTAACATCATATGTTTTTTTTCTTCATTGCACGTTGAAAGCCCATGCTGATGAAACTTATAAAAAATTAATCTTACTAGACTGTTTACTCGGTTATTGACATTTTATACATAATTATACAGCGTTCTTATATTAAAAGTGTTATTTTTTTGGTTTATTCAGTATTTCATAGTTACAGGTGTATTATAATAAGTTGAATAAAACTTGAATAAAACGATTCCACAGATCACAAGAATTGAAGTCAAATTTGATTTCGCTGTGTGTGCTGCCTAAAATGATTAGAGGTTAGGTAATACTGAAGATTTGTACCTGCTAGACACCCTCGCGCAAAGTTCAATGTCTAAAATATAAGAGAATACAATAATAACCATGAATGATCTCTCTAGTATTTTCCGGTTTCCATTTCTGAACTTCGGATAGACATTTCATTTTGAACGTAAACGAAATAAGTAAAGTGTAAAACCAAAGAACATAATCTGTATTTTTTCGTCTTGTTTTCGACATCATCTTTGTGTGGCCATTTCTAAAGCACTTGAATTGCTTGTTTATGCTCTTGGCGGTTTAGTTTTTAATTAAAAGTAGATCTTAGGAGTCTTTTTGTTTTTAAAAGCCATGAATGACGTAATGACTACATGATTTTCATCTGTTTAAATTTGGCTGTTTATGCTGTGCAAGTTATGATACAAACTCGCACTCACAAAACTGGATAAAACGTTTACTACTAAAATCGGAATTCTTAGACTTACCCAGTGTAGCAATGTTAACTTTTAGAAACTTCCAACCATGCAGCTCTTTGTCTTTTTTTCTAATCGCTTTGATGAAACTAATTACTCTTCGAAGTTTTCATAAATGGAAATTAGTAGCCAAAGTTCACCTGTTACGTCAAGCGTCAAAATCGAGCAATTTCGCCATTTGGCCTATCCTTAAAAGCCTATAAGGGATATCTTATTTGATTGAAACTTTGGAATTATAATGTTAAAGAGCTCTGAAAACAAAAAAGTATATTTCTTTTACACAGGTGGAGATCTGGAGTTATAAGTTGAGATCTCGAGGTGTAAGTCGAGATCTCGTTTTATAATTCGAGGCTTCGAGTTATAAGTCGATATCTAGAGTTATAGTCGAGATCCGGAGTTATAAGTCGAGATCACACGTTATAAGACGAGATTTCGAGTTATAAGTCGAGATCCCTGAGGGGGGGGGGGGATTGTGTGTGTGTGTGTGTGTGTGTGTGTGTGTGTGTGTGTGTGTGTGTGTGTGTGTGTGTGTGTGTGTGTGTGTGTGTGTGTGTGGGGGGGGGGGGCACTCTGACTATTTTGGGTGTTGGTGTGCCGCTGGGACTCTCAAACCCTTACCCTATACGTACCAGACACCGTTCTTTATTTCGGACAAAATGCATAGATATAGAAACCCAAGACCATAGTCCCAGTCATACCAAGGGTAAGACACACAAAACCAAAGCCCACTAGACTGACTCCATTGAGAAAATAGAACCATAGCACCAATGAACGATGGAGATGAGGAAACAGAGCTTGGATAGACAAGAAGACTAAGGAAGTGGAGAGCTATATAATGCATGGAAGAAAAAGGGGAAAGAATGGGATGTAAGCGCAACTACAAGCCCCCAAGTGAAGGAGAAATGTAGAAACGCAAGAAGATGAATTGAAGAAGGAGTTAAAAAAAAAACGTCGTAAGCATTTTGATTAAAAACAAACAAAACAAAAAAACAAACCAAACCAAACCAAAACATAAACTCCTAAAATTCTTGGTCACTTATAATTTTCAATTCATATACATGTACTTTAGTGAGCTCACTAAGAACTTATTAATAAACAACATAGATTGATAATATGAAAATATATAGATCTACTCAGAAGGTCTGTCATTCTCGTCAGGGGCACAGTGAACAGACCTGGTAGAGAGATAAATTTCAGCAAAACAATCCTCCCGAAATAATAAATACGCGCACGAGGGACAGGTAAACTTTCGATGAAATTTGCGACTTACTTGCCAAATTTATTCGGTAAACTCTCTGCCACACGTTTCAAACCGTGGTACCACAGCTGGCCCACACCAGACCACGTTCAGCTGCATTTTGCAGCCTTATTCCAGACTAGATACCAAAATCCTTACCCTACACCAAACCACGTTCAGCTGCATTTTGCAGCCTTATTCCTGACTAGATACCAAAATCCTTACCCTATGCCAGACCACGTTCAGCTGCATTTTGCAGCCTTATTCCAGACTAGATACCAAAATTCTTACCCTACACCAGACCACGTTCAGCTGCATTTTGCAGCCTTATTCCAGACTAGATACCAAAATCCTTACCCTACACCAGACCACGTTCAGCTGCATTTTGCAACCTTATTCCAGACTAGATACCAAAATCATTAACCTATTCCAGACCTGTTATTTTTCAGAAACTCTATCTTCATACCACTGATCAGTTTCGCGGTAAATGATACCCTATTCTATAGACAGAAACTCTCTGATTTCTATACCCTATCCCAGACTTAACTGCTTAAAAGCCATACCCTTAAAGCTGCACAGCTGCACGTGCCCATATTTCTTATATATGAGAGTATCTCCCCCCGTGGTGTAAGTCGAAATATATATATATATATATATATATATATATATATATATATATATATATATTAGTGTAAGTCGAAATCTCGCATTATACCACAGGTACGCCAAGCTCAAGTGATGTTTACACATTGTAATTTGAGCGTCGAGGTAACTGTTGCGTAATAGCGAAGTTATAAGGATTTGTATGGGGAAAATTCTCTTCGAATTTGAGCGTAAAATTATGAACGATATTTGAATAAAAATGGTTCACCTAAACTTCTTTGTATGGTTACTTGTGTCCTGAGTGGTTTTTGAGTCGATTCGAAGCGATTCCAGCGAGTTTTAGTTCCACTGTTTCTCCTCCCTAAATATCTTTCCCAATTTTACGCTCAAATTCGAGGCGAATTTACCCCAAACAAATCCTTATAATTTCGCTATTACGTAACAGTTACAACGACGTTCAAATTATAACGTGTAAACATCACTTGAGCTTGGGGTACCCGTGATTATACGGTCCAGATCTCACGTTGTAACAGATCTCGAGTAATAAGTCGATATATCAAGTTATAAGTCGAGTTCTCGCGTTATAAGACGAGACAGGAAAATCTTGACTAAGAAAAATAGACACACCAGGGATGTTTCCTTCGAGATCGTGGGCACCGTGGATCGAGGTTGATGTGACAGATATGTCAAGTTTGAGTAAAAATGTAAATGATTAATTTAAATAGTCATATCAACGACATAAGAAATTCGAGTCTGCATTAATCTCTAGGCAAGAAGTGTCAGCCGCTTTCTCGCCCTACCCCTGTCAGTAGGTGTCGACACTTCAGACTACATTAATCTCCTGTCCTTTGGTATAAAAACATATAAATATCAAAGGGCTCTTAAAGCCATCTCGTTAATGCGTTAGAACGTGAGTTTAACAAAAAAGAAGAATCTTGATTGGGGGGTGGGGGGGGGGGGGGGGAAGGGGGTAAAATCGAATGTTCAATCTTTCCGAAGAGTACATACGCGACAAAGATTTTATGTACAAGGCAATAATGTCATTTTATTCCGCGAGACATTTAGTTATTGAAGCAACGGATGAACAGGGATGAAGTTCACTTTACAGTAGAACAGAAAGTGGAGTCTTGCTAAATAAAGAACGTAAAGGCTACGGTATGAAGGCTTTAAAATTCATTTGCCGGTGACTGCAGAAGTGGTTAGAACTAGTGGAGGCTCATCAACGGTTTTTGACTGTGAAATGAGTGGTTGTAAGTGAATGTTATAAAAAGCATTGTTGTGATCATTTACTGGTGCATTTGTAGGACATAAATAGAAAATATTCATAGGATAACTTTTTTCTTTTGATTTAACATTAAGAACTCTTCGATTTAAAATGGCAATATCATGTTTAGTATGTTTTCCCTTTCTCATGCGATTAAGTAGCTCTGCAAATTTTTTGGCATCTTTTTGTCTCATTATTTCTAAATTCAAACATGGTTGAAACTGGAAAACTTGAATGTCGTGTGTAAAATGTATTGCCTCTAACAGCGGAGCACTTGCCAGGCCGAAGGCCTGGCTGCGCAGCTCCATACTCATAGAACCTACGCCGTGATTTTTCATGGTCATGGCTAGCGGAATGTTTCGCGGGCGCGTGTCCGTCCGCCCGCCGTGTCCCCGCCGTGTTGGAACAACATCCGGGATCTTAGCAATTTTGTTTTTCGCGCGGCCACACAGCCGTGAGCTCGGTAAACACTTTAGTTGTTTTCTTGTGCCTAGCGGAGAATTAAACTCGTTATTTTCCTGCATTTTTTCGCGGTTTGCTACTCAAGACAGGGATACTAATTAAGGTATACTCAGAAGCCGCTTTAGTGGAAAAAGACGAGCTTTCAGGGATAAAATCTTGCTTCGAGGAACTTCATGTATTACGTTCTTATCAATGCGGGAGATGATTAATTTTCAGAACCAGAAGCGGAGATTTGAATTTCCAAGCAAGCGAGGAACTTAAAGGTAAAACAGATTACAGTTTTCGATGAGAATTTATGTTGTTATCAATCTGTGAGTGACTTGTTATTAGTGTTATTGTTAGTTTTGGCGAATTGATTTTAAAACGTGCCTAAATTTAATTGTATCGATCTCTTGAATTTCATCGAAGAAAGCTTGAACTCGATGAGCTATAAATAAATGGTACGCGTTTTGCTTTTAAACGTAAACTAATGGAGATTTGAATAATTTTTTTCGAAAGAAGATTGTGTTGTCCATTTTTATGTGTTTGTTCATTCATTAGATAGATTGAAAAGCGATTTTATGTAAACAAAACAAGACTTTGATTTTATAGTACAGTTCTATCTTCACTCGCATCGCCTTATGCAAATATGTTTGTGTATTTTTGCAATTTTTGATTTTCAAATCAGTTTCTCGGGCAGTTTTTGACAAACATAAACTGTATTTTATTCGGAAACTAGTGGTACTATTTATTCTAGACAAGGAAAAGTTGTTTTTGTGAACTTTTGTACAGTCTATAAAAATGTATACTGTGCAGACGGTCGCGTAATACTGTTTTTTAGAATTGCTAAAATTGAAAATAGCCCGTTCGTCAATCGTAATTCTTGTGCTTCCATCCTTTCACCTTAGTTAAGTTTCACCTTAGTTAAGCTTGTTCAAAGTGCGACGCTGTTAGGCTTGGGCTATCTATATATATTATGGAAAGCAGCTATTCCAGTTGGAGCTGTTTTCAAAACTTTAATATCATCTGGATTTTCTCCTGCAATACTATTGAAATATTTGACTGATGAGTGCTTCATATGGCAATGATTCAATATTCCAAAACCGACAGAACAAAAGCCAAATCCATACTCTTGCATAATCAAGCCGAAAGTTTTTTAGTTAGCTTAATCGGCAAAATCTTACCTTTAATAATAATAGTAATAGTAATAACTTTATTTTACACAGAATTCAGAAAGTTTACACTTATTTACACTGAAGCTGTGCCTAATAATATAATACTAAAAGTTAATAAATAATAAGAAATAATAAAATCTAAAATATACATAAGTAATTATATCGGATCAATATAAATCCTAAAAACCTAATACAATCTAAAGCCTAACCGTAATGCAACCAATAATTCTTAACAAAACTTCACACAGATTTCGAACATTTTACACTATCATCTAAATCATTAAAAAAATTGGCAGCTGAAAACGAAAAACTTCTATGTCCAGTTTTAGAGGATATTTACACAAATGGATATCAGAACATCTTCTAGTGTTATAATTATGTACTTCAGAATTAAGACAAAACAAAAAGCTGTACACAGCTTGAACTCGTGGCGCCTTTAACTCATTGCAGCATTGATTCCCAAGTGATTTGAATGCTTTTACAGAGAAACATAAGCTTAAAATTATATCTAATCAAAGGCTCCTAAGAGCCAACCCGAGAAGAAGAAATGCTAACGCGTAACGCGTAACGCAATATTGCCGTAAGCTTTAATACGTTTTCACACTGACAGCATTCTCGTCCCCAGAGCCGCATGACTCTCTTAACCGCCAGAGCCTGAGTACGAGAGTCAAGTGGCTCTGGGGACAGACGATGCGGAAGTCCTAGAATCTAGGACTTCCGGTTGTTCTGCGCAGGCCCAGAACAATATGCATGTCTTCAATATGCATGAAGAACACCGTAGAAGAAAAGGCAGGATTCTGGCTGTCTCATTTCAGAAGTTGGAGGTTTATCTTTTCGCGAGGAGTAGTTAGATGTTATCGTCAAACTTTCGGCAGTTTGCGAGTCGTGGATATGGTAAACAATCGTCGTGATTCGTGATCAGATAGCTCAGTGGAGGATTTTGCTTATGCTTTAATAAACAAACTTACTTCAGCTGACATTTAAACGTATCATCAATTAATGGCTAGTCTGGCCGATGCCGAGATTTGTAAGGTATAGATAACAATTTAAGACCGCATTTTGAAATTTCTGGGCTATTCCAGGAATCTATTTGAAAGGTAAAGGTGGATTTCAATGGAGTTTAGTTAAAATCTAATGGGCACACTGAGACTCATGACCGAGATCTAGATATATTTGTGTGTAAGGGCTGACCATAATATGTTATTTATCAGATGTTATTTACAGCCAAATAACAATCTGAATGGTATTTGAATTCACAAATCTTTGACTTCACTAATGAAATCTTTTGGACATTTCAAACTTACAAGTGCAATATTTCCCTTTTAAACAAGCTTGACTAGACTGACATTTTGAATTAATCCAAGACTGAACAGGGAAGAAAAATAAAGAGAAATGATGTCGTGTGAAATGTTGAAATATGTGTTGTGGCTTTCTATGCAACTATTTAATAAAATCACTCTTTTCGTCTACATGACTGTTTTGCTCAGCATGGGCAGAGCATTTGCACTGTTATTGCAAAGGTCAAGGGAGATCTACAAGTAGCCCAAAAGTCAAAGAAGCTTGCAGGTGAATCAACCAGTGATAAATTTCACAGCCACTGGATGTCATCTCTTATCACTCTTTACTCTTGGCTTTAGCTTGTTTCACATCAGCTCAGAGAGGGATTAGGATGATTTAGATAAACAAGATGAGTCAGATGCACTCAAAACACAGATACATACATGGCCCACACAGTTTCTATAGCAGAAAGCAAGTTGAGGGATAACTCTACCACATGTACTGATCAGCATTCTGTTAGCCTGTTACAGGCATTCAGTTACTGGGATTGATGTGGACTGAGGGAAAGCCAAGAAAACTGAGGAAAGAGTACTAACTTGCAATGGATTTCCTTTGGTTAAAATGTAGGGTTCAAGTATGTGCATTACATTCTTTCACATTCAAACTTGGTTTTAAGAGCACTTAGGATATACTTCGAAGCCCTAGTGTGAAACCACTGAATATGATAACTGTCCAAATTATATTTTCCATAAAAAAATAAACAATAATAAATTGCAATATATGTATGGATACACTTTGTTATAAAAACAAAACAAATTAATTAGAAAAATGACGTGAACCACCATAACGTTTATTTAACCTTTGGTAATAATACAGTGTCTACAGTGGAATTAAAGGGTCGCAAAACAATCCATCATTGATGGTTAAGGAATGTTATCTCAAAAATATATTTTCATATCTGATAAAATGCAGTGCAGTACACAGTCGTTCCCGTCGTTTATACAGGAATGTAATGAAATGGTGAAACCAGATATAATACCCAAAAATGAACAGCTACACGTAATATACTGGAATTCAAGGAGGGTGGCAAACTTTACCACGAAATGTGGATTTTGACAGAAATAATTGAGTACCTTTGGAAATTATAAATGCACATTGCCACAGTTTTAGTAAACCAGACCAGCGATCCAGCTGCTTCTTGCTCGTCGTGAACTGCTGCTTTATCAAATAAGGCGATTCATTAATATGTTCTGATCCACAAAATAGTTTCTCCGGACACTGGCTGAAATTGATAATCCCTACTGGGTCGGTGAAGTTTTGTTGGCCATGTTGTTTTTTCGTCCAGCCAAAGGAATCCTCGATCAAACTTCTTGCTCTATTAAATTAACAAACTATAGCATTTAAAAACGCACAGTCTTTGTCGTTAAAAAATCAACATAGTGATTCCCAAGTATAAGCGTCCCAATCCAATATTAATGCAAGCTACAAAGCGATTTTTCGACTGAATTCTGCAGAAAATGATCACTAACTCGATTTCCCGGCAGTGTGACCTGATCTTTATTTTTACTTCCGTTTTAGATTTTATTGTTTTCAGACTAGCCAATCAAATCTTGCGTCCCCAGAGCCCCTTGACTCTCGTACTCAGGCTCCGGCGGTTAAGAGGGTCAAGCGGCTCTGGGGACGAGAATGACTGACACAGTTCGATATATATATATTTTTAAATTAAACGTAAGGATTTTTGACGAACGAAAAAAAAAAGTACATCACTTTCATAATGTCCAGTTCGAAAAAAGAAAAAAAAAAAGAAAAAAAAAAGAAAAAAAAAGAAGGCCTTGATGGAGATTCGAACTCGGGCCGTCCGGGACTAAGCCACAAACTCAATCAGTGCGCTGTCCAAGAGCGCATACTACATAAATTTTATTATTTTTACCTAGATACGCATCAGAACGCGTGTTTAGGTTTCAAAATCCTTGTAGATCGATTTTAATGTTGCACTAAAAACTCCAAATGCGAAACATCTGTAAGCTTATTGTTGTCTATATTCGTTTACATCAAATTAATTATTGTTATAGTTGGATTCACGTTGAATTCCCGTTACGAAACGTGTTCGTAACAAAGCATTTGCTCATTAAGTTTACAGCTGATGGAAGGAGCGAGTGAGTGAGTGAGTGAGAGAATGAATTTTATTTAAACACCCTTGCCGATAACCTGTTCATCATGCTTTCACGTATACACGGGTTTAAAAGTAAGACTACACTGCATTCACTTGATTCAGTAGCTGACACTTAAGCTCGACCCGGAGCTCGATCGCTAAGCAAATGGCAAGTTTAATATATAAAACACAGAACTTGCCAGAGCAAAAATCCCACAGGAATAAGCGGCGAACACAATATCAAACGGTCCCATCCATCCATGAACGCCTTGAATTGTCTTGAAAGTGTGCAGTTGTACGCAGTAGTTCTTTATCTTGCTTCTCGAGTCAACACACGGAGAGATTTTACGGTATGTATTCCATGGCCGAAAGCCATATAGTCGTCGATATAGACTTAAATATGCGTGCATAAATTTGCATGCGCTAATGTGACACGAAAAAAAAAACAAGAAAAGTCAACGCCGGATTTATAACTCGTGTGCTTCGCCACGAGTAATCATTTCAGTAAGTAAGATGGGCAGGAACCATTAAGGCAACGAAAAACAGTTAAACATTTATGAAAAGCCCACCTTTCAGTTAAAGGAAT
Organism: Cladopsammia gracilis; assembly: GCA_022457155.1. NCBI lineage: Eukaryota > Metazoa > Cnidaria > Anthozoa > Scleractinia > Dendrophylliidae > Cladopsammia > Cladopsammia gracilis. The sequence goes on along the minus strand of JAJGOT010000045.1, from coordinate 1,413,150 downwards.
CCAACCAAGTTCATTAAATAAACTTTCAGAACTACTTTCCCTAACTTTTCTTTTAACATACTATTCTATACTATAACATACTTCTAACATACTATCATCTTCTAACATACTATTACATAATCATGACACTTCAACATTTAATACCCATTTAAAATTGAAATAACTCTTTCATAAATCAAACCGTAATAGCAATGATTCAGTATTCCAATGACTACTAAAAAAGGGACATTAACGTTAATTCTGCGCAAAAGTAAATCCATTGTATAATGCAATCAAATTAGGCCCCTCCACATATGCCGAATCTAATATAAATGAGCAACAACAACATATTTTGCCAGGAGCCATAGTCACCGAAAGAAACCGTGAGCGCTGGCCCCGCGCATGCAAAGCCATATTAAAGACGTCTTGAGCTATTTTCGCAGAAATTGCGCCACCATTGACGCAATGAGAGCGCCGGCACCTACTACCTTACAATATTTGGCGAGAATACTTCGTATTTAGATGCAACCGTTCCAGTTTCTTTGCAATTTGGTTGGACCACATTTAGTACAACAAGACACAAATATGCGACGAGAGAAGCATGAAAATAGAACGCTTTTTATTTCCAATTTGACAGCCTTGTCTGATAAATGACCACAAAGGCTTCCCATTGGCTAAAATTAATTGCCAAATCGCTTAAGCTACCTGCTTTCGTGCCTTAAATTTAACGAGAGTTCAATTCAATTGAGCTGACTCGCTTTAATAACTTTAAGCGAGTTGAAAAGCAACTCTTTTCACGAAATTTTCGGTTGTCACTCGCTAATCGACCACATCTAGTACAACAAGACGCAAATATGCGACGAGAAAGGCATGAAAATAGAACGCGTGCTTTATCTCCGATTTGACAGCCTTGTCGGATAAATGACCACAACTGGCTTCTCATTGGCTAAAATTAATTGCCGACTCGCTTTCCTGCCTTAACTTTAAGCAACTTTTCACGAGATGTCCGGTTGTTACTCGCTAAGCGACTTCACTTTAATATATTTTAAAACATCGATCATTCATATATTCCATAGGGCCCGGTCTGTTAAATGTTGTTTGATGTTTAATATTTTTCTTGTAATTTATTCAGATGTGGATCGGCTGAAATATCTCTGTTTTCCGTTTTTCGATTAGTGGTACGTCTGTTAGCGTTAAGTGGCAGTCCTGCTAAAAGCGGTCCGCTCGATTTCGCGACCAAAAATAGTTTTCCTTTATTTTTTTGCTGGTCAAAAGGCTTTGGTACACATGTTTGAAATACACAATTCTTTTTTTTTTTCAAATTCTTTATTTTCGCCCTGCTACAAGCAAGAAACGAATTCAAGCCGTCTCGGCCCTTTCGACGGTACTATAAGAAACAAGGGCTGACAACTGCGTTAAAAAAAGTAACGCAACAATGGCACGATTGAGACCAAACCGAAAGTTTAAATGCAACTGCGGATAGGTATTTCGCCGTTGTTGCGGATCGTCAGCACAGTGTAGCAACAAGTTCGAGTAACTAACCTGACTGAGTTAGCACTTTCAAAAATGTCCACTTGGTTTTAAACTCCGGATATGACCCTGTCCACGTGTACAGCTTATGCCATACACAATGAACAAAACAGTTGAGAAAATCATGCCACTGTTGCAAAACTATCTGCCAGCGAGAACATGGCCAAACCATGTGAAAAAACTGACGCAACATAATGGATGTTTCTACGTAGCGCGCCTCTCAAAAACCATCAATTTTAGTCTCCCGATCACCGTCGAAACCCGGGGGGGACTCCCATATGAAAAGGGCGGGGATGCTCGTCGTCTCGCTTAGGGGTGTAAATTTCGGATTGTGGTCTCGCTTAGGGTGTTCTGGGCAAAACGCCATTATATTTTGCCGTCAAAGTCTCGTTTAGGGTTGCACGCGAAGAAACATTAATATAATACATTTGTCTGTGTTTTAGAATGGACTCTTTTAGGGGTCAACAAAAGCTTGAGCCACACCAGGATTGGTCTCCTTTAGGGGTTTAATTCAAAATTTCCGACGGGCATCCCCGCCCCTTTCATATGGGAGTCTCCCCCCGGGCGTCGGTGGTGGGGGTGTTTCGCTGGGACCTAAGAACCTCTACCCCATCTCAGACCTAAAATTTCTATTTTTGCTACCCCATCTCAGACCATACAGTTAAATTTGGTAAAAGGCTCTTTATACAAAAAAGGGGTTTGTTTACACAAATTGACAGAATTAGGCGTCAAACCCATACACGCTCATTGAATCGACTTCTACAGGCACGGTTCCAGATGAAAAATGTACCGGAAAAAAATGACAAAACACTGCATTTAATTCGAAAATTGAACGGAAAAGTATATCCCATCTCAGACTTAGTGGGCAAAACTAAGACCCCATCTCAGACCCAGAAGGTCAAAAACCCGACCCCATCCAGCGGCACATACCCGTATAGCTTATATATGGGAAACCCCCGGATTTTTTTAGCTACTGCTAATTAGTATAAAGTTAAAATTTGGGTACACGGCAGTTAATTTGGGATAATACAGATCATTTGGAACCAATTTACGCATCTCTTTTCAAGCTAGCGATGCAAACATCTTAGTCATATAAGAAGGATACAATGAAAAACTTTTCTCTTTGCCTCTGGGCACAAGTCATGAAATGTTTTCTTATCGCTGAAGGGCTAATAGATTGGAAGTCCGATGATCGGATTTCACCGTGCAGCCTCGTCACATAATTTGTTGAATTTTAAGTCAAAATTTACATTTCTTGAATCAGTTTTTCACTTCCTAATGTAACATTGCCTTGTATTTATTGTATTTGAAGCGCACAAAACGTTCAAATCATCATCACCAATATTTGGGTATAGGGGTGCCGCTGAGGGTCTGAGACCCTGACCCTGTTTAGGACAAAAAAGAAACGAAAATACCTACCCTGTGTAGAACAACACCCTCTATTTTAGGACCCTGTCTCGGACACGACTCGTGCGTGGTTATTAATCTGAGCTTTAAAAAAATAGTAGACGGATCTGAAACGAAAACGACTTCACCTTCGCATGAATATGCTAATCACGACAAGGGAAGTCACCACAAGCACTACCGTTAACTGGAACCATACCCTGTTTAGGACAGACTCGCGTTAAATTCTATACCCTGTTCAGGACAAAAATGCCAAAAACCATACCCTGTCCAGCGGCACGTCCCCGTATAGGTCATATAAGGGAGTACCCACCCCCCCGCGCCGGGTCACGCTCATACAAAGCCTTTGAGCGGACAGCAAACTTTGTCTGAGTCACGCAAACCTTCTTTCACAAAATACTGAATAAGCTTATAACATGTGATCCATAACATCTTTAACAAATGCATTACAAGTTATCTCAATTATAAGCATCCTTGATATGACCTCGGTCAAAGTGATTGTTGACATAAAGATCATGTTCTATTTCTCATTTAATTAAAATTGAAGTTTTCCAGCCTGTGTCATTCAAAATTGATTATGCTTTTAGCAGCAAATCTTATCACTGAAAGAACAATGAACGATAGAAAAAAATCACGTTTCATTAATGTTTCATGTACAATGTAATTGCTCACCTCAAATTCTCTCTTCTCACTCTTCGGGGCGTTATGTTATCACATAAACCATCCTTTTTTCCCAACAGACTAGAGATCCCAACGGCAGATGTCTACCCTTGGTTATTGGAAACGGTCCCATCAGCATAATTAGTTGAAATATCAGATTGCAAATGATCAATATGATCCAACAAAATTGAGGCAATACTTTCCCAAATTCTGCATTCAATACAGACCGTAAAAATCACTTCAGGCCGGATTCTCGCTATGTCATTTCGGCTATAACTTTTCGTACGGGTTTCACCCTTTTTAATCTATTAATACCAGCTACGAAAAGCGCGTGAAGCATTTCTCATAGACAAAGCAAAGACGTTATAACCACTTGGAATCAACAGACGCGACGAACTTCATTAACTTTGTCATCACTAGTCAGTTTAGTTTATCACCCATTAAACCCTTCACCAATCATATTCATTGTTTTTGTTATTCTTTAGTTTTTTCAAAACCACTTGTATAACTGTTTTACAGTTGTAATCATTTATAGTGCTAGCCCCTGAAGAAGCTTTGTTTTGCAAAGCGGAATATTGGGCACTATTATATTCCACTTTGTTTTTATTTTATTTGCTTCTGCTTCTGCTTCTGTTTTTCTGCCGTAAAGATCAGTTTGCCGTTTTTTTCCTTCACTTACTATAGAAATAGGTCAGTGTCTTTTAAAACCTCTTTAAACGCTCACAAGACAATGCACCCTTCACGCTTTCCTCCCACACCACTATAAACGAATACCCTTTACACAAACAACCTTTTAATCAATTTATTAGCCTACGCACATCCGAATTTACTTCTCCTACACCACATATTACCTTATCTACTCTCAAATCTCCATAACTTGCGATATAGATCGTGTTTTGATTGGTTATTTCCAAATCACTGCGGTCAGTTAATATTGGTGGGAGAGCCAGAACAATGGACTGTCTACAGGCGCTTATTTTTTTTTTCTCCCCTCGTCTCGCGCTTCGTGCTCGTGTCGCGCTTCGCGCGAAATGCTTCGCTCGCCCCACTTGGCTCATAAAGCGCCTGTCATGCAGGCTAGGGTCTATTAAGTCACGATTTACTAAATTACTCTTTTAAACACGGATCAATCTCTGACACACAACGTCAAGGAATTATCCGCCTGCTTTACAAGAAAAACGACAAGTTAGACTTGAAAAACTGGCAACCAATTTCTCTGTTAAACACAGATTATAAAATGTGTACTAAAGTAATCAAACATGCGGGATTCCTGACCGCAGTATTTTTAAAAACCTTTTTCTGATCCGGTGTGACGGAAGGTTTTGCCGGTGTCGGATAAAGGAAAGCCTTTAGGGGAATCGGCGCTTGATAACGGGGGAAAACTAACTCAAATGGGCAACTCCCTTGCCAAAGAGCCGTCTCTCTCGGTAGGTACGGGATCAAACCACGAACTGGTACGCAACAGAAAGGCGATCAAGAAACTCGGCTGACTTGCGGTTCCAACAGCGTTTATTCCTGACTTGTGACTTTACGATGTAATCAAACGATGTAATCCAACTAACAATTGCAAACTAGGTTCTTATATACGTAAGGTACAAGTGTTCAACACAAAGGAACATAATGAAAGTGTCAAGCGAAATTCTTTGAGCTCAGCAAAAGTAAATTTCAAAATATATTTTTAACCCAAGTGTCCATTGTTCATAAAACTATTTTTAAAAGTAATCTACATTTGAAAACCCTAAAACAAAGAGGGTATTGACAAACTGCGAGCCAGCGAGCCATGTGAGTCATACGAGCCATGCGAGCCATGCGAGGCAAATTATTAGTTCCCAGTCCCTTCCAAATATTAGTTCCCAGTCCTTTTCCCTTCCTTCAGCTTTTAGCAGTTAGCACGAGTGTTCGCTGTCCTCGCTTTCCTTCGATTATAAGCACACAACTGTAAAATGTAGTTTTTGGTTTCCCTATTTAGTATATTGGGAGGCAAAACAATTAGTTATACTCAGCGGATTGCCATCAAATTTTACCCTGAAATCAAAATATTGCAGTATTAATAGCGGAGCACTTGCCAGGCCGAAGGCCTGGCTGCGCAGCTCCATACTCATAGAACCTGTGCCGTGATTTTTCATGGTCATGGCCAGCGGAAAGGTTCGCGGGCGGCGTCTGTTACATGTGTGTCCGACTGTGTGTCCGAGCGTCGCTCAAGGCTACTAGCTCGCGATCGCGTATGACGTCGCAAAACATGCGCGAATGACGCCACACAACATCCGGGAATGCCGAATGTCACGTCAGCTGTATGCGTACGACGTCATCAACATCCGGGATCTTTGAGGCTTTGTTATTCTCGCGGCTACACAGCCGTCAGCTCGGTAAACACTTTAGTTGGATTCAGAGTTGGATTGTTGTGTTTAGCGGAGAATTAAAGTCGTTATTTCCCTGCAGTTTTTCGCGGTTTGCTACTCAAGACAGAGATACTAGTTAAGGGATACTCAGAAGCCGCTTTAGTGGAAAAAGAAGAGCTTTCAGGAATAAAATCTTGCTTCGAGGAACTTCATATTATCAATGCGGGGAGATGCCTTGTTTTATTACGGTTTCAGAACCTAAGAAGCGGAGTTTTAACGAATTTCCAAGCAGTCCAGTGCTTTAAAGGTAAAATAAATCACATTTTTCGATGGGAATTTATGTTGATATCGATTTTTGATTGACTTTTCCTTTGAGTTCTCTTAAGTTTTGGAGACATGTTTATGAAACGTGTTCAAATTAAGTCGTGTTGTTATCTTGAATTTCATCGAGGACAGCTCTGTCTTGATGCGCTAGAAATAGTACTTTTTTTCTTCTTTTAAACATAAATTAATGGAGATTGAATAAAATTTTTCGAAAGAAGATTTTGTTGTCCGTTTTTATGTCTTTGTGCATTCATTACATAGATTAAAAAGCGATTTTATGTAAACAAAACAAGACTTAGATTTTCTGTCTTCACTCGCGTCGCCTTATGCAAATAAGCTTATGTTTGTGTATTTTTGCAATTTTAATTTCCAAATCAGTTTCTCGGGCAATTTTTGACAAACAAAAACTGTATTTTATTCGGAAAGTAGTCGTACTAGTTATTCTGGAAAGAGAAAAGTTGTTTTTGTGAACTTTTGTACGGTCTATAAAAATGTATACTGTGCAGACGGTCGCGTAATACTGTTTTTTAGAATTGCTAAAATTGAAAATAGCCCGTTCTTCAATCTTAATTCTTGTGCTTCCAACCTTTCACCTTAGTTAAGTTTCACCTTAGTTAAGCTTGTTTAAAGTGCGACGCTGATAGGCTGGGCCTATCTATATATATTATCCCATACATGTAGGCGTGTCGAGTTTAGCATATTGCCATGGTACATGTAACACCATTGGGCTTTTAAGGGCGCGTTCGTTTGGGATCAATCCGGAATAAGAATAGTTGGAACAATGCAAATGAGGGTTCTCTTCGGAACTATTCTCATTCCGGAATACTTGGATTTCATTCCCGCTATTCTGCTTCTTTGCACACGGCCTTTGGCCCCTGTGTACCTGAGCACCAACTTTGAAAAAAAAAATCTGTCAGAAATTTTAAAGAAAAAAAAACACTTTGGAATTCGTTGGTAAATTTTTTATCTCGACAGATTTTTTTTCAAAATCGCGTAAAACGCGCTTTGGATAGAGCGAAGTCAACATGCATGTGAAGATCGGAAATTACGTATGCACGGCAGTTGTCACGCGGGTATATTCCAACCCAGTCTGCGCGCGGGCAAAAAAAGGACTGTTTAGCCACCTTCATCGAATTCTCAAACTAGCACTATCAGAAGGAGAATTTGTAGTGTTGGCATCAGGGCTTACATGTAAAAAGATCCACCATTCAGCTATCGATAAATAATGGTTGGTAAAGGGAAGACATGCCATTTGTATTTTTATAACTCTGAGGAGTGCAGCAATCTTTGGAATAGATGTTTCGAGCCTACAGAGGCTAGTTTTGTAGTTTACATTAAAACAAAGTTATTTTATACTGACTCGCATGGCTCACATGTTGACTCGCATGGCTCGCATGACTCGCATGTTGACTCGCATGGCTCGCATGTTGACTCGCATGACTCGCATGGCTCGCATGTTGACTCGCATGACTCGCTGGCTCGCATATTATACACACTCAAACAAAGAAGTAGCAGAAAAGCCAAGTCAGCAAGCGGCTTTTTAAGCACGTAATGGTGTCGTATGAATAGATTTGCAAGGTCGGCAAATAACTTGTACGGCACGTACTAGCGATGAACCATTATGGAGTTATTCACCTACAACAAAAGCTACTAAATTTAACTTCGATGAGTCAGCTAAACTATTCATACTGAAAAAAACAAAATGACACCATTACTTGCCAAGTCGTTGATTAGTTAAATAAAACTGAAAAAACACCGTGAGTGCCGGACGAGACTAATTTAGAACAGTAATAACAACTATTGTGTGTACAGCTTGATACGTGAAAAATCGGCTAGACATGATAAATGTACTGACAAGGTATCAACTTGAATAGTGGAACGACGATAAATTAACTCAAGGTAAACTATTGTTCAGAAGGAAGTACATTTTAGTATGAATGAAAGCACGACCTGGTACAGTAATTGAATGCTTTTGAAAGAGGTTAAAACAATTAAGTTTGATTGTCAAAAACAAAACCCTGTTGACTTTTAGAAGATTAAATTTCGATGAATAGCACAAAAGCTTATAATAAAAGCGAATTTCATACTAAGCAAAACCTTTCACAGCTGAATGCGGAGTAAACCAAGCTGAATTGATCCATAGGAACTTTTTAACAGTGAACTCTCATAACTCATAACTCTCATATAACAGTGAACTCTCATAACTCCGAGGCGACCGACACAACAATCATTTGTATTCCCGATTCGACTCCAGACATGTCCTCAAAAGAACCAGAGAGTGTTATCATAATACTGTTACGTTTTTACAACAACGTACAATAATTCACTCGATCACTAGTTTTCTCGTTGTTTATGTTCATATTGGCGCAAGAACAGCAACCATAACTATGGGAATTATACAAACCTACGGTCAGGAAGTAAAATTGCAGTTTAATACCGATGCCTTGGATTTTATTTATACTCGGCCCTTGGCCAGAAATCCGCAAACATTTCCTTCCAGCAGAAATTTTAGCTGTCTCCGCAACCCGCAAAAATTTCCTCCTGCAAAACAAATTCAGTCGGACAATCCGCAAAATTTCCTTGTGCACGGTAGCTAAATCAACAAAACTATGACGTCTTTCCCATACTATTGCACAATCAAACCGTAATAGCAATGAATAGAAAAAAACGCAAAGTTCATGCTATTTTGCTCTGCCATACCGCTCATATTAAAACACAAACTTTCCTGTCCCACTTAACGTTCTTAAAACGTCTCCATTAGTAAAATACACCGTGAAATTCTCAAACTACGTTTCCCAAGAAAACGCATTTGACCTATTTTTATCCTTTTTACATGAGATATCGAAATTTAAGAAGGACTAATACCTTTGCGGTAACGTAATGTGAGATATGACAAGTTCATGACAAGTTCTGACATCCCAATACCCTAGGGAAATTAACAATAGGTCCGGGGGTGCTCCCCAAAAATTTTAGTGGCAGTATGACGCCCTTCTTGAAATCCTAACCGGTTTAACCAACCATATCCTCACGCCCTTCTTGAAATCCTAACCGGTTTAACCAACCATATCATCAATGCCCTAATATAGCTTCTTTAAAGAAGGAAGAAGAACCCCCCCCCCCCCGGGACGAAAGTCCACAAAATTTTGTTTACAACTTTTGTCCCTTTTTCGCACTCAATTCCGAAATCTCGCTTAATGCGCATGCGCATTAACGAGATAAAAACCGAAAAACTGACTATTTTCAAAGGGTTTAAAGATAAAAAATAAAGCAACGCTGAAAACAGCGTATATTTTGTTTAGAATTGAACAATATTTCAGCTGGCCAGACCAGCCTTCTTAAGGTATAAGATGTTACTAAATATACAATTTGTTATACGATGTTATATAGAGCACATGTTTGTCTTTTATATTAATATTCATCCCCAGGGCATTAATTAACAATGCAAGTTGAGTTTGCATAGTATGCCTTTTTGGTTCTATTTATGTGTTTTTACACCAAAGGACAGGAGATTAATTTTAATGATTAAAATTAATCTCATAATTTCTCAGATTTGCTTCAAAGTTTTATATTCAATTTTTCTTTGCCTGAAGCAGATCCTCAAGGATCCAGCGTACAAGCAGTGGGATTCTCGTATACGGTTTCTTGCCATTTACCAGTTATTTAAAGAATAGCTTCCTAGTAATTTGCAAGATACAACCAAAATGCTGCATTACAGTTTAAATGATACGTTTATTGTAAAAATAAAAACTCGTGTCGAGGGTTTCACCAGAATAAGAAATCCTGCACGGGCAAGCGGCGAAAAAAATTCGTTTGAGCTGAAAATTCCCCCCCCCCCCCTCCCCGCTCCCCCTCACCTACCTCCTGTTTTCTCGAGGACCACTGGAGGAGTCCTCGAGGTTCGCGCTAACAATCCAGTCAGCTAGTTAACCGGGAGTTGACTGTGTTGAAAAAAGACAGTGCGAGAATCGGAGAAGAAAAAGTCGCCCTTTGTGGTGTGCATTTTGCGTTATCTTGGTCAAACGCGTCGAGAAGAATCCGAAATAAGAACGATATGTGATTTCTGTGTTTGAAGGTATTATGTTAAATTCGGAATGACTAAAATCATTGGTGGGGAGTGCGGAAAGAAACGGCGCAAATAAAAATTGCGATGCGGTCGAAAATAAAGAAGATACCTTTTTCCCATTCCCCTCTTCTTTATTTTGCTCGCATCGTAATTTTCCCTTCACGATGCTCCTTTACGCCCTCCCCACTATCTGAGCTCCCGGAAAAGGCTAAAATCAGTGTACAAAATTCTTCATTTAAGGTTAAACAAGATAAAACGATTTAAGAGAACGGATTCCCCATACATGGGACTATTCCAAAGATAATTATTAAAAATCCATTATTAATAAGCTCTGTGTCACACTGTGTGGTTATGTTAAGGAGAAAACTTGATAGGCCAGTGTATAAGTGACGTGATTGACATCATGTAATTTAAGAATTGGCGGCCAGTTTGTTGATCTTAATACAAACATGACGTCAAGGCAGTGTGAAGTTTAACCATTTAACGACCACACGGGAGGGGGGGGGGGACTCCCTATAATGAGCTATACGGGGATGCTCCGCCCCAAAGGGGTACCTCTTTGAGTCTGGAGGCAAATTAAAGGGTAGGAACTTCACGAGTTGAAGTATATAAAAGGGTAGGGATTTTACGAAGTATAGGAAAGGGTAGGGAAAACACGAGTTGAAGTATACAAAAGGGTAGGGGAAACTGCCATTTAAGTATTATAAAAAGGGCCTTTCAAAATATATCAAACAGACGCGCGTAAAGGCTATATGAAAGGAGTACCACTTTTCAATGAAAGGTACTTGAAAGGGGTAGCATTTTCAAGTAATATATCAACAACGAGTGCGAGGGTTTCATCAGGGGTTCCAAACTCCGAGAAACAGATGAAAGCACGAAGCCGCTTCGGCCGAGTGCTTTTATTGTTTCGAGGAGTTTGGAACGCCTGATGAAACCCGAAGCACGAGTTGTTGGTATAGCTTCTTAAACGAGTTGCCAACTATTATTGTTTGTAAACAATAGCTTTAGAATGTGATAAGAATGGTTTGGTTGGAATGTGCCATTTGGGAGTTAGCCAACTTATTATTACAGTTAATCAAATTCAGTTTTCTGTGCGAGATGGATGAGTCAAGTTCAAGGTTTCGGATTCCCAAAACTTGTGACAAGGAAAAGGCGTGTGTTATCAATTCTGTTCCGAAATCCACGGTTTACAAGAACAAATAGGCGATACAGATTTTTCGAGAATGGCAAGGCCAAAGAGCGAACAAGATTTGCACCATTGAGCCAGGCGGAGTGTTCAAAGGTGAAGACATTGGTTTGGATGTGCAAGAGTTGACTGAGAGCATTGGCCGTTTTCACACTAGAGACGGACAAATCGTCTGGACGGACAAGTCGTCTCAGACGGACAAGTCGTCTTAGTGAGAAAACGGGACGAACAAAAGTCGTCTGATTTTGTCCGTCGATTTGGCCGTCTATTAAGACGATTTTTCGAGGACGATTTGTTCGTCTAGACGGATAAGTCGTCCAAAGTCCGACTTAAATTCACACCAGACGAACAAATGGTTGTATCTCGGTCCCAGTACTCACTAAGGGGAATGGAACTAGTAAAGGGAGTGATGGTTTATGGGAAAATCAAAATGGCGGATAGAAAGCAAGGTAACCAAGCCTGTTTGTGCCAGGCCCCTTGCTTTCAAAATCGTCTATTTGTTCGTTCAGATATGAATTTACGATGACCAACACAAGGTGAGTTGTCCGTCTAGAATTCACATTACACGAACAAATCGTCGGACGACTTGTCCGTCCAGACGATTTGTCCGTCTTCTAGTGTGAAATGGGCCATTGAAAACATGAATGCCAAAAGTCTAAACCACTGGCTATGCAAGTTCGTTCAGGAGGTTGCAAATAAGTCGGGTGGACGATATACCGCTCGGACGCTTTACAATATTGTCTGCGGCTTAAAACGTTTCTTGGTGGAGAAAAATGGCGAGGGCGCATTAAATCCATTGGCTGTCAGCGATGAAAGGTATCATTGAAAGAGTTAATTTGTTGTTTACAATTTAAGTTTTTGTAACTCGTGCTGTTCCTTCCTATAGGTTTGGGACATTCCGCCGAGTTTTGGATGTTAAAGTCGTCATAAATTCTACGAACTGCGATAACATGTGAAACACCTAAGCTTAACTGTTACATTTTTTGAAGGAAATAAAATTTTGTTGTTTGCTTGAGATGTCATTTACTTCGAATAGGTGGTTTTCACGTTACGTCATCGCCGCCATGCTGGTGGACATAAACAATAGTTCTCTCATTAGCTCCTTTTGTTCGTCCATCAGCATTTGTTCGTTTCACTATTGTTATCTATGTCTCTAGAGATTGATTACAAACCACCTATTAATTTATTGATGTCATGATTTTCCGAGAATCAGTGGACATTTGGATATTGTATCCAAATCTCTAAAGATTTGGATACAATATCCAAATCTTTAAAGATTTTCATCCAGTTTTTCATTGGGTATCCAAACACATGCACGTGATGTGGTACACATGTAGTGATTTGTAGTTGACTTGATGAATTATTAATGAGTTTGAGAAAAAAAGATTCTGAAGAGCAAAACAGAAGCAGTAGTTTGTTGATAACGTGCAGGATTGCAAGGATTGAAGTGGATTACAGTTTGTGACAGGCGGTCAAGAAATCGAAATTTCCATTCTTGTAGAATTTTAACTTTTTTGGTCGTTATTTCTTTACGTTCATCACTTTTGGCGATTTTTTCCTGCCTATTTTAAGAGCTTAAAGGAAGCTCTGATGGCCATAACAATGAAAGCACATTAGTCATCCGGGATAGTGTCCCTTTAAGTGCCCGACTTCAAATACACTGAAGCGTCCACACTAGTCGAGTATCATTTGAAAATGGCGTCCACACTAGTCGAGTATCATTTGAAAATGGCGTCCACACTAGTCGAGTATCATTTGAAAATGGCGTCCACACTAGTCGAGTATCATTTGAAAATGGCGTTTTCACATCAAAAGGTTTCGGTCTTCATTAATGCTGTTTTCAATTGAAAACGCAATTTTTTTCTCTGTTGTGGGCTTTCGTCCACGCTTACGAATGCATCTTCGACCACCGAAAAGGGGAGTTTTTGAAAACGCTCTCCAGGGAGTTTTATTTTCAATGAATATTTGCTGAGATGCAATGTAGTGCATTTAAGGACACATTTTTTACACAATGTCACTAAAGTATTTCATTTTATTTTTTAGTTGTGATAACGCTTTGGCAATGTTACAATTAGAGCCACTAATTGCCAGCATCTTATTGCACAACTATTTATACATATCCATCGTAACTAGGTGAATAACATAAATAAACTCAACAGTGGCAATTTGCCAGTTCTTTACAGCAGTTTATAGTACTTCACGTTCCTTGTCATATAGTGTCCTTTCAGTGGGGATGCTCACTTAATGTACACTGACCTGAATGATTGTTCTGATATATTTACTCAATAGGCCATTTCCGAGTTGCCTTTAGCCTCTCTATCAAAGCGAGGCTAGGTGCGAAGCCTTTCATATGCAAATAAAACTTATTTGCATGTGAATGAAAACTCATTTTCATATGAAAGGTTTCGCACCTAGCCTCGCTTTGATAGAGAGGCTAAAGATAACTCGAAAATGGCCTATTATATTGTACTGATAACAAAGCTGGGCTTTTTGAAGAGGAAGCTTGCACCCCTCAAGCCCCCCTAAATAGAACCCTGCTGTACAACAGTTTATGAGTGTACACCAGTCAGAAAACAGGTATCCACGGAATTTGTTCCAGTTACAATGCAGATACACCACTGTGAAAACCACTCATGGCATTGGTTAAGGGTTACTCCTTGAACTGCATGGCTGAGATGGGTTATGGTAACTCACGTTCAGCTCCGTCGAGCCTCGTTGATTATTTTTGTTTGTTTTCATCAGGCAGAGATATTCTTTTTACGATCTTCCGCATAATGTTTCTTTAAAAATAAAATAGAATAGGAAAATAAATACCTGAGCAACAAAACTACAGTTAAGCGGCAAAGTCTTGCTGCATGCATTACACCTGAAGCGAATTAGGTTCATTTCCTGTATTTACTGGTTTGACCTACACCGCGGTCAAACGTCCGAAGCGTTTTTCGTTTTATTTAGTGGGATTTTATCTAATATTAAATGAAAATATGGGCAAGGATGTATAAAAAAAGTTAGTTGACGTTACTATCTTTTAATTTTTCTCAAAATGATGAGCTTTTTCCGTTGAAAACTGACTAAAACCCTTTGCGCCTAGTCAAAATTATGTTGCCAAATGGCGCCGACAATTACGTAGTTCATAATTTTTGAACGCTTAGAACTTTTTTGGTAAACTTTCAAAATATTTGGTAAATTGACAGTGTATTGGCAATATATTAAACTATAAACAGTGAAAATGACAACCTTAACTTTTAAGTACTTTGCTTAACTTTTGCAAATTTCTTTCGTTTGACCACGGTTAAGGTTTGACCATATAGTTCCCAGACGGTACATTACTAATACCCAGTTCCTTTGGTTGTTGTCCATGTGCTCAGTGATATTTCAACAAGAATTAATAGGGAGTTTAAGCAATGACGACGAAGGGCTCTACTACGGCTACCGGAAGTCAATTTCTCACGTCTGTCGCTGATGTTCAGCCGTAGTATGAAATTTGACTACGTGAGCAGGATGGTTTGGCCGTAGTCGCTACTACGTCGGGTTTATTTCGCTTCTGTATCCTTTTCTTACGGATTTCTCATTGTTTAAAGCGTTTCAACGGACTTATATATCCTTTTTAGTTAATGACAATGTAATTTTTCTCAAACTTGCGCCCAAAAACGTGTGATTCTATCATGAATTTACGAACAGTTTTGGCGATTGAAATTGAAGTGCCGGCGAAGTGAAGCGAAATTCGCAAGGTCCAAGTATTTATCGCCGAAAGTCCAGCTTTAGAACTTGAATGAACATGCTTTTATGCCTTATATATGCGGGGAAAGGATTCTACTTATGCTTGAATTTACTTTCAGTTAAATTATATTTAGTTAGGCGTTTTTATTCGTACTTTGAACAACTAATAGATTGTTATTGTTGTGGTTCAAAATGTAGAAAATGTACGGCATTTCAAAAGTTGTAAGATTCTTTCGGAAATCATCTCTTGGTCCCAACAAAGAAAAATAAAGTCCATGTTCTTTTGAAAAATGCCATTCCGTTCTGAGAAACCTAAACAAAAGAACCTTAGAGAGGCTTTTAACTTCTTAGCCGTCGATACCAATACGTAAAAAACTTCGCATTTCACTCATTTCACTGTTCCTCGAGCGCTCACGGACGTACTCTCTCCAGTCCCCTTTGTCACGGTAGCCGTAGTAGCGCCTTCCGTAGTGATTTGCTTAAAGTCCCTAATATCATTATGGTAGCAACTTATGAGGTATTTAGTAAACAAACCTAATTTCATCTAGCTTGTCCTCGATTGACTCCCAGGGCGATCTATCCTCGCTGTACTCTAACAAATCTACATGTAAAGAACACACATTTTCATTGATTCGGATGACTAAATGGGATGGCGAGGGAGCTTAATATGGTAGATCTTATTACAAAATCAGGCCGAGAGGGGGATGGCCATTTGTACAGGGGAAGCTTAATACACTTTTCCACTATTTGTCAAGTCTTTCAGAATTCTCTTTACAATGATTACAACCGATTATAACATACTTAAACTGATAAATGTTGTTTGAATACACTTTAGTTTGAGTCCTACCTTTAGCTAAAGTCATCTCGTCTATAACATCGTCTTCTTGGTAATAATTCAGACGTAAATTCTACAAAAGAGAGATGTCAAAACCAGCAAACATAATAAGCATCGCACAACCATCTCTCATTCAGAAAAATATTTTTAACACTTTTTTCTAGCAAATGAAAGAATCAACAAATTATTGCATTCAGTCACAAAGGGTTAGGAATATGAATATGTGTGGAATAATCATAAATATAAACGGTGGATGAAGGAATATATATGAGAGACAATTCTATTAAACCCTCTCAGTTATGCTAACAGAGAACCATGTGATTACTGGTACAATGCTCCACTCACTGGGATATTAAGTCCAGCTATCCAATCAATTGGTCAAGAGTGACAAAGAAGGGGCATGGATTGAAAAAAAGTCGGAATTACGGATTGAAAAAGGAGGAGGCACAGATTGATAAAGGAAGGACATGGATTGAAAAAGGAGGAGGCATGGATTGAAAAAGGAGGAGGCATGGATTTAAAAAGGAGGGGCATGGATGGAAAAAGGCGGGGGAATGGATTGACAAAGAAGGGGGCCTTAGGCCCGGTTCAAACGTCGAACTTTACATGTGCCGAACCTAATTCGTGGCGAAAAGAAATATCACCCTTACTGCTTAAAATAGTGAAATAAACCGAAAAAAGTAAAATTCACCAAGCCTGGAAATTCTCGTTTTGATTTTAGTGTGCTTTGTGTTCTGTTATGGCAAGGAAGCAGCTGAGGAGATCGTGATCGTGATATTTGGACAAAATAAAGTAACGCCATAAATTTTAAAATACATTACGATTTCTTTATGGATATAAAGTAAAGCAACTTTTTAGAAGAACGATTTAACCCGTCCAGTTTCAGTCTAAAAATCTACAATGCAGAATGCTGGTAACCGTCGTCACGCTTCTGTGAGTTCTGTCTGCAAAGGCGCGAAAACCCACTAAATAGCCAATCAGAAGCGCGGTTATATTCACTGAATACGTTAACATAATTTATGCATTAGGTTCGGCACATGTCAAGTTCGACGTATGAATCGAAGTCGATCTTTTGCCGTTCTATTCGACTAGCTCAGTCGAATAGAACGGCAGAGTCGACCCAAATACAAAAGTGCCGTTCCTAGTTGATTCATACGTCGAACTTTACATGTGCCGAACCTAATTATTAGGTTCGGCACATGTAAAGTTCGACGTTTGAACCGGGCCTTACATGCGCCACTGATTATTGTTTTGTTGTGTGAGTGCTAGTTATGTTGTTTATCCAGTGACAAGCTCAAAAATAAAACTGATGAAACTGATTTGTTTTGGTGTAGATCATTGGCTCCAGCGTGGGTTGACAAAAAAAAAACACTTACAAATCTATGGAACCTGCTGTGTTCTAGTCGTGTTATAATCAACATTCTGTCCACATCATATTGGAGTCTGGCTGTTTTCTTGGCTATCGAGTAAGTACTGCTCATTTGCGCGATCAGAATATTCAGTAATATGACCACAACAGCTGCCATGTAGATCAGTATCACAGTCACAGGAAGCCATCTTAAAAAAAAAAAAAAACAAATAGAAATGCGTGGTTAATAGATTAAATTACTTTGCAAAGTGTAATACAGTTTAAAAACAGAAAATGCAATCATCAATGATTACTACCATGAAACAGCTAGGGAAGAATGGAAAGTTATGGTCATATTTCAGATAGTTTGTATCACAAAAACTTGCGAACACAGCAGCCACCTCTTATTACTCCTGGCCAATAAGGAAACAAGCGAAGACAAGCAGCTGTATCTGCATGCTAGACTTACACAAACCAAACCAAGGGGTATAAGTTTGTTCTACTTTTTGTCGCAATTGTCACAACACTAAAACAAATTTTGTTGTATAATAATTGTGTAGAGTCAAACAGGACTATTAGATAATATATATATAGATAGCCCAAGCCCTAACAGCGTCGCACTTTGAACAAGCTTAACTAAGGTGAAACTTAACTAAGGTGAAAGGTTGGAAGCACAAGAATTAAGATTGACGAACGGGCTATTTTCAATTTTAGCAATTCTCAAAAACAGTATTACGCGACCGTCTGCACAGTACATTTTTATCGACCGTACAAAAGTTCACAAAAACAACTTTTCTCTGTCTAGAATAACTAGTACCACTACTTTCCGAATAAAATACAGTTTATGTTTGTCAAAAATTGCCCGAGAAACTGATTTGAAAATCAAAAATTGCACAATTACACAAACATATTTGCATAAGGCGATGCGAGTGAAGATAGAACTGTACTATAAAATCAAAGTCTTGTTTTGTTTACATAAAATCGCTTTTTAATTTATCTAATGAATGAACAAACACATAAAAATGGACAACACAATCTTTCTAAAAAATTTATTCAAATCTCCATTAATTTACGTTTAAAAGCAAAACGCGTACCATTTAATTATAGCTCATCGAGTTCAAGCTTTTTTCGATGAAATTCAAGAGATCGATACAACTGAATTTAAGCACGTTTTAAAATCAATTCTTCAAAACTAACAATAACACTAATAAAAAGTCACTCACAGATTGATATCAACATAAATTCTCATCGCAAACTGTAATCTGTTTTACCCTTAAGTCCCTCGCTTGCTTGGAAATTCAAATCTCCGCTTCTGGTTTTGAAATCCGTAGAAAACAAACATCTCCCGCATTGATAAAAACGTAATACATGAAGTTCCTCGAAGCAAGATTTTATCCCTGAAAGCTCGTCTTTTTCCACTTAAGCGGCTTCTGAGTATACCTTAATTAGTATCCCTGTCTTGAGTAGCAAACCGCGAAAAAATGCAGGAAAATAACGACTTTAATTCTCCGCTAGACACAACAAAACAACTAAAGTGTTTACCGAGCTCACGGCTGTGTGGCCGCACGAAAAACAAAGCCTTGCTTTCAAGATCCCGGACGTTGTTCCAACACGGCGGGGACACGGCGGGCGGACGGACACGCGCCCGCGAAATATTCCGCTAGCCATGACCATGAAAAATGACGGCGATAGGTTCTATGAGTATGGAGCTGCGCAGCCAGGCCTTCGGCCTGGCAAGTGCTCCGCTATCAATGCAATCGACCACCTGCAGGAAATTGGAGACAAGCATGTCATGTTCAATTCGATTCATCCGGGTCGGTGACCTACAAAACCTTTCAGCTGGAGAAATTCAACGAAAAGATGACAACAAATTTATGCCCAACGTGTAAAGAAAACAAGAAGGTAACAGATAGTCTTCGTCATTGAGTAGCTGTGCGAATTTTTGCTTAAATATGATACGTAAACGTATTGTATGAACGAAAGCACGGTGCAATAAATAAACAGAAAATAAATGAACGTGGGAAGGAGGTACCTAATGAATAATGCTAATTTTTTGTTTGTGTGTGCGTGTTTCCGTGATAAAGGCTCGTATTGATGGAGGTGTTAACAAAACGCCTGGTTAACTGGCTGAATAAGTACATGGATCAACTGATAAACATATAAATGGATAAATAGAAAAACAGATGTTTTAATGAATGACTAGGTGAATAGATTTCCTAAAAAAGAATATTTTCCTTGCCCATTTAATTGAAAGAGTTGTAAACCGCTACATTACTGGGACCCTAAGTAATCATTGTCCCCGGGATTCTCTTCCCACTTCACCTACATTTTACTTTAAGCTGCCCTATACAGGCCATTTTTCTGTCGTTACTCAGAAAAAGATTCGTCGCTTTATCAAGCACTATTGTAATGATTTGGATATAAAATTAGTTTTTTCTTCCTTTAAGATAGGCAATATGTTTAGCGTGAAAGACCCTGTCCCTGACGGGCTTCGTTCGCGTGTGGTTTATAAGTTTGTATGTGCGGGCTGTAATGCCTGTTATGTCGGCGAAACAACCCGGCATTTTTCCACACGCGTGCGTGAGCACTTAGTCAATGACAGGACCTCGCACATTTTCAAACATCTATTGAATTCTGAACATTGCCGTACCTTGTGTTCACAAGATTGCTTTCATATTTTAGATCACGCTTCTACGAGTTTCCAACTTAAGATAAAAGAGGCTTTTCATATTCATAGAGAAAAACCGTCTTTGAATCAACAATTACATCATGTAAATTTGAAACTATCCTTATAATTCTCACATCGTCACGCTTTTATTTACATTGTTGTTACTAGCATAATTAACATTTGTTCCCACTTATATATTCACTGTCAACGCTTTGTACACTACTAATTAACTGAAGATGACAGAAGTTGCTGTCGAAACATGTTTTTCAAACTAAAACGTTTTGTCGTTTTTCTTAAAATTAGTGAATAGATTTATGGATGGTTGAATGATTGGATGGGTTGAATAAATGGTTAAATAAATAAATGAATGAATGAATGAATGAATTGAATAAATGAACGAATAGGTTAATAATTATCATTAATTCTTTCTATTTTCTTTAGTTGAATATCACAAACATGACACACCTGGGTTTGATGAACAAAGTGAAGACAGCGGACTCCCTCAGTTTGGTTTTTCTCCCGGCAGCACTTGAGAACCTCTTGCGTGACATGGATTCAAGGTTGGGAAACCGTAACGAAACACTGAAACAACTGTGTAACAAGACGAGTTTTCTGCAGCTGAATCACTCATTTAATGCAGAATTTGGATCTTGGATATACAAAAAACCTCTCACATGTCGTTGTATAAGGATCTATAAGGTTTCTGAAATGCTAGGCCTTTACAATGCCCTTGTTAATCCAAGTGTCCTCGGACCACCCCGAGACAATGCTGCTAATGCAGACTGCGCCTTGAAACCACACTTGAAAATCTGTGGCTTATTTGTTTGGATGTCTAACGTCCTCCTGTCAGATAAGGATTTAAATTCTACCAGTCCTGCCTTTAACAAGACAGAAGCTAAACGGCTGATCAGCCATACCCTTTGTTCCTCTCCAAGCGCATGCTTTCCTGCTAGGAACATTGAAATCCAAGTCGTGTTTGACTATCAATGCTCTTCAGGGGCACCCAACGAATCTGTTCCTCACTTTATCTGTTCCCCAGCGGAATTCTTGCTGGCTGGCAAAATATATTGTACATATTTTTAATTACCATTTTTGCGCTGGTTGACTTGAGAAGGAGTCGCAAGAACAAACTGTGCTGGCTAAATTGAGCAGATCGAAAAGAGACTGGATCGAAGAAAATCGGAGGACACTTAAAAGGCTGAAAAGGGTTCAGCTTCGTAGTAACAAATTGAAGCAGTTGTACTAAGAGATACCCGAAGAGGTTAAGTTCAAGACGGCAGTATCGAGCAGTAAATGTACAAAACAATTAACAAAAAGCTTCGAATAGTTTTCCATCAATGTTTCATTAGTTCCCAAGGCCCATTTGGTAACTTATTATTATTGTTTTTTCATTTATTCATTTGTTTCAATTGCTGGCTGGGAATTATACATTTTTTTATCCAGCTGGGTGGGAATTTCCCTATGTGTTATGCTGGGAAAAAGGAACAGATATATTTTTCCCAGCAACGTAGAAGAACATCTGGAAATGCTTTTATATCATTTATTTTAATTCATTTCAGTAAAATAATACATTTTATCAAGGATTGTTCGTTGAGTGCCCCTGGCTCTTAGAGGTTACACGCTGTGTTCCATGGACCATAACAACTACGGGCTCGTGACAACAAGAAGCCAAAACGAGCTGGCCCTTGGATACGTCATGGATAAGTTCCGCTATCCCCCGGCTTATTCCAACGGCATGTATTCCCCAGGAGTGCTCAAGAGCCACTCTTCACATCACGAGGCCGTTCAGAAGAGTGATTCTGCCACTCTGCATCCATGCGACTCGTCTCCTGAACGGAACAAGTTTAAGTGGGCAGGTAAGGATACGACTTGGTTTCGATTCGGGGAGAAGGGTAGGGGGCGAGTAAACCTTGAGTTGTTCTTGGGGGAAACTCAGTCCTGGGATTCAAACTCATTCATATACTATTTTTTTTTTCTGTTGAGACGGTATCCGGCTTTTCGTATTACCTAAAATACAAATTGCATCACTTTCCTATGCCGCAAGTGTAAGCTCGAAACAGTACTAGATAACCCTAATATTAAGGAGTTACTTCCACGCCATAGTTCTAAGGAAACAGAAAATAATGGAGGAACGAATTCTACAGAATGGAAAGTGTTTCATTAGGATTTCCTAACACCGAGAGGTGGGTCGAGAAAAGGAGGCGCGGCCAAGTTTATTTGTCTTAACCGATTTCATAGTGTTTGGATACCTGCTGAAACACTATTTCGAGTGTTTTAGCTATTTCGATAGCTTTTCAGACGTATCAATGAAAAGAGAGAATTCTACAACCTTATTTATTTCTGCAGCCTACAATGGTGCATCGGAAGTGAGCAAAGTCTTTTACCCAAACGCCTCTGCCTTTGAGCGGTCACCAAAGCCTTTTCTTCCCTGCGAAGTCAAGTCATGCGACAAATCCTTGTACGAACCAGCTGCTAAGAAATACGAGATTTTCATGGCGTAGTTAAAGCGGCGAGGAACAATTGTGTAAGACAAGCAAGTTTCTGTCAAACGACTTACCCTCAAAAGGTAGGGTTGTGACACATTACGTTATAGTTTTGTTCATAACAAAATGTAATAAGATATGAAGTTTAGTTACTGTTGATTTGAACTTATTTGATATTTCATTATGTGTTGAGATAATCGAGCTATAAATTCGCCTGAGATGAAATGTTATGAGCCCTGAGAAGAAAGTAACACTTACAAATCCTTCTGGACTGCAAGTCCTAGAAAAAATATTGACCCCGACAAGAATCGAAATAACGAACTCTGGATTAGATCTTCCAACGCCCTACCCGACTGATCTACGACTCACTGGAAAATTTGGACCATTTACAGACTTCATAAAATGTCTATAAATCTTGAATTTACAGACTTGGTACTTTCACCTGTTGAAAACAAAATCTCTGTAAATTCGTTTAACAGACATTTTATATAGTTTAGTTGTCTGGTTCTTTATAAAATGTTTGTAAAATGTTTATAAATTCTAGGAGCTGTAGTGAGAGGAAAGACTTACAATTTACAGATTTTATAACATCTACCAACAATGTTTGTAAATCTACTTTTTACAAAGATTTTATAATGCCTAGTCTTCTAATATAAAATGTCTGTGAATGGCGCTGCGTAATTTTAATTTTAATTCAGTTACCAAAGCTCTGTAAATTAATGTGGTCCCCAAGGGGAACATCTAATGACAAACGAGGAATTATAAAATCGCTGTAAATTGACGCAAACAAACATAATCTTTCTCCGAATCGTCTATATAGTATTTTTAAAGCTATATCCAGTGTTTACTCACATAATCTAAGAAATTGAAAATACAGCCTTTTCGTTCCTAGACCGAGTACTGAAGCAGGCAAACGAAGTTTTCAATAGCGCGGTTCTGTTCTCTGGAACAGCTTGCCTTTGAGCGCTAAGATGTAGCCCACTCTTAGCTCTTTTAAATCATGCATTTCCTTTTATCTAATTTAATGATAGTTAATAAAGGATATTTTTATAGTTTTTAGTATAATACCGTATAGATAATGAATTTAGTTAGACAATTTAATTTAGTTACGTAATTAATCTTTTGCTGATTAAGGCTCGACGGAAGAGCATGTATTATGAATTGACACCGCGTACGATAAATAAAGTTTACCTACCTAACGGGGCATTATAAAATCGCTGTAAATTGACGCAAACGGAGCATCATAGAATCTCTGTAAATTGACGCAAACGGGGCACTATAAAATCTCTGTAAATTGACGCAAACGGGGCATTATAAAATTATGTAAATTGACGCAAACGGGACATTATAAAATCTCTGTAAATTGACGCAAATGGAGCAACATAAAATCTTTGTAAATTGACACAAACGGGGCACTATAAAATCTCTGTAAATTGACGCAAACGGGGCATTATGAAATCTCTGTAAATTGATGCAAACGGGCATCATAAAATCTCTGTAAATTGACGCAAATAAGTACTACCGACTATTTGTTTTAGTAAAGTAGGCATTATACTCGATATTTTGAGTTAGTTTACTTAAAATTTTACTTAAATATTTAATCCAACATAAGTGAGTTGAAACAACTCCTTAGGGACTGTGCAATAATTATCAGGAGGGGGAGGGGTTGGAAAATGGGCTTCAAGTAGGAAAATATTAGGTAATACCCCCTTCTAATGGAGTGAATTTAGTTATTGCCCCCTTCTCCCCTCTGATCAGTCAGAAATTTTGTATGACCCCCCCTTCACACACCTTTTATATAAAATTACCCAACATTTTCTTAATATACACTACGAGGTATGTTTGTTCCAGACGTGGATATACAGCAATGCTATATGTTTACTTGTTGGACATACGTATCTGGAACAAACATGACCTCGAAGCAGTGTTCAACAAAGCCATCCGATTCCACTTCTGAATCACTTGATTGCGAATCCGAGTTGCTTGCACTGGAACTAATTTCCTCGTTAACGTTCTGTTGGGTTTCTCCTGGGATGCAAGAATGATCACCACGAGCGTACTGGAGAACTCGTTCAACCAGTGCCACTTTACCTCTATGTTGTAGTGAAATTATGACTTTGGTGCAATTATTATTTTGTCTGCAGTGGTTCAAATTTATTTTGAACCAGTGCAAAATATTTGAACTGGAGCAAAATATTTTCACCATGCAAGGCAAAATATTTGCACTGGCGTATAACTATATTCTACTGTTGAAATGTTGTTTACAATTCAAATTTAAAAAGCCAGGAACTCTTTATCACATTGTATTGTATCGTATTGCAACAGATTGAAATTGCAGTTCAGCCACAGAACAGATCATCAAGCCTTTCAGTGTGAAATATGAACACTTGAAACCTCTTGAGTGACTTATTTTACTTTGAGTCCCCCCTTTCCTTGCTTTGATTTTACTTTATGCCCCCCCCCCCCGCTGATTTTCCAACCCCCTCCTGATATTTATTGAAACAGTCCCTTATTTTGAGAAAATCAAGTGGAAGTCACCTTTTACTCAAACATACGATTAAAAACTTACTCACTGCAGTGAGTAAGTGCTTCTCACTCAAATTCAAAATATGAGTTAATTCTTAACCCAACAAAGTGAGTTGAAACAACTCTTTACTTTTATTTTGAGTGAGCTTAGTGTAACAGTCCGACATCTACTCAAACGTGAGCAAAAGCACACATATAAGAGATTGCCGCTTCCGTCGCGAGCGAGAGCGAGAAAAAACGTATCATTCAAAGAAAAAAATTCAAAATACAAGACACAGCTTAGTTCAACGGCGGTATTACTGTTGTATAAGATATTGTCTCATGTACCATTTGGATCACAAATTTTTACTTCACACGTCAATGAAAAAACTCAAAAACGTGAAAACCGATGAGGAACACACAACTGTCACAGCATTTTAATATTTTAGCCTTTCCTAAATAGCTCTTGAAAGAGGTGTTTAGAAAGCCTGGATTTACCTAGAACGGAAATAGGAATGATTTCCGAAGAACGAGAGATTCAAAAGAAATGCATTTTAAAGCCGTATGTGAGCTGGAAAAATAATAATGGTGAATCAGAAGTAAATAAATCAAAGGCAATCGTCAAAGCAATTTTCCGCTGGGGCCGCTCGGCCGAGAGGTCTTGGGTTCGAATTGATCATGCGCAAGAGAGTCATTCCCGGCGGGCAGTTCGTGCCGCTTGTTTCAACGAATCAGCGCTCAAAACTTCACTTGATTTTAAAAGAAAACTTGTGTTTTGAGCCTTTTTCTCGTTCCATGTTTTCTGAATAAGCTACATGCAATGTTTTTACAACATATCAACGATCGCTATGCATACGATTGCTTCCAACCTACATGCATCGTCAAGTTAATTTGATCGCCATGTTGGCTAGTTCTTTCATGCTACACCAATTCAAGCGCTTCATTCCTGCCGCCCTTGTGATCACAAAGGTAAGTAAGCTTACGTTAACAATGTAAACCAGTTGAAATATTATTTTTGGCTACCTGTACTGAAGATTTTCTGCGAATTTCAGGGTTCTGTCTTGGTGACTGTACGGGCTCACAGTCTTCACAAGGGATTTCACGTTCTGTTTTGTTTAGTCTTTTGTTTTTGTCCTTGTGTATCGGTACACCAGGACAGAACCAATTTCAGCCTGCTCATTTGAATAAATAAGCTTATAAGAAACTAAACCTTGAAATTTAATGTTTCTTTCAATCTTGCAATTCTGTTCAAGTGATGTTGATTTTTAACATAAAGTACATGTACAGTGTTATTTTCTTTTTATTTGCTGGGACCTTTGGCCGTCCATTAGGAAACCATACTGTAGGTCATAAGACCATTACCTTGTTAATTGTTGCAGGTAAAACCTTTGGAAAAGGTGAAAATTGCTCAGTTAATCAGTACCCGGCAAAAATGGCAATAGTCAGTTCAGGGACGTATACAAAACATGGACCTCTGTCAGTATAAAGGACTGGTGACAGGGTATAAAACACAGTCTTCAGTTTAAATTAATTTATGGCATTCAACATCAAGTAGCAATGTCAAGACACCAGTAGAAATAGAAGGACTGGACCAAGTCCCAAGGTACACTGTACAATAATTATGGGATACAGACAATCCTATGTGCTTTTCGTTTGGATTCGTTGTGCATGTGCTGTTAAAAAAAATACTGATTACAGTGTAGGCCTGCTGGAGTATAAACGAACACATGTGCAAGCAACCATACTGATGAATAGTGTCGGAACAAGATAAAGATTGGTTTTGTTTGTTATTATTTCTACATGCTTTGTGGATACTCGCACAGAGCAGTGTTTAAGGTTTGAATTGAATGAGCCTCACCTTCCCCGTTCCCCCCCCCTTCCCTCACCGAGAACTCAAAATGAAAACACTGCTCTGCGAGTATCCACGAAGCACCTACATGTAGAAACAATGAAAACAATCAGTATGGTGGCTTTGGCATGTGTTTGTTTACACTTGTATACTCCACTAGACTTTTGTTTTATCCACGTTCCAAAAGAAAAGCATATGGGATTGTGTGCATCTCATAATACGTGTAATAGCACACTGTAGCGTGGGACTTGACCCAGTCCTTCTTGTTCTACGTGTCAAATTAAATCTGTGGGGAGAGCACTAAAACTTCACATGCTCCTGCCTCAACAGTACCAGCCAAGAATCGGACTGCATGCATTGTATAAAATGCAATGTTGGCAAAAGTGTAAAATAGTAGGATATTGAATGCCATAATTTATTTCAACTTAAGACTGTGTTTTATACCCTATCCTCAGTCCACAGTCCATCCTTTACACTGACAGAAAAATTTGGAAAAAGATAATTAAAATTTACAAAAATAAGGGGTGGTCTATCAGGTGGTCCATGGACTGGGTCCACAGGGGTGGTCCATGGACCCGGGTCCATGTTTTGTAAATGTCCTCAGTTCAGTGTATTTTTTAGTGTGCACATACTGTAGTGTATTGCGGAGCTACAATAGTTGTACCCATAAGGCTATTGGATCTTGATTAAAAGGTTGTTGTTTGTTAATGGCGAATCAACCACGAGTGGTTTCTTGTTCTGTGTTCAATCCGCTTCTTTCGGTTCCTGCAATCCAGATTCCGAGAGTGTTTTAGTGGCATTGGAAAGTTAAAGGACTATCAGGCCAAAATTCATGTTAATCCTGATGTTGTGCCAGTGGCCCAGAGCCCGAGGCGTATACCATTCAGCTTGAGAGAAAAGGTAGAAGCAAAGCTGAAGGAACTCCAAGAAGCAGATATCATAGAGAAAGTAGAAGGACCCACCCCGTGGGTAAGTCCTGTTTGTGTAGTACCTAAACCATCAGGGGAAATAAGACTGTGTGTTGATATGAGAAGGGCAAATGAGGCCATCCAGAGAGAGAGGCATCCGATCCCAACCGTAGATGAGGTTCTCCAGAACATGAACCAGAGCACTGTATTTACCAAGCTGGACCTAAAATGGGGATTCCATCAAATAGAGTTAGCTGAAAACTCAAGGGAGATTACAACATTTACAACCTATGCAGGCTTATTTCGCTACAAGAG
This sequence comes from Cladopsammia gracilis, assembly GCA_022457155.1. Lineage (NCBI taxonomy): Eukaryota > Metazoa > Cnidaria > Anthozoa > Scleractinia > Dendrophylliidae > Cladopsammia > Cladopsammia gracilis. The sequence goes on along the minus strand of JAJGOT010000045.1, from coordinate 1,385,037 downwards.
GCTTATGTTTGGGATAATTTCTGCCCCAGAACTGTATCAACACATCATGCAGCAAGTGTTACATGATTGTGAAGGGGCCCACAATATCGCGGATGATATCATAGTCCATGGTGAAAATGTTGAAGAACACGACCAGAGGTTGGAACAAGTTTTTCAGAGATTGAAAGACAAAGGCCTCACTGTAAACCCTGACAAGTGCCAGTTTAGAATCCCAAGAATTACCTTCATGGGACACGTGTTGTCCGAAAAGGGGATTGGCCCCGCAGAAGAAAAAGTAAAGGCAGTGTTTGAGGCGAGAGAGCCGGAAAGTGCAACAGAAGTCCGCAGTTTCCTCGGACTAGTAAATTTCTGTGCCCGTTTTATCCCGGATCTGGCGACAACAGCAGAACCGCTAAGAAAGCTCACACGGCAAGGAGTTACATTTCAATGGGGAAGTGAACAGCGACAAGCTTTCAAGCAGCTGAAGGAGAAGCTTTCCAAGGCTGAAACCCTGGCATATTTTGACAAGAATGCCAAGACTCAAGTGTTGGCGGATGCAAGCCCGGTAGGACTGGGTGCTATCCTGATTCAGGAACAGGCTGGAACCAAACGTGTTGTTGCTTACGCCAGCAGAAGCCTAACGGATGTGGAGCGCCGTTACTCTCAGACAGAAAAAGAAGCATTAGGCCTGGTGTGGGCATGCGAGCGATTTCATGTTTATCTTTATGGTGTCCAGTTTGAATTACTAACTGATCACAAGCCTTTAGAAGTGATTTATTCAAGCAAATCGAAACCATCTGCTTGAATTGAACGATGGGTTCTTAGACTGCAGCCTTACCATTTCACAGTGAAGTACGTTCCAGGCTCGGAGAATATAGCTGATCCCCTGTCACGTCTCACACAGGTGGAAGGAACTGACCACAGGAACGTGGCTGAAGAGTACATTCGATTTGTGGCAAAGGAAGCATCCCCAAAAGCAATTCCAATTCAAGTGGTGGAACGTGAATCAGCGGCTGATCCCGAACTCTCTCAACTAAGAGAGTGCATTTCCAGTGGCGATTGGAGTTGTTGCCCTCCTGCATACAAAGCTGTGCGTTTTGAGCTTGCTGTGTTAGGCAAATTGGTGTTGAGGGGAACTAGAATTGTAATGCCACAAAAGTTGCAGAAGCAAGTACTGGACCTCGCCCATGAGGGTCATCAAGGAATAGTTAAGACTAAACAAAGGCTACGCTCAAAGGCTTGGTGGCCCAGCATGGATAAAGGTGTTGAAAACAAGTGTAAAGTGTGCCACGGGTGCCAAATGGTGAGCCAGCCTGACCCCCCCGAGCCAATGAAACGAGCCGAATTTCCTGTTGCACCTTGGCATGACCTGGCGGGTGACCTACTTGGACCACTACCCTCAGGCGAATACCTCTTCGTCGTTGTGGATTATTATAGCCGCTATTTTGAAGTTGCTATCCTAAAGTCAGTGGTGTCAAGTAAGATTATTAACTGTCTTGAGGACATGTTTTCTACTCACGGGATACCTTACTCTATGAAGACAGACAATGGACCACAGTTTATTTCTGAGGAAATAGAGATCTACTTTCAAGAAAATGACATTGAGCATCGAACATCTACCCCTCTCTGGCCCCAGGCGAATGGAGAAGTGGAGAGGCAAAATCGCAGTCTCCTCAAGGCAATCAGAATTGCACAGGCGGAAAAGAAGGACTGGCGGAGAGAGTTGCTGAAATTCCTTACGGCTTATAGAAGCACACCCCATGCTACCACTGGAGTAAGTCCAGCCAAGCTCTTGTTTGGGCGAGAGATTCGCACTAAACTTCCCAGCATAGCAAGTGGTTATAGAGCGACAGGTGCAGATAAGTATGCTCGCGAAAGCGATGGCACTGCCAAGCAGAAAGGCAAGGACTATGCAGACGACCGACGAAATGCTAGGAAAAGTCACTTGGAATTGGGAGATCAAGTCCTACTCAAACAAAACAAAGGGAGTAAGCTGGACACGCCCTTTGCACCAGAACCATACAAGGTGGTGAGCAAGCAAGGGAATGAAGTGACGGTCCAGTCAAGTACAGGGGAGAAATACCGCCGTAATATCACTCATGTTAAGAAATACCATTCTGAAGTTACTGAAGATCCCAATCCAGATATTGCGTCCCAGCCAGAGCTGAACAATGGAACGATGAGAGATTCCAGCGCTCCTGATACCCTTCCAAGGAGGTCGCAGAGGGAGCCCCGACCTCCAGGACACTTGAAAGACTATGAACTTTACTGATGACACTGTTTTATCTGCTTTACTGTTTGTGAACAATAGAGAGCTATATTTTTTTTGGATCATGTTTATTCAGTATAGGAAAAAAACAAATCGTTTATATTCAGGACTTTGAACTTGAAGATTCAACAGAGTATTTCTTTAAGATTAAATTAGATTTAGATTTCTAAGGACAAGCGGGATTGTAGTGTATTGCGGACCTACAATAGTTGTACCCATAAGGCTATTGGATCTTGATTAACAGGTTGTTGTTTCTTAATGGCGAATCAACCACGAGTGGTTTCTTGTTCTGTGTTCAATCCGCTTCTTTCGGTTCAATCCGAAGAGTAAACCACTACACATACCTGTAGTTCACAAACATCATATTGGATAGCTCTTTGTAAAGAGAAAGGACCACCAGAAAAGAAGGCAATTTTAATTTGTTGTTGTAGGTACATGTACATGTACATGTACATATGCTGATTGATCATGTAGCTGTTGCACTTCACTTTTTTTTTTCTTTAGTCTGTGTGAGATACATGTAATGTTTGCTAATGAGGATAAAACAAAAATAGAATCAATGATAGTTTTAAGCACAGCATACATGTGCAGTTGTAGCCATCGTGTGGGTAAATAGCATCATTACAAAAATAACTACATGTATTTTTACTTTACAGTGGACTGTATAGCCTTACAAGGCTGTGAGGCTGTGCTCTAAATCTACATTATTATATAAAGGAAAATGGAAATTGTTTTTTAACTTCTTTTTAGCGGAGCACAATGCCGAACTAATCTTTACAGGTAACCTTAAAATAGATGACATTCCCTTTTTGCAACTAGAGGACCCCTTTTCCAAAGAACTTATTGAAATCTGGTCAAATCTCAGCTTTATGAAAGAACCGAACAACTTTTCTCAAATGCCAATCTGGTATAACTCTCTTGTATGCATTAGCAATAAACCCTTCTACTATAGAAACTGGTTTTTGGCAGATATTCGTACTGTCGACCACCTTCTTGATAAGAATTCCAAATTCTTAACTTTTGATACCTTTAAGAAAAGTATTCTGTGAAAACAAATTTTTTCCAATATTATAGTGTTGTTTGTGCAATTTCTGTTTTGAAAAACGTCCGTGCTCGCCACCCAATGCTGAACTCTGACTATGGCACCAAAAATTTGATGATGTCATCGGAATTCTGTAAATCAGCCTATAAAATACTCGTGAAACGAAAAGCTTCACTTCCAATTGAAAGCCAAACCAAATGGCTCTCGGACTCTAAACAGTATGATCTTGATAAAATAGATTGGTGTAAATCATATAACTTGCCCTTTCTATGTACTCGGGAAACAACATTGCAAAACTTCCAATTTAAACTCCTCCATAGAAGAATAGCCACCAATAGTTATTTGTTTAAAATTGGTATTATACAAAGTGACCTTTGTTCCTTCTGCAGGGAAAATTCGGAAACTCTTGTTCACTTATTTTGGGAATGTCCAAATGTACATAGCGTTTGGAACGAAGTTAAAGATTGGATTTATAGCCATCCTTGCTTCTCAACCGAAAACTTCTCATTTCTTGTTTGCTTGGGCTTAGTTGAAAATACTTCAAACCTTCTCTTTCACCACTTTCTCCTTATTGCTAGATACCACATATACTGGTCTAAATCAATGCACTTTATCCCATTCCGAGAACTTTATATTCGAAATATTCACTTATGTTTGGATGTTGAGAAGCGTTATGCTGTTAAAAATGGGACCATAAATAAATTCAACAGGAAGTGGGGAGCCTTTACTCGCGACAGTAATCTGTAGTTTTTCTTAGCTATGTGAGTCTGGTGGCCTTCGAGAACAGTCTATTTACTTTTCTTTATTTTTTCCTATACCATGTATCAGCATGTATCTAAACTTGTCATTTTTTTTAATAACTTTGTGTTTCCATTAGCTACAAACATTTTTGAAGTGGACAATTTAATGTATATGATATATAGTTTGAAAGAAAACTGTAAAATATCTTCTATAAGGTGTCATAACTAACGAATGTATTTAACGTGTGTGTATGCGTTTCTGTAAACGTTAATTTTAATTTTTTTTGTTACCAATTAATAACTGTACTATTAATAAATAAGTGTAGTCTGTAGTGTTAATATGTTATAAGTGGGAAATGTAAGCGTATCGTAAGCATTGTATTAGTGTTATAGCTAAAACATGTAATGAGCAGTGTAACACAGCAATAAAAAAAATCTACATTATTGGTACCAGCTTATAAGTTTTGTGAGAAACTACATGTTTGTATACTTTCTGATCACCCAAGGTCAAAAGTGACATGCTACAGTATGGGCCACTGTGTTGCTAGAGCACAGCCCAACATTGCGAAATTTAACCTTTGCGCGACCAGGAAATCTTTGTTTTCGCAACAAAGTTACATGTATATACTGAGTACCCCAGATTCCAAGTGTTTGGAGATTTCGGGCTCCCAACTATTTTTCTTAGAGCACAGCCTCGGTTGTCTAATACATGTACAGGGATGTATGTAGTCAAAGTTTATATATATATATTTTTAATCTAAATGGTGACTATTTCCTTTAATTCTTAGAAAGCTGACAAAACTACAGTACTATAAAGTAATGAAAAAGATGTGCATGTAGAATGGTCTGTGCCAGAGGTACAGTACATGTATACTTGCAGCAACAGAACTTGTTGATTAACTTTATTTTGTCTAACCCCCAGTCGGCCAGTCTGATTACACTGTTTTGTAAGTTACAATGCATTGCATCACCATGGGAATTCCTCTTGATTTCTAACATCAATATTACTAACTTCTGCTTATGGACTCCACCTGTCTCTTTGAGGATACAGTAGATTCCGTAGTCATGGTTTCATTAGCACACAACTCCCTTTTAAAGGCCCAGTTTCACCCAAAATGCATTGCGCGCCCAATGCCTCGACGATTGAATTTAATGCAGTCGAAAATTCCCGAAAGAGCAAATCACGAGCGAGCTCGTCATTTGAAAACAAAAACAAACGACCGCAAAGCCGAATGGGTGATACTGGGCCTTTCACCCAGTGTAGACTTTAAACTATGCAGGGGTTGCGCGACTCTGTGTTGTGTAAATACATGTACATGTACAGCAGCATAATTTGCACTGGACTAATGTCTTGCATGTATAATTATGATAGACATCGAATATAAAGCAGTTGGTTTCAAATGAAACTGTGATAGTGAATTGTGTGAGTGAAACAAAATGTTAGTGTTATCAGTCACGCTGATAAAGTAAATTGCTACCATAAAAGAATAAAAAGGTATTTTTTTTTAGTGTTAGCCCTCAAAAACATCAGCCTTAATTTACTTTATCAACAATTCAGTTGATCAAACTACATGTAATCTACACGTAAACAATGAAACAACTGACATTATTCTTCTAACAAAATTTTTTTCTAATTACAAAACAGAACAACAGGGTACACTGTAGAAGATGCATGTACATGTACATGTAGTGATGATGATTGCAGTGACACTTTGCATGACAACACTCAAGTAAGTAATGTATGTTGTTATGAATTAAACCCTGAATAAATAACTACATTGTACATTATTACCAGCAGGAACACTGGGAAACTAACACACTTTAAAAAAAGTAAAACAGGAAAACTCATTTATAAATTTTTGAGAGCTTGAGCATTTGCACTCACTTGTGGAAACGTTTTGTCACTGACTTGCTGATATTTGAAGTCCTGGGTCAATCAGTTTTTACTTCCCAAGTTATTCAAGTGTTACATGTACCTTTACCCTTGCAGTGCCTCTTTGCACATTATATTAGAAGTAAATGAGTACTGCCACATTACCAGACAACATGAAGAGGCTTATTTGTGATAATGGCATTCCAACCAGAGGAGTAACAGCGTATTTTAATCTAGAGTTTGCAGAATTCCTCTGGCTTTTGTTTTATTATTTTCATCATAAAATTATGATGCTCTATTTTTTTTTAACTTAATGATAACCAATATGACTCCCTGTACATAGATTAATTCCTTGTGAAAACACTTACCCTATACTGCCAGTCAAAAATTATTATTTTTCTGGTTCATAATTAATAGACTGAGGACAAAACCAAGGATAACAAACAACCTGATGCTGTTGAAACAGAATCTAGTAAGTTAACACATTTATAATGGAATTGATATTTGTGGTGATTAGATACAGGGAATTCAGGTTGAGGCTTTCGATGCGTTTGTTGAAAAAGCTGATTTATCGTATTGCATGGGTACCCGTTACAAGGCAGGTTGTAAAACAAGAGCGGTGGCTCTTCAAGGCTGTGCTCTGAGAAAGATTACAGGGAACCGAAAGCTCTGAACCTGTGAAAACCAGGGTGCCCAGCATTATGAGTTTTACAATGTATGCAAAAACATAGATTTCCTAGTTGCATCAGGGCAAAAGTAAGTTGCCAAGAAACACCAGGCACTGCTAGAGCAAAGCCCTGCTCTTGTATATCACAAAACCTTAAGTTTTCGACCTACAGTGTGTACAGTGTAGGACATGGCTACATTTTCCAAAATTTTGAAAAGCTAGTGTGAGACTAGTTGGTTTCATGGAGGTCTCCAACTCATTGTTTAAAATATAAAAAAAATGCATTCTGACTTGCCTGCATTATTTTGTTTCCTTTCAGATTTCACTATCCTATGCATCAATAACTGCATTTTTTTGGAAGGCCAAGAAACTTAGTGATGTAAAGTAATGAATTTATATGTATGACAAATACAATCTACATATGGAAATATTATTGAAATAAATTTTATAATACATGTTAGGCTAAGGCAAACATTAATGTTACAGATTATTACATGTGATTATTTTTTTGGAATCCAATCAAGATAAGTAAATATTAAGTGAGAATTTATTTGAAAAATGCCATACAGTATTGTAGTGCTATTTTCGTGAAAGTACAAACGAATTTTTTATTGTCCTATTTAACGTCTTTAATTTTTTTATAGAATTATTTCCCATGTATCAGACCATTATGTGTGTTGTATTTTAGGTTTTCGACAGCATTTAGGTTTTATTTATCAGAATTTTTATACATTTTTATTAAATTATAGAGATTTAGAGAACAAAATTATTATAAAGAATTATTAGATTTACCTTCTACAACAATCATTATTTGGAGTCGTAGATAGGATTTTTATGCAGTTTTTCTCTCTGAGATTGTCTTTGATTGGTTTCTTTGGACAGCTTACACGTAATCGTATATGAAAATTTAACACATTGAAATATATCTTAATGAACACCTTCATGTAACTTTGTTAAAATTTGATTGTACTGTATAACGAGACTTGAGCTATGTTCACACTTGGTGCGCAAGCACCAGTGCCTTGGTACTGGCACAGAATGGTGTTGTGTTTACACACTGGGCACCCATCAGACACCATTTTCAAAAATAAGCATAGCAGGGAGTTACATTGTATATTATGGGTATGTAAAGCAGTGGATTGAGGGTCAAGTGCTTCTAAAGCAACAAAATATGCATTTACACAGAGCCTGTGCTCACTTAAGTGCCCGATAATAAATTCTCAGGTGCCAAGTGTGAACTGAGCCGTACTGAAGACCTTTTAATTTCACTTTATACAATGTATGACTCTGGTGTTTAAAATCTTACATTTTAAAACACTTACATTCCGCTGCCATTAGTTTTATTTGAACTTCAGAGTTATTAAATAAATGGAAGTAAAGTTGTTCAATCCTTTTGTTTGACTGTAGCAAAATTTTTCTTTCTACAGCTAGATTTTATTGAGAGTAATGTAGACATTTGCAAGAATTTAATATATATTTGCAATAAAATTTTAGAAATTTACAGACATTATATGAACTTCTCTGTGGCATTTGTGTGGTTTATTTGTGGACATTTTACTAACATTTTATGCAATGTTCCGTTTACTTTTTACAGATATTTTAGTGAGATTTTATACTATGCATTCTTGACGCGTTCCTTTTATACACGCTGATTTTACAGAGAAAATGTGGACATTTTGCATATATTTAGTGCGATAAAATACACACATTTTACAAGCACTGTATGTACTTTTCTGTGACATTTTGTGTAGTTTTTTTGTTTACATTTTACAAACATTTCATTCAGTTTTTTTGACTCACGTTTTACAGAGATAATAAGGAGATTTTATGTTTACTGGTTTACAGAGATTTTTCTCGTGCCATTTTTACAGAGAAAGTAGAAAGATTTTACAGAGAATTGTTGTTTGTAGCATAAAATCTCTGTAAATTTTACACAAAATTTACAAAAAAAACATCAAGATTACATACATATGTTATGCGATCTTAGTGCAGAAAATGTGCTGTATTTTACAAACTTTTTACGAAGGTACAAAATCTCTGGAAATGTGCACGTTTACAGAGTTCGTAATTTACAAAGGAAATGTAGACATTTTACAGAGATTTAACTAACTTTAGTGAAGTCTGTAAGTGGTTCAAGTTTTCCAGTGACTGGTCAGAGAAGAACCTAAGAACAAGTCATCTTCGTCTTAGTTTGATCAATCAACAGGTTCCGACCTGACAAAAGTCTGGTGACAGCAAACAACAGAACCGTGTTTACATCCGGGCTCCTCAACATGTCAAATGTTTACGGTTTTGCCATCCTCATTGGTTTTCCTCGATTCTTGCATGGCGAGAAGGTCCTGGGAAAGAAGTTAGGTCTTACGGCAGCCCATCGAGAGAAACACGGATCATTTGTAAGTGAATCAAACTGCTCCGTACAACGGCCCATTAAGTGTATTATCCAGTCGGCAATTTAGAATTTAAATCATAGTTTTAAACGATTAGCAAACGTACTAAGGCCCGGTTCAAATGTCGAATCTTTCATGCGTCGAATCAAATACCTATTTGGGTCGACCTAAATTAATTAAATTCGACGTTGATTCAGACGTCGAATTAAATGCGTCGAATTAAATGTAACAAACTGAATGATTTTTAAAATCCAACATGGAGGATGACGAGTCCAGGAACCGCCAGTCTCGATCCCTTTACCTTACATTTATGCTTGGTAGAATCAGAAGGCGCCGTCAATTGCTACAAACGACCGTCATACACTTACTCTCAAAACGAAGGCGCTTTTTAGGCATTTGTTTGCTTCTGTTGCTGACGCTGATCCAAAGAAACGATGTAGTGACACCAATTCGAACGTGTCGGCGACTGATAAGGAACAGTTTATGGTGGAACACTGTTTGGAATGACTACACAAACGCCAGATTAACGCCAGGGTAACTCGAGGAACATTCACTTATATTTTTAGTCGCATCAGACACCGACTGGAAAGAAAAACTGTCACTGAAGATCCTATATCTCCGGAATTGAGACTCGCCGTTTGTCTTTACAGGTTAGGAAGGGGCGATTACTATTATACCATTGCAGAAATGACAGGACGTGGTGTTTCAACCGTCTCTACCATCGTGCAAGAGGTTACACAAGCTATAGTCGACTGCATGTGGAGCGAGAATATTTCAAAGCACATGCCAAAATCGGAGGCAGATTTTAAGAACAAAATAATTGATATGGAAGAGTTATGGCAGTTCCCATGCTGTTGGGGAGCTTTTGATGGGTGTCACATTCCCATCAAGTGCCCCTCCGGGGGCCTGCAGTCTTGCAAGGAGTATCATAACTTTAAGAACTTTTACTCAACGGTTATAATGGGCATGGTCGACTCTCATTATAGATTTTTGTGGGTCAGTTCTGGCTATCCTGGAAATTCACATGATGCTATCATATTTAGGTCCACCGACTTATGGACAAGAATTCATGATGGCTACTTACCAAAGGTGGGAAAATCCATAAATGAAGTGATAGTACCACCACTGATTGTTGGGGACTCTGCGTTTCCTTTGTGTACGTGGCTCATGAAGCCATTTACGAATGCTGTCCTGACTCCACAGCAAAGGAACTTTAATTACAGGCTAAGATGGTGACTGAAGGAACTTACGGCCAGTTAAAGGGGAGGTGGCGAGTGTTGTTGAGAAAATGTGAAAGTGCAAGAGATCAGGTGCGCACAACAACGCTTGCATGTTTAGTTCTACATAACGTGTGCATTGACCAAGGGGACTCTATCTCGAAAACGCTTGATTTAACAATTGACCCAAACACTCAAGAAAGAAGACCTCGTGAGGAAATAAGGAAGCTGCTCCATATGACGAACTGTTAAACTGTGAAAGACACTTCCAGTGAAGCACAAAAAGTGAGGGAAGCCTTATGCAAAAAACTTTGGTCCGAGAAGAGCACTAGAGAAGTCTCTTAATTTGACAATTATGCTACAGATCTCATTAACCATATCCAACTATCCCCCCCCCCCCCATTCCAAAAATATCAGGCCTCCCTATCAACTGGCACAATGACAGAGAAAAAACAGCATCCACTTTTTCCAGATGCTCCTACTGTGGAAAATTTACATGTATGCTTGTGCACTTTTATACAAGCGTTATTGCTGCAAGTAATAACTGGCAACTGACTAACATCAAAAATTAACACTTTACTTGTTAGCTACATAAAGGACAGCTACAATGAACATTTTTGGCGAAGCTCTTTAATTACATTAAGTTGCGTTAGAGTTATGTTTCAAACCTGAACAAACAACGGCAGATATTGCTGTTACAGTCAGCTCTCTCTAAGACTGACACCATTGGGATCAGCACCAACTGTCTGTGTTACAGAGGTGTCTTCCTAAACAGAGTTTAGATACAGTAAAATGACTAAAAACGTTCTCAGGGGCCACCACCTACAACTGTAGTGTCCATCTCACATAAGTGTCTGTCTTGTAGAGGTGTAAGTTGAGAGAGGTGACTGTATAGCCATTCCGGCTCATCAAAGTTGCTTTATGCAAAAATTCCCATCAGAGTTTAAAAAATCAAGATAAATACACATTAAAATTAACAGATCCAGTCAGCCTTCCAATTGCTGCCCCACTTGTAATTGTGTAGCCATGGAACTTAATTCATTCCTGTAAAAAAAACTAAAATTGAATTATTTGATTGTCTGCCCTTGAGATAACAAAGAACCTATAGTGATAATGGATAAGATACAGGCCAAATGGGACAGCAAAAAGGAAAGAAAAAGTGGTCAAGCATTAATATAAATAATGAACAAGAACAACTTGCAGGAATAGCCCTAACAACCTTATTGCTACCTGCATTACTACAATATAGTCAAACTGGATGTGAGCCAATTTCGACCAGACACTAACACAATACATTGCCGTGAAATTGCATCACAATAATGTTTTTTTTTTTAAATAAATCACATTGACGTTGATTATGTTACAGTTCTAAATGGGGTAAAGTTAACCATAGAAAGGGCATTTACAGCTCCTGACTGTTTTTTTAATGTCATAAAAAAAAATTAAAAAGAAAATGAATTGACATTTCCAGAGAGGTTTACAGTGGCTGATAAGTGGGAGGACTTTCGCCTCGAACTAATGGCATGGTCGGACCTGGTGAATATGAACGGTTGGCTAACTGTTACATGGGGGAAGGGGATCTGGAGGAAACACCCATCATTGTGGACTGATTCATCATATCTGAATTAAATTCTCCTTGCCAGGTGTTACTAAAACCTTGTATATTCCTGGAGGGATCACCCCCAAATGGTGGATCTGTTTCCCAGGTACCACGATACATAGATGAGGATTGGGGGTTCATTTGACTACTACATACTACATTGGAATTTGAGTTTCGCAAAATCTGTAAAATTGACATTTCTTGCTTCCCGGATTGTTCCATTTCTGATCTCAATACCTCTATTAAGTCTTTAGCAGGATCATTCTTTACAACATCTTTCATAAGACTGAGAACTTCTAATGTAGTACTACTAACATCCGCTTTCTTCTTTATTTTTTTCTGCCCTGACTTTATGGGAACAAACATTTTGTACTTGTGCTGGAATCAGTTTCGTCGTCAGGCTCTGAGGATGAACTTATATTGGCGGAGCACTTGCCAGGCCGAAGGCCTGGCTGTGCAGCTCCATACTCATAGAACCTATGCCGTTCATTTTTCATGGTCATGGCTAGCGGAATGTTTCGCTACTCAAGACAAGGATACTAACTAAGGGATACTCAGAAGCCGCTTTAGTGGAAAAAGACGAACTTTCAGGGATAAAATCTTGTTTCGAGGAACTTCATGTATTACGTTTTTATCAATGCGGGAGATGTTTGTTTTCTTCGGATTTCAGAACCAGAAGCGGAGATTTGAATTTGCATGCAAGCGAGGTAGTAAAGGTAAAACAGATTACAGTTTTCGATGAGAATTTATGTTGATATCAATCTGTAAGTGACTTTTTATTGCTGTTATTGTTAGTTTTGGAGAATTGATTTTAAAACGTGCTTGAATTCAGTTGTATCGATCTCTTGAATTTCATCGAAGAAAGCTTGAACTCGATGAGCTATAATTAAATGGTACGCGTTTTGCTTTTAAACGTAAACTAATGGAGATTTCAATAATTTTTTTCGAAAGAAGATTGTTGTCCATTTTTATGTGTTTGTTCATTCATTAAATAGATTTAAAAGCGATTTTATATAAACAAAACAAGACTGATTTTATAGCACAGTTCTATCTTCACCCGCATCGCCTTATGCAAATGTGTTTGTGTATTTTTGCAAGTTTCTCAAGCAATTTTTGACAAACAAAAACTGCATTTTATTCGAAAGGTAGTGGTACTAGTTATTCTAGATAGAGAATAGTTGTTTTTGTGAACTTTTGTACGGTCTATAAAAATGTACTGTGCAGACGTCGGTCGCGTAATACTGTTTTTGAGAATTGCTAAAATTGAAAATAGCCCGTTCGTCAATCTTAATTCTTCTGCTTCCAACCTTTCACCTTAGTTAAGCTTGTTCAAAGTGCGACGCTTGTAGGCTTGGGCTATCTATATATATTATCATTGGTACCCCTTTCTACCCCCTCTAAAGATAAGGGTTCCACCGCATGCTCAGGTTGACAAGAATCCCTCGTCCTGACAACAGGAAAAAGCTGGTTAAACCATTCCCCTAATTCTCGCTCCTCCTGAAAACGTTCAATGCCAGTGGCTGTTTTAATTGTCATGGCTGCCTGCTTACATATGTTCACGCATTTTTTAAATTTGGTTCTGAGTTGGGTGACTGAAAATGTGAGATTCTCACCCCTAGGATATGTCCTTTTTTAAGCTCTGGTAAAATAGCCTTATAAATTTCTCCATTTGTCTGGTGCTTTGTGTTAACAAAAATTAATTTTTGTTTGTAACGACTGTTGTTAACAACAATATCAATTAGGTCATTGACAGCTGCCTTGCTCCAGTTACTTTTTCTTCCCGCCTTTAATTTTCTTGCACTTGCCCTTTTTACAAAACAGAGCTAGTGATTGTTCATAATCTTCATCTTCTTCCCTGTCATCAGCCTCTCATCATTCGTAAATTGTACATATGATATACTCCAAGTTCTAAACAGATGCAAAAGTACCAAGATTATAATGCATCAGTCAATTCCAGCAGCAATTTCAGCCCCTCCCCCCTCCGGGCATTCGGCACTTAAGAAACGAGAAGGAACTGGGCCGAGTGAACTTTCGCAACGACTTCTGGGACTGTTACTGGGGACAGAGAGAAAAGACGCGTCCCCTGTAATGATCCCAGAAGTCATTGCGAAAGTGCACTCGACCCACTTTCCTTCTCGTTTCTAAAGTGGCGAATTAGCATTTTTATTTTTTTCATGATAAATTACCCAGGGTGGGGACATTTAAGCTGTGCACATGCCCTGAGGTTGAGACAAAGGAAGCAGGCAAGTGACATCTATCGAGACCGCCGTATCTTTTTTTGATTTACTGCACACAAAAAAGTTCCACTTTCCAGTATTTTTAAGTGTTCGACAGTGAAGGTCTACCGTTTTGATTTCTATTAATTTTGCTTTCAGGCCCATTCATTCATAGTTCCAATAAGAAGATCACTTCACTGACATTTGCAAACTGAACAATATACTCTGACTAGGTACATGTAATAAGACTTTATTTCGGTCTGCAGTTTTGAATGCAAAATAATAAGCATTCACGATGATCGTTGCCGATCAGGATATAGTGATAAAGACCCAAGTTGTCGCTTTTAGTTAAAGAAAACATACTTTCAAAAACATCAACAAGTTTCTCAAGTCTTGGACAAAGCAATCCTGTACAAAATCTTTGTCTTTTCCAGTCTTTCATGTTTGAAAATTGAGGGTACGAAACCACGTGGGTGTCAAATGCCCACGGGTCACTCCGGGGTAGGCAGATGCCCGACCCCCGGTTGCGATTAAATTTGCAACGTGAGCGAATACATGGCTATAACACCAGAAGCCGTGATTTGCTGCGCCCTCCCTTCGCAAAAACTACTAAATACCAAGGTAGCTTCAGAATAAACGGTGCTCGGACCTACAACACCCTACCGAGAATCATTAGACAAGTAGAGACGCTTAGCGAATTTAAAATCAAGCTAAAGCGCCATTTTAAACAGTAACGCCTGCGATACATGTTGCCTCTGTAACTTAACTAATTTTTCTAGTTTTAATCTTTTAATGTCTTTGTTTCTGTGTTGTGTCAGGGCTCCATTTAAACTAGCTCTGCTAAATTGGATGCCCCTGGATAAATAAATAAATAAATAATGCCCCGTGTATGCCAAGGAGGGGGGGGGGGTGGGGGTGGGGGGGGGTGGAGGAGAGAGGGGGGAGGGGGGATGGGGTGGATGGGCACTGCTGGAATATTTGACTGATGCATAACCTAATTATACAGATTATATTGTAATTAACCTGAGATTACAAACCGTACCATGTACTTACTATATTAAACGTCTGACATATTACTTACGTCGGATATCCTAGTTTATACATGCATTTTTACAGCCAGCACAATGTCCGAATAAAAGTAATTTCTGTGCATGCTTCAAACGTCTTCAATTTGTGTTAAAAAGTACTTACAAATATAGCAACTCTTCCAGTCTATCAATCGTACCTTCGTTTACATACCTTTTTAAAGAAGATTTAGAAGTAGAACTTTCATCTCTTGTATTCTGGTCTGGTCGAGAAACGTCAGAGATGTCGTCATCAGCTGCACTTCGGTTTGTTGCTGTCTGTTTCTCTTTGTAGCACTGTTCACAGTACGCTACTGATTTTCCCATAACCCAACCTGGAGAATCTTCATCGCTTTCAAATGTCGAACACTGGTTACAAAAAGGATTTGAACATAAAAGACAACGGTATCCTGTGTCACGAAAACATGAAGAACACATTTCCTTTTGCTTCGTTGCCGCCATTTTGAACCCAGCGCGCGTAAAAATGCGCATGACAAGTAGCTTGAAAGTGTTGGATTGTGTGTATGAAATAATTTGAAATAATTTAAAATAATTTATGCATTTGATTCGACACATGTGAAGTTCGACGTTTGAATCGGAGTCGCACTTCAGTCGTTTTATGCGACCGGACCGGTCGAATTTAATACTTGGGTCGACCCAAATCAAATTCGTCGAATTCAATTGATTCAAACGTCGAAACTTCCATGCGTCGAATCGAACGATTTGATTCGACGCATGAAAGATTCGACGTTTGAACTGGGCCTAAGAATAATCATCATCATAATCATCATCATTATCATCATCATCATCTTGTTCTTCTTCTTTTTTTTTCCTCCTCCTCCTCCTCATTTGCCGTCTTTCATTTCATTTTGCGTCATATCATTTTCATATAGAGCCATTCACTGGAAGAGCCCTTCAAGCCGTGTTTCGCATCCAGGTCAGCACAGTAGTGAGTAGTGTATCAAGAGAATCGAAGCATGTCTTCCCTGCTAAATTTTGATTTCAAAACATACACCCCATGGCAAACAAAACTAGTCGAACCTGCTTAAACCTCGTTATGGTTTGTTCTCTCTTCACGGAATCACTTGATATTTTCCGTTCCTTTTCCTCGCGGTATCTTTGCATACGCTATTCTACTCAGTTATGACAATTTTTCTTGAAACAGCTGTACTTGGTCTTTACTCTCTTGACTTGTGTGCATTTTAATGGCTGTCTAACGACAAAATCTCTTTTGCGTTTGGTTTCGTTTTGCTTTAATGGTAACGATATAGTTGTATAACACAAAGTGTATGTGTGGAAAGATCTAGATCTCATTAAATGTGTATCGTTATATCTGAAATGAGTGTCTTAATCTTTCTGTGAGCGAGTTTGCGCTGTCGCAATATCTAACAGTAATGTAACTAAGGGAACTGGTTAGGGGCTAAATCGAGGTTTAGACGAGACCGATTGGAAGCTTAGCGAAGTCTATATGTAAACTGTATATTTGAACGCGGACGAGTCCACAAGATTACGTTTAGATCATTTTTTTTCATGCATTTTACGTAAACATCGCAGGTGTACAGGTATGTACAATTATTTTATATCGGTCACATTTGTTGGAACAGTGAACGCTTTCTTCCCTTATTTCCCCTGCAATGTTGATGTTCAAGATGCTAGAGTAAAAAACAGTAATGCGAACGCAACATTGGGGAGAGAGGAGCAACATTGGGGGGTGGAGAGAGAGGAGATGGCCCGCACGTGCTCTACATTTCTGAACTGACAAATCTGGGCTCTTCGTGAAGTGTTTCAAGTGTTACATATTGCTAAAAATATGGCTGACACAAACAAGGTTAAGGTGGCTCACGGCAGATTCCAGTAATTTCCAGTGCTTACACTTTAATGGATCAATACTACCACTCTTTATCAGCTAGTGCTATAATAATGATATCAAACAAGCAGGTTATACCGTTTGTTTAATTTGTATCAAACAAACAGGTGATATAATGTGACTATGGTAACCTGTTATGTCATGACGATGATGATAGATTGTTTGAAAATGACTCTCGCAGCATCAACTGATAAGGAATTGTAGTGTTGATCCATGAAAAGTGGAAATTGTGGAAAATGCTGGGAGCTATTGCGAGCCACCACAAGACATAAAAATAGCTGGTCCAAATACAGCCAACCAAAATGGACCAATAGACTCGCTCTTATTGATCATGCTACATGTACAATATCATATATAGAACGATGAGAATGATGTTAAAACCAGTGCAGTTTGCATGATATGTGGTCTAATTGGCTAAATAGAGCTGACGTGGCAAAAAAAGAAGATGTACTCGGGAAACAACATTGCAAAACTTCCAATTTAAACTCCTCCATAGAAGAATAGCCACCAATAGTTATTTGTTTAAAATTGGTATTATACAAAGTGACCTTTGTTCCTTCTGCAGGGAAAATTCGGAAACTCTTGTTCACTTATTTTGGGAATGTCCAAATGTACATAGCTTTTGGAACGAAGTTAAAGATTGGATTTATAGCCATCCTTGCTTCTCAACCGAAAACTTCTCATTTCTTGTTTGCTTGGGCTTAGTTGAAAATACTTCAAACCTTCTCTTTCACCACTTTCTCCTTATTGCTAGATACCACATATACTGGTCTAAATCAATGCACTTTATCCCATTCCGAGAACTTTATATTCGAAATATTCACTTATGTTTGGATGTTGAGAAGCGTTATGCTGTTAAAAATGGGACCATAAATAAATTCAACAGGAAGTGGGGAGCCTTTACTCGCGACAGTAATCTGTAGTTTTTCTTAGCTATGTGAGTCTGGTGGCCTTCGAGAACAGTCTATTTACTTTTCTTTATTTTTTCCTATACCATGTATCAGCATGTATCTAAACTTGTCATTTTTTTTAATAACTTTGTGTTTCCATTAGCTACAAACATTTTTGAAGTGGACAATTTAATGTATATGATATATAGTTTGAAAGAAAACTGTAAAATATCTTCTATAAGGTGTCATAACTAACGAATGTATTTAACGTGTGTGTATGCGTTTCTGTAAACGTTAATTTTAATTTTTTTTGTTACCAATTAATAACTGTACTATTAATAAATAAGTGTAGTCTGTAGTGTTAATATGTTATAAGTGGGAAATGTAAGCGTATCGTAAGCATTGTATTAGTGTTATAGCTAAAACATGTAATGAGCAGTGTAACACAGCAATAAAAAAAATCTACATTATTGGTACCAGCTTATAAGTTTTGTGAGAAACTACATGTTTGTATACTTTCTGATCACCCAAGGTCAAAAGTGACATGCTACAGTATGGGCCACTGTGTTGCTAGAGCACAGCCCAACATTGTGAAATTTAACCTTTGCGCGACCAGGAAATCTTTGTTTTCGCAACAAAGTTACATGTATATACTGAGTACCCCAGATTCCAAGTGTTTGGAGATTTCGGGCTCCCAACTATTTTTCTTAGAGCACAGCCTCGGTTGTCTAATACATGTACAGGGATGTATGTAGTCAAAGTTTATATATATATTTTTAATCTAAATGGTGACTATTTCCTTTAATTCTTAGAAAGCTGACAAAACTACAGTACTATAAAGTAATGAAAAAGATGTGCATGTAGAATGGTCTGTGCCAGAGGTACAGTACATGTATACTTGCAGCAACAGAACTTGTTGATTAACTTTATTTTGTCTAACCCCCAGTCGGCCAGTCTGATTACACTGTTTTGTAAGTTACAATGCATTGCATCACCATGGGAATTCCTCTTGATTTCTAACATCAATATTACTAACTTCTGCTTATGGACTCCACCTGTCTCTTTGAGGATACAGTAGATTCCGTAGTCATGGTTTCATTAGCACACAACTCCCTTTTAAAGGCCCAGTTTCACCCAAAATGCATTGCGCGCCCAATGCCTCGACGATTGAATTTAATGCAGTCGAAAATTCCCGAAAGAGCAAATCACGAGCGAGCTCGTCATTTGAAAACAAAAACAAACGACCGCAAAGCCGAATGGGTGATACTGGGCCTTTCACCCAGTGTAGACTTTAAACTATGCAGGGGTTGCGCGACTCTGTGTTGTGTAAATACATGTACATGTACAGCAGCATAATTTGCACTGGACTAATGTCTTGCATGTATAATTATGATAGACATCGAATATAAAGCAGTTGGTTTCAAATGAAACTGTGATAGTGAATTGTGTGAGTGAAACAAAATGTTAGTGTTATCAGTCACGCTGATAAAGTAAATTGCTACCATAAAAGAATAAAAAGGTATTTTTTTTAGTGTTAGCCCTCAAAAACATCAGCCTTAATTTACTTTATCAACAATTCAGTTGATCAAACTACATGTAATCTACACGTAAACTATGAAACAACTGACATTATTCTTCTAACAAAATTTTTTTCTAATTACAAAACAGAACAACAGGGTACACTGTAGAAGATGCATGTACATGTACATGTAGTGATGATGATTGCAGTGACACTTTGCATGACAACACTCAAGTAAGTAATGTATGTTGTTATGAATTAAACCCTGAATAAATAACTACATTGTACATTATTACCAGCAGGAACACTGGGAAACTAACACACTTTAAAAAAAGTAAAACAGGAAAACTCATTTATAAATTTTTGAGAGCTTGAGCATTTGCACTCACTTGTGGAAACGTTTTGTCACTGACTTGCTGATATTTGAAGTCCTGGGTCAATCAGTTTTTACTTCCCAAGTTATTCAAGTGTTACATGTACCTTTACCCTTGCAGTGCCTCGTTGCACATTATATTAGAAGTAAATGAGTACTGCCACATTACCAGACAACATGAAGAGGCTTATTTGTGATAATAGCATTCCAACCAGAGGAGTAACAGCGTATTTTAATCTAGAGTTTGCAGAATTCCTCTGGCTTTTGTTTTATTATTTTCATCATAAAATTATGATGCTCTATTTTTTTTTAACTTAATGATAACCAATATGACTCCCTGTACATAGATTAATTCCTTGTGAAAACACTTACCCTATACTGCCAGTCAAAAATTATTATTTTTCTGGTTCATAATTTATAGACTGAGGACAAAACCAAGGATAACAAACAACCTGATGCTGTTGAAACAGAATCTAGTAAGTTAACACATTTATAATGGAATTGATATTTGTGGTGATTAGATACAGGGAATTCAGGTTGAGGCTTTCGATGCGTTTGTTGAAAAAGCTGATTTATCGTATTGCATGGGTACCCGTTACAAGGCAGGTTGTAAAACAAGAGCGGTGGCTCTTCAAGGCTGTGCTCTGAGAAAGATTACAGGGAACCGAAAGCTCTGAACCTGTGAAAACCAGGGTGCCCAGCATTATGAGTTTTACAATGTATGCAAAAACATAGATTTCCTAGTTGCATCAGGGCAAAAGTAAGTTGCCAAGAAACACCAGGCACTGCTAGAGCAAAGCCCTGCTCTTGTATATCACAAAACCTTAAGTTTTCGACCTACAGTGTGTACAGTGTAGGACATGGCTACATTTTCCAAAATTTTGAAAAGCTAGTGTGAGACTAGTTGGTTTCATGGAGGTCTCCAACTCATTGTTTAAAATATAAAAAAAATGCATTCTGACTTGCCTGCATTATTTTGTTTCCTTTCAGATTTCACTATCCTATGCATCAATAACTGCATTTTTTTGGAAGGCCAAGAAACTTAGTGATGTAAAGTAATGAATTTATATGTATGACAAATACAATCTACATATGGAAATATTATTGAAATAAATTTTATAATACATGTTAGGCTAAGGCAAACATTAATGTTACAGATTATTACATGTGATTATTTTTTTGGAATCCAATCAAGATAAGTAAATATTAAGTGAGAATTTATTTGAAAAATGCCATACAGTATTGTAGTGCTATTTTCGTGAAAGTACAAACGAATTTTTTATTGTCCTATTTAACGTCTTTAATTTTTTTATAGAATTATTTCCCATGTATCAGACCATTATGTGTGTTGTATTTTAGGTTTTCGACAGCATTTAGGTTTTATTTATCAGAATTTTTATACATTTTTATTAAATTATAGAGATTTAGAGAACAAAATTATTATAAAGAATTATTAGATTTACCTTCTACAACAATCATTATTTGGAGTCGTAGATAGGATTTTTATGCAGTTTTTCTCTCTGAGATTGTCTTTGATTGGTTTCTTTGGACAGCTTACACGTAATCGTATATGAAAATTTAACACATTGAAATATATCTTAATGAACACCTTCATGTAACTTTGTTAAAATTTGATTGTACTGTATAACGAGACTTGAGCTATGTTCACACTTGGTGCGCAAGCACCAGTGCCTTGGTACTGGCACAGAATGGTGTTGTGTTTACACACTGGGCACCCATCAGACACCATTTTCAAAAATAAGCATAGCAGGGAGTTACATTGTATATTATGGGTATGTAAAGCAGTGGATTGAGGGTCAAGTGCTTCTAAAGCAACAAAATATGCATTTACACAGAGCCTGTGCTCACTTAAGTGCCCGATAATAAATTCTCAGGTGCCAAGTGTGAACTGAGCCGTACTGAAGACCTTTTAATTTCACTTTATACAATGTATGACTCTGGTGTTTAAAATCTTACATTTTAAAACACTTACATTCCGCTGCCATTAGTTTTATTTGAACTTCAGAGTTATTAAATAAATGGAAGTAAAGTTGTTCAATCCTTTTGTTTGACTGTAGCAAAATTTTTCTTTCTACAGCTAGATTTTATTGAGAGTAATGTAGACATTTGCAAGAATTTAATATATATTTGCAATAAAATTTTAGAAATTTACAGACATTATATGAACTTCTCTGTGGCATTTGTGTGGTTTATTTGTGGACATTTTACTAACATTTTATGCAATGTTCCGTTTACTTTTTACAGATATTTTAGTGAGATTTTATACTATGCATTCTTGACGCGTTCCTTTTATACACGCTGATTTTACAGAGAAAATGTGGACATTTTGCATATATTTAGTGCGATAAAATACACACATTTTACAAGCACTGTATGTACTTTTCTGTGACATTTTGTGTAGTTTTTTTTGTTTACATTTTACAAACATTTCATTCAGTTTTTTTGACTCACGTTTTACAGAGATAATAAGGAGATTTTATGTTTACTGGTTTACAGAGATTTTTCTCGTGCCATTTTTACAGAGAAAGTAGAAAGATTTTACAGAGAATTGTTGTTTGTAGCATAAAATCTCTGTAAATTTTACACAAAATTTACAAAAAAAACATCAAGATTACATACATATGTTATGCGATCTTAGTGCAGAAAATGTGCTGTATTTTACAAACTTTTTACGAAGGTACAAAATCTCTGGAAATGTGCACGTTTACAGAGTTCGTAATTTACAAAGGAAATGTAGACATTTTACAGAGATTTAACTAACTTTAGTGAAGTCTGTAAGTGGTTCAAGTTTTCCAGTGACTGGTCAGAGAAGAACCTAAGAACAAGTCATCTTCGTCTTAGTTTGATCAATCAACAGGTTCCGACCTGACAAAAGTCTGGTGACAGCAAACAACAGAACCGTGTTTACATCCGGGCTCCTCAACATGTCAAATGTTTACGGTTTTGCCATCCTCATTGGTTTTCCTCGATTCTTGCATGGCGAGAAGGTCCTGGGAAAGAAGTTAGGTCTTACGGCAGCCCATCGAGAGAAACACGGATCATTTGTAAGTGAATCAAACTGCTCCGTACAACGGCCCATTAAGTGTATTATCCAGTCGGCAATTTAGAATTTAAATCATAGTTTTAAACGATTAGCAAACGTACTAAGGCCCGGTTCAAATGTCGAATCTTTCATGCGTCGAATCAAATACCTATTTGGGTCGACCTAAATTAATTAAATTCGACGTTGATTCAGACGTCGAATTAAATGCGTCGAATTAAATGTAACAAACTGAATGATTTTTAAAATCCAACATGGAGGATGACGAGTCCAGGAACCGCCAGTCTCGATCCCTTTACCTTACATTTATGCTTGGTAGAATCAGAAGGCGCCGTCAATTGCTACAAACGACCGTCATACACTTACTCTCAAAACGAAGGCGCTTTTTAGGCATTTGTTTGCTTCTGTTGCTGACGCTGATCCAAAGAAACGATGTAGTGACACCAATTCGAACGTGTCGGCGACTGATAAGGAACAGTTTATGGTGGAACACTGTTTGGAATGACTACACAAACGCCAGATTAACGCCAGGGTAACTCGAGGAACATTCACTTATATTTTTAGTCGCATCAGACACCGACTGGAAAGAAAAACTGTCACTGAAGATCCTATATCTCCGGAATTGAGACTCGCCGTTTGTCTTTACAGGTTAGGAAGGGGCGATTACTATTATACCATTGCAGAAATGACAGGACGTGGTGTTTCAACCGTCTCTACCATCGTGCAAGAGGTTACACAAGCTATAGTCGACTGCATGTGGAGCGAGAATATTTCAAAGCACATGCCAAAATCGGAGGCAGATTTTAAGAACAAAATAATTGATATGGAAGAGTTATGGCAGTTCCCATGCTGTTGGGGAGCTTTTGATGGGTGTCACATTCCCATCAAGTGCCCCTCCGGGGGCCTGCAGTCTTGCAAGGAGTATCATAACTTTAAGAACTTTTACTCAACGGTTATAATGGGCATGGTCGACTCTCATTATAGATTTTTGTGGGTCAGTTCTGGCTATCCTGGAAATTCACATGATGCTATCATATTTAGGTCCACCGACTTATGGACAAGAATTCATGATGGCTACTTACCAAAGGTGGGAAAATCCATAAATGAAGTGATAGTACCACCACTGATTGTTGGGGACTCTGCGTTTCCTTTGTGTACGTGGCTCATGAAGCCATTTACGAATGCTGTCCTGACTCCACAGCAAAGGAACTTTAATTACAGGCTAAGATGGTGACTGAAGGAACTTACGGCCAGTTAAAGGGGAGGTGGCGAGTGTTGTTGAGAAAATGTGAAAGTGCAAGAGATCAGGTGCGCACAACAACGCTTGCATGTTTAGTTCTACATAACGTGTGCATTGACCAAGGGGACTCTATCTCGAAAACGCTTGATTTAACAATTGACCCAAACACTCAAGAAAGAAGACCTCGTGAGGAAATAAGGAAGCTGCTCCATATGACGAACTGTTAAACTGTGAAAGACACTTCCAGTGAAGCACAAAAAGTGAGGGAAGCCTTATGCAAAAAACTTTGGTCCGAGAAGAGCACTAGAGAAGTCTCTTAATTTGACAATTATGCTACAGATCTCATTAACCATATCCAACTATCCCCCCCCCCCCCCCCCATTCCAAAAATATCAGGCCTCCCTATCAACTGGCACAATGACAGAGAAAAAACAGCATCCACTTTTTCCAGATGCTCCTACTGTGGAAAATTTACATGTATGCTTGTGCACTTTTATACAAGCGTTATTGCTGCAAGTAATAACTGGCAACTGACTAACATCAAAAATTAACACTTTACTTGTTAGCTACATAAAGGACAGCTACAATGAACATTTTTGGCGAAGCTCTTTAATTACATTAAGTTGCGTTAGAGTTATGTTTCAAACCTGAACAAACAACGGCAGATATTGCTGTTACAGTCAGCTCTCTCTAAGACTGACACCATTGGGATCAGCACCAACTGTCTGTGTTACAGAGGTGTCTTCCTAAACAGAGTTTAGATACAGTAAAATGACTAAAAACGTTCTCAGGGGCCACCACCTACAACTGTAGTGTCCATCTCACATAAGTGTCTGTCTTGTAGAGGTGTAAGTTGAGAGAGGTGACTGTATAGCCATTCCGGCTCATCAAAGTTGCTTTATGCAAAAATTCCCATCAGAGTTTAAAAAATCAAGATAAATACACATTAAAATTAACAGATCCAGTCAGCCTTCCAATTGCTGCCCCACTTGTAATTGTGTAGCCATGGAACTTAATTCATTCCTGTAAAAAAAACTAAAATTGAATTATTTGATTGTCTGCCCTTGAGATAACAAAGAACCTATAGTGATAATGGATAAGATACAGGCCAAATGGGACAGCAAAAAGGAAAGAAAAAGTGGTCAAGCATTAATATAAATAATGAACAAGAACAACTTGCAGGAATAGCCCTAACAACTTTATTGCTACCTGCATTACTACAATATAGTCAAACTGGATGTGAGCCAATTTCGACCAGACACTAACACAATACATTGCCGTGAAATTGCATCACAATAATGTTTTCTTTTTAAAATAAATCACATTGACGTTGATTATGTTACAGTTCTTAATGGGGTAAAGTTAACCATAGAAAGGGCATTTACAGCTCCTGACTGTTTTTTAATGTCATAAAAAAATGAATAAGAAAATCATAAGAAAATGAATTGACATTTCCAGAGAGGTTTACAGTGGCTGATAAGTGGGAGGACTTTCGCCTCGAACTAATGGCATGGTCGGACCTGGTGAATATGAACGGTTGGCTAACTGTTACATGGGGGAAGGGGATCTGGAGGAAACACCCATCATTGTGGACTGATTCATCATATCTGAATTAAATTCTCCTTGCCACGTGTTACTAAAACCTTGTATATTCCTGGAGGGATCACCCCCAAATGGTGGATCTGTTTCCCAGGTACCACGATACATAGATGAGGATTGGGGGTTCATTTGACTACTACATACTACATTGGAATTTGAGTTTCGCAAAATCTGTAAAATTGACATTTCTTGCTTCCCGGATTGTTCCATTTCTGATCTCAATACCTCTATTAAGTCTTTAGCAGGATCATTCTTTACAACATCTTTCATAAGACTGAGAACTTCTAATGTAGTACTACTAACATCCGCTTTCTTCTTTATTTTTTTCTGCCCTGACTTTATGGGAACAAACATTTTGTACTTGTGCTGGAATCAGTTTCGTCGTCAGGCTCTGAGGATGAACTTATATTGGCGGAGCACTTGCCAAGCCGAAGGCCTGGCTGTGCAGCTCCATACTCATAGAACCTATGCCGTTCATTTTTCATGGTCATGGCTAGCGGAATGTTTCGCTACTCAAGACAAGGATACTAACTAAGGGATACTCAGAAGCCGCTTTAGTGGAAAAAGACGAACTTTCAGGGATAAAATCTTGTTTCGAGGAACTTCATGTATTACGTTTTTATCAATGCGGGAGATGTTTGTTTTCTTCGGATTTCAGAACCAGAAGCGGAGATTTGAATTTGCATGCAAGCGAGGTAGTAAAGGTAAAACAGATTACAGTTTTCGATGAGAATTTATGTTGATATCAATCTGTAAGTGACTTTTTATTGCTGTTATTGTTAGTTTTGGAGAATTGATTTTAAAACGTGCTTGAATTCAGTTGTATCGATCTCTTGAATTTCATCGAAGAAAGCTTGAACTCGATGAGCTATAATTAAATGGTACGCGTTTTGCTTTTAAACGTAAACTAATGGAGATTTCAATAATTTTTTTCGAAAGAAGATTGTTGTCCATTTTTATGTGTTTGTTCATTCATTAAATAGATTTAAAAGCGATTTTATATAAACAAAACAAGACTGATTTTATAGCACAGTTCTATCTTCACCCGCATCGCCTTATGCAAATGTGTTTGTGTATTTTTGCAAGTTTCTCAAGCAATTTTTGACAAACAAAAACTGCATTTTATTCGAAAGGTAGTGGTACTAGTTATTCTAGATAGAGAATAGTTGTTTTTGTGAACTTTTGTACGGTCTATAAAAATGTACTGTGCAGACGTCGGTCGCGTAATACTGTTTTTGAGAATTGCTAAAATTGAAAATAGCCCGTTCGTCAATCTTAATTCTTCTGCTTCCAACCTTTCACCTTAGTTAAGCTTGTTCAAAGTGCGACGCTTGTAGGCTTGGGCTATCTATATATATTATCATTGGTACCCCTTTCTACCCCCTCTAAAGATAAGGGTTCCACCGCATGCTCAGGTTGACAAGAATCCCTCGTCCTGACAACAGGAAAAAGCTGGTTAAACCATTCCCCTAATTCTCGCTCCTCCTGAAAACGTTCAATGCCAGTGGCTGTTTTAATTGTCATGGCTGCCTGCTTACATATGTTCACGCATTTTTTAAATTTGGTTCTGAGTTGGGTGACTGAAAATGTGAGATTCTCACCCCTAGGATATGTCCTTTTTTAAGCTCTGGTAAAATGGCCTTATAAATTTCTCCATTTGTCTGGTGCTTTGTGTTAACAAAAATTAATTTTTGTTTGTAACGACTGTTGTTAACAACAATATCAATTAGGTCATTGACAGCTGCCTTGCTCCAGTTACTTTTTCTTCCCGCCTTTAATTTTCTTGCACTTGCCCTTTTTACAAAACAGAGCTAGTGATTGTTCATAATCTTCATCTTCTTCCCTGTCATCAGCCTCTCATCATTCGTAAATTGTACATATGATATACTCCAAGTTCTAAACAGATGCAAAAGTACCAAGATTATAATGCATCAGTCAATTCCAGCAGCAATTTCAGCCCCTCCCCCCTCCGGGCATTCGGCACTTAAGAAACGAGAAGGAACTGGGCCGAGTGAACTTTCGCAACGACTTCTGGGACTGTTACTGGGGACAGAGAGAAAAGACGCGTCCCCTGTAATGATCCCAGAAGTCATTGCGAAAGTGCACTCGACCCACTTTCCTTCTCGTTTCTAAAGTGGCGAATTAGCATTTTTATTTTTTTCATGATAAATTACCCAGGGTGGGGACATTTAAGCTGTGCACATGCCCTGAGGTTGAGACAAAGGAAGCAGGCAAGTGACATCTATCGAGACCGCTGTATCTTTTTTTGATTTACTGCACACAAAAAAGTTCCACTTTCCAGTATTTTTAAGTGTTCGACAGTGAAGGTCTACCGTTTTGATTTCTATTAATTTTGCTTTCAGGCCCATTCATTCATAGTTCCAATAAGAAGATCACTTCACTGACATTTGCAAACTGAACAATATACTCTGACTAGGTACATGTAATAAGACTTTATTTCGGTCTGCAGTTTTGAATGCAAAATAATAAGCATTCACGATGATCGTTGCCGATCAGGATATAGTGATAAAGACCCAAGTTGTCGCTTTTAGTTAAAGAAAACATACTTTCAAAAACATCAACAAGTTTCTCAAGTCTTGGACAAAGCAATCCTGTACAAAATCTTTGTCTTTTCCAGTCTTTCATGTTTGAAAATTGAGGGTACGAAACCACGTGGGTGTCAAATGCCCACGGGTCACTCCGGGGTAGGCAGATGCCCGACCCCCGGTTGCGATTAAATTTGCAACGTGAGCGAATACATGGCTATAACACCAGAAGCCGTGATTTGCTGCGCCCTCCCTTCGCAAAAACTACTAAATACCAAGGTAGCTTCAGAATAAACGGTGCTCGGACCTACAACACCCTACCGAGAATCATTAGACAAGTAGAGACGCTTAGCGAATTTAAAATCAAGCTAAAGCGCCATTTTAAACAGTAACGCCTGCGATACATGTTGCCTCTGTAACTTAACTAATTTTTCTAGTTTTAATCTTTTAATGTCTTTGTTTCTGTGTTGTGTCAGGGCTCCATTTAAACTAGCTCTGCTAAATTGGATGCCCCTGGATAAATAAATAAATAAATAATGCCCCGTGTATGCCAAGGAGGGGGGGGGGGGTGGGGGTGGGGGGGGTGGAGGAGAGAGGGGGGAGGGGGGATGGGGTGGATGGGCACTGCTGGAATATTTGACTGATGCATAACCTAATTATACAGATTATATTGTAATTAACCTGAGATTACAAACCGTACCATGTACTTACTATATTAAACGTCTGACATATTACTTACGTCGGATATCCTAGTTTATACATGCATTTTTACAGCCAGCACAATGTCCGAATAAAAGTAATTTCTGTGCATGCTTCAAACGTCTTCAATTTGTGTTAAAAAGTACTTACAAATATAGCAACTCTTCCAGTCTATCAATCGTACCTTCGTTTACATACCTTTTTAAAGAAGATTTAGAAGTAGAACTTTCATCTCTTGTATTCTGGTCTGGTCGAGAAACGTCAGAGATGTCGTCATCAGCTGCACTTCGGTTTGTTGCTGTCTGTTTCTCTTTGTAGCACTGTTCACAGTACGCTACTGATTTTCCCATAACCCAACCTGGAGAATCTTCATCGCTTTCAAATGTCGAACACTGGTTACAAAAAGGATTTGAACATAAAAGACAACGGTATCCTGTGTCACGAAAACATGAAGAACACATTTCCTTTTGCTTCGTTGCCGCCATTTTGAACCCAGCGCGCGTAAAAATGCGCATGACAAGTAGCTTGAAAGTGTTGGATTGTGTGTATGAAATAATTTGAAATAATTTAAAATAATTTATGCATTTGATTCGACACATGTGAAGTTCGACGTTTGAATCGGAGTCGCACTTCAGTCGTTTTATGCGACCGGACCGGTCGAATTTAATACTTGGGTCGACCCAAATCAAATTCGTCGAATTCAATTGATTCAAACGTCGAAACTTCCATGCGTCGAATCGAACGATTTGATTCGACGCATGAAAGATTCGACGTTTGAACTGGGCCTAAGAATAATCATCATCATAATCATCATCATTATCATCATCATCATCTTGTTCTTCTTCTTTTTTTTTCCTCCTCCTCCTCCTCATTTGCCGTCTTTCATTTCATTTTGCGTCATATCATTTTCATATAGAGCCATTCACTGGAAGAGCCCTTCAAGCCGTGTTTCGCATCCAGGTCAGCACAGTAGTGAGTAGTGTATCAAGAGAATCGAAGCATGTCTTCCCTGCTAAATTTTGATTTCAAAACATACACCCCATGGCAAACAAAACTAGTCGAACCTGCTTAAACCTCGTTATGGTTTGTTCTCTCTTCACGGAATCACTTGATATTTTCCGTTCCTTTTCCTCGCGGTATCTTTGCATACGCTATTCTACTCAGTTATGACAATTTTTCTTGAAACAGCTGTACTTGGTCTTTACTCTCTTGACTTGTGTGCATTTTAATGGCTGTCTAACGACAAAATCTCTTTTGCGTTTGGTTTCGTTTTGCTTTAATGGTAACGATATAGTTGTATAACACAAAGTGTATGTGTGGAAAGATCTAGATCTCATTAAATGTGTATCGTTATATCTGAAATGAGTGTCTTAATCTTTCTGTGAGCGAGTTTGCGCTGTCGCAATATCTAACAGTAATGTAACTAAGGGAACTGGTTAGGGGCTAAATCGAGGTTTAGACGAGACCGATTGGAAGCTTAGCGAAGTCTATATGTAAACTGTATATTTGAACGCGGACGAGTCCACAAGATTACGTTTAGATCATTTTTTTTCATGCATTTTACGTAAACATCGCAGGTGTACAGGTATGTACAATTATTTTATATCGGTCACATTTGTTGGAACAGTGAACGCTTTCTTCCCTTATTTCCCCTGCAATGTTGATGTTCAAGATGCTAGAGTAAAAAACAGTAATGCGAACGCAACATTGGGGAGAGAGGAGCAACATTGGGGGGTGGAGAGAGAGGAGATGGCCCGCACGTGCTCTACATTTCTGAACTGACAAATCTGGGCTCTTCGTGAAGTGTTTCAAGTGTTACATATTGCTAAAAATATGGCTGACACAAACAAGGTTAAGGTGGCTCACGGCAGATTCCAGTAATTTCCAGTGCTTACACTTTAATGGATCAATACTACCACTCTTTATCAGCTAGTGCTATAATAATGATATCAAACAAGCAGGTTATACCGTTTGTTTAATTTGTATCAAACAAACAGGTGATATAATGTGACTATGGTAACCTGTTATGTCATGACGATGATGATAGATTGTTTGAAAATGACTCTCGCAGCATCAACTGATAAGGAATTGTAGTGTTGATCCATGAAAAGTGGAAATTGTGGAAAATGCTGGGAGCTATTGCGAGCCACCACAAGACATAAAAATAGCTGGTCCAAATACAGCCAACCAAAATGGACCAATAGACTCGCTCTTATTGATCATGCTACATGTACAATATCATATATAGAACGATGAGAATGATGTTAAAACCAGTGCAGTTTGCATGATATGTGGTCTAATTGGCTAAATAGAGCTGACGTGGCAAAAAAAGAAGATGTACTCGGGAAACAACATTGCAAAACTTCCAATTTAAACTCCTCCATAGAAGAATAGCCACCAATAGTTATTTGTTTAAAATTGGTATTATACAAAGTGACCTTTGTTCCTTCTGCAGGGAAAATTCGGAAACTCTTGTTCACTTATTTTGGGAATGTCCAAATGTACATAGCTTTTGGAACGAAGTTAAAGATTGGATTTATAGCCATCCTTGCTTCTCAACCGAAAACTTCTCATTTCTTGTTTGCTTGGGCTTAGTTGAAAATACTTCAAACCTTCTCTTTCACCACTTTCTCCTTATTGCTAGATACCACATATACTGGTCTAAATCAATGCACTTTATCCCATTCCGAGAACTTTATATTCGAAATATTCACTTATGTTTGGATGTTGAGAAGCGTTATGCTGTTAAAAATGGGACCATAAATAAATTCAACAGGAAGTGGGGAGCCTTTACTCGCGACAGTAATCTGTAGTTTTTCTTAGCTATGTGAGTCTGGTGGCCTTCGAGAACAGTCTATTTACTTTTCTTTATTTTTTCCTATACCATGTATCAGCATGTATCTAAACTTGTCATTTTTTTTAATAACTTTGTGTTTCCATTAGCTACAAACATTTTTGAAGTGGACAATTTAATGTATATGATATATAGTTTGAAAGAAAACTGTAAAATATCTTCTATAAGGTGTCATAACTAACGAATGTATTTAACGTGTGTGTATGCGTTTCTGTAAACGTTAATTTTAATTTTTTTTGTTACCAATTAATAACTGTACTATTAATAAATAAGTGTAGTCTGTAGTGTTAATATGTTATAAGTGGGAAATGTAAGCGTATCGTAAGCATTGTATTAGTGTTATAGCTAAAACATGTAATGAGCAGTGTAACACAGCAATAAAAAAAATCTACATTATTGGTACCAGCTTATAAGTTTTGTGAGAAACTACATGTTTGTATACTTTCTGATCACCCAAGGTCAAAAGTGACATGCTACAGTATGGGCCACTGTGTTGCTAGAGCACAGCCCAACATTGCGAAATTTAACCTTTGCGCGACCAGGAAATCTTTGTTTTCGCAACAAAGTTACATGTATATACTGAGTACCCCAGATTCCAAGTGTTTGGAGATTTCGGGCTCCCAACTATTTTTCTTAGAGCACAGCCTCGGTTGTCTAATACATGTACAGGGATGTATGTAGTCAAAGTTTATATATATATTTTTAATCTAAATGGTGACTATTTCCTTTAATTCTTAGAAAGCTGACAAAACTACAGTACTATAAAGTAATGAAAAAGATGTGCATGTAGAATGGTCTGTGCCAGAGGTACAGTACATGTATACTTGCAGCAACAGAACTTGTTGATTAACTTTATTTTGTCTAACCCCCAGTCGGCCAGTCTGATTACACTGTTTTGTAAGTTACAATGCATTGCATCACCATGGGAATTCCTCTTGATTTCTAACATCAATATTACTAACTTCTGCTTATGGACTCCACCTGTCTCTTTGAGGATACAGTAGATTCCGTAGTCATGGTTTCATTAGCACACAACTCCCTTTTAAAGGCCCAGTTTCACCCAAAATGCATTGCGCGCCCAATGCCTCGACGATTGAATTTAATGCAGTCGAAAATTCCCGAAAGAGCAAATCACGAGCGAGCTCGTCATTTGAAAACAAAAACAAACGACCGCAAAGCCGAATGGGTGATACTGGGCCTTTCACCCAGTGTAGACTTTAAACTATGCAGGGGTTGCGCGACTCTGTGTTGTGTAAATACATGTACATGTACAGCAGCATAATTTGCACTGGACTAATGTCTTGCATGTATAATTATGATAGACATCGAATATAAAGCAGTTGGTTTCAAATGAAACTGTGATAGTGAATTGTGTGAGTGAAACAAAATGTTAGTGTTATCAGTCACGCTGATAAAGTAAATTGCTACCATAAAAGAATAAAAAGGTATTTTTTTTAGTGTTAGCCCTCAAAAACATCAGCCTTAATTTACTTTATCAACAATTCAGTTGATCAAACTACATGTAATCTACACGTAAACAATGAAACAACTGACATTATTCTTCTAACAAAATTTTTTTCTAATTACAAAACAGAACAACAGGGTACACTGTAGAAGATGCATGTACATGTACATGTAGTGATGATGATTGCAGTGACACTTTGCATGACAACACTCAAGTAAGTAATGTATGTTGTTATGAATTAATCCCTGAATAAATAACTACATTGTACATTATTACCAGCAGGAACACTGGGAAACTAACACACTTTAAAAAAAGTAAAACAGGAAAACTCATTTATAAATTTTTGAGAGCTTGAGCATTTGCACTCACTTGTGGAAACGTTTTGTCACTGACTTGCTGATATTTGAAGTCCTGGGTCAATCAGTTTTTACTTCCCAAGTTATTCAAGTGTTACATGTACCTTTACCCTTGCAGTGCCTCGTTGCACATTATATTAGAAGTAAATGAGTACTGCCACATTACCAGACAACATGAAGAGGCTTATTTGTGATAATGGCATTCCAACCAGAGGAGTAACAGCGTATTTTAATCTAGAGTTTGCAGAATTCCTCTGGCTTTTGTTTTATTATTTTCATCATAAAATTATGATGCTCTATTTTTTTTTAACTTAATGATAACCAATATGACTCCCTGTACATAGATTAATTCCTTGTGAAAACACTTACCCTATACTGCCAGTCAAAAATTATTATTTTTCTGGTTCATAATTTATAGACTGAGGACAAAACCAAGGATAACAAACAACCTGATGCTGTTGAAACAGAATCTAGTAAGTTAACACATTTATAATGGAATTGATATTTGTGGTGATTAGATACAGGGAATTCAGGTTGAGGCTTTCGATGCGTTTGTTGAAAAAGCTGATTTATCGTATTGCATGGGTACCCGTTACAAGGCAGGTTGTAAAACAAGAGCGGTGGCTCTTCAAGGCTGTGCTCTGAGAAAGATTACAGGGAACCGAAAGCTCTGAACCTGTGAAAACCAGGGTGCCCAGCATTATGAGTTTTACAATGTATGCAAAAACATAGATTTCCTAGTTGCATCAGGGCAAAAGTAAGTTGCCAAGAAACACCAGGCACTGCTAGAGCAAAGCCCTGCTCTTGTATATCACAAAACCTTAAGTTTTCGACCTACAGTGTGTACAGTGTAGGACATGGCTACATTTTCCAAAATTTTGAAAAGCTAGTGTGAGACTAGTTGGTTTCATGGAGGTCTCCAACTCATTGTTTAAAATATAAAAAAAATGCATTCTGACTTGCCTGCATTATTTTGTTTCCTTTCAGATTTCACTATCCTATGCATCAATAACTGCATTTTTTTGGAAGGCCAAGAAACTTAGTGATGTAAAGTAATGAATTTATATGTATGACAAATACAATCTACATATGGAAATATTATTGAAATAAATTTTATAATACATGTTAGGCTAAGGCAAACATTAATGTTACAGATTATTACATGTGATTATTTTTTTGGAATCCAATCAAGATAAGTAAATATTAAGTGAGAATTTATTTGAAAAATGCCATACAGTATTGTAGTGCTATTTTCGTGAAAGTACAAACGAATTTTTTATTGTCCTATTTAACGTCTTTAATTTTTTTATAGAATTATTTCCCATGTATCAGACCATTATGTGTGTTGTATTTTAGGTTTTCGACAGCATTTAGGTTTTATTTATCAGAATTTTTATACATTTTTATTAAATTATAGAGATTTAGAGAACAAAATTATTATAAAGAATTATTAGATTTACCTTCTACAACAATCATTATTTGGAGTCGTAGATAGGATTTTTATGCAGTTTTTCTCTCTGAGATTGTCTTTGATTGGTTTCTTTGGACAGCTTACACGTAATCGTATATGAAAATTTAACACATTGAAATATATCTTAATGAACACCTTCATGTAACTTTGTTAAAATTTGATTGTACTGTATAACGAGACTTGAGCTATGTTCACACTTGGTGCGCAAGCACCAGTGCCTTGGTACTGGCACAGAATGGTGTTGTGTTTACACACTGGGCACCCATCAGACACCATTTTCAAAAATAAGCATAGCAGGGAGTTACATTGTATATTATGGGTATGTAAAGCAGTGGATTGAGGGTCAAGTGCTTCTAAAGCAACAAAATATGCATTTACACAGAGCCTGTGCTCACTTAAGTGCCCGATAATAAATTCTCAGGTGCCAAGTGTGAACTGAGCCGTACTGAAGACCTTTTAATTTCACTTTATACAATGTATGACTCTGGTGTTTAAAATCTTACATTTTAAAACACTTACATTCCGCTGCCATTAGTTTTATTTGAACTTCAGAGTTATTAAATAAATGGAAGTAAAGTTGTTCAATCCTTTTGTTTGACTGTAGCAAAATTTTTCTTTCTACAGCTAGATTTTATTGAGAGTAATGTAGACATTTGCAAGAATTTAATATATATTTGCAATAAAATTTTAGAAATTTACAGACATTATATGAACTTCTCTGTGGCATTTGTGTGGTTTATTTGTGGACATTTTACTAACATTTTATGCAATGTTCCGCTTACTTTTTACAGATATTTTAGTGAGATTTTATACTATGCATTCTTGACGCGTTCCTTTTATACACGCTGATTTTACAGAGAAAATGTGGACATTTTGCATATATTTAGTGCGATAAAATACACACATTTTACAAGCACTGTATGTACTTTTCTGTGACATTTTGTGTAGTTTTTTTGTTTACATTTTACAAACATTTCATTCAGTTTTTTTGACTCACGTTTTACAGAGATAATAAGGAGATTTTATGTTTACTGGTTTACAGAGATTTTTCTCGTGCCATTTTTACAGAGAAAGTAGAAAGATTTTACAGAGAATTGTTGTTTGTAGCATAAAATCTCTGTAAATTTTACACAAAATTTACAAGAAAAACATCAAGATTACATACATATGTTATGCGATCTTAGTGCAGAAAATGTGCTGTATTTTACAAACTTTTTACGAAGGTACAAAATCTCTGGAAATGTGCACGTTTACAGAGTTCGTAATTTACAAAGGAAATGTAGACATTTTACAGAGATTTAACTAACTTTAGTGAAGTCTGTAAGTGGTTCAAGTTTTCCAGTGACTGGTCAGAGAAGAACCTAAGAACAAGTCATCTTCGTCTTAGTTTGATCAATCGACAGGTTCCGACCTGACAAAAGTCTGGTGACAGCAAACAACAGAACCGTGTTTACATCCGGGCTCCTCAACATGTCAAATGTTTACGGTTTTGCCATCCTCATTGGTTTTCCTCGATTCTTGCATGGCGAGAAGGTCCTGGGAAAGAAGTTAGGTCTTACGGCAGCCCATCGAGAGAAACACGGATCATTTGTAAGTGAATCAAACTGCTCCGTACAACGGCCCATTAAGTGTATTATCCAGTCGGCAATTTAGAATTTAAATCATAGTTTTAAACGATTAGCAAACGTACTAAGGCCCGGTTCAAATGTCGAATCTTTCATGCGTCGAATCAAATACCTATTTGGGTCGACCTAAATTAATTAAATTCGACGTTGATTCAGACGTCGAATTAAATGCGTCGAATTAAATGTAACAAACTGAATGATTTTTAAAATCCAACATGGAGGATGACGAGTCCAGGAACCGCCAGTCTCGATCCCTTTACCTTACATTTATGCTTGGTAGAATCAGAAGGCGCCGTCAATTGCTACAAACGACCGTCATACACTTACTCTCAAAACGAAGGCGCTTTTTAGGCATTTGTTTGCTTCTGTTGCTGACGCTGATCCAAAGAAACGATGTAGTGACACCAATTCGAACGTGTCGGCGACTGATAAGGAACAGTTTATGGTGGAACACTGTTTGGAATGACTACACAAACGCCAGATTAACGCCAGGGTAACTCGAGGAACATTCACTTATATTTTTAGTCGCATCAGACACCGACTGGAAAGAAAAACTGTCACTGAAGATCCTATATCTCCGGAATTGAGACTCGCCGTTTGTCTTTACAGGTTAGGAAGGGGCGATTACTATTATACCATTGCAGAAATGACAGGACGTGGTGTTTCAACCGTCTCTACCATCGTGCAAGAGGTTACACAAGCTATAGTCGACTGCATGTGGAGCGAGAATATTTCAAAGCACATGCCAAAATCGGAGGCAGATTTTAAGAACAAAATAATTGATATGGAAGAGTTATGGCAGTTCCCATGCTGTTGGGGAGCTTTTGATGGGTGTCACATTCCCATCAAGTGCCCCTCCGGGGGCCTGCAGTCTTGCAAGGAGTATCATAACTTTAAGAACTTTTACTCAACGGTTATAATGGGCATGGTCGACTCTCATTATAGATTTTTGTGGGTCAGTTCTGGCTATCCTGGAAATTCACATGATGCTATCATATTTAGGTCCACCGACTTATGGACAAGAATTCATGATGGCTACTTACCAAAGGTGGGAAAATCCATAAATGAAGTGATAGTACCACCACTGATTGTTGGGGACTCTGCGTTTCCTTTGTGTACGTGGCTCATGAAGCCATTTACGAATGCTGTCCTGACTCCACAGCAAAGGAACTTTAATTACAGGCTAAGATGGTGACTGAAGGAACTTACGGCCAGTTAAAGGGGAGGTGGCGAGTGTTGTTGAGAAAATGTGAAAGTGCAAGAGATCAGGTGCGCACAACAACGCTTGCATGTTTAGTTCTACATAACGTGTGCATTGACCAAGGGGACTCTATCTCGAAAACGCTTGATTTAACAATTGACCCAAACACTCAAGAAAGAAGACCTCGTGAGGAAATAAGGAAGCTGCTCCATATGACGAACTGTTAAACTGTGAAAGACACTTCCAGTGAAGCACAAAAAGTGAGGGAAGCCTTATGCAAAAAACTTTGGTCCGAGAAGAGCACTAGAGAAGTCTCTTAATTTGACAATTATGCTACAGATCTCATTAACCATATCCAACTATCCCCCCCCCCCCATTCCAAAAATATCAGGCCTCCCTATCAACTGGCACAATGACAGAGAAAAAACAGCATCCACTTTTTCCAGATGCTCCTACTGTGGAAAATTTACATGTATGCTTGTGCACTTTTATACAAGCGTTATTGCTGCAAGTAATAACTGGCAACTGACTAACATCAAAAATTAACACTTTACTTGTTAGCTACATAAAGGACAGCTACAATGAACATTTTTGGCGAAGCTCTTTAATTACATTAAGTTGCGTTAGAGTTATGTTTCAAACCTGAACAAACAACGGCAGATATTGCTGTTACAGTCAGCTCTCTCTAAGACTGACACCATTGGGATCAGCACCAACTGTCTGTGTTACAGAGGTGTCTTCCTAAACAGAGCATGAGGACCCTCACAGGGTTTTTTTTGGACACCGCATGACGCTAGAGTTGCTAAGGACGCTTCGCCTAAAGGGATTATCGAGAAATTTCCCACTGTGAGAACTGACAAATTTGTTCACTCCTTTGAACCAATCATGAAGTTAAGTAATTTGATGAGGTGTCGCCTTTGTCAACGCTATCGGTCATCGAAAGGTTATTAAATTATAAAAAGGTCGGGCAATGATAACTTGAGAGTGAACATATGTAAGTGAATCATGTGTTTCTAGACCCGGTAAGTCATTAACGTTCCGTGGAAGCCATCAGTTCGCTCGCACGTGCCAAATATTTTAACTGAGAGATTTTGTTGCACACAGATTGCGGTCTGAATGAAAACAAATTGTTCGTGGCATTCCCCTTTCCTCACATCTGGTCGTCCCGAAACATGCAGGCACGGTATCAATTTCTTGCCCGGCCAAAGATATTAAAATATCGTGGGCGTGCTCAGAACAACTTAATTTCGGCCAGGCTTACAGATTTTCGTTAACAAAGAAAATCGCTGTACGAGACAAATTATTTTAAACATACTTCATCATCGGGTGCGATCGATATACATATTTCCGGAATCTAGCCTCAGGCTACAGCTGGATAACGCTATACATTGAAAAAAGTCACTATTCAGTGGAACCATTTGTGCTATTCAGTTGATAACGTTATTCACTCTTCCTGGTGTTTGATATCCCAAATTGCAAGGCAATTTGTTCATTCCATGTCCTGGTGGGCTTCAAATTGCGCAAATTATATACAAAGTGCTCGTTTCTATTACACGTAGATAGGAGTCGTGACTCGTGTTTGTCATCACTGTACATGTAATGTACATCAAAACTTGCGTTATTTTTGGAGTCCAAATAAGCTTATAATCTTATTACCGTCCTTTGTTGATCCAGTTAATTTTTTATCATTGTTTTGCGATAAGCCGCTGCCCATTCGAATTTGTTATTTCGGAGTATGGAATCGCGGGCACACACGTAAGCCGCAGGGGGACCGAGTGGCGATCGCAGCATAGTAGAGCTTTATATTAAGCGGGAATTGAGAGGAAAGCGCGCGCTTCGAAAGAGTGACCATACAACGATACTTTCCTGAAAATCCAATCGAAGAAATACGTAGGATCGACCTAATGCGACACGAAAAACTAACAAACAAAAGGAAACGGTTGTTGTGGGCTGCAAATGAACGGGAGACGAGAGA
The DNA here is from genome assembly GCA_022457155.1 of Cladopsammia gracilis. Lineage (NCBI taxonomy): Eukaryota > Metazoa > Cnidaria > Anthozoa > Scleractinia > Dendrophylliidae > Cladopsammia > Cladopsammia gracilis. The sequence continues at coordinate 1,345,242 of JAJGOT010000045.1, read as the reverse complement.
AATTGGAAAACAAAATTGGTTCGTATTTATTTTGGCAAATGGAAGGAATTAGCCGAACAGCATAATAAAAGAAGGACCCTGGACAGAACCAAGGACCAAGGTACGACTCTCTTAGAGTAAAAATAGAAGAAGTTAGGTATCGAAGAAGAGAAATTGGCTGGAAGGCGACATTATTAAGTCCACGCTGAACATAAACATGGCTAACATGATCTTGCAGTGTTCATCACGAGGGCATTAGTCCGGGGGGGTGTCATTTCATTTATTCCTTATTTTTTAAAACGAAATGGGAAAATCTATACACATTGTTAGACCGGAAGGCACAACATACCCATTATTTGACAAAAATTGCCAAATGCTACACCTAAAAAAAATGACCCCCATACCAATATACAAGCTCTAAACACAGAGGGGAAATTTCTACTTTTATTTTTACTGTTTCTTTATTTCCTCCAGCAAAGAAGTGCACTGTTAACCATTGATGGTGGCTCACATTGTTTCCAAAGTACTGAATAGTGCCATCTGTAGCAAAGCCAGTGATGTTGATTCCCTTTGCAAAATCTTATATCGAGTAGATATGTTAAACCAATAATATTTAGGATAAAATTGAACTACAACAGCAACATATAAAGCAATAAATTCCACTTTTACTAAATTATGCCAATGCTCAAAAGTGCTTGGATGCCAATCCTGCAAATAAACCAACAACAACAAGAGTTATGGAATCACTGACTTCTGTGATATGTACAGTTGCTGCTTGGGAAAATGGTCATAGCTGTTAGTGTACTAAAAAAAATCACCCTTTAAAGGGGGCTATTACTGGCCTGAAAATTTGTGATGAGACTTAATGGTCAGTTTACTTTAAACAAGAAACTTAAGGGAACTTTAAACTGTTTTCTCCTGTTTTTACTCCTGATAGAGTGGAAACTTGATCATATACTTGGTATACCCTAAGCTATAGCTTATTTTGAAGCTCTAAATGCATAGAATAACAGAAGCACTCATGTGTTCTAGTACACAAAAAAGTGCAAAAAGTTGTAGGGGTGGTCAACCATATCACAGATATCAGAGGAGTACACTTTTATTATCTCAATGAACAGATCTTTCCAAGACCACTTAAGTACTAATCATGCAGCCAGCTAGTTGCACTTAATATTATTGTCCATCTGAACTGGCGGGTGGCCCGCCTCATACAGTTCGACCTAACACAAAAGTACTAATCATGCAGCCAGCTTGCACTTAATATTACTGTCCATCTGAACTGGCGGGTGGCACGCCTCATACAGTTCAATGTAACATAAAAGTACTAATCATCCAGCCAGCTTGCACTTAATAATATTACTGTCCATCTGAACTGGCGGGTGGCACGCCTCATACAGTTCAATGTAACATATAAAAGTACTGATCATGCATCAAAATGTAACATGCATTTGCTAAGTTCAATGTAACATAAAAGTACTAAACATGCAGCCAACAGGCACTTAATATTACTGTCCATCTGAACTGGCGGGTGGCACGCCTCATACAGTTCAATGTAACATAAAAGTACTAATCATGCAGCCAGCTTGCACTTAATATTACTGTCCATCTGAACTGGCGGGTGGCACGCCTCATACAGTTCGATGTAACATATAAAAGTACTGATCATGCATCAAAATGTAACATGCATTTGCTAAGTTCAATGTAACATAAAAGTACTAAACATGCAGCCAACAGGCACTTAATATTACTGTCCATCTGAACTGGCGGGTGGCACGCCTCATACAGTTCAATGTAACATAAAAGTACTAAACATGCAGCCAGCATGCACTTAATATTACTGTCCATCTTAACTGGCGGGTGGCACGCCTCATACAGTTCAATGTAACATAAAAGTACTAAACATGCAGCCAGCATGCACTTAATATTACTGTCCATCTGAACTGGCAGGTGGCACGCCTCATACAGTTCAATGTAACATAAAAGTACTAAACATGCAGCCAGCATGCACTTAATATTACTGTCCATCTGAACTGGCGGGTGGCACGCCTCATACAGTTCAATGTAACATAAAAGTACTAATCATGCATCAAAATGTAACATGCATTTACTAAGTTCAATGTAACATAAAAGTACTAAACATGCAGCCAGCATGCACTTAATATTACTGTCCATCTGAACTGGCGGGTGGCACGCCTCATATAGTTCGATGTAACATATAAAAGTACTGATCATGCAGCCAGCTTGCACTTAATTATTATTGTCCATCTGAACTGGCAGGTGGCACGCCTCATACAGTTCAATGTAACATAAAAAAAGTACTAATCATGCAGCCAGCTTGCACTTAATTATTATTGTCCATCTGAACTGGCGGGTGGCACGCCTCATACAGTTCGATGTAACATAGAAGTACTAATCATGCATCAAAATGTAACAAGCATTTGCTAAGGCCTATAGTGAATCATATTGCGTGAGCTATCAACACATCCATTGTTTTATATTGCATAATTGGCCGGTTTAGTTGACCGAAGATCGAGTATCTAAGGCTTGAGGGTTCTCATGAGTTTGATGTCAAAATTTCATTGAAATAAAATTAAGACCTTAAAGGGAGGGTTTCACGGTTCGGCGCATGTGCAAGCTATGACGTAACTCATTGTTTAGGCCAATTGGAAGCGAGTAGATAACTCTGGCAGGAAATTTGCCCATGAAAATGTCGCAGTCATTTAGCTGATTGAATGGATGATTATACACAGCCATGTGCGCCATTAAAGCCACCAGAGCGTAGAATACATCCTACGGGTCAAAGGTTTAATTCAGTGTTGACTGTTGGTGCGATCCGTTGTAATTTTCTGTGAATTTTGGTCATCCTTTGCTTTGTTTGGACTAAATTATAATATGTGATTATTGAAGTTAATATGAGTGGTTTTTTAACTGATCAAATTGGTAAGATAGCGAATAAAGCATTTTAATCTGTGCACATGCGCTGAACCGTGAAACAAGTTATTAATCAGGGGCCCACTATAGTGGTTCTCAGGCAGGAAAGGGTTAATAAAAATGTCAGTGTCTTGAAATCAGTTGGTCAAAAGCCAAAACAAAAATAATTATCGCCCATGAGTAACAAATTAGTGAGAAGGCTGTGGTTAGAAACCCTACGTATTTAAAGGGGCTTTGTCGCCATTTTTAGTATTACTTTAAAAAGTCAAAATACATCTATATTTCAGTGAAAATCCTAAAAAAAGGATCCAGTTTTGTTAAAAAATTTTCTACCAGTGCTGTAAGAGTAAAAATTAGTGTCTTGGCCTGCAAATGGCCAGGATGGAAATGGATAGCATCTAGAAAAAATTGGGCACATTTTTCCAAGCTTATCACCTCTGTCTTAACATATATTAATTATGGTCAATTTTCTCTTCGAAAATTCACTTGATATCTTCCTCTTAGTGTTCTATAAGCATTCTGTGTACAACAAAGGTACTTAGTTTTAATTTGGGCAGTTTTGACCCAAAAACCTCAAAATCACCATCACATAGCTCCTTTAAGTCAGCCCACTGCCAATGTTAGTGAAATCAGTCTGAAAACAAATGCATAACCCAAACCTTTATGTAGATGGCCATGCTTGCAAATTAGAAAAGAATGGTGAAAGAAAAAAAAGGGTGTACCCACATGCCTGATACCATTAACATTAACTGAATGCTAAATTTTCATGACGTTTCTGCAAAAAGATACTTTGATATAGTGGTTTTCAATTGTGTGTCGAAAGTAATTTTGAAATAAATTGATTTTGCATTGACACACTTTGTTATTGGCTCTGAAATCTTAAGCCACTTTCCTAACCAATCAGAAGTAAAACCAGTTGCAACTTTTTTGCACACGTTTTTCCACTCTCGACTTGGCACTAGCCACATGTATTTGCTTCAAGTTCTGATTGCTTTGGTGGTTGGTGGTTTGAGTGGTTTGGTTTCAGTGGTTTTACAACACTCAATTCAAAACTGCTCTATATTATAGTATTTCGTTTGGTAAAGATCACTGTGTCAGAACAAATAAAAGAAGTTTAAACTTGGTGGGTTTTCCTGAGAACCCACCTAGTCTTGTGTGTTGATGATTAAGACCTTAACTATTAGTGTAATACTGAACAGTCTCTTCACACCAATACCATGGTGTGCATGTAAATTCTATTGCTCAAAGTTCAAGAAAATGTTTGGATGCCAGAAGCCTGAAAAGAAGCCACCGTAAAGTGGCGTCCTCAACAGTACGGTGTAACCCAGAGATACTGATAGAAATCACTTTAGGATTTTATTCAATCATACTGTAAAGTGGTACCCTCAACCCTTTAATTCACATGCATGAGCATCCTTTTGACAAATAAAAACATGTTAAGCTACCAGCTTCCTTAAGTGCTAAACCGATTATCAAGCAATATTTCACATGTAAAACATTGAATGTTAATTTTGGAACTCGGGAGAATGAGCATTTTGTAAGACCAATTGGATTAGTGAATAATATTGAGCAGTAATTTAGGGTCAAAATGTGTTATCATTAAATAAAAAGTGAGCTCTGCTAGATATAATGCTGTTAGATAAAACAGCTCAAAGCATGAAAAAAATGACAATTAAGGAAGTTTTACCTGCACTGCCACAGCCGATGCAATTGTTCATGTATCTTATTACCTATTCTTTCAAACATTTTCTCTTCTGCCCTGCGAGCAGAGTTGCTTTGATTGGCAGGTGAAACAAAATCCAACCGTGAGCATTGAAAATGGCAATCAAATTCCCTTACACTCTATGACTGGAAACGATTGACACTTAATTCCATTTTCAAAGATTTAATTTGGTCAATGTTTGTATAATTAATTATGGTAGCGACTATGCTAAGAGCCAACTTGTGAATAAGAAATGCTAACACAACGTAATATCGCGGTAAACTTATGTTTTCACACTGACACGGTTCGATATTTTTTTAAAATTAAAACAAGGATTTTTGACGAACACAAAAAAACAACAACAGTACATCACTTTCACGATGTCCAGTCCAAAGAAAGAAAAAAGAAGGGTCCTGAATGTGACTTGAACTCGGGCCTCCCGATTGCAATTCCCGACTCTAAACCACTCGACCATCAAGGAACATCAAGGTAGATTAATGCATCAAAACGTGTGTCTCGGTTGAAAAATATATTCGTTTACAACAAATTAATTATTTTTATTGCTGGATTCACGTTGTTACAAAACGCATTCGTAACAAAGCATTACGTCACTTAGTTTACAGCTGAGTGATGGAATGAGCGAGCAAGAAAGTGATTTAGCCACCGTTACCGATAACCCGTTAATTATGCTTGCGCATATTCACGGTTTTAAAAGGAAGAATAGAAACTCGGACTAATAAATAAAATAGATATATTTTGTTTTCATTGTGACAACAGCAAACCATTCCGGCTCTTAGGATTGCGCATCCTTTATTAGCAGAACTGCCATGCATAATGACACATCTTTCAACAGTTTGTTTGCTCTTGTCACAAGAAATAAATGCTGGCATATTGTGATCAGTTGGTGAAAACAACAAAAACATAGGTACTTGTGAATATAATAATTGGTGAACTAGAAAACCTTTGTATTTGGACACTGTCTTGAAACCAGGCATTGAATTTTTAGGTTTTGTATTTTGAAGCATAGACTTTTAACCTTTTCCCCCTTTTAACCTTCTATAAGCTTTAAGTGTTTTTTTCTACTTTTATGAATATAAGCTTAATGGTTGTACATAAGCTTATGTAATTGCCAAAGCCTTCTTGTAGCAATAACGTTTGGAAAGAAAAATGAGAAAAGAACTTAAACCATTCCTGCTCTTAGGACGGCACAACCTTTATTAGCAGGACTGCCAAGATGACAGCTTTCGACAGTTTGTGTTTGCTCGTCACAAGAAATAAATGTTGGTGTCTCGCGATGAATTGAAGAAAACAGCAACATCATAAAAAAGGCAGTCATAAGTTGAGCTTACTTGTGAATAACTATTAAAGGCGAGAAGGCTATGGTTATTATGTCAGCCCACTGGGCAGTGATGTGGTGGGAAAAATGGGGATGAAAGAGGATAATAATCAATCCAATGACTCACCTTACGGATGTGATCTTTCCACGTGAATCTTTCTATAAACGGCCCCTCTTTGAGTTAATACGATTGCCAGTGTAGCAATGATGAATCCATGTAGGTTCTAAACAGTTAAACCAAGCACGCATCACGCCTTCGCTTTAGAGTTCAATAAAAAGAATTATGGAAACGAGCGCGGTACAATCGTACAAATGTACAACTTGCCGGTGTCCTGTGAGATAAAGAGCATCGCAGGCGCATCGAGTCCGGAGTCTTTATTAGCGGTAAACCTTCATGTAAGCTACACATACTGTCTTAAAATTAGTTTGTCGCAACAAAAAACTAATAAATTAATTTTTTCGACAAGGGAAAATAACACACAAAGACATTAAATTATGTTCATTCCTTACTTAAGGAAAGGACTGAAGAATTTACTAGCATCCGTGAGATTTACAAAACAGCAACGTAACTATGTTGCAGATTGTGTTGCTTTTTTGCTTTTTGAGAGTCGGATCTAAGACGCCCATATCCGTGATGCCGGAAACACTTTCTCTCAAGTCTTGCACGCCGCAGACTTTAGACATTTAATCACGGCCTGAGAAATTTAACGATCCTAGCACTTTCAAAACGATAACAAACTTTAGCCGATAAGTATTTATCTTGCAACAAAAGTGAGCCAAAGAAACCACAATGTATGCCAATAGAGCTATAGCACCGAATAACGGCATAAAGAAATGAAATAATTCTAACGGCTCTGGACAGCATGAATCCTCCTATCAATATGAGAGATAATCCGCCGAGATCAAAATGTTTGTATCATCGAAGAGAACAAGTCCTTAACTGTGATCTAAAGGCGCGATCCTCTCTGAAGTCTTACTGGGAAAGCTTTACACTTTAGGCTTTTAAAATACTTTTTGCGACGAGTGGGAGTCGTGTTTAGCCTGTCCTTTTTTATAACACTAGCGTTTGAAATATTTGAAATATTTGCAAATGTTGACGTGTGAATAAAATTCTACATTCGTTTACGGGAGACCTCAGGAAGATCGCGTTTCAATTAATTGCTACCGTTGACGTGTGAATGAGATTTTACATTCCTTTACTGAAGAGATAGGGAAAACTTACTGCGAGATCTGTCAACGAATTCTATTGTCTTATCTTTAGTAGAGATCAAAGTTCGGTCATTTCAAATGACCGAGCGACAAGTATCTAGGGTATGAGGGTCCTCATGTTTAGATACAGTAAAATGACTAAAAACGTTCTCAGGGGCCACCACCTACAACTGTAGTGTCCATCTCACATAAGTGTCTGTCTTGTAGAGGTGTAAGTTGAGAGAGGTGACTGTATAGCCATTCCGGCTCATCAAAGTTGCTTTATGCAAAAATTCCCATCAGAGTTTAAAAAATCAAGATAAATACACATTAAAATTAACAGATCCAGTCAGCCTTCCAATTGCTGCCCCACTTGTAATTGTGTAGCCATGGAACTTAATTCATTCCTGTAAAAAAAACTAAAATTGAATTATTTGATTGTCTGCCCTTGAGATAACAAAGAACCTATAGTGATAATGGATAAGATACAGGCCAAATGGGACAGCAAAAAGGAAAGAAAAAGTGGTCAAGCATTAATATAAATAATGAACAAGAACAACTTGCAGGAATAGCCCTAACAACCTTATTGCTACCTGCATTACTACAATATAGTCAAACTGGATGTGAGCCAATTTCGACCAGACACTAACACAATACATTGCCGTGAAATTGCATCACAATAATGTTTTCTTTTTAAAATAAATCACATTGACGTTGATTATGTTACAGTTCTAAATGGGGTAAAGTTAACCATAGAAAGGGCATTTACAGCTCCTGACTGTTTTTTAATGTCATAAAAAAAAATTAAAAAGAACATGAATTGACATTTCCAGAGAGGTTTACAGTGGCTGATAAGTGGGAGGACTTTCGCCTCGAACTAATGGCATGGTCGGACCTGGTGAATATGAACGGTTGGCTAACTGTTACATGGGGGAAGGGGATCTGGAGGAAACACCCATCATTGTGGACTGATTCATCATATCTGAATTAAATTCTCCTTGCCAGGTGTTACTAAAACCTTGTATATTCCTGGAGGGATCACCCCCAAATGGTGGATCTGTTTCCCAGGTACCACGATACATAGATGAGGATTGGGGGTTCATTTGACTACTACATACTACATTGGAATTTGAGTTTCGCAAAATCTGTAAAATTGACATTTCTTGCTTCCCGGATTGTTCCATTTCTGATCTCAATACCTCTATTAAGTCTTTAGCAGGATCATTCTTTACAACATCTTTCATAAGACTGAGAACTTCTAATGTAGTACTACTAACATCCGCTTTCTTCTTTATTTTTTTCTGCCCTGACTTTATGGGAACAAACATTTTGTACTTGTGCTGGAATCAGTTTCGTCGTCAGGCTCTGAGGATGAACTTATATTGGCGGAGCACTTGCCAAGCCGAAGGCCTGGCTGTGCAGCTCCATACTCATAGAACCTATGCCGTTCATTTTTCATGGTCATGGCTAGCGGAATGTTTCGCTACTCAAGACAAGGATACTAACTAAGGGATACTCAGAAGCCGCTTTAGTGGAAAAAGACGAACTTTCAGGGATAAAATCTTGTTTCGAGGAACTTCATGTATTACGTTTTTATCAATGCGGGAGATGTTTGTTTTCTTCGGATTTCAGAACCAGAAGCGGAGATTTGAATTTGCATGCAAGCGAGGTAGTAAAGGTAAAACAGATTACAGTTTTCGATGAGAATTTATGTTGATATCAATCTGTAAGTGACTTTTTATTGCTGTTATTGTTAGTTTTGGAGAATTGATTTTAAAACGTGCTTGAATTCAGTTGTATCGATCTCTTGAATTTCATCGAAGAAAGCTTGAACTCGATGAGCTATAATTAAATGGTACGCGTTTTGCTTTTAAACGTAAACTAATGGAGATTTCAATAATTTTTTTCGAAAGAAGATTGTTGTCCATTTTTATGTGTTTGTTCATTCATTAAATAGATTTAAAAGCGATTTTATATAAACAAAACAAGACTGATTTTATAGCACAGTTCTATCTTCACCCGCATCGCCTTATGCAAATGTGTTTGTGTATTTTTGCAAGTTTCTCAAGCAATTTTTGACAAACAAAAACTGCATTTTATTCGAAAGGTAGTGGTACTAGTTATTCTAGATAGAGAATAGTTGTTTTTGTGAACTTTTGTACGGTCTATAAAAATGTACTGTGCAGACGTCGGTCGCGTAATACTGTTTTTGAGAATTGCTAAAATTGAAAATAGCCCGTTCGTCAATCTTAATTCTTCTGCTTCCAACCTTTCACCTTAGTTAAGATTGTTCAAAGTGCGACGCTTGTAGGCTTGGGCTATCTATATATATTATCATTGGTACCCCTTTCTACCCCCTCTAAAGATAAGGGTTCCACCGCATGCTCAGGTTGACAAGAATCCCTCGTCCTGACAACAGGAAAAAGCTGGTTAAACCATTCCCCTAATTCTCGCTCCTCCTGAAAACGTTCAATGCCAGTGGCTGTTTTAATTGTCATGGCTGCCTGCTTACATATGTTCACGCATTTTTTAAATTTGGTTCTGAGTTGGGTGACTGAAAATGTGAGATTCTCACCCCTAGGATATGTCCTTTTTTAAGCTCTGGTAAAATGGCCTTATAAATTTCTCCATTTGTCTGGTGCTTTGTGTTAACAAAAATTAATTTTTGTTTGTAACGACTGTTGTTAACAACAATATCAATTAGGTCATTGACAGCTGCCTTGCTCCAGTTACTTTTTCTTCCCGCCTTTAATTTTCTTGCACTTGCCCTTTTTACAAAACAGAGCTAGTGATTGTTCATAATCTTCATCTTCTTCCCTGTCATCAGCCTCTCATCATTCGTAAATTGTACATATGATATACTCCAAGTTCTAAACAGATGCAAAAGTACCAAGATTATAATGCATCAGTCAATTCCAGCAGCAATTTCAGCCCCTCCCCCCTCCGGGCATTCGGCACTTAAGAAACGAGAAGGAACTGGGCCGAGTGAACTTTCGCAACGACTTCTGGGACTGTTACTGGGGACAGAGAGAAAAGACGCGTCCCCTGTAATGATCCCAGAAGTCATTGCGAAAGTGCACTCGACCCACTTTCCTTCTCGTTTCTAAAGTGGCGAATTAGCATTTTTATTTTTTTCATGATAAATTACCCAGGGTGGGGACATTTAAGCTGTGCACATGCCCTGAGGTTGAGACAAAGGAAGCAGGCAAGTGACATCTATCGAGACCGCTGTATCTTTTTTTGATTTACTGCACACAAAAAAGTTCCACTTTCCAGTATTTTTAAGTGTTCGACAGTGAAGGTCTACCGTTTTGATTTCTATTAATTTTGCTTTCAGGCCCATTCATTCATAGTTCCAATAAGAAGATCACTTCACTGACATTTGCAAACTGAACAATATACTCTGACTAGGTACATGTAATAAGACTTTATTTCGGTCTGCAGTTTTGAATGCAAAATAATAAGCATTCACGATGATCGTTGCCGATCAGGATATAGTGATAAAGACCCAAGTTGTCGCTTTTAGTTAAAGAAAACATACTTTCAAAAACATCAACAAGTTTCTCAAGTCTTGGACAAAGCAATCCTGTACAAAATCTTTGTCTTTTCCAGTCTTTCATGTTTGAAAATTGAGGGTACGAAACCACGTGGGTGTCAAATGCCCACGGGTCACTCCGGGGTAGGCAGATGCCCGACCCCCGGTTGCGATTAAATTTGCAACGTGAGCGAATACATGGCTATAACACCAGAAGCCGTGATTTGCTGCGCCCTCCCTTCGCAAAAACTACTAAATACCAAGGTAGCTTCAGAATAAACGGTGCTCGGACCTACAACACCCTACCGAGAATCATTAGACAAGTAGAGACGCTTAGCGAATTTAAAATCAAGCTAAAGCGCCATTTTAAACAGTAACGCCTGCGATACATGTTGCCTCTGTAACTTAACTAATTTTTCTAGTTTTAATCTTTTAATGTCTTTGTTTCTGTGTTGTGTCAGGGCTCCATTTAAACTAGCTCTGCTAAATTGGATGCCCCTGGATAAATAAATAAATAAATAAATAATGCCCCGGGTATGCCAAGGAGGGGGGGGTGGGGGGTGGGGGGGGGGGGGGGAGGAGAGAGGGGGGAGGGGGGATGGGGTGGATGGGCACTGCTGGAATATTTGACTGATGCATAACCTAATTATACAGATTATATTGTAATTAACCTGAGATTACAAACCGTACCATGTACTTACTATATTAAACGTCTGACATATTACTTACGTCGGATATCCTAGTTTATACATGCATTTTTACAGCCAGCACAATGTCCGAATAAAAGTAATTTCTGTGCATGCTTCAAACGTCTTTAATTTGTGTTAAAAAGTACTTACAAATATAGCAACTCTTCCAGTCTATCAATCGTACCTTCGTTTACATACCTTTTTAAAGAAGATTTAGAAGTAGAACTTTCATCTCTTGTATTCTGGTCTGGTCGAGAAACGTCAGAGATGTCGTCATCAGCTGCACTTCGGTTTGTTGCTGTCTGTTTCTCTTTGTAGCACTGTTCACAGTACGCTACTGATTTTCCCATAACCCAACCTGGAGAATCTTCATCGCTTTCAAATGTCGAACACTGGTTACAAAAAGGATTTGAACATAAAAGACAACGGTATCCTGTGTCACGAAAACATGAAGAACACATTTCCTTTTGCTTCGTTGCCGCCATTTTGAACCCAGCGCGCGTAAAAATGCGCATGACAAGTAGCTTGAAAGTGTTGGATTGTGTGTATGAAATAATTTGAAATAATTTAAAATAATTTATGCATTTGATTCGACACATGTGAAGTTCGACGTTTGAATCGGAGTCGCACTTCAGTCGTTTTATGCGACCGGACCGGTCGAATTTAATACTTGGGTCGACCCAAATCAAATTCGTCGAATTCAATTGATTCAAACGTCGAAACTTCCATGCGTCGAATCGAACGATTTGATTCGACGCATGAAAGATTCGACGTTTGAACTGGGCCTAAGAATAATCATCATCATAATCATCATCATTATCATCATCATCATCTTGTTCTTCTTCTTTTTTTTCCTCCTCCTCCTCCTCATTTGCCGTCTTTCATTTCATTTTGCGTCATATCATTTTCATATAGAGCCATTCACTGGAAGAGCCCTTCAAGCCGTGTTTCGCATCCAGGTCAGCACAGTAGTGAGTAGTGTATCAAGAGAATCGAAGCATGTCTTCCCTGCTAAATTTTGATTTCAAAACATACACCCCATGGCAAACAAAACTAGTCGAACCTGCTAAAACCTCGTTATGGTTTGTTCTCTCTTCACGGAATCACTTGATATTTTCCGTTCCTTTTCCTCGCGGTATCTTTGCATACGCTATTCTACTCAGTTATGACAATTTTTCTTGAAACAGCTGTACTTGGTCTTTACTCTCTTGACTTGTGTGCATTTTAATGGCTGTCTAACGACAAAATCTCTTTTGCGTTTGGTTTCGTTTTGCTTTAATGGTAACGATATAGTTGTATAACACAAAGTGTATGTGTGGAAAGATCTAGATCTCATTAAATGTGTATCGTTATATCTGAAATGAGTGTCTTAATCTTTCTGTGAGCGAGTTTGCGCTGTCGCAATATCTAACAGTAATGTAACTAAGGGAACTGGTTAGGGGCTAAATCGAGGTTTAGACGAGACCGATTGGAAGCTTAGCGAAGTCTATATGTAAACTGTATATTTGAACGCGGACGAGTCCACAAGATTACGTTTAGATCATTTTTTTTCATGCATTTTACGTAAACATCGCAGGTGTACAGGTATGTACAATTATTTTATATCGGTCACATTTGTTGGAACAGTGAACGCTTTCTTCCCTTATTTCCCCTGCAATGTTGATGTTCAAGATGCTAGAGTAAAAAACAGTAATGCGAACGCAACATTGGGGAGAGAGGAGCAACATTGGGGGGTGGAGAGAGAGGAGATGGCCCGCACGTGCTCTACATTTCTGAACTGACAAATCTGGGCTCTTCGTGAAGTGTTTCAAGTGTTACATATTGCTAAAAATATGGCTGACACAAACAAGGTTAAGGTGGCTCACGGCAGATTCCAGTAATTTCCAGTGCTTACACTTTAATGGATCAATACTACCACTCTTTATCAGCTAGTGCTATAATAATGATATCAAACAAGCAGGTTATACCGTTTGTTTAATTTGTATCAAACAAACAGGTGATATAATGTGACTATGGTAACCTGTTATGTCATGACGATGATGATAGATTGTTTGAAAATGACTCTCGCAGCATCAACTGATAAGGAATTGTAGTGTTGATCCATGAAAAGTGGAAATTGTGGAAAATGCTGGGAGCTATTGCGAGCCACCACAAGACATAAAAATAGCTGGTCCAAATACAGCCAACCAAAATGGACCAATAGACTCGCTCTTATTGATCATGCTACATGTACAATATCATATATAGAACGATGAGAATGATGTTAAAACCAGTGCAGTTTGCATGATATGTGGTCTAATTGGCTAAATAGAGCTGACGTGGCAAAAAAAGAAGATGTACTCGGGAAACAACATTGCAAAACTTCCAATTTAAACTCCTCCATAGAAGAATAGCCACCAATAGTTATTTGTTTAAAATTGGTATTATACAAAGTGACCTTTGTTCCTTCTGCAGGGAAAATTCGGAAACTCTTGTTCACTTATTTTGGGAATGTCCAAATGTACATAGCTTTTGGAACGAAGTTAAAGATTGGATTTATAGCCATCCTTGCTTCTCAACCGAAAACTTCTCATTTCTTGTTTGCTTGGGCTTAGTTGAAAATACTTCAAACCTTCTCTTTCACCACTTTCTCCTTATTGCTAGATACCACATATACTGGTCTAAATCAATGCACTTTATCCCATTCCGAGAACTTTATATTCGAAATATTCACTTATGTTTGGATGTTGAGAAGCGTTATGCTGTTAAAAATGGGACCATAAATAAATTCAACAGGAAGTGGGGAGCCTTTACTCGCGACAGTAATCTGTAGTTTTTCTTAGCTATGTGAGTCTGGTGGCCTTCGAGAACAGTCTATTTACTTTTCTTTATTTTTTCCTATACCATGTATCAGCATGTATCTAAACTTGTCATTTTTTTTAATAACTTTGTGTTTCCATTAGCTACAAACATTTTTGAAGTGGACAATTTAATGTATATGATATATAGTTTGAAAGAAAACTGTAAAATATCTTCTATAAGGTGTCATAACTAACGAATGTATTTAACGTGTGTGTATGCGTTTCTGTAAACGTTAATTTTAATTTTTTTTGTTACCAATTAATAACTGTACTATTAATAAATAAGTGTAGTCTGTAGTGTTAATATGTTATAAGTGGGAAATGTAAGCGTATCGTAAGCATTGTATTAGTGTTATAGCTAAAACATGTAATGAGCAGTGTAACACAGCAATAAAAAAAATCTACATTATTGGTACCAGCTTATAAGTTTTGTGAGAAACTACATGTTTGTATACTTTCTGATCACCCAAGGTCAAAAGTGACATGCTACAGTATGGGCCACTGTGTTGCTAGAGCACAGCCCAACATTGCGAAATTTAACCTTTGCGCGACCAGGAAATCTTTGTTTTCGCAACAAAGTTACATGTATATACTGAGTACCCCAGATTCCAAGTGTTTGGAGATTTCGGGCTCCCAACTATTTTTCTTAGAGCACAGCCTCGGTTGTCTAATACATGTACAGGGATGTATGTAGTCAAAGTTTATATATATATTTTTAATCTAAATGGTGACTATTTCCTTTAATTCTTAGAAAGCTGACAAAACTACAGTACTATAAAGTAATGAAAAAGATGTGCATGTAGAATGGTCTGTGCCAGAGGTACAGTACATGTATACTTGCAGCAACAGAACTTGTTGATTAACTTTATTTTGTCTAACCCCCAGTCGGCCAGTCTGATTACACTGTTTTGTAAGTTACAATGCATTGCATCACCATGGGAATTCCTCTTGATTTCTAACATCAATATTACTAACTTCTGCTTATGGACTCCACCTGTCTCTTTGAGGATACAGTAGATTCCGTAGTCATGGTTTCATTAGCACACAACTCCCTTTTAAAGGCCCAGTTTCACCCAAAATGCATTGCGCGCCCAATGCCTCGACGATTGAATTTAATGCAGTCGAAAATTCCCGAAAGAGCAAATCACGAGCGAGCTCGTCATTTGAAAACAAAAACAAACGACCGCAAAGCCGAATGGGTGATACTGGGCCTTTCACCCAGTGTAGACTTTAAACTATGCAGGGGTTGCGCGACTCTGTGTTGTGTAAATACATGTACATGTACAGCAGCATAATTTGCACTGGACTAATGTCTTGCATGTATAATTATGATAGACATCGAATATAAAGCAGTTGGTTTCAAATGAAACTGTGATAGTGAATTGTGTGAGTGAAACAAAATGTTAGTGTTATCAGTCACGCTGATAAAGTAAATTGCTACCATAAAAGAATAAAAAGGTATTTTTTTTAGTGTTAGCCCTCAAAAACATCAGCCTTAATTTACTTTATCAACAATTCAGTTGATCAAACTACATGTAATCTACACGTAAACAATGAAACAACTGACATTATTCTTCTAACAAAATTTTTTTCTAATTACAAAACAGAACAACAGGGTACACTGTAGAAGATGCATGTACATGTACATGTAGTGATGATGATTGCAGTGACACTTTGCATGACAACACTCAAGTAAGTAATGTATGTTGTTATGAATTAAACCCTGAATAAATAACTACATTGTACATTATTACCAGCAGGAACACTGGGAAACTAACACACTTTAAAAAAAGTAAAACAGGAAAACTCATTTATAAATTTTTGAGAGCTTGAGCATTTGCACTCACTTGTGGAAACGTTTTGTCACTGACTTGCTGATATTTGAAGTCCTGGGTCAATCAGTTTTTACTTCCCAAGTTATTCAAGTGTTACATGTACCTTTACCCTTGCAGTGCCTCGTTGCACATTATATTAGAAGTAAATGAGTACTGCCACATTACCAGACAACATGAAGAGGCTTATTTGTGATAATGGCATTCCAACCAGAGGAGTAACAGCGTCTTTTAATCTAGAGTTTGCAGAATTCCTCTGGCTTTTGTTTTATTATTTTCATCATAAAATTATGATGCTCTATTTTTTTTTAACTTAATGATAACCAATATGACTCCCTGTACATAGATTAATTCCTTGTGAAAACACTTACCCTATACTGCCAGTCAAAAATTATTATTTTTCTGGTTCATAATTTATAGACTGAGGACAAAACCAAGGATAACAAACAACCTGATGCTGTTGAAACAGAATCTAGTAAGTTAACACATTTATAATGGAATTGATATTTGTGGTGATTAGATACAGGGAATTCAGGTTGAGGCTTTCGATGCGTTTGTTGAAAAAGCTGATTTATCGTATTGCATGGGTACCCGTTACAAGGCAGGTTGTAAAACAAGAGCGGTGGCTCTTCAAGGCTGTGCTCTGAGAAAGATTACAGGGAACCGAAAGCTCTGAACCTGTGAAAACCAGGGTGCCCAGCATTATGAGTTTTACAATGTATGCAAAAACATAGATTTCCTAGTTGCATCAGGGCAAAAGTAAGTTGCCAAGAAACACCAGGCACTGCTAGAGCAAAGCCCTGCTCTTGTATATCACAAAACCTTAAGTTTTCGACCTACAGTGTGTACAGTGTAGGACATGGCTACATTTTCCAAAATTTTGAAAAGCTAGTGTGAGACTAGTTGGTTTCATGGAGGTCTCCAACTCATTGTTTAAAATATAAAAAAAATGCATTCTGACTTGCCTGCATTATTTTGTTTCCTTTCAGATTTTACTATCCTATGCATCAATAACTGCATTTTTTTGGAAGGCCAAGAAACTTAGTGATGTAAAGTAATGAATTTATATGTATGACAAATACAATCTACATATGGAAATATTATTGAAATAAATTTTATAATACATGTTAGGCTAAGGCAAACATTAATGTTACAGATTATTACATGTGATTATTTTTTTGGAATCCAATCAAGATAAGTAAATATTAAGTGAGAATTTATTTGAAAAATGCTATACAGTATTGTAGTGCTATTTTCGTGAAAGTACAAACGAATTTTTTATTGTCCTATTTAACGTCTTTAATTTTTTTATAGAATTATTTCCCATGTATCAGACCATTATGTGTGTTGTATTTTAGGTTTTCGACAGCATTTAGGTTTTATTTATCAGAATTTTTATACATTTTTATTAAATTATAGAGATTTAGAGAACAAAATTATTATAAAGAATTATTAGATTTACCTTCTACAACAATCATTATTTGGAGTCGTAGATAGGATTTTTATGCAGTTTTTCTCTCTGAGATTGTCTTTGATTGGTTTCTTTGGACAGCTTACACGTAATCGTATATGAAAATTTAACACATTGAAATATATCTTAATGAACACCTTCATGTAACTTTGTTAAAATTTGATTGTACTGTATAACGAGACTTGAGCTATGTTCACACTTGGTGCGCAAGCACCAGTGCCTTGGTACTGGCACAGAATGGTGTTGTGTTTACACACTGGGCACCCATCAGACACCATTTTCAAAAATAAGCATAGCAGGGAGTTACATTGTATATTATGGGTATGTAAAGCAGTGGATTGAGGGTCAAGTGCTTCTAAAGCAACAAAATATGCATTTACACAGAGCCTGTGCTCACTTAAGTGCCCGATAATAAATTCTCAGTTGCCAAGTGTGAACCGAGCCGTACTGAAGACCTTTTAATTTCACTTTATACAATGTATGACTCTGGTGTTTAAAATCTTACATTTTAAAACACTTACATTCCGCTGCCATTAGTTTTATTTGAACTTCAGAGTTATTAAATAAATGGAAGTAAAGTTGTTCAATCCTTTTGTTTGACTGTAGCAAAATTTTTCTTTCTACAGCTAGATTTTATTGAGAGTAATGTAGACATTTGCAAGAATTTAATATATATTTGCAATAAAATTTTAGAAATTTACAGACATTATATGAACTTCTCTGTGGCATTTGTGTGGTTTATTTGTGGACATTTTACTAACATTTTATGCAATGTTCCGTTTACTTTTTACAGATATTTTAGTGAGATTTTATACTATGCATTCTTGACGCGTTCCTTTTATACACGCTGATTTTACAGAGAAAATGTGGACATTTTGCATATATTTAGTGCGATAAAATACACACATTTTACAAGCACTGTATGTACTTTTCTGTAACATTTTGTGTAGTTTTTTTGTTTACATTTTACAAACATTTCATTCAGTTTTTTTGACTCACGTTTTACAGAGATAATAAGGAGATTTTATGTTTACTGGTTTACAGAGATTTTTCTCGTGCCATTTTTACAGAGAAAGTAGAAAGATTTTACAGAGAATTGTTGTTTGTAGCATAAAATCTCTGTAAATTTTACACAAAATTTACAAGAAAAACATCAAGATTACATACATATGTTATGCGATCTTAGTGCAGAAAATGTGCTGTATTTTACAAACTTTTTACGAAGGTACAAAATCTCTGGAAATGTGCACGTTTACAGAGTTCGTAATTTACAAAGGAAATGTAGACATTTTACAGAGATTTAACTAACTTTAGTGAAGTCTGTAAGTGGTTCAAGTTTTCCAGTGACTGGTCAGAGAAGAACCTAAGAACAAGTCATCTTCGTCTTAGTTTGATCAATCGACAGGTTCCGACCTGACAAAAGTCTGGTGACAGCAAACAACAGAACCGTGTTTACATCCGGGCTCCTCAACATGTCAAATGTTTACGGTTTTGCCATCCTCATTGGTTTTCCTCGATTCTTGCATGGCGAGAAAGTCCTGGGAAAGAAGTTAGGTCTTACGGCAGCCCATCGAGAGAAACACGGATCATTTGTAAGTGAATCAAACTGCTCCGTACAACGGCCCATTAAGTGTATTATCCAGTCGGCAATTTAGAATTTAAATCATAGTTTTAAACGATTAGCAAACGTACTAAGGCCCGGTTCAAATGTCGAATCTTTCATGCGTCGAATCAAATACCTATTTGGGTCGACCTAAATTAATTAAATTCGACGTTGATTCAGACGTCGAATTAAATGCGTCGAATTAAATGTAACAAACTGAATGATTTTTAAAATCCAACATGGAGGATGACGAGTCCAGGAACCGCCAGTCTCGATCCCTTTACCTTACATTTATGCTTGGTAGAATCAGAAGGCGCCGTCAATTGCTACAAACGACCGTCATACACTTACTCTCAAAACGAAGGCGCTTTTTAGGCATTTGTTTGCTTCTGTTGCTGACGCTGATCCAAAGAAACGATGTAGTGACACCAATTCGAACGTGTCGGCGACTGATAAGGAACAGTTTATGGTGGAACACTGTTTGGAATGACTACACAAACGCCAGATTAACGCCAGGGTAACTCGAGGAACATTCACTTATATTTTTAGTCGCATCAGACACCGACTGGAAAGAAAAACTGTCACTGAAGATCCTATATCTCCGGAATTGAGACTCGCCGTTTGTCTTTACAGGTTAGGAAGGGGCGATTACTATTATACCATTGCAGAAATGACAGGACGTGGTGTTTCAACCGTCTCTACCATCGTGCAAGAGGTTACACAAGCTATAGTCGACTGCATGTGGAGCGAGAATATTTCAAAGCACATGCCAAAATCGGAGGCAGATTTTAAGAACAAAATAATTGATATGGAAGAGTTATGGCAGTTCCCATGCTGTTGGGGAGCTTTTGATGGGTGTCACATTCCCATCAAGTGCCCCTCCGGGGGCCTGCAGTCTTGCAAGGAGTATCATAACTTTAAGAACTTTTACTCAACGGTTATAATGGGCATGGTCGACTCTCATTATAGATTTTTGTGGGTCAGTTCTGGCTATCCTGGAAATTCACATGATGCTATCATATTTAGGTCCACCGACTTATGGACAAGAATTCATGATGGCTACTTACCAAAGGTGGGAAAATCCATAAATGAAGTGATAGTACCACCACTGATTGTTGGGGACTCTGCGTTTCCTTTGTGTACGTGGCTCATGAAGCCATTTACGAATGCTGTCCTGACTCCACAGCAAAGGAACTTTAATTACAGGCTAAGATGGTGACTGAAGGAACTTACGGCCAGTTAAAGGGGAGGTGGCGAGTGTTGTTGAGAAAATGTGAAAGTGCAAGAGATCAGGTGCGCACAACAACGCTTGCATGTTTAGTTCTACATAACGTGTGCATTGACCAAGGGGACTCTATCTCGAAAACGCTTGATTTAACAATTGACCCAAACACTCAAGAAAGAAGACCTCGTGAGGAAATAAGGAAGCTGCTCCATATGACGAACTGTTAAACTGTGAAA
The DNA here is from genome assembly GCA_022457155.1 of Cladopsammia gracilis. Classification (NCBI taxonomy): domain Eukaryota; kingdom Metazoa; phylum Cnidaria; class Anthozoa; order Scleractinia; family Dendrophylliidae; genus Cladopsammia; species Cladopsammia gracilis. The sequence goes on along the minus strand of JAJGOT010000045.1, from coordinate 1,324,675 downwards.
GACACTTCCAGTGAAGCACAAAAAGTGAGGGAAGCCTTATGCAAAAAACTTTGGTCCGAGAAGAGCACTAGAGAAGTCTCTTAATTTGACAATTATGCTACAGATCTCATTAACCATATCCAACTATCCCCCCCCCCATTCCAAAAATATCAGGCCTCCCTATCAACTGGCACAATGACAGAGAAAAAACAGCATCCACTTTTTCCAGATGCTCCTACTGTGGAAAATTTACATGTATGCTTGTGCACTTTTATACAAGCGTTATTGCTGCAAGTAATAACTGGCAACTGACTAACATCAAAAATTAACACTTTACTTGTTAGCTACATAAAGGACAGCTACAATGAACATTTTTGGCGAAGCTCTTTAATTACATTAAGTTGCGTTAGAGTTATGTTTCAAACCTGAACAAACAACGGCAGATATTGCTGTTACAGTCAGCTCTCTCTAAGACTGACACCATTGGGATCAGCACCAACTGTCTGTGTTACAGAGGTGTCTTCCTAAACAGAGTTTAGATACAGTAAAATGACTAAAAACGTTCTCAGGGGCCACCACCTACAACTGTAGTGTCCATCTCACATAAGTGTCTGTCTTGTAGAGGTGTAAGTTGAGAGAGGTGACTGTATAGCCATTCCGGCTCATCAAAGTTGCTTTATGCAAAAATTCCCATCAGAGTTTAAAAAATCAAGATAAATACACATTAAAATTAACAGATCCAGTCAGCCTTCCAATTGCTGCCCCACTTGTAATTGTGTAGCCATGGAACTTAATTCATTCCTGTAAAAAAAACTAAAATTGAATTATTTGATTGTCTGCCCTTGAGATAACAAAGAACCTATAGTGATAATGGATAAGATACAGGCCAAATGGGACAGCAAAAAGGAAAGAAAAAGTGGTCAAGCATTAATATAAATAATGAACAAGAACAACTTGCAGGAATAGCCCTAACAACCTTATTGCTACCTGCATTACTACAATATAGTCAAACTGGATGTGAGCCAATTTCGACCAGACACTAACACAATACATTGCCGTGAAATTGCATCACAATAATGTTTTCTTTTTAAAATAAATCACATTGACGTTGATTATGTTACAGTTCTAAATGGGGTAAAGTTAACCATAGAAAGGGCATTTACAGCTCCTGACTGTTTTTTAATGTCATAAAAAAAAATTAAAAAGAAAATGAATTGACATTTCCAGAGAGGTTTACAGTGGCTGATAAGTGGGAGGACTTTCGCCTCGAACTAATGGCATGGTCGGACCTGGTGAATATGAACGGTTGGCTAACTGTTACATGGGGGAAGGGGATCTGGAGGAAACACCCATCATTGTGGACTGATTCATCATATCTGAATTAAATTCTCCTTGCCAGGTGTTACTAAAACCTTGTATATTCCTGGAGGGATCACCCCCAAATGGTGGATCTGTTTCCCAGGTACCACGATACATAGATGAGGATTGGGGGTTCATTTGACTACTACATACTACATTGGAATTTGAGTTTCGCAAAATCTGTAAAATTGACATTTCTTGCTTCCCGGATTGTTCCATTTCTGATCTCAATACCTCTATTAAGTCTTTAGCAGGATCATTCTTTACAACATCTTTCATAAGACTGAGAACTTCTAATGTAGTACTACTAACATCCGCTTTCTTCTTTATTTTTTTCTGCCCTGACTTTATGGGAACAAACATTTTGTACTTGTGCTGGAATCAGTTTCGTCGTCAGGCTCTGAGGATGAACTTATATTGGCGGAGCACTTGCCAGGCCGAAGGCCTGGCTGTGCAGCTCCATACTCATAGAACCTATGCCGTTCATTTTTCATGGTCATGGCTAGCGGAATGTTTCGCTACTCAAGACAAGGATACTAACTAAGGGATACTCAGAAACCGCTTTAGTGGAAAAAGACGAACTTTCAGGGATAAAATCTTGTTTCGAGGAACTTCATGTATTACGTTTTTATCAATGCGGGAGATGTTTGTTTTCTTCGGATTTCAGAACCAGAAGCGGAGATTTGAATTTGCATGCAAGCGAGGTAGTAAAGGTAAAACAGATTACAGTTTTCGATGAGAATTTATGTTGATATCAATCTGTAAGTGACTTTTTATTGCTGTTATTGTTAGTTTTGGAGAATTGATTTTAAAACGTGCTTGAATTCAGTTGTATCGATCTCTTGAATTTCATCGAAGAAAGCTTGAACTCGATGAGCTATAATTAAATGGTACGCGTTTTGCTTTTAAACGTAAACTAATGGAGATTTCAATAATTTTTTTCGAAAGAAGATTGTTGTCCATTTTTATGTGTTTGTTCATTTATTAAATAGATTTAAAAGCGATTTTATATAAACAAAACAAGACTGATTTTATAGCACAGTTCTATCTTCACCCGCATCGCCTTATGCAAATATGTTTGTGTATTTTTGCAAGTTTCTCAAGCAATTTTTGACAAACAAAAACTGCATTTTATTCGAAAGGTAGTGGTACTAGTTATTCTAGATAGAGAATAGTTGTTTTTGTGAACTTTTGTACGGTCTATAAAAATGTACTGTGCAGACGTCGGTCGCGTAATACTGTTTTTGAGAATTGCTAAAATTGAAAATAGCCCGTTCGTCAATCTTAATTCTTCTGCTTCCAACCTTTCACCTTAGTTAAGCTTGTTCAAAGTGCGACGCTTGTAGGCTTGGGCTATCTATATATATTATCATTGGTACCCCTTTCTACCCCCTCTAAAGATAAGGGTTCCACCGCATGCTCAGGTTGACAAGAATCCCTCGTCCTGACAACAGGAAAAAGCTGGTTAAACCATTCCCCTAATTCTCGCTCCTCCTGAAAACGTTCAATGCCAGTGGCTGTTTTAATTGTCATGGCTGCCTGCTTACATATGTTCACGCATTTTTTAAATTTGGTTCTGAGTTGGGTGACTGAAAATGTGAGATTCTCACCCCTAGGATATGTCCTTTTTGGAGGAGAGAGGGGGGAGGGGGGATGGGGTGGATGGGCACTGCTGGAATATTTGACTGATGCATAACCTAATTATACAGATTATATTGTAATTAACCTGAGATTACAAACCGTACCATGTACTTACTATATTAAACGTCTGACATATTACTTACGTCGGATATCCTAGTTTATACATGCATTTTTACAGCCAGCACAATGTCCGAATAAAAGTAATTTCTGTGCATGCTTCAAACGTCTTCAATTTGTGTTAAAAAGTACTTACAAATATAGCAACTCTTCCAGTCTATCAATCGTACCTTCGTTTACATACCTTTTTAAAGAAGATTTAGAAGTAGAACTTTCATCTCTTGTATTCTGGTCTGGTCGAGAAACGTCAGAGATGTCGTCATCAGCTGCACTTCGGTTTGTTGCTGTCTGTTTCTCTTTGTAGCACTGTTCACAGTACGCTACTGATTTTCCCATAACCCAACCTGGAGAATCTTCATCGCTTTCAAATGTCGAACACTGGTTACAAAAAGGATTTGAACATAAAAGACAACGGTATCCTGTGTCACGAAAACATGAAGAACACATTTCCTTTTGCTTCGTTGCCGCCATTTTGAACCCAGCGCGCGTAAAAATGCGCATGACAAGTAGCTTGAAAGTGTTGGATTGTGTGTATGAAATAATTTGAAATAATTTAAAATAATTTATGCATTTGATTCGACACATGTGAAGTTCGACGTTTGAATCGGAGTCGCACTTCAGTCGTTTTATGCGACCGGACCGGTCGAATTTAATACTTGGGTCGACCCAAATCAAATTCGTCGAATTCAATTGATTCAAACGTCGAAACTTCCATGCGTCGAATCGAACGATTTGATTCGACGCATGAAAGATTCGACGTTTGAACTGGGCCTAAGAATAATCATCATCATAATCATCATCATTATCATCATCATCATCTTGTTCTTCTTCTTTTTTTTTCCTCCTCCTCCTCCTCATTTGCCGTCTTTCATTTCATTTTGCGTCATATCATTTTCATATAGAGCCATTCACTGGAAGAGCCCTTCAAGCCGTGTTTCGCATCCAGGTCAGCACAGTAGTGAGTAGTGTATCAAGAGAATCGAAGCATGTCTTCCCTGCTAAATTTTGATTTCAAAACATACACCCCATGGCAAACAAAACTAGTCGAACCTGCTAAAACCTCGTTATGGTTTGTTCTCTCTTCACGGAATCACTTGATATTTTCCGTTCCTTTTCCTCGCGGTATCTTTGCATACGCTATTCTACTCAGTTATGACAATTTTTCTTGAAACAGCTGTACTTGGTCTTTACTCTCTTGACTTGTGTGCATTTTAATGGCTGTCTAACGACAAAATCTCTTTTGCGTTTGGTTTCGTTTTGCTTTAATGGTAACGATATAGTTGTATAACACAAAGTGTATGTGTGGAAAGATCTAGATCTCATTAAATGTGTATCGTTATATCTGAAATGAGTGTCTTAATCTTTCTGTGAGCGAGTTTGCGCTGTCGCAATATCTAACAGTAATGTAACTAAGGGAACTGGTTAGGGGCTAAATCGAGGTTTAGACGAGACCGATTGGAAGCTTAGCGAAGTCTATATGTAAACTGTATATTTGAACGCGGACGAGTCCACAAGATTACGTTTAGATCATTTTTTTTCATGCATTTTACGTAAACATCGCAGGTGTACAGGTATGTACAATTATTTTATATCGGTCACATTTGTTGGAACAGTGAACGCTTTCTTCCCTTATTTCCCCTGCAATGTTGATGTTCAAGATGCTAGAGTAAAAAACAGTAATGCGAACGCAACATTGGGGAGAGAGGAGCAACATTGGGGGGTGGAGAGAGAGGAGATGGCCCGCACGTGCTCTACATTTCTGAACTGACAAATCTGGGCTCTTCGTGAAGTGTTTCAAGTGTTACATATTGCTAAAAATATGGCTGACACAAACAAGGTTAAGGTGGCTCACGGCAGATTCCAGTAATTTCCAGTGCTTACACTTTAATGGATCAATACTACCACTCTTTATCAGCTAGTGCTATAATAATGATATCAAACAAGCAGGTTATACCGTTTGTTTAATTTGTATCAAACAAACAGGTGATATAATGTGACTATGGTAACCTGTTATGTCATGACGATGATGATAGATTGTTTGAAAATGACTCTCGCAGCATCAACTGATAAGGAATTGTAGTGTTGATCCATGAAAAGTGGAAATTGTGGAAAATGCTGGGAGCTATTGCGAGCCACCACAAGACATAAAAATAGCTGGTCCAAATACAGCCAACCAAAATGGACCAATAGACTCGCTCTTATTGATCATGCTACATGTACAATATCATATATAGAACGATGAGAATGATGTTAAAACCAGTGCAGTTTGCATGATATGTGGTCTAATTGGCTAAATAGAGCTGACGTGGCAAAAAAAGAAGAGACAATTAAACCTTCTACTAATTTGGGTATTTCACCAACAGAAAATAATCTAAGAGAACAGATCCCCCATACACATGGTCCTCTTTTAATAACAAAAAATATATATTTTTAGTACCCCACGCCGTATGACACCGAACTAATAATATAGCGTGGTTATTTTAAGGCCGACACCTGATTGGTCAGTTTGAATGACGTCATGTTATTTTAGAGTTGGCGGGTCTGTTGATTTTCAGACTTGACTTTCCTTCGCTGTGCAAGAAAAATACCTCCAGCACTGGTGAGAGCTATATTATCTAGTTACTAGTAAAGAAGTATTTTTCGTTTGTCTCACGATGTAGTCACTTTCGATGTGGATCGCGACGTTTCGACTGCATACTGCTAGTCTTCTTCAGGCGATGGGGTCGACTGGTTACGCGTCACCTTATGAAGCACGATGCTCTGCTGTGATTGGTTGGTTTTCATTGTTCCCTCGGCGGTCCGTAGTCGTACGGCTCTCCTGTTGTTGTGTTTCTTGATCGTGGGCATCCATGCTACTGGAATTTCTATTCCACTGTCCCTGTTGATGTTGTTAGGGTTAAGTCTTATGTGGATCGCCTCTTTGACTCTGCGTGTGTACCAATGAGGATCACGATCAATAAACTTTACTTCATTCCAAAGTGGGTGGTGTCCGGTGTTGTTGGCGTGCTCTGAAACGGCGGAGGTCTGGTTACGGGCGAATCGGATGTCTCGGTCATGCTCTTTTATTCTGTCTTGCATAGGTCTTCCAGTCTCGCCGATATAAACTTTACCGCATTCACAGGGAATTCTGTAAACCACGCCATCTTGTTTAGTCGGGTCAACCGCGTCTTTAGGCCGTACTAGGTGTGATCTAAGTGAAGTCTCCGACTTGAAAACAGCGCGTACGCCTTGTTGTAGGCAGCGGCGAAGTTGTTCGGACAGACCTTTAACATAAGGTAAAACCGCAGTAGATTTGAACTCGGTCCTGGGCTCAGCACTGGTGTTGGGTTTTCTGGTCTTGGTAAGTTTCTGCAAGAAAGAAAAAGGATAACCATTAGAAACAAGAACAGATGACAGATGTTTTTTCTCCTTGGAGAATAACAGAGGGTTTCGTTACGAGACGTTTGGCGCGCTCGTAAAGACACTTGACAATACCGCGTTTTACTGATTGCGGGTGGTGTGAATCATACGCTAAGTATTGATCAGTGTGTGTAGGCTTCCTGTATACGCTGGTGGTGAGGCGGCCGTCGGGTTCTCTTGAAACTGCGGTGTCGAGGAACGCGAGCTTGTTGTCATTCTGTCTCCATGGTGAAACGGATGGAAGGCTCCTGGTCGTTTAGATGCTGTAAGAAGCTATCGACGATTGCGCGATCTAGAATGGTGAAGGTGTCGTCTACGTAGCGTTTCCAGATCCTAGGCTTGTAAGATGATGTAGTTATTGCTTGTTCCTCGAAGTTCTCCATGTAGAGGTTGGCAATAACAGCGGAAACCGGACTCCCCATGGCTGCGCCTTCTTGTTGTTCGTAAATTGATCCGTTATACTGGAAGTATGTGGATCTCAATACGAAAGTCAGGAGGTCAGCGATCTGAGCAGGCGTTAGCGTCGTACGGTCTGCAAGGGTAGGGTCGTTCTTCTCTACGTCGAACGACACCATGATCTCGTTGTCTAGGATCGTCTCACTGTTGATGGTGGATACGAAGTGAGCTGAATTGGTCACCGTGAACTCTGAGTTACCTGTTAAAGGAGACAAGATATTAGCTAAGTAGGCGGATAAATCATATGCAAAGGTGTTAATGCATGACACAATAGGTCTTAAGGGCACGTCGGCCTTGTGGATCTTCGGTAAACCGTAGATTCTAGGCGGCTGTTTGTGTCGAGGTCTGATCTTGTTGTAAACGGCCTCCGATAGATGTCCGCTCCGCTTCAAGGTTAGTAGTTTCTCGGACAACTTCCGAGTCAGACGGTCTGTCGGGTCTTTGTTTAGGAGCTGGTACGGTCCGTTCTCGATCAGGGAAGACATCTTGGTGTGATAGATGTCAGTATCCATGACCACGCTAGCGCGCCCTTTGCCTGAAGAAGACTAGCAGTATGCAGTCGAAACGTCGCGATCCACATCGAAAGTGACTACATCGTGAGACAAACGAAAAATACTTCTTTACTAGTGTGTTCACCACGATGAACAGCAACAACCCTTATTACGATTATCTAGATATCTGATCTCTGGAATAGAGACCGTGCGGTAATATCCGCAAGCTAATATCAGATTGAAAATAATTATCATGGGGCACGGGGTCTGTTGTCTAAAAGCAGAAAAACAGAGCATTGAAGTTGATCCGATGATAAGTTAACCCTCGGACGTACAAGAGGGTGGGGATGGTTGCTACCCCCCATAAGGTTTATCTCCGATATTTTCAAGACCATTTATGTTTAGCACAGGCTGTTTTCAGTAGCTGTTCATTTAACCTTAAGACACATTTTGGTAAAGTTTGGCGACAATCGGTTGCTATGGTAACGAGATATGACGTCATAAGTAACATGTGGTCAAGCCATTTTTGAATAAAAATGCGTATTTTTCACCTTTTTTCAGTGAAAAAACATATAAAATGCTACCAAACGCATTAAAATGTTTAATTGTATGTTATTGTACATCTCTAGCAAACAATATTTGCAATTTCCACGTTTTCCCGATAAATTTAAATTTTTAGTAAAATCCAAGATGGCGGCCGTCTTGGCGGCCATTTTGGATGACGTCACGGACCCCCAGCAGCGTTGCAACCCATAATATTTACCTTATCTTATAGAGCACATCGCAGGCTATCTCTTAGATGTAAAATATTTCCGAAATATTGCAACATCGCAAAAACCAAAGGGGGGCGGGGTTGCAACACCCCCTTGTACCACGGTGGGGGTATATATATCATGTTCTCACATGATGTGGCAACTTTCATAAAACATTGAAATTTCTTTCCATTATCGATGGTTTTTCCATATGTGCTGACATCAAAGTTTCCAAAAATATATTTTAAAGAAATAAATGCTTCATATATACTACCATTTGAAATATGTTATCATATATATTGACTACCAGAAACTTTCTAGACAGCTGTTTAGCTATGATCGCTAACACTACCGTTATTAGTTCTTTTTATCACTTCCTGTTTGCGCCATGAAGCGGACATAATTTTAACTAGATCTATCTGAATATTATAAATTTTATATCTCATAATTTCGTTAAGGTCTCGAATTTCAACTTACAAATTCGAAAACTTCCTCGAAATCCCCTATTCCATTTGTAGAAAATAAATCACAACTCACGTACAAGAACTAGAACTCGCAGAATTTTAATCCCATACGGTAATTTTGTAAATTGTTGATTGTTTACTATCCATCTAGATAACGCGAATAGCGACCTTCAGTCATGTCTGAGTCAGCTGATGATGTCATAACAACAGTAAATATATTCGATACTCATCATTACATGCATTGTGGGAAACTGTTTCGTTTGTGCTTTTCTGATGAGAAATCGTGATATGAGGTACATAAAGTAGTATAAGTGTTTCTAACTACCTGTGCCTATTCATGACTGTAGAGATATGAGATACATAAAGTAGTGTTAGTGTGTCTAGCTACCTGTACCTATTCAGGGGCGGATCTAGGATTATTTTTTTTTATAGGGGGTGGCTACGGGTATATGCCTAAGTCTATAATTGTTTTTTTTTAATTGTTGCAATTAAATGGAATATTTGCTTGCGAATAGAATTTTTATGTTTTCCCACTGGGCTTATTATAGTAACGTAAATAAATGTCACATAACGCATGTCACGCGAGAAGAGAAGGAGGGGGTGTCAATTCATTGTTTCCCTCTAGGTGAAGTCCTTGCTTGCTAACCACTCGCATGTGGTATGCATTCACTCGAAATTTTTCAAAGTTGTTATTTTAATAAAACCGGCTTTGGGATTTCCCTCAGCCATTTTACTCTAAATCGTGTCGTGTGAGTAAAATTACATATTGTTGCCCAGTAAACAAGCTCAGTCAATACAGCACTTGACTATAATGTATGTTGTAAGAAAGAGCCCAGTGGAAAGGCATAAAGAGAAAACTGTTAAAACGGATGCAGGGATTTCGTTAAGGTCCGTCAAGATTTTGAACAGGAGGGCAATGAGTTTGAGCAGGTGGTGGGCACATGATTAGAAGGGCCGAAGGCCGATCCCCTGTAGGGGGCCCGGGGGCATGCTCCCCCGGGGAAATTTTTAAATTTTAGTCTCCCGGAGATGCGTTTTCCTGCATTTTAAAACAGGAAACTAAAGCATCTTACTGTTGCTTGAAAAATTGTATTTTGTTTGTTCAATCAACTGAATACAGATATATGTAGTCATGGACATCAAGTTATTAAATTGAGTACAAAAATATTGTTTAATCGACCGTTCTGACCTTTTCCCGGTCGCCATAACACATGTGGAACTTGTTTGCAACTCAGTGACATCATGCAGAACATAATGCACAGCGCCTGGCAATGCATTGTGGGGCGATTTCAGTTGTTTGTCGCGTTTCTTCTGTACAAGGAGCAACGGGAGGTAACTAAGCAATAACCTCGTTGTTTTTTTAAGTTGAAATATGATTTCTTTTTTAAAACACACATCAAAAACGTTTGTAAATTAGTTAACTTGTTGGTGAAAAAAATAAGGTTTAGATGTCCAAAGCAGCCAGGTCAATTTGCCCGGTGCCCGACTGCCCGGCCCTTAATGAAACCAATAACTTCTGTAAAACTACAAGGACCACTTGAACAAACAATAGCAAAACGTAGCTGGATCTTTGAGCAGATCAGGATCGGCAATGAACTAAATAAAAAAAGTTTAACATGCAAGGCTGATCAGACGGCAAATTCGTTCGATTTCTTTTAATAATATCTGCCCGATATTTCGGTTAGACAAAACTAACCTTCATCAGAGGCTAGGAAAGCTAAGTGAAGATGGAAACAAAAACGGTTACAATATTTAAAAAGGGCTAAGATAAAATGCTGACACACGATAGGCTAATAAACAAGTAACGGTTGAAAACTAGAAACGGCTAGTAATGAAAATAACAATAAATATGTGCAAGATTAAATTTCGTCGCGTCTGTTTGATTAGGTTATTTTTTCAAGTTTTTTCGCTTCTGTTTTGGAAAACTTGCTAAAACTCTGTTTATGGTTTATTTTCTATTAGAAAATTCACTTGATGTCTTTCTCTTAGTGTTCTATTAGCATTTCGTGGACGACAAAAGTACTTAGTTTTTAATCCCCAGACATAGCTCATTTAAGTACCTGCATTATATCTCTCAGTCAGTACGCACCTATTTGTTACTGTCGAGGCTCGGTTTTCTAGAGGCCAGCGCATCAGACTCGGTGTTTCCAGCCCTGGTTCCTCCTGCCTCTCCTCTTGGTCACTGCCATTCAGTGATCTCCAAGATTCTTTATACCTGGCACAATAATCTACTTAACAAATAGATTCCATTTGGCCGTGTGTCTGTTCAGTTATATATCACAGATGACGTCAGAATGTGGTAAGAACAAAAAAGTGGCACAGAGCCGCAGGCGAGTGTGTTACTGATGATCATACCACATTTTGACGTCTTCTGTGATCTATAACTGAACAGACACACGGTCAAATGGAATCTATTTGTTTTATACAAAGACAAGAAAAGTAAAACGAGTACAATTTACGAACTTGCCTCGTAGCGCTCGACTGTTCGAAGATTTGTTTCAGTTTAGGCATTTTTCAAGTCGACAAGAACACTTTTCGTCTTGCTTTATTCATTTTCTTGCTTGTAAACAGCTCCTGTTAAACATTTTTCGAGGCTTTCACTTGCTTAATCCAGAATAATCTCGCAAACATTTAAAACTGTGCTACATGTTGGACAAAACAAAACAAACAATTTTTCCATGACGTCAGCCGTGCGTCTGTACTCTGATAGATCATAGACAACGACCAATCATTCATTCATTCATTCACAAGGCATTTTGGGTCACTTTAATGGTTGTGACCGTCAGTGTCATTGCTGTAATTTCTTGGGGGACAGACGCAATACTTCACTTCTTTGAACAACACGTTAAGCCCATCGAGCTTAGTCCTTTTGCTATTCCCATTGCCCATACAGTCATCATGTTCAACTCCGCTGTCTATCCATTTGCATACGCCCTGACAAGCCAACGATTCAGAGAGAAGATGAAGCAAATGGTATGCTGCAGTCCAAGTTCCTTTACAACAGGGGGTTACATTATACCAGCGAGGAGAACACAGAACATCAGATGGCGCCCAGCACCCGGCAGAGCCTCCGACACAACAATTCAACGTCAACACATCAATGCGTTATAGATGAATATATTTGCTGGCGTCATTGTTCACATTTTATTTCATTAGCATACACACGTAGGTAGAGAAGGTACCGTGCTAAATACGAAGTGACTTCAAAAGTTGAAAGAGCTTGTTAAAACTTAGTAATATGTGAAATTAATAGCTTTTTCGTGCAATATTTAAGGAAATACCTGCTGTCAAAAACTGCAAAATTGTTAGGTGGCAAAAAGCGCTGACGAGCCATATATTCTTTGTAAAATTTTGATCTTTTGTATCTAGATTTGCTTTCTTGCTTAGTTCCTTTCTTCTTGATGGGGAATAGGGCCATCTCAAGTGACTTAAGGCTTGGATTTTTTATCCTTAAAGGACCCCCTGCAGAGATTTTAAAGAACCCCATTCTTTCTTGATATAATAACTTTCCTCGGTCATGGAGTTTAAGAGAATAAATATTTTACTTGTTCGATCTAACGAAAGTGTTATCAACTACCACGTGATATTCCCTGATTGATGACGTCATAAAGCATGCTTTTTGAAATGAGGTACGTTTGCAATCGGAAAGTTTGAAAACTGTCGCCATCAAAATGTCCAAAAGTCCTTTCCAATGTAACTCTGCCTTTTAAGGCGGTATCCGTCATATAGCTAGAGAGTCGTATTTAATAGATAGAGCAAAAACACTAGAACCGCGTGGGTTGAACAAACGTGATGAATCGTAGTTTGCGTGTGCTAGCCTTATCTTTAGTTTTGATTACTTATCTTGCAGGTCATTTCCGCTCCTCCTCTTTTTTTTAATATGTATTGCGACATTCTCCTTTATATAATGTTGCATTTTAATTTTGTAATTTAGTAACATCTTAACCTGAAGAAGGCTGGTTTGGCTAGCCGAAATATTGTTTCAAATACATTCAGTACTCGTTGTATCAGCTTTGCAGTAGTCCTTGGACTTCTCGTTTTTATTGATTCATTGTAGCTGATTAGGTCTCTTCTTGTGAGATCCAACGAAAAACCAGCAGGATCTTCGTCCACAGTTTTTGCAGTTCAAGTTCAAGTTTATCCGTCATATGTCTTGCCAGATATTTTGACATTTGTTATGTCACGTGACCTGTTTTCTTTAATTGGCGGTTACCATTGACGCATGGACACGATTAAAAGGCGGCATTATTAAGCCCTCACTAAGAGTCATAGAAAAAGGAATAAACAAGATAAATATAATGTGACTATCTATTCCCCATTTTCGTTTAAAGATTTTAACCGTTATAAGGCAAATGCAAGTCACGTGACCCAAACTTGACAAGAAAAAGTTGATCAAATGGATACAAACGCAAATAACAAAATGCTTACCAAGTTTCATAAGGATTAGATAAATGCTTATACTTGAAATAAAAATCCACCCAATTATTGGTTGAGTCAAGCCTTAACACACTTGAGATGTATTTAGTATATCGGGCTCAAATTGACGCGTTAACATTTCCTGCACCTTCAGTGTCCTCTGTCTTAATTCCTCCCTCGAAAAAAGAAAGAACCTTGACAATGATAAACAAATAAAATGAAAGGCTGATCGTACAGTAAGGAATATATTTTTAAACCGATTAATTTCGAACGGCATGGCCGTTCTTCTTCAGGGTATATAACCGTAATAAAAGAAAAAAACGTTACAGATTTGAATATATAACAAGCGAAAGATATGAAACTACATACTTTGTTTATAGTATAAGCTGAATGGATAAAAATAGGACGCTGAAATTTACATAAGTATATATTAAGTTTCATCGCGTCTGTTAAGCGTTTGGCCTTTATCAATAAGATGAGCCTCTCGAGCCTTGCGCACGTCGTCACGGTTAGATTTTATAAGCTCAAGCGGGATTAGTTGCATGTCAGAGGCAGAATGATTAGGTGAAAGAAAATGTTCTGATACTGCCGTACGTTTAGAGTTGTCGGGGTGTACTTGTTTGTCGACTGGTCTGCGGTGCTCGATGAAGCGTTCTTTCAGTTGTCGTTTAGTCTCTCCAATGTACTGTTTGTTGCATCGTCTGCATTCTACCATGTATACAACGCTTCTAGAATTGCAGTCAATGCGGTGGTTAATGGTCCTAGTGTCTCCTGTAGAGTGAAATGTGTAATCTGTTTGTCCGTCATTGATGTATTTGCATGTACGGCAGCGTTTGTTGCCACAACGAAAGGAGCCAGGTTGTGGGTTAGAGGGCGCAGTGGTGGATAGTTTAGATCTGACAAGTAAGTCGTTAAGATTTTTAGTACGTCGGAATGCAACGAGAGGTGTGGCCTTGAACACATTGGCAACATCCACACTCGGTTTTGAAGAGACTGGGATCTTGAGAACATTTTGGTGGGAAATATGATTTAGTTGGAGCGAAAAAAATCCCGTCATTTTGCCATTTTTTCAGTGCACTATGCTTTTGGCAAAATTACCCTAACTTTGGCAACTTCTCACAACACTTAAAATTTGATGCAGAGCTAAATTCTACTGTTGTTTGACATGTACAAATCTAGTTATAATTAAAACATTATAAAAGTTTCCATATCTGGCTGGGATCCTCACTCTAGAGGAGCGCAGGGACATGGCATGCGCCATGTTTGTAAGTAAAATCGCCCCCGGAAACCCCCTGCACCCTCATACACTCGCAGATCACTGGACAGTCCCCTCGCTATAATCTGAGACCAAAAGCGCATACCACTATAGCGGCAAAAACCGACCGATTTGGCAGTTTTGTCAGCGTAAAATATGCGCATAGAGCGCTCGTCATCTAATCCTCGGTTATTTCTTCATACATTCATGCGTGTGTGTGTGTGTGTGTGTGTGTGTTATAGAGTAATTTATTATCATATTAAATTATAGAGTAACTTACTGTGAAACTATCTATTTGTTAGTATATATTTGTTATCGACCTACACTGTAATTCAGCCATAGGCTGCGAGAGTGATAAATAAACAAATCGTCATCATCATCATCATCATCATCATCATACGACACTCACGAAAAATCGATTTTTCTCTTATTTGGCCAAAACATCCCTTTTTGGTGAAATAGTGTAAGGAAAAATAGTTTTAGGTTCCACAAACATATTTGCATAAGGCGACGCGAGTGAAGACAGAAAATCTAAGTCTTGTTTTGTATACATAAGATCTCTTTTCAATCTATGTAATGAATGAACAAACACATAAAAATGGACAACACAATCTTCTTTCGAAAAATTTTATTCAAATCTACATTAGTTTATGTTTAAAAGCAAAACACGTAAGCTTACCATTTATATCTCCAGCATTGAAAAACATTTGAAGTTCCTCGAAGCAAGATTTTATCCCAGAAAGCTCTTCTTTTTTCCACTAAAGCAGCTTCTGAGTATCCCTTAATTAGTATCCCTGTCTTGAGTAGCAAACCGCAAAAAAATGCAGGGAAATAACGACTTCTCCGCTAAACACAGCGAAAGATCCAAACCATAAAAGTGTTTACCGAGCTAACGGTTGTGTAGCCGCGCGAAAAACAAAGCCTCAAAGATCTCGGATGTTGTGTGGCGTCATACGCGCATATTTTGCGACGTCATACGCGCCCGCGAGCTAGTCCTTCCTGCACTAGGCTTTTACACAAGTTGCTCGGCAACTTTTTGGCAACTTTTGGCCTTTCGAGCAACTTTTGAGCAACTTATGGTTTCGAGCATTTTTTCGGCAACTTATGGTCTTTCGAGCATTTTTGCGGCAACTTTTTTCAATCCGAGAAAATATATCCTTTCTTTGTGACAAAAATCTCTTTTTATGCATTTCCTCTCTAACAAAACGAATAAAGATCCATGTTAACTCGATAGTCTGGCTCTACTGACTAGTGACTACTGCCATCTGTGAGTGCCATGTGTGCAGTGTCAGTGTGTTGTGTTAGTGTGATCGACGGAACTTTGGGTTACCTGGGGCTGTGTTTCCAGCGCGCTACATGGTCAGCGGTCTGAACACGTTTTCAAAATGGCGGCTCGTGTTAGTTCAACTTCAAGCGAAGAAATGTCAGCGAGTAGAAAGGAATATATAAATAAATAAATAATTTGTATAGATGTGCAAGGATTTACATTAATCAGTAGTAGAAACTGATTTTTTTGAGTTGATAAAAAGCAACTTTTGAGCAACTTTTGAACAACTTTTTCGTGAAATGAGCAACTTTTGGGCAACTTTTGAAAATTTTTGGGGCAACTTTTGAGAGGTATCCGAGCAACTTGTGTAAAAGCCCCTTGCACTCACCCCAACAGACAAACATTGGAGCTCGCTGAAGGGAAATATATGCGGGAAAGCCACAGTGCACACACAAAGATACATATAAATCAGAAATAACACAGTTTACGCTTCCCAAAAGAGTGAAAATGGTT
The DNA here is from genome assembly GCA_022457155.1 of Cladopsammia gracilis. NCBI lineage: Eukaryota > Metazoa > Cnidaria > Anthozoa > Scleractinia > Dendrophylliidae > Cladopsammia > Cladopsammia gracilis. The sequence goes on along the minus strand of JAJGOT010000045.1, from coordinate 1,308,566 downwards.
AGCACTAAGCATTGCTGTTGGGGTGAGTGTAAAACCGACTCAAGACATCCGGATAAATGGCCAAAATCGCGAAAGGAGGTGCAGAAATCTTGGAAGAAAGTGTTAATTCCCGAAGCCTTCGCAAGGTATCGAAAAGTGCAAGTGGTGGATCGTTTCTTGTTCTCGGCAGTTCTGCACGACTCTTACCGCCGGTTTTTAATGCCATTTGCTCCTTCATTAATATGTTTTGAACGGCTATTCTACATTAAGCCGTTTGTTAAAGAGGATTTTAGTGAAGACAGCTGAGTAATAAAACTCTCAAAATGCGCGTGCAAAGGACCAGAGGTCAAATCTGTCGGTTGTGGTTTCCCGTGGTGTTGCGCTTGTTGATTTTGACCTCATTTTAGCGTCCTTTTTTTGCCTGGCGGTTGGTGTGTTTTTTCGCCATTAATATTGGCATGTAGATTTTTATGTAGGAAACGTTTGAATTTCTCTAACTTTTCTCTCTGAAATATCGGACACGATCTGAAATGATCTGTTGGCCTTGAATATCTTTCCACGTTCTTTCTTGCTATTAATCAAAATTAATGTTTTGTCTTTGCAGAATTTTAATTTTCAGGATCCAAGCTTTATAGCAGAGAGAGTTGTAGCTTAATAAGCTATTCAACTTGTAGAGAGTTGAAGTTTGTCTCAGTCAAGGCTGTAATTTTCATAAAGCTTCCATTCGCTACGCATTCGTGCGGCACCCGTACGCGGACTTCGATTTGCTATTCGTACGGGAGTCCAAAACTTTCGACAATTTTCGATGCTATTCTTCACTTTTGTTGGTCCACAATATTAAATGTTTGTTTAGCTGTACGAAGCGCTACTGGTAAGCGATGTTGATTTGGCTCAGACTAATTTGCTGAGTCTGTATACTACGCGAGCGACTCGTACGGCCAACTTCGATTTGCTATTCGTACGGGAGTCCAAAAACTTGCTTAGATTGCGCGCTCCACCATAACGACTTAAATCGGAACATTATGAATCAGTGGAACATGGACTTCAATTGTCTAGTATAAATCAAAGGGCTCTTAAAGCCATCTCGTTAATGCGTTATAATGCGAGGTTATTAAAAAAAGACTGTTTGTTGTCAAAGGTATTAGGTGGTGTTGTCTTCTTAACTATATTTACCTATTAAAGGCACCCAACTTTTTCAATTGTTCTTTTTTTTTTTATTTTGTAAAGATGCTGTTGTAGCGCACCTTTAGAATAAGTCTTCTTAAAATACGTACATGAAAACATCACATGATGCAAATCAGCCAATAGAAATTTATGTTCACGAAATGGGCGTACTTTTATTTTAGTAGCCATTTGTGTTTACTTTTCATTATTATTATTCTTTTTTTTTGCAAAAGGAGGAGAACTTGTGCCCCTTTGCTAACAAGTTTTCTGTATAGCATTGGGGGATCTGCTCTTATTAGTGCTCCACTTTTTCAAGACGAAAACGCAGAAGTGTCGGAGAGTGATGGTGTGGGTCGTGTGGTAATGTCAGTTGGTGTTTGGGTAAAGGGTGGTGATTATGTTGATATGAATTCTGTGATCGAGTTTTTTTTTTGTGTTGTCGCTAGCTTTCTAGTGATCTTGATGAATAGACTCAGTCTTGATGAATGGACTAGAATGTCAGTTGTAGGATGTCTTGTTTCTCTGGTTTTACAACAAACCATGAAGACAAATGAAATGGTAGAGTGTTTTTTTTTTGTTTGTGTTTGTTTGTGGTAAGTATCAGTCTGTTGTTTTATTTATTTTGATGTGAAAATGGCGGGAAAATGGTGATCGTGTGGTCATTTTTCGTTGACGTTTGCTATGTGCGCAGTTATAGTAATTGGTTTTAATGGCATAGGTAGTAATTTTGAGAGAACTGCGGAGTTTTCTCGCTGACGTGAAAATGGCGGGAAAATGGTGAACACGTGGTCATTTTTCGGTCACGTTTGCTATGGGCGCAGTTCTAGTAATTGGTTTTGAATGGAATGGGTAGTAATTTTGACAGAGCATGTGGGTGATGGAATGGTAGTGAAGATCGTGTAATGAGAAAGGGTCAGTTTTCTACACTTGCGATATTGTACTCAGTCACTTGTCTTGCTAAAAAAATAAATGGGAACTGGTACTGGGTTTTGAAGTGTGGGTCGCTGTCACTGCTATGGGACTGGGTAGCAAAAGACTGTCATGCAGTTCTTGTCCGCTACCTGTGATGAGGGGGACTAGGGCCATTTGCTTCCACGATTATGAGCTTTTTGAAAAGTGTGCTAGGTAAAGTATTTTTAATTCTAAAAACGGAAATGGCGTTTTTGAGTGTTCTAGTTTGAAAATTTCGTGGGGGGACATGCTGGCAGACCACCATAGGTAGTTTGCGTTTTCGGCGCAACTGTCTGCTATAAAGGTTGGATCCTGAAAATTAAAATGTTGTAAAGACAAAAGTAAAATAGCTGGGCCTACTGTGACTGTTTATTAATAGAAATCGAGATTTTTTGTCATGCTTGGACATCCCATTAGCCCCCCCCCCCCCGCCCCCAAAGATGCTTTTGTGTTTTTCAGGAGTAAATTCACGGGAGGGAACTGGTATCTACTTTGGCCTCGCTTGCTGCCGATCGGAGAAGGACGCTTTCATATATGCAGCGCATAAAAGCAACTGTACGCTTTTCAATGGCTGGAAAAGTTGAGAATTGACCGATTTTTATCAGATAGCAAGTGAAATGGAGCCTGGAAAATCATCCACGGACATTTCAGGGTCTGTTTATGAAGGCTGTCGATCCGCGTCGATCTCTACACAGTTCATGGGTCTCTGTAATACGGCAAGTGAAATAACGGTTGGCTGCGATTTTTTTTCCTTTTTAGATCCAACAATTCTTCCTCGTAACTTATGCGCGCATGGTTTTGCTCGCTGTTGTTGACCGTTATTGCTGTTTTCAAGTATTAAAAATATAGAGGGCTGCATCACGGTGTTCCTTTGTTTGGTTATCTTATGATTTCTATGTTACTAAATAACATTCGATTTCTTTATGATTTTGTTTAGTTTTATTATAGATCGTGTATGGCCCGGTTCAAACGTCGAACTTCACATGTGCCGAAACTTGCTGCTTTTGGGAAATATTCAATGATGTATGTAAATGTAAACAAAAAGTAACGCAAATGTCACGCTGTTTCTTCCTTGTCACAGCAAAATGTTCGCGAGTTCCTTGCATTCTCAAGTGGCGGTGAAGAAAAACATTTAGCATGGTGTGAATCGACATCTATACTGCTTCTTTCAATTCAGCTTTTAACGAACATGTCGAACGTACTCTTAATCTCTGATTATTTCTAGTATTAATGGCTGAAAGAACACATGAAATGCGAGACAAAAAAGGACGCTAAAATGAGGTTAAAATCAACGGTGCGCAACAGTATGGGATTGCGCGAGTGACGGAGTTGACGTTAGTCCATTGGACTGTGCGTGTGAAAGGTTTTCAAAGTCAGTCTATACTAAAATGTTCGTTGCATAGGGCTAAATGTACCAAATCTGGAGCAGTTTGAAGGATGGTCTTGGAGATTCGAAGATAGTATTTTTGTTGGGCGTACGTGTGTTGCAAGACAGGCGGATTTCTTCCCGTTCTTTCACGGCTTATTGTGAAAAATAGTCGCGCGGGATATCGAAGAATTATAGATATTGTTCTAAGATTTGCTATCAAAGTTTTAATAAACAGTTTTTGTAAGTTTAATAAATGAAATCAATGGTTTTGAAGGTGAAATTTCATGGTATCTCATTATATAATTTAATAATCTTGGCTCAAACAGGTCACTGCTGGCTATTTCACAACTGACAGGATTCGCGGTTTCATGTGGTTCGTAAGGGCCACTTGTGATAGGAGTGTTTGCTACATAAGACATCGTAAGAACGCGTTTCGATTTTTCAACAATTTCATGTAAAATTGTATCGCTTGAAATCCCTTTTGTTGCTATAAATATATATATATATATATATATATATATATATATATATATATATATGCAAGTAGACCTCTAGCTCTGAGGTCGTTGGTGCGCGTAGAAATTCGTAGCGAAGAGCACATATAGAACAGTGTACAACATTCCGCAATCACCGAAAACAATTCGTGATCGCGGCACATTGTTTCCATGTAAGTATAATTACTTGGTAACTGCGGTAAGGCAAATTGGTAGTTTCAGTAGGATATACTGTGCGGTTGTTGTAGAGTCGAATGGCTAGCCTGCAGAACAGGCTTTATTTTTTATGCGTTTCAGACGAGCGCTAAGCGGGTGGCCACCGAAAAGCGGAAGGGGATCTGAGGAAAGTGGTTTTAATGATAAGATTTGACAGTGATTTGCGTTTAAAAACACAGGTGCTGTAGTGATATTATGGCTGATAATATGCGGTGAATTTGGCTTTCCACTGTTCGTCGTTTGGTGTGAATAAAATTGTTAGTTGTTAGATCGGTAGATGATTTTTGTCGCAATGGTAAGTCTTCAATTGTCTTTAAAGTCTATATAATATTGGTTAGTTGGATACTTAAGGATTAGAAAACAGGTGTCGTGTGCGTCGTGCCTTCCACGAGCCATTGTAGTCCAAGTGTATCTGTTGCCTACTGTGTAGGGAGGGGGGTAAGTATAAGGGTGAAGTAAGAAAGATCTGTTTTTTAGAACAGAATGGCCTGTTACAGAGATGTTCGTTTAGACTACGAGCAGTTTGTTTTCTTTCAGTGGTAAACTACATAGAGTGTAAAAGTGGCAATTTATTTTATTTAATTTTGTGGTCATGTTATTACACCGCAGACTGTAACGTGTAAACATCGCACAGCGTAGGGTTTGAGATCACCGCAACACCGCAAGCTGGGATTTTATTCACCGCAACACCGCATAAAAAATGAGCAACACCGTAACACCGCAAATCTCCAATGTCCCCCTCTTATTGATTTAAAAGAAAAAAAGAAGAAAATAGCGTGCAGATAGGCTTTTAGTGGGAATCCCGAAACGTCGAGTTGGACATCGAGTTCGAGTTCGACTTCGAGTTCGAGTTGGACTTCGAGTTGGATTTCGAGATGGACTTCGAGTTGGACTTCGAGTTAAAAAAAATAAAATACAAATATGAAAAAATATAATCGATAAAAATCGACAGTCGAGCCTCTCCTTACGGACACCTCTCTAATACGGACACCTCTCTATTACGGACAGTTTCCTGTGTCCCGACAAAATTCTCACATATTTCTTTAAAAAAGACCTCTATAATACGGACCCTCTCTAATACGAAAAACAGACACTAAATTCGGTCCCAGAGAGCAAATTAATATAAACTTAACCTCTTTATCACGGACACTCCGGTGATCAGGTGATGATAGTTTGAGTAAGTAATACAATTTCCTGTTTGTGGTTACAAACATGTATCGCAAGACGTTTTCAGAATAGACCTTATCACGGTTTTTCCAAAATTTTATATGGGCCTGATAGCAATAATCCATCAACACTGCTGGGAAAAGCATCTCAAAATTAGTAAAATGGCCGAGTTTAAAAGCGATATCTTTTAAAATAATGGAGATATAGCTCCGCAAAGTCGGCAAATTTCACAGACGTTTGTATCGCGCGGCCAAATTTCTTGCCTACCGGTAGGCAAGAAATTTGGCCGCGCGGATCTGGATCAGTAAAATCCTGTACAAGATAAACTAGTATTTTCCATTGGAAAGTGAAGTGCTGCGAGTAAAGCTTATGCAGAAGAAGACTTGTTTGGGGCTATCTCTCGTTAATTGCATGTACTTTAGATTAAACAGATGAGCGACTTGATCTATTTTGCCATTGGATTAACTTGGCTAATATATATGCTGTTCGAACGGCAAAACGCACGGCTACTGAACGGATGAACGCGAAATATGAATAAAGCTGTTCCTGATGGCTCAAAACGGGAAAGTTTGCAGAGATTAGCGACCTTTAATTCTCTCTCTATGTAATGTGCGACTCTGATGAAGATAACGAATGGAAAGCAGAACTATCGACTATGGTCTAAGTAGAATTTCGAGGTGACTGGAGGCGTTGGAGCGATTTTACGGCCGATTTCCTTCGGTGGATCCGATCGGCTCGATGAGCGGAGTGCTGTCTTTTTCAGGGGGAGGACTGAAATATTTGAACTAAAAATCGCTGGAATCGCGAATCGACGGCAAAACCACTCACTGAGACACAAGTAAACGCACAAAGAAGTTCAGGTGAACCAGTTTTATTCAAATATCGTTCCTAATTTTACGCTCAAACTCGAAGTGAATTTTCCCAATAAAAATCCGTATAATTTACGCCAGTTACCACGACGTTTATCACTTGAGCTTAGGCTACCTGTGCTGACAGATGGTACGTTGTGACGAAAGGCAGTATCCTCTCGTGACCTTTTTTCTTTTGTGTAAGTGCCGATTGTCTAGAGGCAAAGAGACCTTTCTATGATGTTTTCTGGGTAACCCCGTGATTTGAGGCGTTGTTTGAATTTTAAAACGCTCTCTTCAAATGTTTTCTTTTTTATGAAGAGTTAGTTCTAAGCAATCTTATTGCTTTCGCCTTTAATGAATCCATATTTTACGCCTCGTGGGTGGCGTGAGACGATGAGTGTGTACTGAATAGTCTCGGTCAGCTTGTAGTGAGTGTTGATATCCAAGATGGAATCTTTTGTGAATCTTTTCCCTTTATTAAAACACTGTGGTGACAATCTAGTTAAATGCTGTTTTCTTCTTTTTTTTAATTTTTCTCGATTTTTTTCCTACTAACCCGAAATCTAACTCGAAGTCCAACTCGAAGCCCAACTCGAAATCCAACTCGAAGTCCAACTCGAAGTCCAACTCGAACTCGAACTCGAAGTCCAACTCGAGGTATCATTACTCCCTTGATTGACGGATGTTTGTCCGAAGTTTGATTAGAGATCTGTACTGTTCTGTGCATTTGTGAGGGGCTTGGCTAGAAGCATGTACTATCTTGTTGATTCGCGAGTAAACTTGGAAAGACATTTATATAATTCTCATCATTTAGGGGTGCATACTACTAGCTATAAAAATAGCTGTATTAAGTTTTGCAAATCGTCATTTAGTCCTACTATTACCTTTGATGGGATCTGGACGGAACTACGAAAACTAATAGATAAACCTGTTCGCAAATGTTTGTCAGAAGGCCGTCGAATGCGTTGGTGTAATGTCGAATGGAGGGAGGTAGGGAGACAGTATTTTACTATTAAAGGTATAGCAGAACCCCGGAGTGGGACTCCCATATGTGGTTCGGTGGGGTGCTCGTCGTATCTTTTAGGGGTTAAAATTCGGGATCTAGGTATCTTTTAGAATATATGATTAAAAAAAACCTCATTTTCCCAGAAAATGGTATATTTTAGTGTGTTCCTAGCGAAAGACGAGTCGCTACTGCCTTCCGGTGTTCCTTCTGATGGTAGCTGGAATTCGACCCATGTATAGTCAGATCTATTTATTTCCAGCACTCTAGCCGCATCGCATTGTTCCATCGCATATTTGGTAAAAAAATGGTATCATTTAGAGGTAAAATTCTGGTTGATAACGGACACTTTGATATATTTCAGAGTTCCACTTTTTTTTCCTGACGAGCACCTCCGCTTGACGACTTATAGGAGTCCCCCCCCCCCCCCTCCGGGAGCAGAATATTCTTACCAATATTTCTTTTCATGATATTTCCGGTTGTCACTCGGTAAGCGACTTAAAAGGCAGGGCAAAATAGCATGTTCTTTTGAGAACAAGTCATATCTAGAATATTTGATGTCACTTTTAACGTGATTAGTAATACGAGTGGTGTTAATTAGCCCCACGCAGCTATCAAATGTACTGAATGGGAGAGCCCCTGACTCAGTCAAACTTCCCATATGACTAAAAAAAAATTGCCGGATTGACCCCTTTCATAAAATAGTAGTCCTTATGAAGGTGAATATTTTAAGTTCGTTTACCTACAGGTTGCAACTAATTTGATTAAACCTGCACTTGGCACCGGTAGCATAGTATTGGCTGACCCGTGTACTTTCGCTTTTGTGCTATTTTAAAACAATTAATCATTGCTATTACAGTTTCATTATGCAACAGTACGCAAAAGACGTAAAAATTTAAGCCATTGAAGGCTTGCCGCAATTCCATTCAACCGTCATCATAATAAGCCAAAAAATCAACAAAACTATGACATAAAATAAGTATATCCAAATAGCTTGTTTTAAGTTGTAACCTTATATTGTTAGTTGTTTTGTAACTTTTTTTGTTTATTTATGTATTTTATAAATTGTAAAGAGTTGTTAACACTAATAAAGTGCCAAAAAAAAAACTATGACATGTTTACCATACTATTGCACAATCAAACCGTAATAGCAATGAATAGAAAAAACGCAAAGTTCATGCTATTTTGCTCTGCCATACCGCTCATATTAAAACACAAACTTTCCTGTCCCATTTAACTTTCTTAAAACGTCTCCATTAGTAAAATACACCGTGAAATTCTCAAACTACGTTTCCCAAGAAAACGCATTTGACCTATTTTTACCCTTATGGCTTTACGACAAATGATTGAAACTGATAGGCAACGTGAGATATCGAAATGTAAGAAGGACTAATACCTTTGCGGTAACGTAATGTGAGATATGACAAGTTCATGACAAATTCTGACCACAATCAAACCGTAATAGCAATGAATCGAAAAAAAACGCAAAGTTCATGCTATTTTGCTCTGCCATACCGCTCATATTAAAACACAAACTTTCCTGTCCCATTTAACTTTCTTAAAACGTCTCCATTAGTAAAATACACCGTGAAATTCTCAAACTACGTTTCCCAAGAAAACGCATTTGACCTATTTTTACCCTTATGGCTTTACGACAAATGATTGAAACTGATAGGCAACGTGAGATGTCGAAATGTAAGAAGGACTAATACCTTTGCGGTAACGTAATGTGAGATATGACAAGTTCATGACAAATTCTGACCACAATCAAACCGTAATAGCAATGAATCGAAAAAAACGCAAAGTTCATGCTATTTTGCTCTGCCATACCGCTCATATTAAAACACTAACTTTCCTGTCCCATTTAACTTTCTTATAACGTCTCCATTAGTAAAATACACCGTGAAATTCTCAAACTACGTTTCCCAAGGAAACGCATTTGACCTATTTTTACCCTTTTAAAGTAGCTATAATGGCTTTACGACAAATGATTGAAACTGATAGGTAACGTGAGATATCGAAATGTAAGAAGGACTAATACCTTTGCGGTAACGTAATGTGAGATATGACAAGTTCATGACAAGTTCTGACATCCCAATACCCTAGGGAAATTAACAATAGGTCCGGGGGTGCTCCCCAAACATTTTAGTGGCAGTTTGTGACGCCCTTCTTGAAATCCTAACCGGTTTAACCAACCATATCCTCAATGCCCTAATATAGCTTCTATAAAGAAGGGACAAGAAACCCCCCCCGGACAAAAGTCCACAAAATTTTGTTAACAACTTTTGTCCCTTTTTCGTACTCGACTCCGAAATCTCGCATAATGCGCATGCGCATTAACGAGATAAAAACGGGTCGAAAATTTCCCTTCATAGGCACTTTAAAATCACCCGTCTGTTACTTAAGGAACAGGAACTCTAGGTGTACCATGTTATATAAAAATGACAGACACAGGAACACCTTCGTAATATCGGATGCAAATTCATGAAACATTTATTAAAAACGATCATGATTTGATGTAAATACACCGAGGTCTTTTTTTTTATACACATCTTTAGATAATCAATAATACAATTAATGTGATTAATAAGTAGGATTTGTTATATAGCTGGAATATTTCTCAACACAACGCGCGCGTTGATTGGTTGATTCATGGCCACATGAAATCTAACAAACAAACTGTTCCCGCCAATTGTCCCAAGCGGGCAACTTTGCGAAAGCGGGCAACAATTTTGACGTCAGAGGGTAACATTGCACTATTGCCCGCTAGCGCACGTGATCAGACCGTAACAAAAGGTAGCATGATTATGATGCGATTGATGTTTACCTCGAGTGCTCGGCGCGTTCGTTTTTCAAACTGTATTGTGTTTTTTTCTATATAACAGATCATTTAACCCTGATCCCTAGGGAAATTAACAGTGAATTTTGTTTCCCTCGAATCTTGATGTACTTTTTAAAAGTGGCTTATCTAAGACCATATTTTAATCCTAGTATTCCATACTACTTAACTTATTTTTATTTATTGATAATTAGTTTTAGTCATTTAATGCCTCGAGTAAATTTTGAAATGGCTAAGTACATTTTTAACTGGTTTTCTCATATGATTTTCTTAGATTGATTGTATACTATATAGATGTTTTTATTTTTTATTTTATTGTAAGTTTTTGAGGACCCTTTTGTAAACCACGTGTAAGTGACGAAGGCTTCCTCTTTAAATATTAAAGTTATGTTATGTTTCCCGAGACGAAGTCGAGAGAAACATCGATCGAGATTCTCGGAAAACAAAATTCACTGTTTCCCTCGGAAGCAGTCATTAAGTGTTTAGTATTACTTATTTGTATTGCTATTATAATGTAGTTTTTGTAATTAAGGTTACGTTCGATTGACCCTATTCTGGAAGAAGAATATATTCCGGATTATTCCAGAATAGCCATTCCTTTCGCAGGTCAATAAAACGATTATTCTGTTTCTAGAATAATGCCTGCGACCTAATCCCAGGCTTGTTTCTTTTTGTTATTGACGTTTTAAAACATCTCTTTCATTTCTTCGTACAAGGAAATGAGGAGAAGCGTCTCGACTCCAGGAATATCCTTTATTGAGTAACAACTCATTTTCTTCCAACATGGTAGCCGACTCACGGTCGCCGGCGGTAGCCATTTTGTTTGTTCTTTTGAAAAGGCCGCGAGGCGAGGACGACGGTGACGTCATGATTCTGGATTATTCCGAGCATTCTGCTCCCTAGTGCAGAATGCTTGGAATACATTCCATGTATTCTGGAATTGGAATAGCGACTCAATCGAACGGGCATTCAGGGTTATTCCGTTTATTCTTATTCCGGAATAAGGTCAATCGAACGCACCCTAATTTTCTGCTGCAAATGAGGAGTTTTTAATAAACGACTTATCTATCTGTCTACTCGTTCGGTAGCATAATTTACATGTAGCGTCGCTCTTACACGAGATGTTTTCTGGTCATCAGTTAGTTTAGTTGTTATTTTGACACTCAGAATAAAACTTAACCACGGCTTGTCTTACGTACGATACGACGCAATGCGCTACAATAAGCAACAACTATGTTTAATCATCGTACTCCTTTCAACAGAAAAACAACTGTTATATCGATAGGAATCCTGCATAATTCTAAAATCTACAAATGCAAAAGTAGAGAAATAATTAAGTACTAAACTAAATTAAAAGTTTATAACTATTTCATTGTTCAATGTAATTATACAAGAACATCAAAAAAGAAATTTGTAACCCATCACCTTTACATCAATGAATCGAAGAAATGCGAAATATTAATTTAAAACAAAAACGTCACGGAAAAACAAAGCTTACTTATTATCTACACACCTCAACCATATAATGCTCCAGCAGGAAAACTCCTTACACAAAATGTTTTTATTCCATAATTTAACCCCCAAAGAAATTGAGCACCAAAGAAATTTGCTCATGTTACGGCAAACAGCTCCACAAGCTCAGCCTCAAGCTACGAACATAGAGGCAAATATATTTTCCGCTATTCAGTTGGGGTCACATCGACTAGTTTTCGCGTTTGTAGGTTAGGTGTTGCTTTGTGCATTTTTGAAATTATATAGTAAAGTTTAGGCCTCTCTGGTCGAGCATGAATACTGAGCTAGGTTCAGGTATCAGTAAGGTGTGTTTGGCAATGCCTGAACTCCGTGTTCGGTGGAAATTTATTTACTTTGGGCCTCTCTGGCCAGGCACGAATATTGAACTAAGTTCAGGTGTCAATAAGATGTGTTTGGCAATAGCTGCACTTAGTGTTCGGTAGAAATTTATTTACTTTGGGCCTCTCTGGCCGGGCACGAATACTGAACTAGGTTCGGGTGTCAATAAGATGTGTTTGGCAATAGCTGAACTCAGTGTTTGGTGGAAATTTATTTACTTTGGGCCTCTCTGGCCGGGCACCAATACTGAATTAGGTTCAGGTGTCAAAAACGTGCGTTTGGCAATAGCTGAACTCGGTGTTCGGTGGAAATTTAATTACTTTGGGCCTCTCTGGCCGGGCACCAATATACTGAACTAAGTTCAGGTGCTAATTTGGTGTGCTTGGCGATAGCTGGACTCGATGTTCGGTGGAATTTTATTTACGTTTGAGCCTCTTGGCCGGGCACGAATACTGAACTAGGTTCAGGTGCCAATATATATAAGGGTGTGTTTGGCCATAGCTGCATTCGGTGTTCGGTGGAAATTTATTTACTTTGGGCCTCTCTGGCCGGGCACGAATACTGAACTGGGTTCAGGTGCCAATAAGGTGTGTTTGGCAATAGCTGACCTCTGTATTCGGTGGAAATTTATTTACTTTGGGACGCTCTGGCCAGGCACGAATACTGAACTAGGTTCAGGTGCCAATATATATAAGGGTGTGTTTGGCCATAGCTGCATTCAGTGTTCGGTGGAAATTTATTTACTTTGGGCCTCTCTGGCCTGGCACGAATACTGAACTAGGTTCAGGTGTCAATATATATATAAGGTGTGTTTAGCTCAAGCGTTCCGCCAGCGGGCAATGTTATCCGTGCATGCGTATCATGCTCTCGCTCTCTCGCCCTCGTGTTCTCGGCCGCCATATTGTCGAGTTGTTAATTGTTACTGTTGTTTAATAAACCGTTTGGAGTTACACGTACGTCTGCTCTATCGGGTTGTCCTTTCCTCGTTACTGGCGTGGTGGCAGCGGTGCATCGTATCCACGTCTCGAACGAAGAGAAAGCCAGGATAGTGGCGGATTTTTCACCCGAATTCCACACGACGAGACAGCGAAGCAGCTTACTCTATAGCTGTTCAGTCCGGGCTCCAAGACTCAAAGCTAAGTAAACTTCGTTTACTCTTAACTTCAACGGAACACCATTATGAACACAAGAGCACCGAAACAATGGTCCCTGACCAAACACGTATCCATAACGTCCTTTGAAGCTTGGCGACAAATCCTTCAGTACATTTTTTCGCTCGATACCAATTTTGCATGTTTCCTTACTGACAACGTGACATGGCTGAAGAAATCGCCCGCTACTCCTGTCGCGGCTTTCAGGATGACGGTGAATCTGTACGTGCATCTGCCCGCAGAACGGCACAACAAAAGTGCACCCACCTCGAGCTAATGCTAGGTCAGATCGCAAACTATTGCCCCGTGATTTCTCGCAACACTATCGTTAAGAACTCGACCTCTATGAATTCTATCTGGCAAGCTATTCGACTTCACTACGGTTTTCAATCAACCGGCGCTCACCTTCTGGACTTCAACAACATAAAGCTTGACCCAGATGAACGCTCCGAAGACTTGTATCAACGCCTGATGTAATTTATCGAAGACAACCTATTACTGGGGAGGGGTCATATTTCACATCACGGCGAAACACCCACCACAGACGAGGAAATGTCACCGACCTTGGAAAACCTAATCGTACTAACTTGGCTAAGGTTAGTTCACAACGAGCTACCAGACCTACCAAACAACGCTATGGCACCGAGGTCAGGTCGAGGTCCCTCGCATCCCTTAAACCGGAAATCTCCCAAGCTTTGGATTCGCTCCTCGAAGAAATCCACACCTCGACCGATGCCAAGATCCTCCGCGCATCTACATCAACATTCAGACCCTCTACGAGAGCTCCTTACAATACACGCCCACAGCTCATCACTAAGCGCCCCGTCAGGTCCTGCCCCTTGTGCAAGCAGGCCAGCTGCAACGATTACCACTTCCTGAGTAAATGTACCTACCTGCCAGCCGATGATCGCGCTTTTTTCACTAAAGTACGCCTAACAAGCTCCCTTTACGAAGATGTTGAAACCGAAGACCCCGATTTATTCCATCCGCTCCAGGCAGAGGACACAGTGACTCCACCCTTTCCTTCAGCCAGGATCGTTTCACGCCGTGTGAGCACAAAACAATCTCCACATTTTAACGCCTTCTATCGTCAGCACCCGCTCAAGCTTCCTTTAGACACTGGCGCCGAAACAAGCATGATAAAAGTCTCCGTCGCTCGTTCCATTGATGCTCCCATCGTCAAATCATCTCAACAGGCTCTTCAAGCAGACGGAGTCACACCACTCGCTGTTGTCGGTGAAACTCACCTCACCCTCTCACGAGTTCATCTCACCCGCACACTCGATGCCCTTGTGGTGGAAGATTTGGACGTCGACATTTTAGCTGGAACACCGTTCATGATCGGTAATGACATATCTGTTCGCCCTGCCAAAAGGCAAGTTCTGATCCAAGGCTTCGAAGTTATCCTTTACAATGCGGATGCAAATATCAGTGCCCAGGCCCACGCGGTTCGCCGCACCCAATCTTACCTCCTGCGCTCGTCAACGCCTACCACCGTTGTGTTTCCCGGTGAATCCTTCGAAATGTACGTACCCCTGACTTTGGCCCTGACTGTACCTTGGCTATAGAGGTACGCACCGACGTTCCATCGAACCAGTGTTCCAAGGTTGCGCAACTCTGGCTTCAGCCTCACATTGTTTTTTTTTTTTTTTAATTGGTTTGCTACTGACAATACATGTATGTGCTCTAGATTAATTACAGTGAGTGAGTCTTAAGCTTAATTACTTACATTTTCACGAGACCTATTTTTCATTGAATTAATTAATTTTAAATTTACATCAATGTAAGTAATACAGAAGCAAAGACAACAAGCTAAAGACAACAATATACAACAAAGGAATAACTACAACTACTTACAGTAAAAAGCAAAGAAAGTGCGACGAAAAACTGTGTGTTAAAGGATAACTTCCCAAGTTCGGTAGAAATTGGGAAGCGATTTCTGTTTAGTTGCGATTCCTTTTAAAATTTGTAGTTTTTCTTGCATTTGCAGAAGGAAGTTGGGGAAAGATAGTATTTCTCCACGTAAGCTAGTGCAAAAAATGCAGTATTTTGCGATTAAGATAGAGTAATTTAAGACCTGCCGATGCTTTGTTCTCTTAAACCAACCATAGAGTATATGACTTGCGTTTAACACAATAACTTCATGTGTTTTATCATGCCACAAATTTTGAAACAAAATCCAAAAATCGGCAGATAAACTACAGTGTATAAACAAGTGGTCTAGGGTTTGTCTTTCACAGTTGCACAAATTGCAGATGTCATTGTCAACAAGACCATCACGGTGAAGAGTCGCTTTCGTGGGAAGTATATTGTGTATCACTTTGTATTGGAACATTATTATTTTTATTTCTTTTGTGACAGTATAGGGTAATAGATAAACTTTTGGAATGTTTTTCTCGTTGAATCCATGTCGACGTATTTTATTTTCGGATGTTGGAGGTACAAAGGCATTTTTTAGCAGGGTAGAGTAAATTGAACTGGTTGATAAATTGTCGCCTGGGGAATTTTAATCACTGTATTCGCCGTGACTTTTAAGCCTTGCTTTCCATGTTAATGGAATGGCGTTAAGAAGTCCGTAATATTGAGTGAATGGTACATTGAGCTGGAATTTTAAAGAGAATTCATGAAAATTTAAAAACTCGTTTTCATGGTTTAATAGATCACTCAGGAAGACGATCCCGGAGTTAAACCAAGGTCGGAAAAATACAGTTTTTTTGTCTATTAGAATATTACTGTTGTTCCAGAGAATCTCGTTTTTAAAATTCACATTTGTGTCACAGGTTGAGACTTTGAAATTGCTCGTCAACGCCTACCACCGTTGTGTTTCCCGGTGAATTCTTCGAAATGTACGTACCCCTGACTTTGGCCCTGACTGTACCTTGGCTATAGAGGTACGCACCGACGTTCCATCGAACCAGTGTTCCAAGGTTGCGCAACTCTGGCCTCAGCCTCACATTGTTGAAGTAGTAGCCCACAAAGTTCGCATAGTCAACAACACCAATAAGCCACGGAAAATCCGACGACATGAGCACTTCTGCCAAGAACGTCACACCACCACCTTAGACTCAGCGTCTGCTCCTGTAGAACCCCCCGTTACCTCCCTTCAACAACAGAGACACCCCACTTCAGCCCAGCTTTTTCTCAGACGCAGTTACCGTTGACCCTGATCATATCGTACCCGAAAACGTTCGCAACCAATTCCGTCAAGTACTCCAGACCTACGATGATGTCTTTAACCCCACAGTCGTAGGCTACAATGGTGCTGCTGGCCCCATCGAAGCTACCGTCAACATGGGTCCTGTACAACGACAAGCTTTTTGAGTTACAAGAGAAGTTCGATGAACTAGAACGTTGTCAAGTCTTCCGCCGTCCCGAGGACGTTGGAGTCACTGTCGAATACCTAAATCCATCCTTTTTTGTCAAAAAACCATCCGGTGGATTTCGTCTTGTTACGGCCTTTGCAGATGTAGGTCGGTACTCCAAACCTCAACCGTCGCTGATGCCGGACGTTGACTCTACTCTTCGCACCATTGCTCCATGGAAATACATCATTCAAGTCTGACCTCACGCGTGCCTTTTACCAAATACTACTACTTTCAAAGGCTTCAATGAAATATTGTGGCGTCGCAATCCCGTTTCGCGGCATCAGAGTGTACACCAGATCAGCCATGGGAATGCCTGGGTCTGAGACTTCGCTAGAAGAGTTAATGTGCCGTGTGCTCGGCGACTTCATTCAGGAAGGATTCGTAGCAAAACTAGCCGATGATCTTTACTGCGGAGGCGACACTCCACAAGAGCTCATCTCTAACTGGTCACGCATACTCGAGGCTCTCAGCCGCTGCAATCTTAGATTGTCTGCCCCCAAAACCGTCATCTGTCCCAAATCCACCACAGTCTTGGGTTGGATCTGGTCACAGGGCGCACTCTCGGCGAGCCCTCACTGCATCGCCACACTCACCAAATGCCCACCCCCCACAGCCGCAAAAGGGTTGCGTTCCTTCATCGGCGCCTATAAGGTTCTTAGCCGTGTTGTACCCCACTGCTATCTACTCATAGACCCACTTGAGTCGTCACTATCCAGCCTCCAATCACATGATGTACTTCAGTGGGACGACCATCTACCGCCGGAAGTTTACCGCTGCTCAAGAAGCCCTCAACCTACACAAGTCTATCGTTCTCCCCCGTCCCTCCGACCAACTTTGAATCGTGACTGATGGTTCGGTTACCAAGCGTTGCCTTGGAGCTACTTTGTACGTTACTCGCCACGACCATCTGCACCTAGCGGGCTTCTACAGCGCAAAGTTACGCAAGCACCAAGTTACATGGTTACCCTGTGAAGTCGAAGCGCTGAGCATCGCAGCTGCCGTTAAGCATTATAGTCCTTTCATCATTCAGTCTAAACACCGCACCTGTGTCCTAACTGATAGCCAGTCTTGTGTCCAGGCAGTCAACAAACTTTACAGAGGAGAATTCTATGCAAGCCCACGCGTCACCTCCTTCCTGACTACCGTCAGCAGATATCAAATTAGTCTCCAACACCTTGCCGGCAATACCAATTTACCATCTGACTTTGCCAGTCGAAATGCTCCTGCCTGCAGCGAACACCGTTGTTAAATCTGCTCCTTCATACACGAAACAGAGAATTCAGTTGTACGCGGTACCTCTGTTCAAGAAATCTTAGACAACGTCAAGCGCCTACCTTTTACTAGCAGATCTGCATGGTTCAACGTCCAGAACGAGTGCCCCGATCTACTTCGTGTTTGCGCACACTTGAAACAAGGCACCAAACCATCTAAGAAACTGATTAACATCAAAGATGTGAAGCGCTACCTGAATGTCACCTCTGTATCTAAAGATGACCTGCTAGTCGTCCATCGTTCTCATCCGCTGACGCCCCCCACTGAGTTGATCGTTGTCCCACGTCCCGTACTCGATGGTCTACTTACTGCCCTTCACGTCAAACTAGACCATCCCTCTAAGCACCAATTTCTCATGGTCGTGCAACGTCACTTTTTTGGTCTTGATATAAGCACTGCTATCACTCGCGTGTCTGATTCCTGTCACACCTGTGCCTCACTCAAGAAGTTCCCATGTGCCCTCGCCAGCCAGTCGTCAGATGATCCACCTGAAGTTGTGGGTTTATCATTTGCAGCTGATGTCACCAGGCGCTGTCGCCAAATCATCCTACTTTTGAGAGAAACTACAACTTCCTACACTGTCGTGCATAGTCCCTGATGAAAAGAGCGATACCTTTCGCAACGCCCTCACCCGATTAGTCGTGGGCCTGCACCCTTTAGATGGTCCCCAGGCTGTCATACGCGTTGATCCTGCCCCTGGATTTGTTTCACTGAGAAACACGAATGCCTTACAACACCTTGGCGTTTCCATGAAGTCGGCCGCATCAAGAACATTAACAAAACCCTGTAGCTGAAAAAGCAGTACAAGAGCTTGAAGAGAAACTCTTACGCCAAGAGCCAGGTGGAGGCTCTGTAACCGAGGCAGGCCTCGCGGTCGACACTGCTTGTTTAAACGCCCGACTCCGCAACCAAGGTCTCTCTTCCCGTGAGCTTTGGACACAACGTAATCAGTTCTCCAACGAACAAATCCCTCTGTCTGACCTAAAACACATAACGGAGAAGCACAGGGATCGCCAAATCAACCATCCGTTCAGTGAACAAGCAAAAGGCGGCCACGGCCCATCCCCCTCCACGACCCCCTAACAAGTTGGAGACCTCGTATACGTGAAAGCAGACCGAGATAAATCAAGAGCCCGCGACCGGTATATTATCGTGAGTATTGATGGAGAGTGGTGTTTCACTAAGAAGTTCTCTGGCTCCCAGCTGCGCGCTACGTCTTACAAAGTCAAGCTAGCGGAGTGCTACAGTGTACCACCCACCATCCCGACTATGGTTCAACCGTGAATTTCTCCTGCTCATGATGATGACGCATGCGACAATTCCTCCGAACCACCTTTACCTTATCAGCCACTCTCCGCTCCTCAGGACCTCCTACGCCCTCACAGCCCGCACCTGTCAGTTCCCTCCTCATGCCAATCTGACCACGCGGATGTTGGCACTTCAGGTGATACAAGCCACATCTTAACGCAAGTTCCCACCTCACCTCCGCTCCTCACACCGGATTTTCCCGACCCTGCTACCTCAGAGCCCAGACCTAAACGAACCTGCAGACCCCAAAGCATCTCCAGGATTATATACTGGACTAGCGTGCCTTGCAATATTGTTATGAACTGTGAAATTAGTTACTCTTTCACCTGGACACTCATTTCAGAGACATTGCTCCCATTATAGAACTGTTAACGATTATTGTTTCTAAATCACTATTCGCTTGTTGGCCGCAGCCATTGTAGACTTAGTTCTAGTTTTGTTAATAAAAAAAGAAGAAGAGGTTGCGCCAGCGGGAAATGTTATCCGCGCATGCGTATCATGCTCTCGCTCTCTCGCCCTCGTGTTCTCGGCCGCCATATTGTCGAGTTGTTAATTGTTACTGTTGTTTAATTAACCGTTTGGAGTTACACGTACGTCCGCTGTATCGGGTTGTCCTTTCCTCATTACTGGCGTTCGGTGTAAATTTATTTACTTTGGGCCTCTCTGGCCGGGCACGAATACTGAACTGGGTTCAGGTGTCAATAAGATGTGTTTGGCAATAGCTGACCTCTGTGTTCGGTGGAAATTTATTTACTTTGGGCCTCTCTGGCCGGGCACGAATACTGAACATAGCGATAGCTGGACTCGATGTTCGGTGGAATTTTATAAACGTTTGAGCCTCTTGACCGGGCACGAATACTGAACTAGGTTCAGGTGCGAATATGTATATATAAGGTTTGCTTGGCAGTAGCTGAATTCAGTGTTCGGTGGAAATTTATTTACTTTGGGCCTCTCTGGCCGGGCACGAATACTGAACATAGCGATAGCTGGACTCGATGTTCGGTGGAATTTTATAAACGTTTGAGCCTCTTGACCGGGCACGAATACTGAACTAGGTTCAGGTGCGAATATGTATATATAAGGTTTGCTTGGCAGTAGCTGAATTCAGTGTTCGGTGGAAATTTATTTACTTTGGGCCTCTCTGGCCGGGCACGAATACTGAACTGGCTTCAGGTGTCAATAAGATGTGCTTGGCCATAGCTGAACTCAGTGGTCGATGGAAATTTATTTACGTTGGGCCTCTCTTGCCGGGCACGAATACTGAACTAGGTTCAGGTGCTAATTTGGTGTGCTTGGCGATAGCTGGACTTGATGATCGGTGGAATTTTATTTACGTTTGAGCCTCTTGGCCGCGCACGAATACTGAACTAGGTTCAGGTGCCAATATGTATATATAAGGTTTGCTTGGCAATAGCTGAATTTAGTGTTCGGTGGAAATTTATTTACTTTGGGCCTCTCTGGCCGGGCACGAAAACTGAACAGGGTTCAGGTGTCAATAACATGTGTTTGGCAATAGCTGACCTCTGTGTTCGGTGGAATTTTTTATTTTTTACTTTGGGCCCCTCTGGCCGGGTACGAATACTGAACTGGGTTCAGGTGTCAATAAGGTGTGATTGGCCATAGCTGAACTCAGTGTTCGGTGGAAATTTATTTACTTTTGGCCTCTCTGGCCGGGCACGGATTCTGAACTGGGTTCAAGTGTCAATAAGGTGTGTTTGGCAATAGCTGACTTCTATGTTAGGTGGAAATTTATTTACTTTGGGCCTCTCTGGCCGGGCACCAATAATGAACTAGGTTCAGGTGTCAATAAGGTGCGTTTGGCAATAGCTGAACTCAGCGTTCGGTGGAATTTTTATTTACGTTTGGGCTCCTCTGGCCGGGCACGAATACTGAACTAAGCTCACTTGCCAATTAGGTGTGTTTGGCAATAGGTAAACTTGGTGTCGGTGTAAAGTTGTTTACGTTTGGGCCCTACCTGACCAATGTCAATTTAGTGTGTTTGGCAACATCTGAACTTGACATTCGATGGAAATTTATCTACGTTTCCCTCCCTCCCTCCCCCCCCCCCCCCCCCCCCCCCCCCCGTGGCCGTGCACGAATACTGAACTACGTTCAGGTGTCAATTAGGTGCTTTGGCAATAGTTGAGCTCAGTGTTCGGTGGAAATTTATTTAGGTTTGGGCCTCTCTGATCGGGCACGAATACTGAACTACGTTCAGGTGTCAATTAGGTGCTTTGGCAATAGTTGAGCTCAGTGTTCGGTGGAAATTTATTTAGGTTTGGGCCTCTCTGATCGGGCACGAATACTGATCTATGTTCAGGTGTCAACTAGGTGTGTTTGGTGATAGTTTGAACTCAGTGTTCAGTGGAAAATTGCTTACTCTTTGGGCCTCTCTGGCCGGGGACGAATTCTGGATTAGGTTCTGGTGTTAATTAGGTGTGTTTGGCGGTAGCTGAACTCAGTGTTTATCCTCTATTGGATTCATTTGTTTTCTTTTCTTTCTTATATGGACCACACACGCAGGGGGGCTCCCCACCTTTTTCCGCCATTGAGGTTAATTGTCCCGGGGCTAGCTAAAGCCCTTTGTGCCCGACCCTTGCAGTTGCGCCGGGACTCGTGCCCTCTACTGGTCCCCGGGGGGATCTCAGCTCTCACCCGTCTTATCTTCGGTTTCTTTTAACCGCCATCCAAGCCTCAACGTTGTGAGCAGTATCTAGTTCCTGAATGGGAGATTGTACCCAATTTAAATCCGATGGTAGCAGTGGCATCATTTCACGAACGGTTATCCAATTGACAACCCTCCTGGGGACCTGTGATGAGGCATCAATCCCGGATAATGAACGTATCGTTGTGAGGGAGCAGCTTTGTGCTGCATCAGGCACGACTACCACCCCCCACCCCCCCTTCCCACCATCCCTCCCCGTATGGGTATGTGACCCAAAGGGGACCACATGGAACAGCTAGGAATAAATTGTTAATTTTGGGAGTAAGATTTGGGGAAGGATAGTGAGATATGGGAAAATGGGTCGCTTGGGTGGGAGGAAGCTGCAGGACTACGATCCATGTGCCTTGCGGAGTGATCCACCTCATTGTTCATACACAGAACAATTGTCCAATTATTTTCCAATTCTTAATCAGCGATCCGTGAAACAAAGGCCATTTTGGATATGCTACTAAACAATACCAAAACCACAATACAATAGCTAACCAACAATAGACACTAAACAATACCCAAATAACAACAGAAATAGCTAACCAATAGAGTGATTTTACTATATCTGTGAAATAGTTAGTAGAATAGTACGCACTTTTAGACTATAATTCCTTTGTTTTCTTTTGTTTAATTTTGACTATCACACACTAATTGTTAGATAGTGTTTCACAGATGAAGTAAAATCACTCTAATAGACACTAAACAATACCCAAACCACAACACAATACATAGAATGATTTTCTTTAAACCGTGAAATAGTTACTAAGCTGGAAGGCACTAGTAGACACTATTAGACACTAATTTCATTGTTTTCTTTTGTTCAGTTTTAAGTAATTTTGGCTAATTTTGATTAATTGCTAGATACTGTTTCATGGTCTCAATAAAATCACTATATGATGCCCGATATATTGATAGACTAAGCTCCATTGTACATTGTACACTACCATTGTATTAGAGTGGTTTTACTTCATCTGTGAAATAGATAGTAGGATTTTACGCCGTAGTACTTCGTATCAGTTTCTATTATCCTCAAATGTTAGAGCGATTACAGTTAACCCGTGAAAAAGTTAGTAGAATAGTACGCACTATTGGACAATAATTCCATTGTTTTCTTTTGTTTAATTTGGACTATCACACACTAATTGTTAGATTGTGATTCACTCTATCAAGGTCTAGCGCTAGTGTAATAGATAGTGATAGATAGTGTTACACCCTAACTAATAGTTTCTGTTTCACAGTTGAAGTAAAATCACTCTAGGTAAAATTATGTATCCTAAAACATTCTATGGCATTGCATTCTATTGTATTGTCGTTCTTTTGTGTTCTAATATTCTATTGTTTTAACAAAAGAAAATATATCGGGCATGGTATAACACAATAGCTAACCAACAATAGACACTAAACAATACCCACTAAACAATACCCATAACACAACACAATAGCTAACCAACAATAGACACTAAACAATACCCATAACACAACACAATAGCTTACCAACAATAGTTTCCGCCACACCGATTTTTGCTATATATGCCAACATCTATGATCATATTGTTTTGTAAAGTGAAAGAATAACCCTTTTTTCAGCGCACTTAGCTTGCCGTTCTTCAGCGTCTTCAGCCTGCACGATTTTATCTAACAGCTCTGACAAAATCTTCTCTCTCCGGTTTAATTTCTTCAGTTGTAATTTTCTGTCTCTTTCCGTAAAGGGTGTGCCCGTCATCTGCTTCAAAGTGATGCTTACTCTATCGAAGAGTATTCTTCTTTTTCCCTTTGCCTTGGTTAGTGGTGGTTTTAGACGGGTAATTTCTCTTGACGCTTTTTTTGCTTTTGTGGTTGGAATAATAGATGTCCTGTTATCGCAATGTTCTCCCCATCGCTTCTTCTGTGACTTTCTGTCATTTTTTTGTAGGGGTTTTCGCTTCAACTGCTTCAAATCAGCACTTAATTTATCATAAAATGACCTCCGTCTACCAGAAGTATCCTTGGTTGAAGAATTTTGTCGGCCATTTTTTCTGGACAATTCAGTGGCTTTACTGGAGAAATTCTCGCACACATTGTTATCGGAATTTCCTACCAATTGCTTACCTTCTTTCGATCTTTCTTTAAGGCCTTTACTGATGTCGTCGAAGAACTTTTTATTTCTTTCTTCATTGTTATCACTTTCTTCGTCTATAATCTGATACAGTCCGCTAGGTATAACGGACTTCTTTGCGTCGACCAGTGAATCGTTTAATGTGACGATGAAGATGTTCATCAGAAAGATAGTAAGTGTTAAGAGAATAAATGCCGAAAAAATGCGCCCGAATGATCTGTTTACCTCAGTTAGCTGGTTAATTGGTCTGGCTTTGACCTTGCCTAAAATTAATTCCAGTTGAAAATACGACGCTTTCAGAGGAGATGAGTACCTTTCAAAACCTGTTCCAAAAACCAGAATGCCAAAATGCATGAACGCGACGAAACCAATTGCAAACACAAGGAAGAAGGATGGAAGGATCTTTGAATACATTTTAAGTGTCCTTGAAAATATGCCAACGTTCTTATTATAACGAATAAGCCGCAAGAGCTTCAAGGTGACTAAGAACATGAGAGTTCCCAGAATGGCGTTTTCGATCTCAGACAAAATAATGACGTCTTGGTAATTCACATTGGCGTAGATGTTTGCTTTCATTTTCCTTATTGTCGCAACGGCTTTGGATGAACGAATAATGTTCATGACGACAGCCAGCACAGAAAAGACTACTTCGAAAACATCTACCCAATTCCAGAAGGACTTGAAAAAGCTTAATTGTTGCTTATACACAGTGTAAGATATTTTTCCAACAAAGAACAGCACGAATACGATAAAAATTAATGTGCAGAGAAGATAAAACTGGTGAGAACCGGTTTCCTCTGAATACAAGGAAATGGTGTCAATACTTGCAAATGATTCTTTATATCCAGATGTTTGAGTTTCATAAAAATGATTGACGATCACAAGAAGATTAGTCGCAGGGTTGAACGCGGAAAACTCTAGGATTACCGGGCGTGATTGAAGATCCAACCATCCATATGTCTGCAAAGTTTCGATTATTTGGAGACTGGTACTTCTTTTATAGCCTAGATCAGCTACGAATCCTCCTCCTGGATAAGACGAAAGGTGCCCCCATTTTGTTACCGTGTTGGTTTCCACAGGGGTCTGATATCGCCATGGCTTCGGGCAAAGTCGATTTAATTCGTGTTTCTTCGAAGAATTTTCGACCGGTAACCATCCTGGCTTGCTGTAAGGTGTCGTGTCTTCGTTTTCTTTCGAGTAAGCGTAATGACAGGTGTGGAAAGTCGTCCTCATGTAATCCAGAACTTCACAGGGCTCTGAAGTAATCAAGTTTAAGTAATATCATTAGACCGTGACACAAATACGACCGTGCCATACGACCAGCTCATTTTTACGGCCACTTTTTTGGCCTAAAAAATCATAACGTCCGATCACGCTCGGTCGATATGCCACTACTAACCACCTTTTGTAATCTTCGATTGTTACTTACTTGTTAATAATTTACCCCGTTGATACGACCACTGGATATGCATGAAATATATTGGCAGAAGCTAACGAAACGTTGACAAATACTGAAACAACATATAATGGCAAGTTTCGTAATTTTTAATAATACGAGATTATTACTCGTAGCGGAGACGAGTTGTAGATTCGGGTCTGAGTTTTCTTTCTGTTTTTACGTCTCACATTAGGGCTGCAAATTTATGCACACATATATTTTAGTTTCACTGGTCTGATTGGTTGACCCGCGACCTTGTGATCTCGCTTTTGATTTCAAGATGGCGCAAATCTTTCCGTGTGTTGACTTGAGAAGCGTAAGGAACAATTACAGCGTACAAGATTTCAAGAAGTTATTGCTGTAGGATTTTTGTTTCTCCGTAAAAACACTCGGGAATAAAAAATGCAATGGGTTAAAGACGCCACGAGTTCAAGCTGTGCACAGCTTCTTGTTTAAAATGGTCCAATTTACAGATTTTTTAACACGTCGGGGGTATTCATACCATAATTTGACCTCACCTCGAGGTAATGTTACATATTAGATGCATGTAACACAACCAACCAACTTACAGATGGACGAAACCTATCAATCGCTGGATTATTTTTTGTGACAAGTAACTTTCGAGGCAATTCGATATGTACAACTACTTACTTGGCTTGACTCTGAGTTGTGTAATGCGCGGCATTCCGACAAGAGCAGAACATTGGTCACCAATGTAAATACTTTCGTTTTCTTGCAGTCCATTGTACCAAGATCCTGCATAGATGCCTGGGACAAAAACTTTACGCATCCACCTCCAATACAATTGGTTGTTAGATACCTAAAATTTGTAAATATCATATAGTAGTTAGCAACAAGTATACAGGGGAAGATTCTCAGAGTTTTTGTTTTGCCTATTTAAAGACAGTGATAATTTTATTTTTCTAAACACAACAAATTTTCGACGTACCGACCACTTTCAAACTAAGTCTAAGATACTGATATGACAATTCACTCTTTATTTATTTAGTAGAAGAAGTAGCAGTGACTTGTATCTTAATTAATGTTTATCATATCGCTGTTTTAGTTACAAGCTCTAGACGAATGTGGTTCTTATAACTTGCTTGTGTGTTCCCACAGAGAAACGACATATTTATTTGACAGTAGCAGCAGGGTAAACGTAAACGGCTCCTCGAACCCATAACAAGGACCATCGAGGTGAAAAAACATCAAACATGAAACCGACAACTAAACAAACAAACATAATAAAAAGACGAGCAGGCACGAACAAAGCAAACTTAGCAAACAAGAAGTAACGAACGAAGAAGTAAATAACTGGATCATATATAAAACGGCAAACATGTAGAGAAACAATTAAAAGCAAAAAGTCATTAAGACGAAAAAACACAAACAAGCAAACAAACGCCACTGCCAATCTTGTTTTAACCATAGAAAAGATCAGTGGTAGGGAAGTGGTGTTTGAAATAAGGAAGTAAGAACACGAAATGTTGGTATGCGACTTTTGTGTTAAAATTATAGCAGAAAGTTGTTAACCAAAAAAGTGAAATATCAATATCGCGTACCTTTTGAAATCGTGGCAGGCCTTCGCGGATCGACTTAGTCATGAAATAACGATGACCATTCCTATCACCATAACAGACTATTGTCAAGACGATGATAAATAAAGCATGAACGACAAGTTCTACGAATAAACGTGACACATTTTGTTTCCTGGCCTGACGTCTTCGCATTTCCTCCACTGTTGAAAGATCTATCTTCCATAACCTTCCTTTTGTAGATACTTGATGTTTTTCCTTAATGGTCTCCGATCCAACCTTTCCCCTTTGCTTTATCCTCCTTACGATTGCTTGAAATACCGCTAAAACAAACACTTTTGCCGGCTCCATAATTGTGACGTCTAATACCACTGATAATATCATTGAAGATAGCCATTTTTCAGATATGTTCTTTCCCCAATAAAGGCTGTAGAAGATTGTCAGGGTTGCTGAGATGCTGGTGGCGCAGAGGCAAAGTATCCATGCTACATTAATAAGCCATCTCCTCAAATTGTTGGCCTGATTTTGCTGATCTGACGTTCTCAAGCTCCCTTTCTCAAACAAGAATGCGATGAGAATGTTTACTGGTGCAACGATAAGGGCACTCTGAATTCCGACCATAACCTCTCTCCAAGAAAATTTAAGTGGTCCTACCTGGATGAATATCGAAGACGACTTCTTGTTGTGATCATAGAACAAAGCGTTTGCTAACATAGCTGACATCAGTATTGAGAGACAACACGATGCTCGCTGAGAACGTGAAAATCGGTCTCTTGAGTGCTTCGCCAAAACGGACGCCCATGCATGTTTCTCCGTAAGGCCTTTCTTCCACCATTTCCACACTTCACTGTTTAAGTCTGAGTCATCTGAGGAATTATCCAAAACCCTCTCAATTCTTCCGTCCCCTCGTTCCAGAGCTAACCACTGGTTATTATGAAATGTCCATGAATTGAGTGTCTGTACGTCCAAAACAGTCACGTCTTGAAGAAACCACGAGGGACTACTGCCAGAGTTATCATGTCCAATCCGCACCCCACGTACACAACCCAAACACTTGTCAACGGTCAAACGGAAGACATCTAAGCCACCACGGTGAAACAGCGAGCCATTCGCACCTTCGTCGTTGTTTAGACAAATTATTCCTGTGTTGTTTTCTGCACCGTAAATTTCCATGGCGACTTTAGCTGTCGTTCCGGCATTCCACCAGATCCCCGTTGTGATGGTGATGGTGTATTGGTATGTGTTACTTGACGAGGCGGGAAGTTCTTTTATACGACTGGCCTAAAATCAACATGCTAGTGGTTAGTTTTATAGCAGTCACTGAAAATATTTTAGTTGGTCATGTATAAACAAGAACTCTACCTTCTACCTTCGAGTAGTAAAATCGGGCTTTAAACGTACATAACTGCACGACATAACAACTGTCGTGCGATTTTGAAACGTGCGATTCAAGTCACGTAATGACCTTATCCGTTGACCAGTTTTAAAAGGAATGTCTCGTGCATTGCATGCATGCAAAGAGATGTCTGTAAAACACGGAATCGACCTAGAACACCTCGAAACACCCCCCGAACAGCAGGGAACATCCCCGGAACACCCCGAAACATCCCGGAACACCACGGAACACCCGCGGAATAACCCGGAACCAAGCCCGAAAACCCCCGGAACAACCCGGAACACCCCGGAACCTATAATCCGGGGTGGGTTTCGGGTTGTTACTTCATGGGTTGTTACTTCATTGCATATCGTGAACTCAATGTTCCCCGACCATCCGATCTTCTAGACGTTTTGCTTTACTATACACCTATCCCCTGTGTCCAACTCCCCACCCTCCCCTCCATCCAACGCCGTTCATATGGATAAGGAACGTGACCACCCTCGGACCACCTAGGAAACACCCCGGAAACTGAAATAAAAATAAATCAATTAAGTAGTAAGCATGTAAAAACAAATAAACAATAAATAAACATGTTAAAACAAAGAAAAAATAAACAAAAAACTACTTGAAAAATAAAACTAAAATGAATTGTTGAAACTAGCATTAAAAAAACATGACTAAAACCAATTATGACTAAGTCTATAATTAGTCGTTTATGTGCAGCTACTTTTCCTTCTGCCATCCATTACTTGTCAAAGAAGCCAACAAAGAGGGAGACGCCTACTCAGGCGTAAAAACAACCACCTTCCGAGATGAAAGATAATGTACCTCTTCAAGTCCTGAAGTAGCTGCGCGTTCTTTCATAGCAAAATTGGAATTTGCATTTCTTTTGAACACCTTAATCGTTAAGAGAAACGTCCGACATAAAACCCAGTGCTTTTTTACGTATTGTCCAGGGATCAAAAAAATTAAACCGGCGAAATAACATGCAGTCCATTTTTCTCAGTTTTTTTTGCAAGTAATTTACAGGCCAATTTTGTTTTTAACTGGTAAATAAGAGAAGCGTAATGAATGGGTTATCGCAGACGGTGGCAAGTATGCAAATTTTTACTCACTCGCTCCTCCCATCATACCAGCTGTAACCTTTTTCTTGGTTACAGGTGCACAAGGCTTTCGTGGCAAATGCAAAGAATATGGTGTAGAGAATAGTCGACCACCGAAGAGGAGACATTCTGAAAACGCTGCTCTGATGTTTTGCATTTGGAAACCACGCGTTTTTACGCGTATCTTGGTTGAAATAATGAAATTCAACAGTCAAAAGCAGCTACTCCGCTATGGCTCAATGGCTAAGCGTTTCTCTTTTTTCACGTTTTTCTATTCAGAAAATCAATACCGAAGTACTGTCCTCCGGTCGTGCTCATAGCCTCTGCACATTCGTTGTAGAATCTTTCATTTCGAGTTGGCTGATAGGAGCCTTTGATCTTAAAATGTGACGTGATATGAATTCAGAATGAAAGTCATAGGTTCCTGGGTGTTGTACGCAGGGGGTTAGTGGTCGGTAGAGCAAAACGTCTAGGAGAGGGGTGGGGGTTGTCAGTGAACATTGGGCCCGCGATATGTAATGCTCACCTGCCTTACCCATGGAGAGGACGTTGGAGGGAGGTAATGATAGGGAGTTGGAAGAAAGGGTTTGGGGCCGGTGAAGCAATAACGCTTGGCTTGAAGCCAAGCCCGATTCCAAAAAGGGCTATAAAATTCAATTGTGAAACAAAAATGTAAAAAACAATTATTAGTCAATACAATTTATCGTACAGAAAAGGCTGTTCGAGCGTAGTTTTGAACATACAAAGATATACTCAAACAATATAAGCAAATCACCACGTGCATGAACAAAGGTCGTACGGCAGACAACACACCCCAAAAAGGAGGCGTTTATCATAGTTGAATATCTAGTTAAACAAGGCTGTACCCGCATAGTCCTAAACACTGACACAACAAAAGTCATCTATCAAACACGACAGAAATTGTTTTATCAGGGTTTCCAACACCCAGTAACCCATTTGTATACGGAGTTCTAAAATATTGTTACTTAGGGATTTCCGTCACCAGAGTGCCTTAAAAGACTCCTTGTGAACGCTAAATTAAAAAGAAAAACAAACAAAGAAACAAGTGCGGTAAATCTCTAAAGGTTAGAGATCGAGAGTGATAGATAAATCCTTTCATATTCTTTTGATGATTTCTTGCTAATTAGAAGTAAGTCTCGCACCAGCTGTAGGCAGACGACAGGCCAGGAAACAAGAAATTATATAAGAGTACTGCTAACCCCCCTTTCCCTCAGAGCGAATGCAAATAGAAAGAAGTTAGCAACATAAATAAAGTAAAATTGGCAAACTTACCCTCCTGGCAGCATCCTTTCTATCCTCTCGTCTGACGATGATGAACACAACAAAATAGGTCGCAAAAACCAACGAAATGGACACAATGACAGACACATTTCCTGTCTCCTCGAGTTTCGTGAATTCTTCAAAGACCTTGTCGAAGTCGATTGGATTTGGTATTAACAGAAGACTTCCTCCGAATGACGTCAAGTGGTTGCAGGAACAGTTAAGAGATTCATTCACAGTGGCAGATAGAACCTGCGGAAATTGTAAGACGGACAAAATAACCTTAGGTTTACTGACACATTCAGTTTTAGTCTCGGATAGATTTGGCTTGAGAAGAAACGTGCTGTTCGTTAACAGATCACGTTTGAAATCACTCCTAGATACGTTTCATATTCAAGTTTGCTGCATTGCTTTTCTATTATTACTAAAGTACTTCCTATATTTACAAGCGAAAAACGCAAAAAAATGCCGCGACGTACGAGACTGAAAATGCAGCAAGCTAGTATATATACAACCTACAACGCTGGACAAAACTCCTTGGATCAAATCTGCTAAGGGTGTATTTGCGGGGCGAACGAGAACTGAATTAAACCGCCGACTGAGGTGAGTCAAAAGGCGCAACCAAGGATGTGAGAGATTTTACTTTACCTGAACCACAATCACCCATTTTCATTTTGGAACAAATCATGCTTCCCGCTCCCCCACAGCAGTCAATGTTGAGAGCTACGAAGCATTATGTAAGCGCGGGCCCAACATGTTAGACGGGGGCGGGGGAGGTGCTCAACATTGTATGGAATGTGGCGGAGGGAGAAGGTGGCTGCCAGGACGTTTGTCCACCTTTGAGTTAATACTGCGTATTGTTATACAATAATTTTCACAAGGTACTTGTCGATATATTACATAAGTTACTGGTCTGTTATAGAGAATATATAGATTATTTCACCGGCAGTGCGGGCGTGCGGTATTTACGCACGAGTTGGTTCGTATCAGAAACCGAACGAGGGAGACTTCCGATGCTGTAATTTGTTTATGTTATACATTTGTGATTGGACGAAACGCCTTTTTAATGTGTGAAAAAGTTGTTTCGCCATTCTGATTGGCTGCAAACCCCGAACGGGGATTTTCACACGCCAAATTTCAGTAGAAAATCACAATAAAAATAAAATAATCTTATTTTAGTTGATGAGGTTATATCACTTTGTTTCTTCATACATGTATCGCTCACTTATTAATCAAAGTACCAGCCACCAAACTGCATTCAATTTAATACTTGAGCACTCGCGGGCCGAAGGCCACTGCGAAGCCCCATACTCATAGAACCTACGCCCGTTATTTTTCATGGTCATAGCAAGCGGAATGTTTCGCGGGCGCGTCGGTCCGTGTGCCCGCCCGCCGCCGCCCGTCGTACGCGTTGGGCAGGGCTAGCTCGCGGGCGCGTATGACGTCGCAAAACATCCGGGATCTTAGCAATTTTGAAACAAAAGCGAGGCTTTGTTTTACGCGCGGTTACACGGCTGAATGTCACCTCAGCTCGGTAAACACTGATGTTTTGCTGTGTTTACCAAGCGCAGAAAACCGTTTAACAAAGTGGAAGCTATGCGGGGAGATGTTTGTTACTTCGGATTTCAGAACTAAAGAAGCGGAAATTTAAATGATTCCCAAGCAGTCGAGGGACTTAAAGGTAAAACAAAATACATTTTCGATGGGAATTTATATGTTGATATCAATTTGTGATTGACTTTTTCTTTGTGTTCTCACTAGTTTTGGAGAATTGTTTAAAAAACGTGCTCAAACTCAGTCGTTTTGATTTCTTTCATCAAAGACAGTTCGGCCTCGATGCGCAATGAATGGTTTGCGTTTTGCTTTCAATTAGATACTAAATTATGGAAATTTGAATAAAATTTTTCGAAAGAAGATTGTGTTGTCCATTTTTATGTAACAAAATAAACAAACAAAAAATCTTTATTAGTTAATTATTATAAAATTTATAGGACAGGCCCGCAAGTAGCAAAAGCTAATCTTGGCAGGCCAGTCAAGTGTGTTTGTTCAGGCCAGTTCATGTATTTTGTTCATTCATTACATAGGTTGAAAAACGATTTTATGTAAACAAAACAAGACTTGGATTTTATAGTTCTAACTTCACTCGCGTGGCCTAATGCAAATATGTTTGTGTAATTTTTGCAATTTTGATTTCCAGATCAGTTTCTCGGGCAATTAAAGTGCACCTAAACTCTTTTATTACTCTTTTAATCAACTTAATGTCGCGTTAGTGAGTTATAAAGATTTGAATTTACAAAATGCTAATTAGGTGACGTCAAATGCAGACTTTACCATTATTTCTACTTCAATTTACAATACGCAGTTCACAGCTTAAGGATTATCAATTTAAAAAATACTTATAAAAACTGTTTATAGTCAATTGATTTGTAATTATTACCTAGAGGTGGAAACAAGTAGTTGTATAATAAACGACTCTTTTATTTGACGTCATCTAATTAGCATTTAGTAAATTCAAATCTCTATAACTCACTAACGCGACTTTAAAAACAAGAAATATTTCACTATTCGACTTTTCAACGTACACTGAGTTGATTAAAAGAAAAAAAATTGAGATTTAGGTGCACTTTAAGCAACAGGTGTATTTTATTTGGAAATTAGTCGTACTAGTTATTCTATACGGAGAAAACGTTGTTTTCGTGAACTTTTGTACGATCTAAATGTACTGTTCAGACGGTCGCGTAGTTCTGTTTTTTAGAATTGCTAAAATTGAACAATAGCCCTGTCGTCAATCTCAATTCTTGTGCTTCCGACCTTTCACCTCAGTTAAGTTTTTTATCAGCTTTCTGTTCAGAGAGCGACGCTGTTTGGCTCAGCCTATCTATCTATCTATCTATCTATTATTATTAGTTTTATTAATCATGATTGCATTGGTTCAATCTTACCTGGCAACCCTCCGTTGTCCACATTTGGCGATCATCTGACCAATAAACACAACTTGCAAGGGCCACTCTTAAAGTGTAATTGTAATCAGTGCTTGGATCATACGTAGGCACGACACTTACATTTTGGCTCTGACTTGCGGTAGGAGGGGGACGTTTGACTTCGATACATGATCGCTTTTGCCTGCCGTGTCCAAAACATGAACGTTTTTGCCTCTGTTGAGGTTTTGTAACTTCCTTGTGACTTCGCACCTCAACATAATACTTTCCAGCTCTCTGTGCTAATAACTGAATAGGGTGTATTCCGTTTGGAGAGCACAGTCGTTTCCTTTCGATATTTCCTTGGATTCTTGTCCAAATACACATCTCGTGTATGGATACAGTTCCATTCAGATCGTGTTCATGGATGGTTGGTCGGCCACCAAATCTCATAAATATCAGAAAGTTAATAGTTGCGTCCTCGGGTACAACTTTCAGTTGAATTAACGAGTTTTCATAATCCACATCTATTTCATGAAAACGAGAAGCACTTTTCTTTATGAAAAAATGAGAGTTTTCTACAACATCGTAAGTTTCTTTGAGAGAAATTTTGATAGTAACGTCACTTGGAAGTTGCGATACCTTGATCGTTCTACGTTTGTCATCTTTTAGTTCCAACGTTAACACATCTGAACGAATCCTATATCTTGTTATGTCCCAGGTAAATGGGTTAAACGGCATAGACAGCATCTACAAATATAAATAAGATATTTGATTGATTCGACACTATACATTATTATTTTAAATCACACTTTTAATTCAGAAATCCGTCGAGAGATTACGAAGCAAGAATATTAATACTTTTCAAATAATTGTTTCACAATTTGCTTATTCAAGACATCACTGGTAACGACATTCTTTTTTCAAAGATTTCAAGTAAAATGCGTTCACTTCAGTTGCGTGTTTTTTTACCTGAGTATCCAAGAAACTACTATTGCTGACGTGGGAAACCGTTACCATGCTCTCCGGTAGAATAAACTTTCCATCGCCACTTTCAATTTGCAATCCAGCCAATCTTGCAGGTGAATGACGTCCTAATGCGAAGGTCATACCGACCGTTTGAATATATATAATTTCTTCATCTGGCAGATTCTGTTCGAGCACCGCGTCAGTTACATTGTTGACAAGCTTCATACAGCGTTTAACCACGTTAATGCCCTGAAACAGAATTAAAATAAAATTTTACGGAAATAACAACCTTCAAATAAAAGCAACATTATTTAAATAGCCAGCCGTCTTCTCCACTCCCCATGGGCGTTGGGGCGTCAAATGTTCAGTGTAGTAAGTCTTTTTACAGAATTAAAGTTTCTATACTTCGATGATTTTTTTTTCTCGATACTGTAACATTTCATCAATCTGATTAATTATACAGGCCTCGTTGGCTAAGTATCGGACGATATTATGCGTTTGTATGCCAATTTGCCTTGCCTAACAGGGAAGTGGTGTAGTGGACGACCAGCTGTATGCAGGGCATCTCATAAATGCAGAAAAAAAAATTATGCGGACATTAATATAATATTCTGTCCTGGGTATTGTTATTAATGACATTATAATAAGGTACGGGGAATCAATCTGACCTGGGACAAGTCCAAGACAGACTGAATTGAATGTTGGGTAATTTTGAACCCGACTTACTCGCCCGGGTGGGTGGGTGGGTCGCCAAACGCCCTTCATCTCGGACAAAGTTAAGTGAAAGGGACAAAGCATGCCATTGATTGCCATTATATGTACTCGTTAATTAATCCCCAGGGATCATATTTACCATTCAAATAGAATGTGAATAGTATAATATTCTGTCCTGGGTATTGTTATTAATGACATTATAATAAGGTATGGGGAATCAATCTGACCTTCCCCAAGCTACCATGCCATACGGCATTGTATGAGAACCCAATCACCCCCATAACGCTCTCGGAATCCATGTTCTCTCCCAAACCTTATCCTAACCCTCCAGATAAACGTACGTGTAATATTCTTGAGATTCCACTTCATTTTTACTTCTTGCTATTGCCAATTTAACACTCCTAACGATTCTCGAGATTTTTTTTTGAAGTTATTATACATATATACATTTTTGTTGTTGTTTTATAAGGCACTTAGCCTAGAGAGCCTGATAGAATCCCTTCAAAGCATCAAAACATTTGTAGTCCTTGCCAGCATTAGAACTTAATTGGCCGGCACCTGCAACTGCCGGGTTAACCACTTCTTTCAACTTGAAGCAGTGCAAGGCTGTGTCGCTTCCGTTCCAGCGAACATGAACCATAATGTTAAGGAGGTTTAAACCTGCCAGGGCCATTGAGATTGCTGCACCACTGCGGAAACCATGAAGCGTGAAACGTCCACTTATTAGCTGTTGGCGTAAGGCTACGAAATAGACATTGAGCCTGGTTTGGGCAGCCTGTGAGAGGAGGAGGCATAGAGGAGATGTTTTTCCTGTCTTGTTAGAGGGCAAAAAGGTAACCCGAACCAAGCCCTATATCCCCAGCGGGGTACAAACCCGAACATACAGCTCTAGACCACTTACAGGACACACCAGATTATTAGCGCCCCTCTTGAAAGCCAAGACGTTCCCGTCTCCCAACCTCAATGTTTTGGTTCAGACATGGCTGGGCAGGAAGCCCGAGTTATCCGGAAAACGCAAAATATCTCTAGTCTTCGATCAACTGTAGAGAACAGCCGCCCGATCTCCTGCAAATAATAACGCCTTAAACGTAGTTTCCAGGAACGATGACTGAATAAAAGGAGTACTCTTCGCCATGTCGGACATCTTCTTATCATCTTCTTATCTTCTTATCATCTTCTCCTCATCTTTTATCTTCTTATCATCTTCTTAACTTACTTACGCATGCGCATGAGTATAGGCTGCTGGCAGCCTCTTGTTATTTTTATTTTTTGTCACGATTTTGCATGCAAATTTACGCATGCATATTTTAAATTGTGCACTTCCGGTTCATAGCTTTGCCGCTACATTTCCTGTTTAATGACTTCCGGCTACTCTCACTTCCAGTAAAAATGCATTACTGAAGTGACACGACAGCATCTCCTACAACCCCACTTACATTAGTAATGTTCACGTTTGGTATATATAACACTTCGAAAAATCACTGGCTTCATTGTTGTACAGCCTTCATTTCCAAAACAATCAATAGTAAACAACGTGGTTTGCAGGAACGATGACTGAATGAAAGGCGTACTCTTCGCCATGTCGGACATCTTCTTATCATGTTTAAAATATATCATAAACTTTCTTACGCATGCGCATGAGTAAAGGCTGCATGGAGCCTCTTGTTTGTTTACAATAATGATGTAAACACTCCTCTTTTCCATGGCAACTGATTATGGCGGCAAATTTGAATCTGACCACAGTGGAGAAAAAACGATATAACTTACAAAAGGAGTAAGGTATTGCCACAGAATAAACGACATTCGTTTCCCTAATAAATTATCCTTAGCCAAATACAAAAAGCTGAAATCCAACTTTTTGACCAAATTCAGGTGTAACTCGCCCTTAAGGCGCCCACTGTTCCAATCACAAAGCGCTTGGGACAATTACATGTGCGCCCATTCCGGCAAACGAACGTGTGTTTTCCCATTTCGGTCCATTCATACCAGGAAGGCTATGATATGAGGGTAGGGCGGACGCCAATGACTTTGGGGATGATAAACTAGACAAGAAACTCGTGCGCTCCTTCTCTCCTTCTTTTTTTGTTTGACATAACGCGAAGAACTACCTTGCTTTGATAGTTGCTAAAACGGCTCACCAAACAGTCCCTCGTTAATCTCAACTTTATCACAGGAATCGGGGACAAAACATGCCTCCTTGCGTATCCACATCGTTGACAGAAACAGAAATTTCCATCATTTGCATATGCGCCGACTGAATTGCAAAATATCTACTTTATGACGTATCCAACCAATGATTTTCTCTGCCGACGGGTGATGGCTTTAGATCCCACTCGGGGTATCTGGATTTGAATGGAGGCCACCAGCAATGAACTTATCAGGGTCCCTTAACAAAATCGTCCCCAACCGTGGCACAACGTCCGACATCAATAAGTCTCCCCAAACCACATTCAACTCTCGTTTTCCCTCCCAGTCGGAAACCCCATCTACATTAACCCCTGATTGGGAAGTTGGGTGGAAAAGACATGACTTGCTCGACGAACCCTTAAAGCCCACTTCCCTTCCCGTTCCCACTCCACAAATTTGCAAACTGGATATTGGTTGAATCTAGGAGAGGGAAACGGAAGTAATGAGATATCCTGAGCAAAGGATACCCCGGAAGGGGAAAAAACAGACGGAGTTCCCGACCAGGAGGGAGCAACTTCACACGCCTGATAACAGTACGTCCGACGGCTACTGAGAAATCCAGTAGGCCTACGGGAGCTACTCACCCCGATCCGGGAAAAATAATTACGACAGTAAGACCCTTACCCCGAGGACAAACAGGGAAACCCATACGCATGCGCACGCAAAGACTCAAATAGACTAATGCATAAGTCTTTATCACAACAAGCTCTGTAATATCATAGTTTATGCCTTGAGTAAGCCTTTAATTATTGGACTTCTGACCACACCACAGGCATGATTGTTTGACAGCGCGCTCACGGCTCCACAAGCATAGTAAATTCTAAACTGCCAGCTTGCCTCCCCACGGGCATAATTCGAAAACAGTATGCCTACGGCCACAGGCATAAGATGAAACTGTATACTAACTGCGCGCTCCAAAAGCAAACTTTCGATACCACATGCCTACTGCTCCACCGGCATAATTCGATTGTAGAGGAAAACAACAAGCTGACTGCCCCACAGGCAAAATTTAAAAATTACAAGCTTACCACCTCACAGGCATAGTTCAAAACTACAAGGTTACCGCCCCACAAGCAAAATTTAAAACTACAAGCTCGCCGTCCCACCGGCAAAATTCAAAATTACAAGCTTTGCGCCCCAAAGGCAAAATTCAAAACTACAAGCTCACCGCCCCACAGGCAAAATTCAAAACTACAAGGTTACCGCCCCACAAGCAAAATTCAAAACTACAAGCTTACCGCCCCATAGGCAAAATTCAAAACTACAAGCCTGCCACCGCACAGGCAAAATTCAAAACTACAAACTCACCGCCCCACAGACAAAATTCAAAACTACAAGCTTACCGCCCCACAGGAAAAATTCAAAACTACAAGCTTGCCACCCCACAAGCAAAAATCCAAATTACAAGCTCGCCGCCCCACAGGCAAAATTCAAAACTACAAGCTCGCCGCCACACAGGCAAAATTCAAAACTAGAAGCTTACCACCCCACAAGCAAAATTCAAAACTACAAGCTTGCCGACGCACAGGCAAAATTCTAAACGACAAGTTTGCCGCCTCACAGGCAAAATTCAAAACTTCAAGCTTGCCGCCCCACAGGCAAAATTTAAAACTACAAAGGCAAAATTCAAAACTACAAGCTTGCCGCCCCACAGGCAAAGGTTCAAAACTACAAGCTTGGCACCTCACAGGCAAGATTCAAAACTACAAGCTTGCCGCCCCACAGGCAAAATTCAAAACTACAAGCTTGCCGCCTCACAGGCAAAATTCAAAACTTCAAGCTTGCCGCCCCACAGGCAAAATTTAAAACTACAAGCTCGCCGCCCCACAGGCAAAATTCAAAACAACAAGCTTGGCGCCTCACAGGCAAAATTCAAAACTACAAGCTCGCCGCCACACAGGCAAAATTCAAAACTAGAAGCTTACCACCCCACAAGCAAAATTCAAAACTACAAGCTTGCCGACGCACAGGCAAAATTCTAAACGACAAGTTTGCCGCCTCACAGGCAAAATTCAAAACTTCAAGCTTGCCGCCCCACAGGCAAAATTTAAAACTACAAAGGCAAAATTCAAAACTACAAGCTTGCCGCCCCACAGGCAAAGGTTCAAAACTACAAGCTTGGCACCTCACAGGCAAGATTCAAAACTACAAGCTTGCCGCCCCACAGGCAAAATTCAAAACTACAAGCTTGCCGCCTCACAGGCAAAATTCAAAACTTCAAGCTTGCCGCCCCACAGGCAAAATTTAAAACTACAAGCTCGCCGCCCCACAGGCAAAATTCAAAACAACAAGCTTGGCGCCTCACAGGCAAAATTCAAAACTACAAGCTTGCTGCCCCACAGGCAAAATTTAAAACTACAAGCTTGCCGCTCCACAAGCAAAGGTTCAAAAGTACATGCTTACCGCCCAACAAGCAAAATTTAAAACTACAAGGAAAATTTAAAACTACAAGCTAGCCGCCCCACAGGCAAAATTCAAAACTACAAGCTTGCCGCCCCACAGGCAAAAGTTCAAAACTTCAAGCTTGCGGCCCCACAGGCAAAATTTAAAACTATAAGCTCGCCGCCCCACATAGGCAAAATTCAAAACTACAAGCTTGGCGCCCCACAGGCAAAATTCAAACTACAAGCTTACGGCCCCACAGGCGTAATTCAAAACTACAAACTTACCGCCCCACAGGCAACAAGACTTATAAGCTTGCCGCCTGACAGGCATAAATAAACGGTATGCTTTGTGCCCCACAAGCGAGATTGAAAACTGCATGCAGCTTACTGCCTCACAGACAAAAATAAAAATGAATGCCTACTGCTCCACAAGCCTGAAAGGTAAATTACCAAGGGCGAAACATTATCGAACCGGCAAAATTCTAAAGGTTATTACAAAAAATATCTAGGTTTTCCGCCATAAGGACTTAGTTCGTACACAAATTGGCAATACTGCACGCCCACAATAGAATTCCACAGAGACATACAATGCATGGCCGTTTACGTGTGGCGAGCACGTGGCGAGCCGAAACTTCATAACCAAAATTCCGAAAACACTGCAAACCCTAAAAACGAACCCCGACCAAATGGGATAACTCCAAATACGCGACCAAAATAAGTCATACAGAACAGAGAAACACGATACCTCAAATAGCTGGAGCGTTGGCTTCGCCGTAAACCTGAACAAGAACTTGCTGGACCAGCACTTAACCTTCGGGTTGGCCATCCTGTTACCGGTATCTGCTACAGCTAAAAATACTTGCTCTGCGGCGGGTGGATGAAGAGCTTGCTCGTTCGCTGCCGTTAGCGAGTAAGTCGGGTTCTACCGATAGCAGCCAAACGCCCTTCGTCTCGGACAAAGTGAAGTGAAAGGGACAAAGCATGCCATTGATTGCCATTATATATACTCGTTAATTAATCCCCAGGGATCATATTTACAATTCAAATGGAATGTGAATAGTGGGCATATTATGTGGGAAAATGCGCCGATTATGCGGAAAACACGCTGGATTATACGGAAATTTGAACAATTTATAAAAGTGATAATTGGGCCTTTCAATTTGCATTGAACACGTAACGCACGAACGTGAGCGTTGTTGTTTATAAATTGTAAAGTTAAGCCTCAAATTGTCAAAATACCTCAACCTCGTTCCCAGTGTCTTCTCCATTCCGTCCCCTGGAGCGTAAGCAGGCTCACATGTTTGGGGTATCGCGCGAGTATCTTGACGGCGGAGCCGCCAGTGTGAGCCAGCGAAGCCGGCGAGAAGAATGGGGCGAGGAAAAGTAAGCCTGCACGCGGGATTATTGATTTTTAAATTCCTTGTGTTCGCCGACGAACGCTGATTGATGAAAGTTATACGACAGGTGCCATAGCTTTTCAAAAGAAAACAAAAAAAGCATTGCAATCATTCCCAGGACAACGGCTTGTCAAGTGAGAATCAGACGGTTTCTACCTTCATACAGTTGTGTATCGCTTTTTGTAGTGGACGATCGTTTTTCTATTATTTTTAAAAGCACTGAAATTTATTGAGCTTGCCTTAAAACGACTTATCAGCAAAACATATTCAGCGACTGTTTCGCAATTACTCCTCCTTGTACGTGACCGAAAGTGGGCAGTGACAGTGCCCGGTCTTTTTTGCGGTAAAATTTCCACATTTTTTTTCAAAATTTTCAAAATGACAAAGTGATGACAGTAAAAAAGCTTTTTTTCTCCGTTGGGGGCGGAATTGGTGAATCGGGGCCTTGCGTGCAGGCTCTAATTTTCTCGCTCGTAATTCGCGCGTGGAATTCAAATAGTAGAGCCTGCTCGCAGGCTAGAAAGACACTG
The DNA here is from genome assembly GCA_022457155.1 of Cladopsammia gracilis. Classification (NCBI taxonomy): domain Eukaryota; kingdom Metazoa; phylum Cnidaria; class Anthozoa; order Scleractinia; family Dendrophylliidae; genus Cladopsammia; species Cladopsammia gracilis. Next base: position 1,266,944 of record JAJGOT010000045.1, on the reverse strand, counting down.
GCACAGGCTAGTCACGTGTCTCACAGAATAAAAAAAATTCCCACGAGGAGTCACTGTTTCTGGAAGTTTTGTCACCAAAAGTTTTTGTCAACATCAAAACGAGGCTGTCTTCGGCGGTTGAGATCCGCTTTATTTGTTAGCAGCCTTCACTTTGCGATCGTAAATAGCAGCTACTGGAACATAAATCTCAAACCAAAACAAGTCAAGTGCCTGGAAGTAATTTACTCTGGAATATATACTATCGGTGTACTGGCAACAGTTTACGGAAAATCGATCATCTTCCATCTTTTACCCGGGCTTTTCTTTGACAAAATCAACTCTCGATCGACACAGACAGTCTCGCCAATTCATACCGTTATTGTCGTCGTTTCGCCGTTGAAATTGTTTTTTTTTTGCAATTTGGCGTCTGAATATTCGACATTTGACCTCTCGCGGGTACATTTACTTCGCGGAGACACAAACCGGATCTGTTATTTTTTATGCAAATACTCCCCGTTCCCTGGTAGGCTAAGTACAACGAAACTCGAGCTCCCGACTTGGCAGCCCCTCCCTCAATGTTTTCTTTTGTAATCTCCCAGATTCTGGGGGACACGTGACCAGCCGGTGCCAGGGTCTTGCTCTGTCTCTGTCTCTCTCTCGCTCCGGGGGACGGAAAGGAGAAGACCCTGGGAACGAGGTTGAAAATACCTGTGTTTAAACAGTGCTTTCTATCTTTGTCAGACATTTTGAAGTTTTTAGCAATAGAATAACACCGAAGACGAACAAAAGAAGCCAAAGAAAAGAGTCTGTAAACAAGCGGCCATCTTGGTTAACATTGGTAACCAGGCTAACCACAAAACTAGTATCCAGGCTCATCGCCAACATATAGTGGAACGCATGGGGGTTAAAAATCGCTCGCGAACGAATCGGCGTGTTTTTCATCGATGTTTGGGAGAAAACAATCTTCAAAATAATTAATCTCTTCGGCTTTTATGTTTGCGAGGAAGATAAGCAACTGCTTTATCGCTAATATTGGGCATTTTTTCAGTTCTATGCGGAAAATGCTCCGAAGATGCGGAAATTAGAGAATTATGCGGATCCTCACCACCGCATCCCGTCAGATGCCTTGTTTACGAATCTTCCATCTTTTTCAATCTTCCATCTTTTACCCGGGCTTTTCTTTGTCAGATGCCTTGTTTATGAATCTTCCATCTTTTTCAATCTTCCATCATTTACCCGGGCTTTTCTTTGACAAAATCAACGCCCAAAAAAAATCAAAAATCAACAAAATTTACGCCCATTGCAGACCAAAATATGTGACTCCTTTTATCATCAGATCCTACCCTTAAACATCCACACTTGTTTCCTAGCCACTTATGTAATGAGGACTGCGAGTTGTTTTGCCTTAAGGAATCTGACCCACCCAGTTTGCATTGCGCGCCTACGACGGCTCATCCGCCATTTTCCGGGCCTCCGAAAGTCCATACTGTATTGTAGATGAGAAATTCAGTTGTGCAAGAGGTGATATGCTTGCCCAAATATGGAATAGAGCCGTATCATAACAATAATAGAAGCGCGCAATGCAAACTGGGTGCGTCAGACTCTTTAAATAAGACAACATACGCCTGTAATATTTCCAGAGAATAATAGTACCACACGAAGCGAGGATGATAATACCCTATACTTTGTTGTTCACTAAATTTGCGCTAGACAACTGACAAGGTTGCTTGGTCAAATGATTTCCACTATATAGTTTTACATTCAATAACGCGACTTGCCTCATCCACAATGTTTGCATCTGTTGAAGCTGCAATCTCCCCTCCAGTTTTCAGAATGTTATTCAGGCACGTGCCCAAGTTTTCTGCTGACTTTATAACAAGCGGTGCGTCAGTCGTATTCTTTGCTTGTGCTTTATACGTCAGAAGCGACGTCATTGAGCTCACTGCTTCTAGTGAATCATTCTGAACGATTAAAGGATAAGATAAATGTAAGGACAGGTCTCTGGGAAAGGAAGGTATTCGAAAATGACCTTTGCTTAGGTCGTTTCTTTGTTGCCATGGTAACACTGAATGATTGTTTGTGCCACTTAACTCAATTTTGACCTCGGAAACTGCTGTAAAAAGTGCAAAATGTAAGACACCGTTAAAAATCTATCAAATAACTAAGGACAATAAACTCAGACAATTCTCGTTTAAATTTATGCACAGGATAATTGTTACAAAAAAGGAACTTAATAAATTTAAAATTACCACAGATGATAAGTGTGCCTTGTGCTCAAACAATGATTCACTTATACACATCTTCAAGGAATGCTCCGCAACATTGTCGCTTTATGATAGCGCTTTGAAATGGTTTAACGATATAACAAACTTAAATGTCAATCCAACAGTGGAACAGATTTTATTTCACCTGGCCTTACAAACCTGGAAGCCTGCCTGACTGAAATTCAAAAATGCAGACTTGACCTTCTTCTGTTATGTTCAAAGCAATACATATACGCTTGTAAGACAGCTTCTACCAACCCTAACATCATCGAATTACAGAATAAAATTCAAATGCAATGGAAAATAGAAATTGACCCCTAACTCTTCAGACGAATATAAAACCCTCTACTTTATTTATATACACCAAATTGCAATAACGTTGGCTGTGTTTTCACGAGGCGGTTTTTCTCGCTTAACATTCCTGTAGGTAATTTGTTTACTGACCGCGTTAAGCAGCTTAAAAAATTTATGCGTTTTCACGGACAGAACTTTATTCATTTTTCTTATACCATGCGCGATATATTTTCTTTTGTTAAAACAATAGAAAATTAGAACACAAAAGAACGACAATACATTGCCCTTCTTTGTTGTTTAATTGCCGACAAGCTTAAGCGACCTGGTTTGGTGGCTTAAATTTAATGAGAATTCTATTGTAGTTCGCCGACTCGCTAAACTTTAAGCGAGTTGGACAAACAACTGTTTTCACGAGATTTCCGACTGTCACTCGCTCAGCGACTTGAAAAATCGCTCGTGAAAACACGGCCGTTGTCATAGAAAAATGAAAAATGAAAAAAGCCAAATAGGAATTAATTAGCTTAATCATCATAACGACACGCGGCACGATTTAGCGTGCAGCGGCTATTGTTAATTTTTTATAAAGCGTGCAGCGGCTATTGTCATTTGAAATTTACCTAGGTTTGGAAATATGTTGCTACCCGGTTTATGTCATTCTCTGAGAATAACTGTTACATGTGCACAGTTGCACTACGAAAACGGAAAAGTGGAAAAGCCTGTTCTTAAATATAGTTCTTGTGCATGCTTTGAGAATTATTACAATCCGACGAGAATGTACTTTGCATGTCTAATTAATTCCTATTGGCCTTTTTTAATTTTTTGTTTTTACATTTTTCATTTTTCTATGACAACGTTATTGCAATTAGGTGTATGTCTAGTTAGTACTTAGTATATATTTTTTCTTACAATGCAAATTTATCCGAGTTTTTTTTAATGTACCGAGTTAACTTTTACTTTAAATTAGCTTTTCTTTTTCTTTTTGCATGCCTTTATTATTTGATCCTTGTTTTTTTGTATTAAATAAGTCCCATTTAACTAATCAAAATAAAATTGTACGCATACGTAATGTATCGCAAGTAGTGCTATTATAAGTAAATCAGGGTATTGTTTGTAGTATTAGTAACTGTAAGAAATTGTAATCGTAAGATATTGTAAGTAGTGCTTAAAAGAAATAAAAAAATAAAATAAAATAAAACACCGTTTCTCAAGCAAATTAAAACTCTACAAATCAAGATTTCCACCAGATGTAAAAACGTTATTCTAGTTTACATTTATGCATTTGGCATTTTTTTTTTATTTTATATCAACTGTCATGAACTTAACGGTCAAACAACTTGATGGAGTTTCAGACATTTTAGTTGACGGGTAAAACTAGCAATACCTTTTCTTGAGTTTTTCCAAAGTACGCCGGTTCTAGAACTCAAACTACGGGGGTGGTTTAACCCTATTCAGACTGGGGGGGGGGGGGGGGCTTTTCGAACCCCCCTCCAGTAAAATTGTCATAACTCTTACACCGAAATAGCTATGAGGCTGAAATTTTCTGACTTTTCCTAGAATTTATCTAGGGACATTTTGGTATCCATAACATGTCAGTGTGATTAACCATGTTGCCATGGCAACCGGTTTTTGACACATAGGTTTTCAAAATATTAAAATATGGTGATTTTTTTATTTTAAGACCTTGTTCCTTGACTTATAGTGCATTTTCTTGTTAAAATAGTTTTTTCTTGGGACTAATTCTTGAAAGACATCAAAAAATTTTTACATCAAATATTTGGGGGGGAGGGGTAGGCAAATTTTTGCTCACTTTTACTTACAGAGAAAAATTTTGTACTATTTATTAAATAACGCTTCTAAGTTCATTGTTTGAATAATAGACATTAGTTTGATACGTGTTTTATACATTCTGATCCTTTTCTCTTTTAGATATTTTTTAAATTTTAATTTAAACGAAAAAAGAGAAAATCCAAGATGGCGGATCCAAGATGGCGGATCCAAGATGGCGGACAATAATTTTAAAATTACAGTTTTTTTGCCTTTTTTTGCCTTTTCTCGCTTTACAAGTGTATCCTTGTTTGTATTTATTATGTTTTAATATTAAAGAGATGATTTTACAGTTATATTTGATATTTTAAGTATCTGGATGGAAAAATATCAAAGAAACGTCAGAAAAACAAAAATGACGTCACTGTGACGTCATAATTGGGTGTGGCAGGTCAAAACTGGGTGTGAGATTTCCTTGTATGGAGATGAACGTTGTGTGAAAATTTCATGGTCCTAGCCTTACTGGTTCCAGAGATATGAAGGGGGGGGGGGGTCCGAGGAGCCCCCCCCCCCCGTCACAAATTGCCTAAAAAAAGCCCAGTCTGAATAGGGTTAAATATATACCCTTGTTACTAAATCTATAAAAAATCTCTGCGGGGCTGGTTTATTTGGAACTTTGATTTACTGAGGAAAAACCTTCCAAATCATTTGTTGTAAACTTCGGTGATATTAACGCGTCGTTCATTCGAAATAAATCCTTTAAGAAAACTCAATCGGCCTTCAGGCTTAACGAATAGCATGTACTCTATTAAGTTCTGATCAAATCTACTGTTTGCAGCCGTTAATCAAGCTCAATCCATATAACGATTACTTTACTGTTTTCTGCAGTTCTCAACGTGTGAAAAACTTGTCAGTTCTTTCTGCACAACATACATTTTCTGTATATAAATTCGGATGTCTAAACCATCTCTTGTGACCATGCTGTTTGTTTATAGTGGAGGTCGATCCATTACTCATCACAGTGGTAATAACAACAGATTTTGTAGTACCCGGAAGGTCACCGAAGCAAGCCATTGTAGGAAGCTTTGTTCGTCCATGCACATTTCTACTCTGGAATTATATTTATCCGTTACATGCGATCATTCCTTCCCAAAGAAGGTAAACGGGAAACGGCAAACCGGTTTTCGGATTAAACCTGTTTTGCCTGGGAGGGGGTTTAACCGTTCTCAACAAAAATATGCGTTGCTATAAAGGTAGCCACTAGCAAATACAAACCCGGAAACTGATGAGGTTCGAGAGGAGAACCAAAACCATGGTCTTGCCTGAATGAATATAAACGAAACAGTCGCTAGACTGTGAAAATTGACAACGGAGTAGAAGTAGTACAAACAGCGAGCTCCACGTTGCAGCTATAAAGCGTAGCGAATGGAAGCTAGAATTACAGCCTTGACTGGACAAATTTCAACTCTCTACAAGTTGAATAGCTTATTAAAAATACAAAAAAAATACAAATAAATGTTGTGTATAGTGGACGAGCACTTAGCTATCAAGCGATTTCACAGGCACGCCACTTCAAATACAAAAACAAATAGAACATAACAATTTTTTTTAAAAATCCCAACTGGCAGAAGGCAAACCAGTTGGCTATTTTGCAAGCGTGGTGGAGGAGTTGAACTCGGGTCTGCCGTGAAACAACTCCAGCAAGTGGTCAGAGCGGGACTTGAACCCTAACCACTCGACCACGCTGCTTCCTACAACTCCCTCTGCTATATAGCTTGGATCCTGAAAATTAAAATCCAACAAAGGCGAAACTAAAATAGCTGGGCTTTATTTGGGACAAAATGCAATAGATATAGAACCCCAAGACCACAGTCCCAGTCATACCAAGGGTAAGACACACAAAACCAAAGCTCACTAGACTGACTCCATTGAGAAAATAGAACCATAACACCAATGAACGATGGAGATGAGGAAACAGAGCTTGGATAGACAAGAAGACTAAGGAAGTGGAGAACTATACAATGCATGGAAGAAAAAGGGGAAAGAATGGAATGTAAGCGCAACTACAAGCCTGCAAGTGAAGGAGAAATGTAGAAACGCAAGAGGATGAATTGAAGAAGGAGTTAAAAAAAACGTCGTAAGCATTTTGATTAAAAACAAACAAAACAAAAAACAAAACAAACCAAACCAAAACATAAACAACCTAAAATTATTGATCATTGAAAATTTTCAATTCATATACATGTACTTTAGTGAGCTCACTAAAAACGTATTAATAAACAACATAGATTGATAATATGAAAATATATTGATCTGCTCAGAAGGTCTGTCATTCTCGTCAGGGGCACAGTGAACAGACCCGGTAGAGAGATTAATTTCAACAAAACATTCCTCCCGAAATAATAAATAAGCTTATTCCATGTGCTTGGCTAGTCTTAGTCCTGATGCATGGCGGTGCATGTTGGCCTATGGGGCGTCTACCAATGGCCTGTTGTGTCAGACCTCTTTCTGAACTGAATGGTTCGAAATGCTGTAGAACGACGCGGTACTTCTGTGCTGGTATGGTCACTCAGACTGATGCTACTTTTTAGTATCTTTCTTTGTAAAGTTGGTTCTTGACAAACCTGGGTGGTTCGTGCATCGTTAAAAACTCCGTTCTTTATCCCCCCAAAAACTACTTTATTTAGTTAATTTTTCGTATTTTTTTTAATTATTATTATTATTATTATTATTTTTTTTTTATGAATCATCGAAATTACATCAATAATTTTTACTGAGTTTTTTTTCCCTTACAAAACTCATTCCCCTAAATTATTTTAATTTCATACATCAAAAATTATTCCCCTAAATTATTTCAAATTTCATACATCAAATGTTATTAATTAATACGGTATTTATTTAAAACATAAAATCCCTATTTATTACGTATTTGTGCGCGCTCGGTCCCAGGTCATTATCTAGCGTTTGAATTCAAATCGCGCGTACAAACAAATGTCGCGAGCAGACTAGCCGAAAAGACTCAATGTTGTTTTTCTTTCCGCGCTTGGCTATTTTGTGGATGAAAATTACTATTATTTATGGATGGCTGAGCAGTTTTTAGTCTTCAGCCAGTATAGTTAGCATCTGCAATCGTAAATATGGCTTGTAGTTTCTGTTTGATCGCTCGTGTCTGCAGTTTTTCTCCCACTGAATCACGGCATCAGTTAAAGGAGAGAGCTCAAATCATCTTCAATGCCTGGACACTCTGAGGTAAAAGACTAGTCTTACCGAATAAACAAACTACATAGATTGATAACAGTCAGCTCAGACACGTAGGGCCAGCTGTGGTACCACGGTTTGAAACGTGTGGTAGGGAGTTTTCCGAATAAATTTGGCAAATAAGTCGTAAATTTCATCGAAAGTTTTAATTATTACCTGTCTCTCGTGCGCTTATTTATTATTTCGGGAGGAATGTTTAGTTGAAATTAATCTCTCTACCGGGTCTGTTCACTGTGCCCCTGACGAGAATGACAGACCTTCTGAGCAGATAAATATTAATTTTCATATTATCAATCTATGTTGTTTATTAATACGTTTTTAGTGAGCTCACTAAAGTACATGTATATGAATTGAAAATTATCAATGATCAATAATTTTAGGTTGTTTATATTTTGGTTTGGTTTGTTTTGTTTTTTGTTTTGTTTGTTTTTAATCAAAATGCTTACGACGTTTTTTTTAACTCCTTCTTCAATTCATCTTCTTGCGTTTCTACATTTCTCCTTCACTTGGGGGCTTGTAGTTGCGCTTACATTCCATTCTTTTCCCTTTTTCTTCCATGCATTGTATAGTTCTCCACTTCCTTAGTCTTCTTGTCTATCCAAGCTCTGTTTCCTCATCTCCATCGTTCATTGGTGTTATGGTTCTATTTTCTCAATGGAGTCAGTCTAGTGAGCTTTGGTTTTGTGTGTCTTACCCTTGGTATGACTGAGACTGTGGTCCTGGGGTTCTATATCTATTGCATTTTGTCCCAAATAAAGCAGCGGATATTCGCTTATTAATGGGTGTATTTAACCCTCCTGGGATAGTACTCACCAGATTCTTAACAGACACTGCGTCACTATCCTGAGTGGCAGAACCAATTACCGATGAAGTTTGCAAAAGGTCTGCTAGGCTTTTCACTTGCAATAAAACAATGTTTGCCACGATCACTTCATTAATCTGTAAAAATTCATAGACAAATTCATTCTTATCAATTATTCCTTAATAGAAGAGCTAAACAAATTGTGACGCAGCCTGCATTTTAATGTCTGCGAGCTACGATAGTAATTTGGATGATGTGTTCCGGGCATTATGATGACGTAAACTCTGTCATCAGATATTAGAAAAGAAATCTATCATGATGTATAAGACCTTACATGGGATGACACCAGAATACCTACCATCAAGATTTGTTTATCGCGATAACGCGAATGCTTATAGTTTAAGAAATACCGAAAAAAAACTAGTTCTTCCACAACCTCGCACTGATTATCTGAAAAGAAGTTTTTCATACAGTGGAGCTCAGTTGTGGAACAGCTTCCTTAAGCGAATTTAAGACAAAACTAAGTCGACACAGTTTTTATGTAAAGTTTTAAATATATTTTTTTAACACGGCCTCCATGAATAGCAGTTTCTTTTTTAGTTTTTTTTTTTATATTGTACCTCTTATTTGTAGTTAGGAAGATAGGTAGCTAGCTGATTATGATAAATTATGCTGATGGAAATACCATGTATAAATAAAGTTATCGATCTATCTCCATCTATCTAACATAGATAAAATTCAAACGCGATATATATTGAAATATGTAAATAGTTAAATGTGTGTTTCCCACAAGGGCGCGCCAAATATAGAATGATAAATAACCCACGAGGCTCTTCAACGCCGAGTTGCATTGGTTATGATGTTATAATCTATCATTAAAATCCTTATAAGGAATTAGTACAATTGGGAACAAATATTCATCACATTCATATGGGAATCCCCCCTCCCCCTGGCGACGACAAAAACCCACGTCAAATATACAAACAAGGCAAGAGAAATGTGTTTACCTCTGTTTTCTTTTTTCGATCGATGTTAGTATCATGTGAAAATGCTTGTAGCGCAGTATTTGCTATTTGCACTGCTTTGCTCAGGTCATGGCTACTGACTGCTTTCTTCAGAAGGCTGTCATTGGCTAAAATCAACGTGGCTACTCTTTCGGAACTAATGTTATTGGCTGGCATTACCTTATGAAAGGAAGATAAAACGTAATTGACAAACATTAATGAACGTAAAAGTAAAGCACCGTAGCAATGCCTATGCGCATTAAAATGAACGCAGTGTCTATACATATTGAAAGAACGCTCGTTTGTAATATTGTCGCCCTCCTTACCGCATGTGTTGTTTGAATTAGCTCAGATTTTGAAAAGAGTAACAGCGACTAAAATGCAAACTTTGTAAGTCTTGTTAACCATAAAAGTGGAGTCTACTTCGTGCAGTGGTGGTGTTTGTAATATTGCCACCCTCCTTACTGCATATAACTCCGGGTTGTTTTAATCTTGTGAAGGAATTTTAGCTCTGACAAGAAAGTCTTTGAGCGATTTAAATTTTCATTTCGATAAGCGACAAGCGACAATTGGCGCTAGATGGTGATGCGATTCTTACGACTTATTGTCACTTGCTTTTTTCGTATTTTTACTTAAAATTTACTGACACACCGATCGGCAAAAATGCTGATCCACTTCCCCATAAGCATGCGGTGGGAGGACGGCTGTGCTGTCCCCAGCCAACAGCTACCACATTTGTTGTGTGGAGCTGGCGCTTAAAGGGATGCTGTTTGCATCCGCCTTGGCAGTAATGTGGCGGGGTCGATGATCTTATGTGAGACCCTGCCTGGCTATGCCATGCCGATGAGTCCTAACCAGGACGAAACAGCTGTCAATGGCTGTCACTGCCCGGGTGATATGGCTGTGCGCATGCGTAGGGTACTGGCCAGGCCGCGGGGTAGGTGTTCGAGTGTGTCACTTGCTTTTTTTGTATTTTTATTGAAGTAACCCGTTCTAATCGTTTATTGTGTATTAGACTTAATATTGCCATAAGAGCAACTGCTTCTCATCGGTCGTTTTGTTTAGGGTTACGCCCGTCATGTAACAGTGGCACCTTAGTTTCTGAAGCAACTTCAATCTGACCCGAATTTGCATACGACCAAGCATGTAATTTGTTTCCGGCCAGAAACAATCACCCCACGTGAGGTGATGCGTGACGGGTTAGAATCACAATGCTTCCCATTGGTTGTCCGTCTACGATGACGCAAACACTACGGCTATATAAACAGCCATTCTGCGACCAAAAAGAGCAACTGCTTCGCTCTCACTTCAAAAACTCATTAATAATTCATAAGCCCATTACCCAATCAAATGGTAGATAATACATCACGTGCAGTGACTTTATATCGATAAACCTCATCCTTATTAGTATGCGGTGTTTTATCAGATATAAAGACACTGCACGTGACTTATGAATATTAATTAATTATCAACACAGAAACTGACACAACAAATGGTGACTTTAATATTTTTGTGCAGTACTGTTTTATGAAATCTGGTCTTTCGCCATTCTATTTGGAATCTTCTCAACAAAATAAACAACCAACAGTTTAACAAGTGAGCCGTTATTTGAATGACACCAGCGCCCTCGTGTAAATTGCCAGGTAAGCGACTGGTTCGCAGATGCAAGCCGCTTATTTCTACTCGTTCTCTACCTCTGAAAAAAAAATTGTCAGCCGTTTTATCTACCGTACCTGACAACTTTAGTATATCATTTTTTAGTAGATGTTTTCCCTCAGAACTATAAAATCCCAAAACGTCCGACAGGAGCCGGGAAGCAATGGTCACTTCGTCGAAGACGTGGCACATGTGTTGTATGCTAATCAGTCTAGTCTACTTGTTTTTCTCGTATGCTAATTTCCTCTTTGCACAAAAGCGCAATTGTTTTAATTCCGAAGGGACACGCTTTTGAAAGAATGTTTTTGAAGCCGTTAAAAAAACTCGCAGCACGTGTATTATCAGGTGTAAAAACTCTCGGCTTCGCCTCGAGTTTTTAAACCTGATAATACACTACTGCTCGTTTTTTAAACATTACTTAATAAGCACTGAACGCAACTGACGAAGGAAACCACTTAAGTTTCCGAAACCGGTCTTGCTAATAATGGCCACACACAGCCATTCATGCAGATTAAAAACGGCCAGCCAACCATCCTGAATCTCCTTAACTGATTCTTACAAACCTATAGCTGGCACCATACAACCCTAAAAGGAAACCCCATCACGGGGCCTCGCTCATTTCCTAGCGCTCCGGTTGTTGCTTACCGGAAGGTCGATAATCTTTCCCAATGACTTTCTAGTCCGAGGGATTAGAGTTAATGACAGGACAATTTACCTCTCTAAATGACTTTAAGTCTGAGGGTTTAAAATCCTGAAATAAACACTGATTAACGGAGTTATATGCGGTAAGGACGGTGACAATATTATAAACATCGCCACCGCACGAAGTAGACTCCACTATTATGTTATCTTTGTTCGCACTGAATAACGGGAGTTATATGCGGTAAGGAGGGTGACATTATTTCTTTTGACGTGTATTTGTGAGATGTTATCTAAAAATCGAGTTTAAACATCCTCAGAAGCAATCATCACACGGAAAGAAAGAAAGAAACAAACAAAGAAACAAAGAAACAAAGAAACAAAGAAGCAAAGAAACAAAGAAACAAAGAAAGAAAGAAAGAAAGAAAGAAAGAAAGAAAGAAAGAAAGAAGAAGTCTTAGAGAAACCCGTGCGTTCTACGCGTTTCAAGCTGGACGCAGTGAACATTTTAGTACTTCAATTATTTTGAAAAGCATGTCCAGTTCAGCTATGTATAATGTAATGAACTGACAACATACACATAAGCGCATGTTTTCTCACTCAACCAAAAATGTCAATGCCACCTGCTTTCCGGGACAAAAGCCGACATTTTCTGTACTGAATAGGCTTTTATGTTTTATAATTTTAAAAGTTTCCACTTTTGTTAATTGACGTTGGACTAGAGATAAACGGAAAACGAATTATATTAAAGTTTGTTTAATATGACTTACTTGGAATACGAATTAATCTCACGTCATCCAATGGCTGTCTACGCACGTGAAGGCTAGTAATATTAAACAGCCGTTAAAGACGGGATTCTTTTCTTTTTCATCTCTTTGCACTGCTCTCTATATGGCCACTAGTTAATTAATTACTGTCTTGTTCAGGGTTTCTAAATTTGTTTTCCGGTTTCGGTCGATCATATTTGGCGAAAGATATTCATACTTTCTCTTCATTCTCAGAGATCATGCAGTACATAACATTTAAAACTCCTACCTGAATAGTCAAGTTCACGACTCGGACAGAGGCACCGTTCTTGTCCGTGACAGTAACAGTAAAATTCAACGTAAAATTACGTGATAAGACCCCAGGTGGTAACTGAGCCATGACAGAACTATTAAAGCCGTGGTAAATGACGCTACTCAAACCATGCTGCAGTTTGTACTGAAACTGGTACGTTAATGGGGCGCTGCTGCTCTTCCAGCCGCTGCAACTTAGATTGAAGTAAGTCTCCAAAGAGATTCCTGAAGCTGGTTCTATGGAACATTCTCCTCCTGTCGGGATTAATGCCGTTAAGAAATCATAGGGACTCATCCATGAAAGTGCTCCTGCAGTTCCAACGAATACTGCTAAGCGGTAGTTCCGGCCCCCCACAAGTGAATTCTCTTTTATGACTATACCACTAGAATCAAGTGGAGTGCTAACTATCAGTTTAAAATCATTTATATTTCGCCACGCCATGCTTCCGTTGGAAATAGATTGATCTTCCTCGTAGAGTATCCAATCGTATGAAGTAATATCGGAGCATTGCGAACCCTGGCATATTAACTCAGTGCTCAATTTAACTGATGGAATTACTTCCGGTCCACAGTTTATTATGCAACTGAAAAAAATTCAAAGATGGTAATTATTGTCTGCAAGGAAGTTATTGTCACATTAATGGTAATTTTTTTAACAACTGATAAGATTTCCAGTTGGCTATATTTATTTCTATTATACATTTTCGAAGCTTGAAGCAAAGAATGATGAGTGCATTTCAAGAGTTTTATTGGTGTAATTAACTGAAAGCGACAAACTGCTGCTTCATTGATACTGTCCAAATTATTTTCGTTTAATAAGAGTCAAATGAATGACTATTTCGTACAAGTTAGGATAAAAGATGCCCACTGCTAAAAAAATGACAACTTAGAAATAGGGCGCAACCTGTAGGAAACTAGCGTTGAATTTTCCAACAATAATTTGAAAAAATGGATGCATAAATTCGTCATTACTTAACCACGGTTATGATTCCATATTTGCAGTTACGATCCATGATCCATTCTCTGCAGTCATGATCTCATATTTGCAGTTACGATCCATGATCCATTCTCTGTAGTCATGATCCCATATTTACAGTTAATATAATTGAACACATTGATACACTGCCCAAATATGGCCACAAAGCACTCGATATCCGAAGGTCTACATGACGTTAATCCAGCGATGATAGAAAAATGTTTTACATTTATTTGAAGGAAAGCGAAAATGACCGCTGCCTGCAATTTCGAATCTTTAGGAGAAAAAATGCGTGAACTACGCCTGTATTAGGTAAAAAGAGAAAAGAAAGAAAAAAAATAGAAGAAAAGAAAAGAGAAACATTATTGATCACATGATTGTACAAAAGACTGAGACGTGTGTTTCCTGGCGAAGCTAAATGACGACTGGCTCAAAGTTTCGACCACTCGACACGCAGTGAAAGAAGGAGCACAAAATTCGGAAAATTCCTTATAGTAATCACCTATGGAATATGGTATAGACTTGATACTTTTCGAAACAGTTTCTGATCTTTGTTTTAAGCGGTTTAAAGTTAAACGATCTCGCGATTACGGCTGTAGGAACTAAAACGAGCAAGTTTGTAAACAACAGCGTTCGATTCCAGCTCGTACTTCGATGTTTGAAATTTTGGTGCTCATGGATTGCGACTAAAAAGCCACATCAACTACAGGTAACGATGTTTTAAACGCTTACTGTGTCCTTAAGCTGTGAATCTGTGAATTTAAACACATACTGTCCTAATTACTGCAGCCTTTTTCAGACTTTTCGCCGCTCTGTTTTCGTGGCCGTGTGTTTGTTCAATTTGTTCTGATTCTGAATTGAACTTTTTAAGTCGCGAAACACTTGACACTAAGGAATTCTATGCCATTTTACTGTGTTTTTATTCGTGTAGTCACTACTCTGTCCCGTTATTTACGCAGGCGAAAGCTCTTCGTATAAAACTATCAATTTGTGTTATACGCTAAATTAATTTTAGCTTGGAAAAATTTCCATTCGCTACTTGTCGTGTAAGAAATGGCGCGAGGTAAAATACTGTAGTATCTCAATGCGTTTTTCTCGAAACTGTGATTTGTTATCAACGTGTTGAATTATAAGACAGTTATAGTGCTCAAGCTTGAGCAATATCGCCTGATTTTAGCCAAAATGGCCTACGACTTAGACGACTAGGCCGTAGGCGATATTGTGCTCCCTTTCGCGTTATAACTGTTAAATATTGCAGTTATAATCCCGTGAAGCAAATGAATCAGTTTCAATAAGCTATCTTATTGTGTTGGTATGGCGTTGCATTTATAGAAACAAGAAGTTGTACACAGCTTGAACTAGTGGCGTACTTAACCTATTGCACTACTGTTTTCCGAGTGTTTTGAGTGCTTTTATCGAGAAACAAAAATGTCCAAAAAGTAAGACTTCACTGCATTCAGTAGCCGACATTTGAAACCTCGATTGCTAAGCAAATGGCAAGTTACATAAAACACAAAACTAGCCGGAACAAAACTCCCACAGCAATAAGCGGCGAACACAATATCAAACGGTCCAATCCATCAATGAACGCCTGGTATTGTCTTATACGCTGCAATTCTTCCTTCTCCTTCTCAAGTCAATTCATGAAAATATTGTGCCGCGTGTCAACGAATAAGACCAATGAAACTAAAATATGCATGCATAAATTTGCATGCACTAATGTGACACAAAAAAAAGACAACCGAGAGGGCAAAACATAATTCGTCGACTATGCCACGAATAAATAGTCGAAGTGACCACAAACAAGAAACGTATTAAGCTTACCTTTGAAATATCTTAGGTGGAACTGCTTTTAACAAATGAACAACTTGGAATACGCTTGAAGCACGATGGTCCTTTGCCACTGTTAACCTGACAATGATTGTTTCGTTATAATGAAAGTATTTATTGTTAATAGTTATAACAGGACTGGAAGCACTCCTTAATTCATGAACGTTGGAGTTCTTAAATGCTGCGAGTGAATCTAGTTTACTGAGTGACATGATGTCGGAGTTATATTGTCCTTTCATCTTTCCGTACTGCCAAGTAAAGTGTAATCCTTTGTTATTATCAGTTTCAGGGTCATAGGACAGGGAACCATTCATCGTCAGATTGTCGTCCACTCCTTGTAGGACCAGGGCTCCTCCAAAGATGACTGCAACCAGATTAGGTCTTTTTTTGCAAATCCCCCCATCTGTAAAACATTTTATTAAAATAACATTAATTTGAGTGCGTTCCTAAATTTTGACATACTACCAGAAAAGGAGGGGCGGTAAACTATGGTGTTTTATCCCCGCCAAAATTCGATGTAAATATTTTACATTCTACTTCTTGCATTTTAGGCAACATTATACAATTCGATATTCAACTTTGCATATTCCGTATTCAAACTTAACGATTGCACATTGCACTTTTCATTTTCGATATTCAACGTTATACATTCGGCATGCGATATTAGTGATTCATTTTCAACGAAATCTTCGTGGGAACCTCGCGCATTTAACATTCAAGTTTTCGTATTCAACATTAAAGGTTACTCATTTGACATACTTGATTGTTGGTTCTTTAACCGTCCGAATTTCGGTTACTGCATCATTCAACATGCAAACTTTCGTATTCGGCTTCCTTTGACATCCTACCGCAATCCAGGAAAGGATGATATCGTGGACGCACACAACCCTCGCCCCATGGTGAGACACGGAAACACACTCTTGGGAATGGCCATCCCCAGGAGTGCCTCTCTGCGTGAGTGGAGTAGGGAGGTGACGGGAGGTGTCCGTGACAATTTTCACGCATGCTTTCAGAATTAAAGCCAAAGTATTTGCAAAACTCGAGGACCAAATCTCGAGTTTATCATTTGCTTTAAGAAAAGATGAATGTTTTGTTTTTGTGAATTGAATGCTGCGCAACAGAACTGCGGTAATTGTTGTGTGATGATGTTTGGTTTGGTCCTCTTCGCTCCTTTCGGAATATGTCTGTCTGTTGTGTGCGATCCGCTTCAATGTTCGCGTGACGTCCCAAATTGGGTGACGTGAGTGATGTCAACTCTTCTGGAACGAGTTTTCGAGGACTTGTTTGGCAGTCACGTAACTACAGCACTCGTCACGTGAGGCGAGTTTACAGTGTTTGCAGCTGCGGCGCTCGTTATGCGAGGCGGGCTAGCAGTGATCGAAAACTGTAGTGGTTGTCGCGTGAAGATACTTGGCGCGACTTAGTCCTCGTCGCTCATTTCGAGGCATGCATCTTCCATTATCTGTCCAGTCTACTCGGTTTGAGCAGTCCGTACCTCTTTGTGGCGTGACGTCCCGAGTTGCATGGAGCGCGTTTTCGCGGAATTGCGTCGGAGCCGCTTACCTCACTCGTTGCGGAGTTGAGTTTCAAGTGTTGTACTGCGGCGCATTTTGTGTGTGGCGGGCTTGCGGTACTCGAAACTGCGGTGATTGCTGTGCGAGGATGCTTGAATAAGTCCTCTTCACTCCGATCGGAACATAGAACCTCCACTGTCAGTCCAGTCTAAACGGTTTGTGGTGTTTGTAAATAAACTGCTAGTTGTGTGAAGCGGATTTGCAGTGTACCTTAACTGCAGCGCTCGATGCGTGAGGCGGGTTTGCTGTGTACCTTAACTGCAGCGCTAGGTGCGTGAGGCGGGTGTAACTGCAGCGCTATTTGTGTGAGGCGGTTTTGCAGTGTTCGTAACTGCAGCGCTCGATGCGTAAGGTGCGTTTGCAGTGTACCTTAACTGCAGCGCTCTATGCGTGAGGAAGGTTTGCTGTGTTCGTAACAACAGCTCTAGTTGCGTGGGACAGGTTTGCACTGTACCTTAACTGCAGTGCTCAATGTGTGAGGTAGGTCTGCATTGTTCGCAACTGCAGCGTTTGTTGTATAGAGCGGCTTTGCAGTGTTTGTAACTGCAGCGCTTGTGTAAGGCGGATTTCCATGTTCGTAACTACAGCGCTCGTTGTGTAAGGCGGGTTTGCAGAGTTCGTATCTGCAACGCTCGTTGTGCGAGGCCTGTTTGCAGTGTTCCTAACTGCAGCGCTTATTGCGTGAGTCGGGCTTGCAGTCTTGCATTGCTCGGAAAATTTAGTGTTTGTTGTGTGAGACTTGACGAAGGCTCTTCGCTCCATTTGGAGCATAAGTCCGCCAATCTCCGTCCATCTTACTCGGTTTTGCGCAGTCAGTTTTGCGCAGCCAGTTTTGCTTAAATCTCGAAATGCGAGACGTGAACGAATTGTAGGCTCGAGGCAAAACGATGAGGCGCAAATGGTCAAGGGGCGAAACGACGGGATTCCATTTAATCGATCGGCGATGAGAGCGTTGTGGAGAAGAAAGAAAGCAAAAGCAAGCCCGAGCCCTAGCCCGAGCCCGAGCCCGAGCCCGATCCCGAGCCCGAAGGAATCTGGAAGTGCTAGAATCCGAAACGACTCTCGATCGGCGATGATAGAGCTGACTGAACGAAGGTCACACGTGAACCACGGCTGGACGTCGAACGCGAAGGAGGAAAATTTCGGAACGAGTATAACATCGCCCGGCGAAAGCGGCTCTGACAATGACTGGCAAAAATTATGTTGGGACCAACGAACCGATGGAGCGACCGCTAGTACCAACTCTGACTCCACAAGTGCATCGAGAAGGGAAGAAAAACCACCAGGTTAAAAGCGCCTTTCTCCGGACATGGGTTTGAAAGAACCACATATCTTAACAGGAAGACGCGAGGGGGGCATAGGACAAATTCTGCTGCACTTGATAGGTGTTTTCTTACAAGTCACAAAATGACTGTAGTTAATGTTGTCACCAAGCAATTGTGCGCCGTCGAGGACAGCAGTCGAATTGAAAGGTATAAAGAGACAGGAGGATTCAGGAAAATAAGGAATGAGATGGATGTCCAGAAAATAAACCCCTTTGATCTCGCTTGGGAAGACGAAGAACCAGCACTAACTAGCTTAGTGATACTAAATGAGAAAGCAGGCCGACTTGTAGGCGCCAAACAGAGGGCAGCAGCCGATTGTTAAAATTTGCATCCAAAAGGCTTCTCAGCGATGCCATTGATTTTTGGGATAAAATCACAAAGGCTTATGTGATGGCAATTTGTTTTTTGTCCAAGAAGGGCAAATCAGATCATTTTTATATTACTTTATGTAACGGAATTATGTGCGTTATGGCGGACTTTTATAGATGAGTACACTTTGTGATGCCAATCACAGAGCAGCGTGGCCCCATCTACGTGCAATCCTTGACATTACTCGAGGATGCCGGGGTTTAGGGTTACGGTTAGCCTATAGATTTGCTACCTTTTTCGCGTACGTATATGTATATCTTATGATTTGCCCGAATCTATAATGACACCTAATACGAACATTTTGGTTTTGTGTTTGTGTGGTAACAATATAAAGGTATTGCAATGCTATCAAACCAAAGAGCAATTTATTTTCATATATTTTGTGTGGTTCTGTGGTGTTTCTGCCTACTCTTCCAGGAGCTATGGTTGTTACAATAACCTTAAGTATAAAGTAGGCCTGCACCTCTTCCGAACTTCTAATTTCATTGGACCTGGATAAGCCGTAGATCTATTGTTTTCAGGGCTAGGGTCCATTGTTCTTTTGTTTGTTCTATTGTTTTCTTAGCGAATCATGTGAGGCGTTTGGAAAGGTGCAGGCCGACCCTAAGTATAAGGACTATAGTTTCCATGTTTGACAAATACGAGAAAGCGAAAACAAGTGTCACGTGTCTTAAGATTCCGTTGGCCACACTTTCAGGTTTGACGCTGGGAAACAGTTACAAAGAAATGTAATTTGTGATAATCTTGATTGGCATAAATTACTATTTTGCCGGCACGGTACAGAGAACCAGGTACTAGTGTAGTGCGTAGGGGCTCACGGTTCGTGAGTTTGAAAAGTGTCCGTTGATAGATTTGTGTCATTCTACGGTCAGCCTCGCCGCCTCTTGTACTGTTCAAACAAGTTAACTTTCGTCTTAGTTGTTTATTGTAATACCTTAGGACTTGTTATCGGCAGTTTTAGCCGCATATTTTAGTCGTTTAGTTCTTACTTAAAAACACCTTAAAACCCTAAAGGTAGCACCACTGCATAGGTCGGGGGTACACGGTCCCTATTTTTTCCACCAGTTGTTTTTTTTTTTTTTTTGGGGGGGGGGGGGGGGGGGGGGGGGGTTACGTGTCCGGCTCTGGTGCGCTTAGAGATATTGTTATATTATAGTCCTTTGTCAATAATATAATGTATCGTGGGCCTGGCTGACCAACTTAGAGTTATTGTAATATTATAGTAATTTATAGTATATTGTAGTAATATTGTAATGTTATAGTCCTTTGTCAATAATAAAATGTATCGTGGGCCTGGCTGACCAACGCCCCACGCCTCTTAGCCTTGTGTGTTTGTTCGGGTGTCTAGTGGAGGCAAAATCGTCTATTTTTAGCAGACTGAGATATGAAAACACTTAAGTTGACAAAATAAAATAAAATCGTGCTACACAACTCTGGTAGACAACTTTCTCTGAAATCATTTTCGATATGATATGTTGTGAAGTATTTAGTCGTTCAAAATGTCGTGCTTATGTTTTTTCTTATGTTTAGAGTTTCTTTATAATTCGCGTTCATAGTCCAAGGTTATTGAAGGTTTAGCCCACACTACTTTATGGATTTCTTAAACTTGAATGTCGGTTCTCGAAGAAGGCATGCTTAGGAACTAAAGCTGACCTTGGGTTTTACCTACACTAAGGTTCCTGTTTTGGTGTCTAGTCCAACTTTACAGTTTTACCTCCAGTGATTCCATTGCTCCTCCAGTACTTGTTATCAACAACCGTGTAAGTGTTTCTTTTACTCGCTCTGTTAGGCCACAGGGTATGCATTAAAAGTTCCAACGCTCAGAAGCCAAAATAGGTCTACAGGACACGGGATGTGCAGTAAAAGGTCCCACGGTCGGCAAACCCAAATATGTCTAAGATTAGGGTATATAAGTTGCTTGTAGTCGAGTTGTAAGTCAGTAGGAGTAGAAGCACTGAATAAATCAGAGTCCCGATACCTCTCCTGGTTTGCTGTGCGAGTTAGCTGCGCTTTAGCCCTCAACAGATACATGGAAAATTGAAGTAACTCCGGAAACTTAATTAATTGCGTCTTATAGCAACAAATTCTATGGAAACAACCTTAAAACATGCTTAATTCTAAGATTGATTAATGTTTAATGCAGTGTCCAAGTTTGCAGTATTTGTGCCAAATTTTCGACACCTTTCAATTATTTGAAACTCCACGGACGAACTCCAGTTTGTATAATTAGCAAAGTGGGACAAAAAGGTATCCGGTAGAAAATGCGCGATATATGGCCATGGGTGACGCCCCGCTGGCCCAGCAATAAAAAAGTGTCATTTCAAATTGCTTTGATACTGTGCTTTCATTTTGTGCTATTCAGACCAATATAGCAGGGGTGCAACGAATATACCTTTTTTTCGGAGTTGGCTCATAGACTTTAAAGGTTGAATACGGAATATGCAAAGTTGAAAGTTATGTATTTTCCGCTGGTATTCCAAGTAATTTATGCTACTTGTTTAGCTTTATCACCTCCCGCACCCTCTATTGTGTATTACACACGTCCTATTGGTCAGCTTTCCAGTACTTATAGACCTTGGCCTATTCATGAATTTCATTCACGCTTGCGGTTCCACACAGTTTACACATCTCTTTACCCCATCTTTGGACTAATGCCTAGCGATCAGAGGCAATCTGAAGGATCTTCCGTTCCGGCAGAAACAAGCCAAACGAGCGACGAACGCGGAGGCAACTCGCGAAATGTTGATCAAGTATTTTCCACGTTCAAAGGCTATCTCGAGCAGAAATTGGAAGATAAAGAGAAGCAGATCGTTCAAAAGAGTAGGATGGATAAAGAAATAGTGCAGTTAAAGTACAAGGGCGTTCGAGCTGAACACTGAATTAGACTCCATCCTTGACTGAAGTATTCAAATCGAGAGCGAACGCGGGGAGCCTAATTTGGCTTGTATAAAGACTCTTTCCCAAGAAGCCAGGCAACGTATCTACAAACGGCGGAAGCTGATAAAGGTCGCAGTTAAAGGTAAGGATGGTTGGCAAGTGGTAGCGGAGTACGAGTCAAACGAACTGCCATCCGGCTCAGAAGATGAATAGCGGCTTAAGAAGGCCAGAGAAGCGGCGAGTCGTAAAAGGCGACAGAGAGACCAACGTGCGAGCGACCGCGGAAAGAAAGCAAGATTTTCTACGCGCGCTGATAATCAGCTTTCTCGTGGTAAGAAAAAGCGCCTTTCATTAATTTTACTTTGTGAATTCATATGTGCTGGATTCGCTTGCGTATCCTACCATACTTTGTGCCTGGTGATTGGTATTACGGGAATTGAAGGGTAAAATGATTTACGTTCGTTTGAGCGCAGCGAATTAGAACGTAAATGTATTTTCCGCTGGTATTCCAAGTAATTTATGCTACTTGTTTAGCTTTATCACCTGCCGCACCCTCTATTGTGTATTACACACGTCCTATTGGTCAGCTTTCCAGTACTTATAGACCTTGGCCTATTCATGAATTTCATTCACGCTTGCGGTTCCACGCAGTTTACACATCTCTTTACCCCACCCCCCCCCCCCCCGGGTTTATGTTTCGCTTTATTTTGTAGGCCGTAGAGACGCTACTGGCGGCAACTTCCGTTGCTACAAATGCGGAAGACTTAGGCTTTGGGCTAAGGACTGCAATCTCGTGTCTTGGCAAGGAGGTTACCGGTCCTTTAGCTGCAATACATACCCTGGACGCTAATATAACAAGCCGGTTGAAAGCGAATCATCTCAGTTTCAATCAAAGCGGCGAAGAGGACTTGGCACAGGTAGAGGATGTGATGAAGAAATATGAATTCGGAAGCGGACAGGTTTGAGGTGTTAAGGGTAGTCTAAAGAAAAATCTAGGGTTTTGGAGATCTATTGGCGCTCCGATTTTTATTTTGACAACCATTGGCAAGGGCTATAAATTACCGTTTACTAGATTCCCATTGTCTGAAAAACTAAAACCATAGTTCCGCGCTACTGCATGCTGAATTTGTGAATCAAGCCGTCATTGAGCTAGCTAATTCTGGTCAAATTCGTAGGTAGATCAGCAACCTTTAGTTGTTTATCCCTTGTCAGTATCTATACAGCCATGGGGCGAAAGAGGCTAATTTTGGATTTATGCCACGTTAATAGGTCGTTAAGTAAACACAGGGTCAAATATGAAGATTGGGAAGTCGCTATCGCTTAATTTACCAAGGTTCGTGCATGTTCTCTTTCGATTTAAAAAAAAAAAAACGGCTATCGTCATATCGATATCTCACAAGAACACCAACCCTACCTGGGATTTTCCTGGCGAGATCCTGAGTCCTATAATGATATATATTATATTTACTGTTCTTCCGTTTGGGCGTTCAACAGCTCCTCATATATTTACAAAGGTTTTAAACCTTTAGAGAAACACTTGAGTATACAGGGGATCTACATAGCCATTTTCTTGGACGACGGTTGGCGACAGTCCAGTATACTGAAGGTTGCCGCGTTAAGGCCCTGGCTGTAAAGCAGGATTTATGTAATGCGGGTTTTGTAATTTATGACGAGAAGCCGGTATGGGACCCCATTCAAATATTGGACTGGTTAGGCATAACCTTGAAATCAATTCCGTATTGGGTACTTTAAAATTGTAGGTAGAAGAATTACAAAGATTATTGATACCATAGTTAATAACGACCGTGTAATTCTCACTGATTAATTAATAATTAGTAATTCTCAATAATAGAACGCGTAATTCTCACTGATTTAAAGTTTTCCGCTAGAGAGTTAGCTTCCCTCATCGATCAAATTATTTCTACGGCATCAGCAGTGGGCAACTTTGGTAGGATAATGACCAGTCATTGCATCATGTCTATTTTGTGTCGAGATAAGTGGGATTCCATATTTCTGCCTTGATGCTTACTGCAAAGAGGAATTATATTTTTGGAAGGAGAAGCTGGTTAATATCAATAGCAGATATTGCTTTGAAAGTAAAGATTCTATTTATTTTGTATATTTAGATGCCAGTGCTACTGAGGGTGGTGCATTTGTTGACCCAAGCAATGAATTTGTGTGTCACAAAACGTGGACGCAGGACGAGCGTTTTCAAGTGCCACGTGGAGGGAGTTGTTCGTTATTGAATTTTCATTGCAATCTTTTGCCTTGAGTGCTCCAAGGATCGCATGTTAAGCGGTTTACTGATAGCCAAGAGGCTGCAAAAATCGTTGAAGGGGGTAGCACGATATTGGAGTTTCGCAAGATGGCCCGGAGTATTTTTAACATTTGCATTCGATCGTATATCTATTTGAAGGTTCTAGGGTTCCCTCCTACTGCTAATCAGCAAGTTGGGTTATATTAGTCGGCTAATTGATATCGATGATTGACAAATTACATGAGTTTTTTCTACCTCTTGAGCATCGGTGGGGCCCTATAGTGTCAATTGTCTTACCAATTATTACAATCACAACTCCCTAAGTTCTTTCCACGGTGATGAAACCCATACACTGCGGATGTCGATCTTTTCGCTCAGCATCTCCGCGGTGAAAATTGTCGGGTGTTTCCCCCTGTTGGTATTATTCCGCAGGTATTACATTATTATATGGAATGTCAGTATGCTGTTGGTACACTTGTTGTACTCGTTGGTCTTCGGCTCATTATTGACATTAATTATGCATATAAATATAATAGTTATCTCGTGGCCCACGGTATTCATATCGGGAAGGACACCCATCTTGTGTAGAGATAGGGCGCAATAGTAGACACAGCCTAATGGAAAAAGAATGTATTGGCCTGAAAATCTGAGATGAGATTTCAATATTAGCAAACATTCTGTGTACATAAATGAAGACTGCATCACAGCTAGTAAAACGGCACAGGGACATCATCTTGTTAGACTCCATCTTGTAAGGTACGGAATGGGCATATTATTTGGTTCCTTGGATTTTGACACTTACAACTGTATATTGCATCAATTAATCATAAAGACGCCTATTATTCCGTGCCAACCGCGCAGATGGAAATGAAATAAGTCCTTTATATATGGCCAGGTTCATTTCTCCAATTTACGTCCCTGCTAATAGCCTTTCCTGCGCGCCTAGGAAATTTACCGAACCTTATAAACATGCTCTTGTCAATCGTGTATATTGATAACATGTATTTCATTGGAAAGTTATACCGAGACTGTGAGCCGGCACAATGGTCGTTAACAGATGTGTCAAGCTGTTTGATTCCTTGGGCTAGTTCACAGCGCAAACCCATGATGTCAGAGCAAACCTATAAAAGTGACCAAACAAAGCATCAGGCGATCATTTTTTTTCTTTTTTTCTCTGCCCCAGTAATAGTTTTGATAACACATAAACAGAATATTACTTTAAATAATGTATTTCTTACATTGGACATCCAGTGTAGCAGTATCAGAAGAAGTATTTCCAAGGAAGTTAATCGCCACACATCGGTATTCCCCGCTGTCTGCTCTGTTCATGTCTGTTATACTTAAAGATTTATTGTCTGACCCAAAACTTATTCTGGAATCGCCACTACTGCTTATACGCAATCCACTTTTGGTCCATGATATTGAAGGCGCAGGATTCCCGACAGCATCACATGACAAGGTCAAGCTACTGCATTCTGACTTTGTCACATTTTGTGGATGAGTAGTGATCTCAGGTCCATCTGCAGTAAGATAAAGAAAAAAAACATCAACACATGTATGTGCTCAATAAGGAGGAAACAACTGTTAACTATCAACAACAGATTTATGAATTTAACCGATGCGGAATAATTATAGTAACGAATACTCTTGATGAGCAGCGGTGATTTGGTTGTATTGTGTACTTACATTGCACATCCAGCTTAGCAGCATTGGAGATGGCGTTACCAACACTGTTGTTCACCACACATCGATAATCTCCACTGTCCACTCTACTCACATTCGTTAAAGTGAACTCTTTTATATCTGATGATAAACTGATTCTGGGATTGACGATCGTATTTACAGGAGATCCATCTATGGTCCATGACAATTTCGGTGGCGGATTTCCACTGGCGTTACAATATAGAGTCACGTTTTCTCCTTCTGTTTTGGTGCCATTTTGTGGATGAGTGGTTATTTCAGGTTTAACTACAATAAAGTGAAAATAAAAATATGAAGTCATGTGCAATATTACAAAATGTTGACACTTATTACTTAGGTAAATACACCTAATTGCAATTACTTTGTTACAGAAAAATATAAATAAGTCAACTTCAATTATAATTAGGCATAGAAACTACATTTTCGGATTTTAATAATTCTCAAAGCATTCATGCACTACAGCATAATAACAGGTTTTGCACTTTTCCTTTTTATAGTACAACTGCACACATGTAACAGTTGTTCTCAGCAGAGGATGAGACGAACAGGGCAACAGCATTTTTTCAACAAGGTCGTATGGCAGATTCACGATATACCATGCAATTATCTGAATTGCAAAAATCAATTCTCCCTCTAACCTTTCTTTGATTTTTTTCTTCATTAGTTCTTCATTTCTCGTCGCCAAATTTCCGTAGTTTTCAGGGGAAATTTGTCTGAAAGCATTCAAGGTGAAATCACGGGGTTTGGTGCAACAACGGAAGGCGATATCGTATTCCGAATGAATTACTTTGCCTGATGATAGCATCCCTCTATTGGATTAAAATCTACACCTCGAAACAACTCTGATAAAGGAAAACAATGTTTATTGGTATAACTTTTATATTTTTACGTCATTTAGCGTTTATTTATTGGTTTTCAATAATTTTGGGTGAATTTGGACGGTTTTTAAGAGGTTTTAAAAAATTCAGAAATCCAAGATGGCGGATCCAAGATGGCGGCCGCATAACTAATTACCTAATAACTACGTCATATGACGTCATAGTTCCATTGTGCGGACCGCAAATGAGACAGTTTTGGACGTACTATGTCCCCTCTAGGTTTCATTGTCATAGCCTTAATGTTCTTGAAGTTACGAAGGAGGGGGCACAATGTCCCCCCCAGGCTCAGAAACTCAAAAAAAGCCCAGGCTGAATAGGGTTAATTGCACGATTAATGTTCAGCTATAAACGTGCGAGTTATTTGCGAATGCTGCAAGCTATGACGATTAAGCTAATTAATTCCTATTTGTTTTTTTTTTTTGGTATTTCATTTTTCTATGACGTTATTGCAATTAGGTGTTTTCGTCGTTTTTATCTCGTTAATGCGCGCATGCGCAAAACGAGATATAGGTATGAGTAGAAAGAAAGGGATAAAAGTTGTTAACTTTAGTCCGGGGGGTTAGTTCTTCATACAAGCTATATAAGGGCATTAAGGATATGGTTGGTAATACCGGTTAGGATTTCAAGAAGGGCGTCGCATACCGCCACTAAAATGTTTGGGGAGTATCCCCGGACCTATTGTTAATTTCCCTGTTGTTAATTTCCCTAGGGAATTGGCATGTCATAATTTTTTTAAGTTTCGATATATAACGTTACGTATCAATCTTTCAAATTTTTTTTTAAGTTGATGTGTCCGAGACGGCTTAATTGATCTTCAAAGGTTCAAGCAATTTGTGTTTTTCTTGTCAATCATTTGTCGTAAAGCCATTAGTGCTACTTTAGAAGGTTAAGAAAGGTCAAATGTGTGTTTTTGGGAAACGCGGTTTTAGAATTTCACGGTGTATTTTTAAAATGAATGGAGACGTTTTGAGGAAGGTAAATGGCAGGGGATAGTTTGTGTGAGCTATAATCAATTCAGCGAAATAACGAAATATAATATCACAGCATGAAAATTCAAATTTACGGAAAGTTACAGTTTGCTTAAATCCGCGTAAAGTTGGTAAACAAACTTTATACCATCTTTACATGTCCGTAAAGGTGTATAAAGGTAGATTTTGCGTGATCGGAACGTAAAGCCTGTTTAATGGTAGCGTAAAGTTGGTTACTCAGCTTTACGTTTATTTACGTAGGATGTAAAGTTTGCGTAAAGTTGCGTTTTACTTAGTCAACGTAAAGCTATTGTAAAGTTAGCGTAAATGTGTTTAGTCACACTTACGATTGTTAACGTTTTACGTACATTAAAGTTGCTTTAACCGTTCTTTACAGAAACAAACGTAAAGTGAAGTGTGAATAGTGTGTGACGCTTTGGCCGCGGCTACACTTGCGATCAGTTTGCGATACGTGACCGTCACGTAGGATCTTTCTCCCTTCTGTTCTTCCGCTGACACCACTACCAAACTGCTTGAACCAGTGCAGTATATCTGACTAATATAGAAAAACCCTGATCAGTGTTCGAACCGGTCAAGGCCAAGGCAAAATTCAAGTTGAAGAAAAATCAGGGATACTTAGGGAACAGTAGTCTAGAAATACTCCTGATGTAAAACTGTAAAAAAATTAAATGTTCTTACGTTTGGAATTGAAAACGCTTCGAGTTTTACAGTTGTTACTCGGCGAATATGAAT
Organism: Cladopsammia gracilis; assembly: GCA_022457155.1. Lineage (NCBI taxonomy): Eukaryota > Metazoa > Cnidaria > Anthozoa > Scleractinia > Dendrophylliidae > Cladopsammia > Cladopsammia gracilis. The sequence goes on along the minus strand of JAJGOT010000045.1, from coordinate 1,238,718 downwards.
ATTATCGGAACTACTCTTAGTTTAATAGGGCCTGAAACGCCGGGGCGAACTGGCTCTGAGATAGTGGGGTAAATTCATTATAGTGCACGCAAAAATAAAACGCCAGTGTCCTCCTGTGTTCGCGTTCGCATTCACATTTGATCTAAGAGTATGGAAGACCATGGAACAGGTTAACAGTTCAAGTGAACTGCTCGTTCAGTGCTCAATCGTAATCGAGATACAAACTGTAGATCTGGCTCCGGTTGTTTAAAAAGGTGGATAGCGCTATCCACCGGATAAATCACTATCCAGTGGATAACACAAAGGAGTTTGTTAACACTTATCAACTGGATAGTGATGCGCTGTCCTTCTTTTGAACAACTGGGGCCTGGTGACAATCAGTGACTGCATTGTGTCGAGCCAGCGGTTTCTCATTTGAGAGAGCGTGCCGCCATATTTGAAAGGTGCGATTTTTTGTCCGTTGTTGGTGGAAATGCCGTGATCTCCTTTGCTTTTATCCTTCGCTAAAGAAAGTAGTTGATATGAACGAAACTTCTATTTCTTCGCCTTACTTTGCATCATGTATATTTGAGCGGATGACTTTGGTGCTATCGTACCAAAGTCATCCGCTCAAATATTACATGATGCAAAGTAAGGATCATCTCGATCGTGCTACAGATGGAAATGTTCTGCCCTAGACTGCTTTTAGATCCATGGAGTCAAATAGTCGAAGAAACGTTGGAGGTACAGCTGTAAGCTACAATCTTTGTTTTACGGTGTATGGTCTTAAGTTGTCTTCGTTATGTATGGCAAGCCATTTGTAGCTAAATGCAAGCTTAAATGTTCAATCCTTTAAATAAAGGTTTAATTTAAAGTCATAAAAGCCATTCAATGCAATCAATGCTACCAATGTTGGTTCTATTCAAACTATTTCTTATGATTCAATCCAATCCTTAAATTTTATTTGCAATTCAATGCCGCATGTATATTGATTCAATCCAACCTTTAAATTTTATATTTAATGCAATACCACGAATATTGATTCAATCCAATCCTTAAATTTCTATGCAATCCAATACTGCATATATTGGTTCAATCCAATCTTCTGTTCAATCCAATAACACGAATATTGATGCAATCCATTCGTTAAGTTTATATACAATCCGAAAATATGTGTTCAATCTTCCTGGGACGAGTGCGGCCATATACATGTAGAACCAGGGTAACCTGTGCAAGTTATGTAGAACAAAAGATGGCGGCAGAGTGGGAAGAAGAATTTGACATTGAGTTGAGTTTCCCAAGTTTCTAGGAAAAGTTGTGGATAGAACCGAGATAATACTTGAGAACTTTGATAAAGAAGCTGCAGAAATGCAGGCCGAAGTTCTTGATCAAACAATTAGCCTACTTAGATCGATGAAAGAGGGCTGCAAACTTGACACGAGGGACAAGGAAAATCTCGATTCCGTCGCTGAGGCCTTAGTAGATGTGCTTAGTGTGCTTCGTCGCCGGACTATCATTCCATTTACTGTGGCTGCGGATTCAGTTACGATAGATAGGGAAAAAGGAAAAAATCCTGGAAGACCATCTCTCAAAATTCCTGTTGAGATGCTAGAAGAACTGCAATGACTGGGATTCACTTGGACAAGGATTGCAGAGATGCTCGGAGTTTCGAGGTGGACAGTTCACAGACGAGTAGCAGAGTATGGTTTAGAGAATATGAGGGGCTTGAAGACTTACCTGATGAACGACTCGACCGGATCATTCACGATTACATAAATAACCATGGGAGTGCTTCTGGATGCAACATAATAGCCGATAATGATTAATGATTCAACGTCGAAGAGTCAGAGAAAGGTTGGCAAAGCTAGAGCCCGAAAATGGGCAATCGAATCGAGATTTTCCTTGTCCCTCATGTCAAGGTTGCAGCACTCTTTCATCGATCTAAGCAGGCTAATTGTTTGATCAAGAACTTCGGCCTGCATTTCTGCGGCTTCTGTATCAAAGTTCTCAAGTATTATCTCGGTTCTATCCACAACCTTTTCCTAGAAACTTGGGAAACTCAACTTTATGTCAAATTCTTCTTCCCACTCTGCCGCCATCTTTTGTTCTATAACTTGCATTTGCATATATTTTTGGATTGCATATAAACTTAACGATTGGATTGACTCAATATTTGTGTTATTGGATTGAACAGAAGATTGGATTGAATCAATATAATTATGCGGTATTGGATTGCATGTACATGTAAATTTAAGGATTGGATTGAATCAATATTCGTGGTATTGCATTAAATATAAAATTTAAAGGTTGGATTGAATCAATATACATGCGGCATTGAATTGTAAATAAAATTTAAGGACTGGATTGAATCATAAGAAATAGTTTGAATTGAACCAACATTGGTAGCATTAATTGCATTGAATGCCTTTTATGACTTTAAATTAAACCTTTACATGTATTTAAAGGATTGAATATATATATATATATATATATATATATCTAAGATTACATTTAGCTACATACAGCTTGCCATAGTTATGTCATGTTATTGGGTTCTAATACTTAATAATGGTTTGTATACAAATTTGAAAATTAAGCTTTCATGATCACAATTTTTAAATTTAATGGCAGTTCAAGGAAGAAGTTCTGTGGGAATTACAACTAGGGCTTTTAGTTCATGCTATAACATTGTATACTGTAGGTTTCAAAATACATGTACTATGAAAACACATACTGGTATGTACTAATTGAAAATTTATATTAGAATACAGCTGTATTATCACCGGAATACTGGGTGTGTAGTTTTTGGTAACATTCAAAATAAATTATGCTAGTGGATGAGTACAGCTGAATTCACTCTGTATGTGAGTGATTAAACAAAACTGCAGGAATCCAATTTCTTTAATCACAAGTATATGATTACAGACAGAATTGGATGACATAAAGTCCTTTTTACCAATAATTTAGTTACCGGTGTGTCATTAACAAAATTTGAGAGAGAAAAAGCAAAAGATCAGTCTTTTAGGTGACCAAAAGGGATGTAACATACAAAATGTGGACCTGGGTCCACGGACTACATGTACCCCTGTGCACTTGGTCCATGGACCACCTGATGGACTACCCCTGATTTTCTCTAATTTTAATTTTTTTCGAATAAGTAAAGATTTGGTAAAACATTTGACAATAAAAATCTGCGATAAAATATTATAAAACATAACACGACGTTTCGACGTTTCCAGAACGTCATTATCAAGTGAGAATAAAATAATGAAATCGAGTATATATAATAAAAAGATGAATAAATTAAAAGGCATTGAGAGTCAAACAAAGCCAAATTTTTTAGCCAAATTTTTCTGTCAGTATAAAGAATGGACTGTGGACTGGAGACAGGGTATTTAAAAACACAGTCTAACGTTGAAATAAATATGGCATTCAACATCAATACTTGACTTCCTACTCTGAATATAATTGCAATTTTACACTTTTGCCGACATTGCATTTTATACACTGTCCGATTCCAGGCTGGTACTGTTGGGACAGGAGCATGTCAAGTTTTAGTGCTCTTGTAACAGATTTTGCTTGACACGCTTAGAACAAGAAGGACTGGGCCAAGTCCCAAGCTACTATTATTGTGGGATGCAAACAATCCCATTGCCGGTTTCCTTTTGGGTTCACTGTGCATATGCAGTCAAGAAATACTGAGTCCATCCATCCATCCAGTCCATTCTTTTCACTGACAGAAACATTCGGAAAAATTAAATTAAAATTGAAGCGGTGAGTGGAACAAAGCCCTAAGTGAATTCTGATCAACTGCTAGATTCTCCTTCCAGTTTGTCTTGCATATGCTCATGTAACAAAGGGAGAATTTGGCTATACATGTAGATCAGGAGTCACTTAGGGCCTTATCCCAAACTGGAATAAGGCCCTCAGTGACTCCTGATCTGGAACCACATTCTCCCTTTATTACATGAGCATATACAAGACAAACTGGAAGGAGAATCTAGCGGTTGATCAGAAGTCACTTAATGCTTTATTCCACTCGCCCCATTTATTGACGAAAATTAAGGGGTGGTCCATCAGGTGGTCTGTGGAGCGGGTCTGCATTTTATTTAATTATGTCAAAATGTTTTTGGAGTTCAGGATAATATTCGTACCATACGGTGTTTTACGGTTATTATCCGTACTTTAGGCGTCAAAAAGGACTTTAAGATCCACTACGGCGAACCTCTGCTACGGCTGATGCAACCGAAAGAGACTGGGCCGACTACGCCGTCTCCCGGCAAAATTCAAATGAACCGGGTACGGCGACTCGGCGATGTAAACAAATGTAACCTTGAACAAGTTTTTTGCTTTGCTGTTTGTTTGGGAAACAATGGTTTCTTGGAAAGAATTGAGAGAGCTTATAGTGTTATATTACTACATGGATGTCCTCGATGACGCCGAATTTCTCTTGCTATACGACCTTTACAGCCCACAGAACCTGGACTTTCCGTGTGACTTGTATCCAAATTTCGATCTTCAAAACTTGACCGAAGATGAATGTTGGGCCGAATTTCGGTTAAGAAAAGCTGATATCCCAAAGCTTTTTCAGGCTTTAAGGATTCCTGACGTCATAACTTGTCACCAAGGAACAATTTGCGAAGGAACTGAAGCGCTGTGTATACTTCTGAAGCGGTTGTGTTTCCCTTGCCGATACAGCGACATGGTCCACTTGTTCGCTAAGCCCGTTCCTATAATTTGCATGATTTCAAATCATGTATTGGATTATATCTACCAAGCTCACGGCCATCGCATTATGCAATGGAATCATCAGCAGCTTAGCCAAGCCAATCTTGAAAGATTTGCCGAAGTTGTTCATCGAAAAGGGGCCCCACTTAATAACTGCTTTGGATTTGTTGATGGGACAGTTCGCCCTATTTGCAGGCCCGGCACTGTCAACCAGAGGCTGCTTTACAATGGTCACAAGCGTGTCCACGGAATCAAGTTTCAGTCTGTTGTCACCCCAGATGGAATGATTGCAAATATGTATGGCCCTGTTGGTAAGTTGTATTTTCTTTTGATAATAAAATATGAATTTTATAGGGTGAGGAGGCAACTGCCAAATGAAAGTGTTTTATTCATGTTGATTGAGAAATCTCATGAAATGAAACTTCCTGGAAACATACAACTGCTTTTTCATGAAAAAAAAATAAATAAAAAAACTTGTTACAAGAGCACTTCACTTTCATTACCCCCCCCCAAAAAAAAAAAAAAAAAAAAAGAAAAGAAAAACATGTTTCATTGTGAGTTATAAAAAAATAAAATTATAGTATATGAATAAACAAACTTTCATTCATTTTTCCCTTAATTTTCAGTTACAAGAAAAATATTGAGACCCTTAATGCATACAATTTTCTGTTAACAAAATTTTACTACACCATGAACTTTTTTGCAGAGGGTAGGAAGCATGATGCTGGTATGCTTGCTGATTCTCACCTGTTGGATGATCTCCGTCAGTATGCCTTCAGCCTGGCTGGACAACCACTTTGTATTTATGGGGATCCAGCTTACCCTCTCAGTGTGCATCTTCAATGTCCATTTAGAAATGGAGTTTTAACCCCACAGATGGAAGCTTACAATACTGCTATGAGCACAGTGAGAACAAGTGTGGAGTGGCTGTTTGGAGATATACTCAATTATTTTAAGTTTCTGGACTTTAAAAAGAACCTAAAGTTGGGACTGAGTAGTGTGGGGAAAATGTACATTGTTAGTGCTATTCTCAGAAATGGGCTAACATGTCTATATGGAAACACAACTTCAGATTTTTTCCAGTGTGATCCTCCCGACCTTGACACTTATTTTGCATAAGTGCTAGTATACCATTATGGTTTTATGTTGTAAATTGATAAATTAGCATAACAGAAATGAAACCAAGACTAAGCACTTGACTTAAAGGAGAGCAGCTGGAAACACTGTTGGACAGCTGGAAATACTGTTGAGTTAATCTCAGCTGCCTCCTGTGATTTATCGGAATTTATCGATTACATTGATTTTGAGTCTGTCAATAAATGACCAGATTTTTGCACAAAAATAAACAACCTTGAACAATATAATGGCCAATTGGAAATTAAAGCCTTTGTTGTTGCCTTACTAGCTGTGAATTCATGCAAATCACACATGTACATATGCCACCCTGTCCTTAACATACTCAGACTTTCCAGATAGGTGTATCTTCAGAACTGTTGGCTCTCACTAGTAGACAAGCAAGGCCACAAGATTTAAATGCTCAACAAGGGTGAATCAGTGTGAAGCAAGCACAACCCTAAAATCAACAGTGTTCATAATACTTGCCCTTACACCAGGGGTGGGACCCCCATATCAAACAGACAGGGATGCTCGTCGGAAATTTTGAATTTGACCCCTAAGAGAGACCAATCTGGGCGTGGCTCAAGCTTTTTGTATCCCCTAAGATACCAAAAATACTAAAAAAACTAATTATATTTCACTATTTCTTAACATGCAACCCAAAATGAGACCTTAACTGCCTAAAATTTTGAAAATTTTCTCAGAACACCCTAAGCAAGACAACGAGCATCCCGTCAGTTTTTTTTTATGGGAGTCCCCCCCACCCCCCCCCCCCCCCCTGGGTCCATGCATTAGTATATTTTACACAAAAGGAAAGTGCAAGCACAGGGGAATGCAATGTTCTAATCTTTATTTAACTGTTTGAGTAACATACAGGATGTTAATCTTTTAACTGACAAATACAAAATTAAAAGGCACACTTTAATGACCTTCTAGCGTTGCATATCCAAAATAAACTGTCCATGAAATAGAGTAACTGACTCAAAAACACAACTTTTGTAATGAAACTTGGAATGATTTTACATCCCTTTTAATGTACAGTAACACTTGAAGCCCTCAAATACAATGAAACTGACCTGTACTTAAAAAATCCCAGACTCAGCATTTTAGGCACTCTTTTTTGACAAAAGTTTTTCTATGACAGACGTCATTGCCTGACTTTGCTGTGCCATTAACATTTGCAGATTTGTTGATTCTGTTGCTGCTGTTGAGCTTGCTGTTGGGCCATTGCCTGCAAGAAGGATTGCTGCTGTGCAAACATTGCTTGTAACTGAGAAGCTTTTGTTTCTTCTTCTTTTTTCCTCATCTTTAGCTCTTCTTCTCTGAATGCTTTGTCTGATTCAACCTTCTCCTGCATATACTGAAGAGCATCATTACTGCTTCTCCTGGACTTTCTTTCCTTTGGCTCTTGGCAGTCCTCAGATTTTCGTTTCTTTGTTTGCCCCATCCGTTCCAAAGCTTGTTTTCTAATATCTTCTGCTGTAGCCTTCTCCTGACCTTTCTTTTCATTAGCCTCTGCAATAGCATCTCTTTCTCTCTCAGCTATATCCTCCAGCAGTGCATCAAGCTCATCTTGTTCTGGTACAGAGATTCCAGATGCAGCCAATTCCATTTTTTCATTTTCTTTGAATCTGTTTTGGATCAGGTTAAATCTCTCCCTGACTGCTCTCTGAGATAAATTAGATTTAAATCTCACAGTTTCAAAACCTCTAAGTTTTTTGGCAATTTCTTCCCACAGTCGTCCTGCTTCGTTTGTTCCTTTTTTGTGCTTATAAACCTGTAGGCCAAGGACTTCTCGGCAAAGAAGGATATCATGCTCTCTTGTCCATTGCATTGACTTCCTAATAAATTTAAAAAGAATACAAACTTTTCTGTGAGTAGGAAAAACAGCAACCTTCAGTTGACTCTCTGATTTATGGAAAAATAAAAATTTGATTTGCTTGAGAGTGCTTGTGAAATTTCAAAACTTTCGCTCTAACAAAGTTTTTGTCATTATTTAGGGGTAAATTTCATAATAAAAGGTACTGATTGTCATCAAAACAAAGAGCTTAAAAAGGGCAAACTCAGCAACCATTGATCAGCTAATCGACAGAAATTAATATAGAAAATGGGATCGAAAACATTATTCTCCGGCTACGTGTTCTTAAAAAAAAACATTTATATTCGAGACAACTCGTTCTACATTAAGCTGCATGAAATTTCTCTCTCTAAATACACTGTTTTAGAGACTAGAGGTGAGCAAAAATAATAAAAAAACAACTTCGAACTTACGATGCTTGCGATTTCTGCTTGTCCATCTGAATACTGCTCGACAAACTTCAATTTTTTTTCGCTAAATGAACGTTATAAAACCCAAAATCAATTTAAAAATTTTAAAAATGAATGATCTTTGCATTATAACGAGTTTAATTGCATTCTAACGAGTTTAAATCTGATAGAAATACTGAATTTTACTCACGTTGTGAACACTCCGTCAAGTCGATGTGTTTGCCGTACCACACAGCCGTCCTACGGCGGGAAAGCTGCCTTGGACCACAAGTAGTGACGTCACCGGAAGTAATTTTTCACTATTTTGCCGTAGCCGAGCCTCTCCGTAGTGGATCTTAAAGTCGCTAAAGTAGTATATTAACCGTAAAATGTTGTTTTTTAAGAATATTAACCTTCAAAGACGCCACTTACGATTATTATGCGTGTAAGATACGCATATTATTTTTTTCTCAGAGCGCGAGCGGGCGGAATTCTGCGAATCCTGCAATATGATTGGTTCCGGGAGCGGGCGGAAATTTACGATCTTGCCCGCTCACTCAACGATTCCGCCCGGGTTGCGTAGTTGCATAATCACAATAATCTGTGACTCCGTTGTTTTAAGCTTGTGAGCTCTGGTATTATTGAATTTTCTCGTCAAATATGGACCCAGACGAAAGCTACCAAAGCGAAAGCGAATTTTATTAGCTAGATAAAATATTTAACGACACAAATGAAGAAAACAATGAAGAAAACCCGCAAAGGTTCACCATGCATGGCTGACATCGGCTGACAAAGATCCGAAAACACGCTAAAGCTCTTAACGCTTCAACGAGGTATCAAAAAGACGCAATGAAGAAAGAGATTAAACTAAGTGGATAGAGAAATCAGCCGTAAAATTAAAGGCCAATGTTATTCCTCGAAAAGGCGAGTACAAGTTTGGATTTTGATTTGTTGATTTTAAGCTTATAGTTTGTTCGGCGTTTGTTGTTGTTTTTTACAAAGCGACACAGTTTGTGGCTTAAAAAATCAGTGATTAGACAATCTAGCGCTTGTTTACAAAGGTTTTGACTACATTTGATTTAAGTGTTCTTATTTTTCCGGTTTTGTTTTTTCTTCTAATCGAGATTCTGTGAAATTTCATTACTTAGTGTTGCTTAAATTTGTCATTCTAGTTTTGTACTGGCTTGTTTTCAGTTAATTTATACGCATTTTCGCGATCGGATTTTACGAGATATAATAATTCGTACTTTCACTACATTGCTCGGTTAGTATGCTTATATTCCACAGTTTTTGTCTTCTTTTATCTAAATTCTGTAATTTTTCATTCAAGAAGATATGATTTTTAAATAAGAATAGCTCAGTTTAAGCTTTCGCACTGCTATGAATGAATTACGCTCGACTTTCCATTTGTAGAAAAATCTGAAAAGTTTTTAAAGTTAATCTTCAGCTTTACACGGCTTCGCTGTAGGCTAGAACATTTCTCGATCCTCACCGCAGACAAACACAACAGCCGTTTATTCTACCGAGAGAAATAAACTGATAGAAATTAGTTCACTTTGTAAAGTAAGTTTTTTTGTTTCTGAATGAAAAAGTTGTTATGATTACCGAGTTACTTTGCACGCGTTGTGTCGCGTTGTTTTGCTTTACGCGGTGCGTAAAGAAATTACTTGGAAAGCTGTACAAGTATATGAAGATTTTCTCGGCAAATCACAGAATTGAAGTAGGAAAAAAATAAATAAGTTATTTACCGGCCTTGGTCGGTCCGTATAGGAAAAAACTGTGCCCTCGGTCTCGAGTACGGCCCGAGGCCGCAGGCCTCGGGCCGTACTCGAGACCGAGGGCACAGTTTTTTCCTATACGGACCGACCAAGGCCGGTAAATAACATATATTTATCATATGACCCGTACGGCCCTGCGAGCCTTTTCTTTGCAAAACCATTGATGAATGTCCCGTATGAGGGCCGTACGCATTTGCGCGAGCGGGGCCGGAAAAAGCCGTACGGCCCTACTACAAAAGCGGACGGCCTCGCGCGCTAAAATTTCAAGTAATTTTGTCTCCAAATTGGTCATATGATAAAATACTTATTGACTAAGTTAGGTCGGGCCGGATGGGAAAATATTTGGCTCTCGGTCATGGCGCACGGACCTCGCTGCGCTCGGTCCGTACGCCATGACCTCGAGCCAAATATTTTTCCATCCGGCCCTCCCACTTAGTCAATAAGTACATAATAACCTGAAAAAGCACGCATAATAACGGTATGTGGCGCGCTTTCAGGTTATTACTCGTATATGTACCAAAGTTAGATCGAGAGAGATTGTCCCGAATGCGGCCGCCATTACGAGAAAAATTCTAGAGGGATGATATTAAGAAACGGATGAGCACTTCTTTAAAAATAGTATTTATGTGAAGTATATTCCTCTTAGCCTTTCCATTGAGCAAGTTAACGACTGAAATTTTTTTCGAAACAACTAGCATTTTGAAAAAGTTCTGCGGAGTCGCAGCGATGCGAAGCATCACAGAGCGATCGAGTGTCGACTTGAGGAACTGTTGTCGCTGTTGAAATCCACTATTGCACTATTAAAACTAATGTCCGCTTCCAATGATAAAATAAAACAAGTACCTGTATGTTTACTGATTTAAATGCCTACAAAATTAAGGAAGATCAACTTTATACACAACGAAATATAACTCCACGGCAATAACCAAATTCAGTTCCACGATTTACGGCCGGCGAAGGATTCAATTGAAAGTGGCCGGACGAATAAAACTCCAAGATTCGCGGTTCGTATTTCACCATTGAAAAAGGGAGATGTGTGGCGTCCCAGAAAGGCCGTTTTCTTTTGAATGTTAATGTTCATTTGAAAGAAATAGCAGAGAAAAACAAACAAAAAGTTGACAAAACTGCCAGTCAACATAGAGACGACTTAAATATTAAAATTTAAGGAATTAACTACTGTGCCGACCGGTGGTACAGTGGTAGTGCGCTCGGCTGCAAGGCCGGCACTTGATAGAGATCGCGAGTTCGAATCCAGGCGACGCGATTTTTAGTTTTCTTTGCCCTTGTTTTTTTTTTTTTTTTCTTTCTTTCTTTTCTTCTTCTTTTTTTTCGGAACCGCTTGTGGCTAAAAGTCGCGTAATTTAAGCCAATTTCTTCTTCAGTTTTATTTTTGTTTTGTTTAAATAGTCTAAAAACACAGTTGCTGAGCTGCGGCGAGGCAAGATATCGCAGTTACGTTTTTTATACATTCGACCGAAATGCAGCCAAGTTTTTTTATCAATAATTTATCGTTTCAAACACTGGAAACTGTATTAAGCAATAGGCCGCATTTTCTACGCGTTTACCGGCGCTATTAAAAACCGCTTGGAATTTTGAGAGAACATTCGAAAAGCTTGTAAATCACGAGACGTGCTTTTTCCGTGTTATCACAACATCCCGCCTGGGTTTATAACGTCAGTGAACTCATAGAAGAATGTGGTCTATTGCTTTTTACGAAATAACTATGGAAAACGTCTGTTGAAGAGAGCGCTTTGTTATAATTTTTGGCTGATCAAGATGCTTATTCTCCTCACCCCATTAATACATTCATCGAATGCTGCGGGAAAACCAATCAAAGCGGCTGAACTTGACTCGCTTGGAAAGCTTGTAAATCACGGGCCTCCCTTTTCTCGTGTTCTCCCAACATCCCGCGTGAGTTTATAACGCCGGTAAACACATAGAAATGTGGTCTATTGTGTTTACGAAATAACTAAAGAAAACGACTGCATGTTGAAGAGAGCACATTGTTGTAATTTTGTGTCGATCAAGATGCTTATTCTCCTTACATCTGCATCAGATGACACGGAAAACCAATCAAAGCGGCTGAACTTGAATGAACTTGACTCGCTGCCACAGAGAAGTGAGAAAACACTCACAGGTTCAATGAAAGCGACGAAAAGTTTTAGCGCTTTGAAATTCACCAGCTGAAATTTATCAGCTGAAAGAAGAAATGTATTCAATGATCCAAAAGTACTTTGAAGGGGAAATCCAAAAAATTGTGTCCGGAATCTGCCGCCGCAAAAGTGAATATGCGAGGAAACTTTAGAAGCCTACAAACTTTGTTTTGGATTCAAAGATTGCCTTCTTGTCAGGATTTTTTCAATTGGAATAAAGGTTAGTTACAGAAACGCAGCTTCTAAATCTTTTTTCGACTTTATGTACTTACTTTGAAGCCTACTGTGATGCCCGTACTTTTTCACATTTTCAGTGATGAATGAAAACAAAGATCATTGTTTTTTATAACCTGACAAATTGTTGGATCGTTTCATGCAAATTTTCATTGTCTGCTTGCTGACCATCCCAGTGCTTGGACATAATCAGAATTTAAACTGTATCTGCTGCAACTATAGAATTTTGCTCTCCAAAACAAAACACGACAGCGTAAAAGGAATCGGCGTAAAATAAGCCTAATTCTCCTAAAAAACAAAGCGATAGTTTTCAATTCCACTGTGAAAATCAGACTTATTGATAAGCTTATGTTATCTTAGAATTTATAGGCACATTTATAACATTCAGTTGAAAGGACACACCGTTAATCCTTCAGTGGAACTCAGTTTAATTATGAAATACGAGATCGTCGATTCGATGAATTTTTATTGTATAAAAAAACCACTATGCAGTCGTTCGCGGCATTTTCGCATGGTCTTTTCCAGAGGAAGGGTAAAGCATACACAACAAGTCATGACAAATTATTTCTTTTTTGTGTTTAGCATTTAAATTATCTGCAAATTAGTTGGAGATTTTAAAGGCAAGGTACGTTTGATCACATTCGTATTCGTACAACAGGTCCGGATGAAAGGTACGCTTATTAATCGTTTTACGCGCGTGCCGTTTAATTTTGTTCACTTTGAGTTCTGTTCATTCGTAGAACAGGTGTGATGCATGGTACGGTTAATAACCATATAACGCATTTTTCCGTTATTTTGATCACGTTCAGTTCTGTGCATTCGCATGACAGGTCTGATGGAAAAATACGGTTAATAATCGTCAGTTGAATCGCATCTTGCATGTGTTTCTCGTTATTTTATTTGTGAAGCTTTGCGCTTTTTTCACCCTCCAAAAACTGATAAATCTGTAAGATATTTTAATTTAGCTAATAGACTCTATAGAGTGATTTTTTTTTCCAATGACAGTTCAGTTCGCTATAACATATATGTGGAATTTTGTTCGAATTCGCCTGATTTCCTCAAAGTCCTTTGACTCCTAGCTTTTATCAAGGAAATTCAACAATTTATAAAAAATTGCAAATTCCACCCTGCTGAATCAACTATAAACTGAAAAGTTCAAGACACCATAACAAAATGCTTCTCCGTAGCTTCTGTTTAAATTTAAAAGCTACCATTTCATCCACACTTCAAAGATTTAAAACCATCTTATATAGCATAATAACTGATCAGCACCTCAGAAAAGTGCTCACATTTTAGCCCAAGTTAGGATTTCATCCAATGCCTCAAAAGTTACAACTATCTCACATAATAAAAAAACTACCACTGGAATGTTCTATCTTTATTTTAGAAGCAATAAAAAGTTAAATAAAATTGATTATTGGGGAATCATTTTCCACTTTTGTCACTTCCCTGCTTTGATAGAAGTTTTTGCTTAAATGATACATTTTTTGAAGGAGAAAATTAACTTGACTTTTTTTTTTGTCTTTTTGTCAATGCCGTTCCACATTTTTGGACCCTGAAATGATAGGGAGTACTGCCCTAACCTGAAAGATTTATGGGGAATATATCAATTATGTCTATGACGTGTTCTGTAACTGGTAACTATTTAACATGTGGATTGATTTGAACAGTTGTTTTAATTTATGTGGTATCTGTCCTGAAAAATACTTAAACATTTAAATTGAAATTTCCAATTTATTTATCTGTTCCACCTTAAGAAGCTTCATTTCTTTAAAACTTAAAAGCGGCCCTTTCCCTATATCCAATTTTAGCTATAATCAGAATTCTTACTGCCCTTTTCTGAAGAAGTACAATCATAGATACTTTGAAAGATAGTTTGTTAGCCCAAATAATATTGCCGTAGTGAATGTAAGCTTTTAATAGCATCAGTGAACAAATAATAGCTTAATTTATCCATGTTTAGTTTTTGTCAATCAGAATAACTATTCCCAAATACTTAAGACCATTGCATAACACTGCTCCGTAGCTTCTGATCAGCACCTCAGAAAAGTGCAGCTCAATTTTTAAGCTATCATTTGAATGGTCACACTTTTGCCGAGTTTAAGATTTCATCCAATGGCACAAAAGTTACAACTACATCGTACAGAATAATAAACACCACAGGAAGGTACTAGTTTTATAGTACTGCTCGTGCAGTTAGCTTTCTTTTGAATCGTCTTCAATAATCTTTAAAAGACTCAATTCACAAGCTCAATTGTTAGAACCAGTTTATGCCAGTAATCAGTTAAAGTAGTCTTGATCAGCACACTGCTGGGGTGGACCACATGAAAAAATGTGTGAAATTTTTGATCCTTTGAAAAATGGTGTGAAATGAATGTGTAAAATTAACGCTATGTGAAAGAAATGTGAAACTCATTGCAAAGTCTAATTTGAGTTTCAATAGTTACAGGTGAAATTGTATTGCCATGTGAAAAAATATGTGAATTTTTAAGTTTGCATTATGTGGAATGCCAGTGATGTGTACTATGAAGTGACATAACATTTTTTTCAAACTGCAAGATATCTGAGGGCTTTATAAGACTTATAAGACTTTTGTCGTTAATTAGCTAATTAACATGTACGTTGTACGTGCTACTTTACACCCATCGGTACATAGATTCAGGTAGCTATTAAATTACTATAAATGTCAAAATGCATATTTTAACAGTGTTCATAGCTATGACTTCATTTCAAAGGCACCACAAGTCTCATATGATATGGTATAAGAAGTATAGTTTTAACAATATAATTACGAGCACTAAATACAAATTCTTTCACTTTCAAATAAATTATATCAGTTAAGTCTCAAATAATAAATACGAATCAAACTTAACTGGGTACACTCTGCAAGAAACATGACTGTCTTTAATTATCAATGCTTACATAAAATGTATCCTTATGTAATTAACTCAGTCATTCTGAACTCAACTTGGCTAATCTGCTCATTATTGTAACCTAAAACATTTCTAGACAAATATGACAAATTTGAATGTTGGAAGAAAAGTGATGACTAAAGAACCTAAATAACAAAAAAAGTATGGATTATCTTCTTTCTAAGTGAAAGAATGAATCAGCTTACACGACACAAACTTTGGCTTACATAGCATTCACATGTAAGTCTTAGATCACTGTCTTGGCTGTTGATACATTACACGAACATGCATGCATGTAGAAAATGTAAATGTTGTTTATAGTGACGAGTACTTCAGTTAGCTATCCGTTTTCTCCAATTTTATACGAGCCAGAATGGCTTAAGTATTCCAAAATATGGAGAAATTACTCAATGAGCTCGAATAGTCCAACCAGTACAAATGAACTAATACAAATGATGGCATGGCTCAACCGGCCTGAATGTCCCAAAATGGCAACTCAGGTTAAAGTAATCCAAAGGGTCATGTGACCTAACTCAACCATTCAGAATGCCCAAAAGTGGTCAAAAGGCCAAATTTTGAATGTCCATATCTAATTCTGATTGATTTAAGATATTGACCTGAAATAATGGATTTTAAAATAAGACATCAGGATGCTTACTGAGACATTTTTTGGGAGATATGTTCAGATAGGGCAAATATACCCCCCTGATACCTCGGGCAAATACCTGAACTACACTGTACCTTAAACTATCCATTACCATGCAGCCAAAATGAACAAACTGACTCAAATGAGCCAACCTCCTAATAAAGGTTCAACCAGTCTAAATGTCACAACCGGTTTAGGTATCCAATCAGGTCCAATGACTATTAACTGGCAATCACAGTCTAACTAGTTAGAATGAACAAACTGACTAAAATGAGTGAACGTGCTAAAAGAGCTCAATTGATCTAAATGGCCTGCGCTAGAGTAATCCAATAGGGACAAATGACTTCATGAGCTCAAATAGTCCAACCTATCCAAAAGAACAAACTAACACAATGATGGCAGGGCTCAAAAATCAACCGGTCTAAATGCCCTGTCCGTAAAAGTAATCCCAGTTGATAAAATTGCAAAACTAGCTTTTATAGTGCGGCCAAACGAGCAAAATGGACAAACTGACTCAAATGAGCCAACCGCTTGAAAATGGCTTAACCAGTCTAAATGTCCCGACTGGTTAAGATAATCCAAACAAGTCAAATGAAACTGGCTTTCATAGTCTATTTGAGTTAGTCCCGGTTTTTCAATCATGTTCAATTTTGTGTTTTTGCAGAACCGGTTATGGGCTGAAAATGTAAGTTTAATAACCGTAAAAGTACGTTAAATAACCGTGAAAGTACGCTTAATAACCGTAAAAGTATATTTAATAACCGGAAAAGTACGTTTAATAACCGCCAAAGTACGTTTAATAATCGTAAAAGTACGTTTAATAACCGTAAAAATGCTTTAATAACCGTAAAATTACGTTTAATAACAGTAAAAGTGCGTTTAATAACCGTAAAAGTGCGTTTAACAACCATAAAAGTACGTTTAATAACCGTAAAAGTGCGTTTAATAACCGTAAAAGTACGTTTAATAACCGTAAAAGTGCGTTTAATAACCGTAATAGTGCGTTTAATAACCGTAAAAGTACGTTTAATAATCGTAAAAGTACGTTTAATAACCGTAAAAGTACGTTTAATAACCGTAAAAGTGCGTTTAATAACCGTAAAATTACGTTTAATAACCGTCAAAGTGCGTTTAATAACCGTAATATAAAAGTACATTTAACCCTTTAAGCCACAAGGGTTTTTGTGTTTTTGAGCGATTTCCTGCATACACACGCACCATAGGCTTTCGTGACTCTACATGTGAAGTTGCCGTTGAAAGTGCTGCTGTTCTAAAACTCTGAAGGCTCGAGTTTACTGGAAACGTCATTGTGACGTTGTGATTTTACTTCGTGGAATTGCAATAAAGTCTTAAATGTGGTGCATCTGCGATTTTTGGTAAGTTCACAGCCATTTGTCATCTTTAGTAGCTGTCTGATGGGCATCATTAAGCTTGAAGGTAGTTAAGAAGTTAGGTGTCATTTTTGTTCTTGTCGAAATTCAAACGCTAATATTTTGCAAAAATCGCTGACTTTTTTGTGTTTATTGGGTATCTCAATTGAAAGAACTTTCTAGTCAATACTCACAACTGATAGTTACGGCAATGTTCGCACGATTGAGGAAATTGCTTTTTTTTTAAAAGCAGTGGGTCTTGTAGTGCCATTTGGCACTCTTGGGGCTTAAAAGGTTAATAACCGTAAAAGTACGTTTATCAACCGTAAAAGTAAGTTTATTAACCGTAAACGTACGTTTAATAACCGTGAAAGTGCGTTTATTAACTAAATACTAGCAGTAATCGGAGATTATTGAGACGCGTTCGAAGGAACTTCCGGCGGAAATGAGCCCCTGAAAAAAAAAACAATAGGGGCGGCCATTTGGAAGACCGGCTACCAAAAAATCTCAAATTTCACTGCACATAAACCACAGGACAACCAATACGAAATTAGGATTGCGTTCTTGGAACGAGATTATCAACTAATTATTATTTATTAAATAAATAACCATGAAAGTACGTTTAATAACCGTAAAAGTGCGTTTAATAACCGTAATAGTACGTTTAATAACCGTAAAAGTACGTTTAATAATCGTAAAAGTGCGTTAAATAACCGTTAAAGTGCGTTTAATAACCGTAATAGTACGTTTAATAACCGTAAAAGTACGTTTAATAATCGTAAAATTACGTTTAATAACCGTAAAAATGCGTTTAACCGTAAAATTACGTTTAATAACAGTAAAAGTGTGTTTAATAACCGTAAAAGTACGTTTATCAACCGTAAAAGTGCGTTTAATAAGAGTAAAAGTGCGTTTAACCACCGTAAAAGTACTTTTAATAACCGTAAAAGTACGATTAATAACTGTAACTGTTACTGCACATAAACTACAGGACAACCAACACGAAATTAGGATTGCGTTCTTCGAACGCGATTATTAACTAATTATTATTTATTAAATAACCGTAATAGTACGTTTAATAACCGTAAAAGTGCGTTTAATAATCTTAAAAGTGCGTTTAATAACCGTAATAGTACAATTAATAACCGTAAAAGTACGTTTAATAATCGTAAAAGTGCGTTTAAGAATCGTAAAAGTGCGTTTAATAACCGTAATAGTACGTTTAACAACCGTAAAAGTAAGTTTAATAATCGTAGAAGTGCGTTTAATAAATGACAATTAGTTAATAATCGCGTTCGAAGAACGCGATCCTAATTTCGTGTTGGTTGTCCTGTATTTATGTACAGTAAAATTTGAGATTTTTTTGGTGTCCATTCTTCCAAATGGTCGCCCCCATTGTTTTTTTTTTTTTACAGGGGCCCATTTCCGCCGGAAGTTCCTTCGAAAGCGTCTCAATAATCTCCGAGTACTACTAGTATTTAGTTAATAAACGCACTTTCACGGTTATTAAAAGCACGTATACGGTTAATAAACGTACTTTTACGGTTGATAAAGGTACTCGGTTATTAAACGTACTTTTACGGTTATTAAACGCACTTTTACTGTTATTAAACGTAATTTTACGGTTGTTAAACGCATTTTTACGGTTATTAAACGTACTTTTACGATTATTAAACGTACTTTTACGGTTACTAAACGCATTTTGACGATTATTTAATGTACTTTTACGGTTATTAAACGTACTATTACGGTTATTAAACGCACTTTTATGGTTATTAAACGTACTTTCATGGTCATTAATTTAATAAATAATAATTAGTTGATAATCGCGTTCGAAGAACGCAATCCTAATTTCGTGTTGGTTGTCCTGTGGTTTATGTGCAGTCAAATTTGAGATTTTTTGGTAGCCGGTCTTCCAAATGGCCACCCCTATTGTTTTTTTCCAGGGGCTCATTTCCGCCGGAAGTTCCTTCGAACGCGTCTCAATAATCTCCGATTACTGCTAGTATTTAGTTAATAAACGCACTTTCACGGTTATTAGACGTACGTTTACGGTTAATAAATGTACTTTTACGGTTGATAAACGTACTTTTACGGTTTATAAACGTACTTTTACGGTTATTAACCCTTTAAGCCCCAAGAGTGCCAAATGGCACTACAAGACCCACTGCTTTAAAAAAAAAAGCAATTTCCTCAATCGTGCGAACATTGCCTTAACTATCAGTTGTGAGCATTGACTAGAAAGTTCTTTCACTTGAGATACCCAATAAACACAAAAAAGTCAGCGATTTTTGCAAAATATTAGCGTTTGAATTTCAACAAGAACAAAAATGACCGTTTTAAATGTAATAGAAAAGCAACAAAAATCATGTTTTTGCCTTCAGTTTTTTTTATTGAAATCAGCGTTGCAAACCCAAAAGTAAACGTTCACAGCAAAATTCAGTCCTAGTCCTACCTTAGAAGTGATTTTGTTTGCTCTTATTCGTTGCCCGGGCCGAGCTACAGCCTCTCGTTCTAGTGCATCCTGGCCTTGCCTCGATTTTCAACATCACCACCGCACTGCATGCTGGGAAATAGCGAGAATTTTTGACAGGGTTCATTCCTTCCCCCACACATTTCATATTTATACTAACTCCACAGCCACTCCGACCTACCACCGAAATTTCGCGCTTGTTGTGTTCTTCAGTGGTCGCAACTTCCAAAAGATGCCGTGGTAGGTCGAGAAATTCATCTAGAGTCGAGTCCCAAGGCTACTTCGTTTTTTGGCGGCCATTTTTCCAGTTCAACGAGGAACGAGCCAAATTCGTAAACGAAGTACAACACCTAACTTCTAAACTATCTTCAAACTTAATGATGCCCTTCAGGCAGCTACTAAAGATGAAAAATGGTTGTGAACTTAACAAAAATCGCAGATGCACCACATTTAAGACTTTGCAATTCCACGAAGTAAAATCACAACGTCACAATGACGTTTCCAGTAAACTCGAGCCTTCAGTGTTTTAGTACAGCAGCACTTTCAACGGCAACTTCACATGTGGAGTCACGAAAGCCTATGGTGCGTGTGTATGCAGGAAATCGCTCAAAAACACAAAAACCCTTGGGGCTTAAAGGGTTAAAAGTACTTTTATATTACGGTTATTAAACGCACTTTTACGGTTATTAAACGCACTTTTACGGTTATTAAACGCACTTTTACGGTTATTAAACGTACTTTTGCGATTATTAAACGTACTTTTACGGTTATTAAACGTACTTTTACGATTATTAAACGTACTTTACGGTTATTAAACGTACTATTACGGTTATTAAACGCACTTTTACGGTTATTAAACGTACTTTTACGGTTATTAAACGTACTTTTACGGTTATTAAATGTACTTTTACGGTTAGTAAGCGTACTTTTACGGTTATTAAATGTCACAATGAGGTTTCCAGTAAACTCGAGCCTTCAGTGTTTTAGTACAGCAGCACTTTCAACGGCAACTTCACATGTGGAGTCACGAAAGCCTATGGTGCGTGTGTATGCAGGAAATCGCTCAAAAACACAAAAACCCTTGGGGCTTAAAGGGTTAAAAGTACTTTTATATTACGGTTATTAAACGTACTTTTGCGATTATTAAAAACGTGCAAAACGTGTAACACCGGTGCAAAAAGTGTAACACCAGTGCAAATTACAAATCGAAAAAAAAAAATTTTTTTTCTTTTCTTTTGCCAAAAAAAGAAGAAAAAAATTTCGAAAAAAAAAATTTTGCAAAAAGAAAAAAAAAATTTCAAACAAAAATGGATGCAAATTTTTTCATGTATAATTATTAATAAGTAATCATACGGTTTTCTCGTTCAATTTGGGATTAATTTGCACTTGTGAGTTTTTCAAAAAGCTCAAATTGCACTCGCCGAAGCGGCTCGTGCAATTTTGAGCTTTTTGAAAAACTCACTCGTGCAAATTAATCCCAAATTGAACTCGAAACCGTATGATTACCTATACTTAAAAGTACTTTTACGGTGGTTAAACGCACTTTTACTCTTATTAAACGCACTTTTACGATTGATAAACGTACTTTTACGGTTATTAAACACACTTTTACTGTTATTAAACGTAATTTTACGGTTAAACGCATTTTTACGGTTATTAAACGTAATTTTACGATTATTAAACGTACTTTTACGGTTATTAAACGCACTTTAACGGTTATTAAACGCACTTTTACGATTATTAAACGTACTTTTACGGTTATTAAACGTACTATTACGGTTATTAAACGCACTTTTACGGTTATTAAACGTACTTTCATGGTTATTAATTTAATAAATAATAATTAGTTGATAATCGCGTTCCAAGAACGCAATCCTAATTTCGTATTGGTTGTCCTGTGGTTTATGTGCAGTGAAATTTGAGATTTTTTGGTAGCCGGTCTTCCAAATGGCCGCCCCTATTGTTTTTTTTTTCAGGGGCTCATTTCCGCCGGAAGTTCCTTCGAACGCGTCTCAATAATCTCCGATTACTGCTAGTATTTAGTTAATAAACGCACTTTCACGGTTATTAAACGTACGTTTACGGTTAATAAACGTACTTTTACGGTTCATAAACGTACTTTTACGGTTATTAACCCTTTAAGCCCCAAGAGTGCCAAATGGCACTACAAGACCCACTGCTTTTTTTAAAAAAAGCAATTTCCTCAATCGTGCGAACATTGCCTTAACTATCAGTTGTGAGCATTGACTAGAAAGTTCTTTCAATTGAGATACCCAATAAACACAAAAAAGTCAGCGATTTTTGCAAAATATTAGCGTTTGAATTTCGACAAAAACAAAAATGACACCTAACTTCTAAACTACCTTCAAGCTTAATGATGCCCATCAGACAGCTACTAAAGATGAAAAATGGCTGTGAACTTACCAAAAATCGCAGATGCACCACAGTTAAGACTTTATTGCAATTCCACGAAGTAAAATCACAACGTCACAATGACGTTTCCAGTAAACTCGAGCCTTCAGTGTTTTAGAACAGCAGCACTTTCAACGGCAACTTCACATGTGGAGTCACGAAAGCCTATGGTGCGTGTGTATGCAGGAAATCGCTCAAAAACACAAAAACCCTTGTGGCTTAAAGGGTTAAATGTACTTTTATATTACGGTTATTAAACGCACTTTGACGGTTATTAAACGTAATTTTACGGTTATTAAACGCACTTTTACGGTTATTAAACGTACTTTTACGGTTATTAAACGTACTTTTACGATTATTAAACGTACTTTTACGGTTATTAAACGTACTATTACGGTTATTAAACGCACTTTTACGGTTATTAAACGTACTTTTACGGTTATTAAACGCACTTTTACGGTTATTAAACGTACTTTTATGGTTATTAAACGTACTTTTACGGTTATTAAACGCACTTTTACTGTTATTAAACGTAATTTTACGGTTATTAAAGCATTTTTACGGTTATTAAACGTACTTTTACGATTATTAAACGTACTTTCGCGGTTATTAAACGTACTTTTCCGGTTATTCAATATACTTTTACGGTTATTAAGCGTACTTTTACGGTTATTTAACGTACTTTTACGGTTATTAAACTTACATTTTCATCCCATAATCGGTTCTGCAAAAACACAAAATTGAACATGATTGAAAAACCGGGACTAACTCAAATAGACTATGAAAGCCAGTTTCATTTGACTTGTTTGGATTATCTTAACCAGTCGGGACATTTAGACTGGTTAAGCCATTTTCAAGCGGTTGGCTCATTTGAGTCAGTTTGTCCATTTTGCTCGTTTGGCCGCACTATAAAAGCTAGTTTTGCAATTTTATCAACTGGGATTACTTTTACGGACAGGGCATTTAGACCGGTTGATTTTTGAGCCCTGCCATCATTGTGTTAGTTTGTTCTTTTGGATAAGTTGGACTATTTGAGCTCATGAAGTCATTTGTCCCTATTGGATTACTCTAGCGCAGGCCATTTAGATCAATTGAGCTCTTTTAGCACGTTCACTCATTTTAGTCAGTTTGTTCATTCTAACTAGTTAGACTGTGATTGCCAGTTAATAGTCATTGGACCTGATTGGATACCTAAACCGGTTGCGACATTTAGACTGGTTGAACCTTTATTAGGAGGTTGGCTCATTTGAGTCAGTTTGTTCATTTTGGCTGGTAATGGATAGTTTAAGGTACAGTGTAGTTCAGGTATTTGCCCGAGGTATCAGGGGGGTATATTTGCCCTATCTGAACATATCTCCAAAAAAATGTCTCAGTAAGCATCCTGATGTCTTATTTTAAAATCCATTATTTCAGGTCAATATCTTAAATCAATCAGAATTAGATATGGACATTCAAAATTTGGCCTTTTGACCACTTTTGGGCATTCTGAATGGTTGAGTTAGGTCACATGACCCTTTGGATTACTTTAACCTGAGTTGCCATTTTGGGACATTCAGACCGGTTGAGCCATGCCATCATTTGTATTAGTTCATTTGTACTGGTTGGACTATTCGAGCTCATTAAGTAATTTCTCCATATTTTGGAATACTTAAGCCATTCTGGCTCGTATAAAATTGGAGAAAACGGATAGCTAACTGAAGTACTCGTCACTATAAACAACATTTACATTTTCTACATGCATGCATGTTCGTGTAATGTATCAACAGCCAAGACAGTGATCTAAGACTTACATGTGAATGCTATGTAAGCCAAAGTTTGTGTCGTGTAAGCTGATTCATTCTTTCACTTAGAAAGAAGATAATCCATACTTTTTTTTGTTATTTAGGTTCTTTAGTCATCACTTTTCTTCCAACATTCAAATTTGCGCAAAACTTTTTTAGTGCTATTATAAGTGCCTGCTCTTAGGCTAAAACTGTTGACCGCTAGCTCACTCTTCCCAGGTTCTCTTTCAGTCTCTTTCAGATCTGGTTGAGAAAAGTAACTAGGAATTGCTTTAACACGTCTAAGGGTAAATTGAGGAATTATTATTCATGTAAAGCTTTGGTTTAAATGGATTTTTATCGTGAAATTGAATTACATTAGTCGATTGCAACACTGGATCAGGATGAATACAAGATGGCTGACTGTAAGACCTTTAGCTCAAAGGTCCTCAAGCTTATATTCTTCTGTTTTTGTTTGAACATAACAAACGGTAAACTGGATTTCTGAAATTAGATGATCAGGCTATTGATAAAGAGACTTTTAGCCTAATATGCAGATGGAAACTCAGTGAATAACATGAATCAGCTAGCTCCTGTAAAAACTTGTCATATTTGTCATATTTGTCTAGAAATGTTTTAGGTTACAATAATGAGCAGATTAGCCAAGTTGAGTTCAGAATGACTGAGTTAATTACATAAGGATACATTTTATGTAAGCATTGATAATTAAAGACAGTCATGTTTCTTGCAGAGTGTACCCAGTTAAGTTTGATTCGTATTTATTATTTGAGACTTAACTGATATAATTTATTTGAAAGTGAAAGAATTTGTATTTAGTGCTCGTAATTATATTGTTAAAACTATACTTCTTATACCATATCATATGAGACTTGTGGTGCTTTTGAAATGAAGTCATAGCTATGAACACTGTTAAAATATGCATTTTGACATTTATAGTAATTTAATAGCTACCTGAATCTATGTACCGATGGGTGTAAAGTAGCACGTACAACGTACATGTTAATTAGCTAATTAACGACAAAAGTCTTATAAGTCTTATAAAGCCCTTAGATATCTTGCAGTTTGAAAAAAATGTTATGTCACTTCATAGTACACATCACTGGCATTCCACATAATGCAAACTTAAAAATTCACATATTTTTTCACATGGCAATACAATTTCACCTGTAACTATTGAAACTCAAATTAGACTTTGCAATGAGTTTCACATTTCTTTCACATAGCGTTAATTTTACACATTCATTTCACACCATTTTTCAAAGGATCAAAAATTTCACACATTTTTTCATGTGGTCCACCCCAGCAGTGTGCTGATCAAGACTACTTTAACTGATTACTGGCATAAACTGGTTCTAACAATTGAGCTTGTGAATTGAGTCTTTTAAAGATTATTGAAGACGATTCAAAAGAAAGCTAACTGCACGAGCAGTACTATAAAACTAGTACCTTCCTGTGGTGTTTATTATTCTGTACGATGTAGTTGTAACTTTTGTGCCATTGGATGAAATCTTAAACTCGGCAAAAGTGTGACCATTCAAATGATAGCTTAAAAATTGAGCTGCACTTTTCTGAGGTGCTGATCAGAAGCTACGGAGCAGTGTTATGCAATGGTCTTAAGTATTTGGGAATAGTTATTCTAATTGACAAAAACTAAACCTGGATAAATTAAGCTATTATTTGTTCACTGATGCTATTAAAAGCTTACATTCACTACGGCAATATTATTTGGGCTAACAAACTATCTTTCAAAGTATCTATGATTGTACTTCTTCAGAAAAGGGCAGTAAGAATTCTGATTATAGCTAAAATTGGATATAGGGAAAGGGCCGCTTTTAAGTTTTAAAGAAATGAAGCTTCTTAAGGTGGAACAGATAAACAAATTGGAAATTTCAATTTAAATGTTTAAGTATTTTTCAGGACAGATACCACATAAATTAAAACAACTGTTCAAATCAATTCACATGTTAAATAGTTACCAGTTACAGAACACGTCATAGACATAATTGATATATTCCCCATAAATCTTTCAGGTTAGGGCAGTACTCCCTATCATTTCAGGGTCCAAAAATGTGGAACGGCATTGACAAAAAGACAAAAAAAAAAGTCAAGTTAATTTTCTCCTTCAAAAAATGCATCATTTAGGCAAAAACTTCTATCAAAGCAGGGAAGTGACAAAAGTGGAAAATGATTCCCCAATAATCAATTTTATTTAACTTTTTATTGCTTCTAAAATAAAGATAGAACATTCCAGTGGTAGTTTTTTTTATTATGTGAGATAGTTGTAACTTTTGAGGCATTGGATGAAATCCTAACTTGGGCTAAAATGTGAGCACTTTTCTGAGGTGCTGATCAGTTATTATGCTATATAAGATGGTTTTAAGTCTTTGAAGTGTGGATGAAATGGTAGCTTTTAAATTTAAACAGAAGCTACGGAGAAGCATTTTGTTATGGTGTCTTGAACTTTTCAGTTTATAGTTGATTCAGCAGGGTGGAATTTGCAATTTTTTATAAATTGTTGAATTTCCTTGATAAAAGCTAGGAGTCAAAGGACTTTGAGGAAATCAGGCGAATTCGAACAAAATTCCACATATATGTTATAGCGAACTGAACTGTCATTGGAAAAAAAATCAGTCTATAGAGTCTATTAGCTAAATTAAAATATCTTACAGATTTATCAGTTTTTGGAGGGTGAAAAATGCGCAAAGCTTCACAAATAAAATAACGAGAAACACATGCAAGATGCGATTCAACTGACGATTATTAACCGTATTTTTCCATCAGACCTGTCATGCGAATGCACAGAACTGAACGTGATCAAAATAACGGAAAAATGCGTTATATGGTTATTAACCGTACCATGCATCACACCTGTTCTACGAATGAACAGAACTCAAAGTGAACAAAATTAAACGGCACGCGCGTAAAACGATTATTAAGCGTACCTTTCATCCGGATCTGTTGTACGAATACGAATGTGATCAAACGTACCTTGCCTTTAAAATCTCCAACTAATTTGCAGATAATTTAAATGCTAAACACAAAAAAGAAATAATTTGTCATGACTTGTTGTGTATGCTTTACCCTTCCTCTGGAAAAGACCATGCGAAAATGCCGCGAACGACTGCATAGTAGTTTTTTTATACAATACAAATTCATCGAATCGACGATCTCGTCTGAGAGTTCCACTGAAGGATTAAGGTGTGTCCTTTCAACTGAATGTTATAAATGTGCCTACAAATTCTAAGATAACATAAGCTTATGAATAAGTCTGATTTTCACAGTGGAATTGAAAACTATCGCTTTGTTTTTTTAGGAGAATTAGGCTTATTTTACGCCGATTCCTTTTACGTTGTCGTGTTTTGTTTTGGAGAGCAAAATTCTATAGTTGCAGCAGATACAGTTTAAATTCTGATTATGTCCAAGCACTGGGATGGTCAGCAAGCAGACAATGAAAATTTGCATGAAACGATCCAACAATTTGTCAGGTTATAAAAAACAATGATCTTTGTTTTCATTCATCACTGAAAATGTGAAAAAGTACGGGCATCACAGTAGGCTTCAAAGTAAGTACATAAAGTCGAAAAAAGATTTAGAAGCTGCGTTTCTGTAACTAACCTTTATTCCAATTGAAAAAATCCTGACAAGAAGGCAATCTTTGAATCCAAAACAAAGTTTGTAGGCTTCTAAAGTTTCCTCGCATATTCACTTTTGCGGCGGCAGATTCCGGACACAATTTTTTGGATTTCCCCTTCAAAGTACTTTTGGATCATTGAATACATTTCTTCTTTCAGCTGATAAATTTCAGCTGGTGAATTTCAAAGCGCTAAAACTTTTCGTCGCTTTCATTGAACCTGTGAGTGTTTTCTCACTTCTCTGTGGCAGCGAGTCAAGTTCATTCAAGTTCAGCCGCTTTGATTGGTTTTCCGTGTCATCTGATGCAGATGTAAGGAGAATAAGCATCTTGATCGACAACAAAATTACAACAATGTGCTCTCTTCAACATGCAGTCGTTTCTTTAGTTATTTCGTAAACACAATAGACCACATTTCTATGTGTTTACCGGCGTTATAAACTCACGCGGGATGAACACGAGAAAAGGGAGGCCCGTGATTTACAAGCTTTCCAAGCGAGTCAAGTTCAGCCGCTTTGATTGGTTTTCCCCCAGCATTCGATGAATGTATTAATGGGGTGAGGAGAATAAGCATCTTGATCGGCCAAAAATTATAACAAAGCGCTGTCTTCAACAGACGTTTTCCATAGTTATTTCGTAAAAAGCAATAGACCACATTCTTCGGGATGTTGTGATAACACGGAAAAAGCACGTCTCGTGATTTACAAGCTTTTCGAATGTTCTCTCAAAATTCCAAGCGGTTTTTAATAGCGCCGGTAAACGCGTAGAAAATGCGGCCTATTGCTTAATACAGTTTCCAGTGTTTGAAACGATAAATTATTGATAAAAAAACTTGGCTGCATTTCGGTCGAATGTATAAAAAACGTAACTGCGATATCTTGCCTCGCCGCAGCTCAGCAACTGTGTTTTTAGACTATTTAAACAAAACAAAAATAAAACTGAAGAAGAAATTGGCTTGAATTACGCGACTTTTAGCCACAAGCGGTTCGAAAAAAAAAAAGAAGAAGAAAAGAAAGAAAGAAAGAAAGAAAGAAAGAAAGAAAGAAAAAAAAAACAAGGGCAAAGAAAACTAAAAATCGCGTCACCTGGATTCGAACTCGCGATCTCTATCAAGTGCCGGCCTTGTAGCCGAGCGCACTACCACTGTACCACCGGTCGGCACAGTAGTTAATTCCTTAAATTTTAATATTTAAGTCGTCTCTATGTTGACTGGCAGTTTTGTCAACTTTTTGTTTGTTTTTCTCTGCTATTTCTTTCAAATAAACATTAACATTCAAAAGAAAACGGCCTTTCTGGGACGCCACACATCTCCCTTTTTCCATGGTGAAATACGAACTGCGAATCTTGGAGTTTTATTCGTCCGGCCACTTTCAATTGAATCCTTCGCCGGCCGTAAACCGTGGAACTGAATTTGGTCATTGCCGTGGAGTTATATTTCGTTGTGTAAAGTTGATCTTCCTTAATTTTGTAGGCATTTAAATCAGTAAACATACAGGTACTTGTTTTTTTTATCATTGGAAGCGGACATTAGTTTTAATAGTGCAATAGTGGATTTCAACAGCGACAACAGTTCCTCAAGTCGACACTCGATCGCTCTGTAATGCTTCGCATCGCTGCGACTCCGCAGAACTTTTTCAAAATGCTAGTTGTTTGGAAAAAAATTTCAGTCGTTAACTTGCTCAATGGAAAGGTTAAGAGGAATAGACTTCACATAAATACTATTTTTAAAGAAATGCTCATCCGTTTCTTAATATCATCCCTCTAGAATCTTTCCTGTAATGGCGGCCGCATTCGGGACAATCTCTCTCGATCTAACTTTGGTACATATACGAGTAATAACCTGAAAGCGCGCCACATACCGTTATTATGCGTGCTTTTTCAGATTATTATGCGTATCTTACACGCATAATAATCGTAAGTGGCGTCTTTGAAGGTTAATATTCTTAAAAAACAACATTTTACGGTTAATATACTACTTTGACGCCTAAAGTACGGATAATAACCGTAAAACACCGTATGGTACGAATATTATCCTGAACTCCAAAAACATTTTGACACTCCAGGAACAATTTGACTCCTGTTATTACTTTTGCTGTTAAAATGGCCTTGCTTGTATTTTGCTTGACTTAATTATGCTCTAAATTTGCTCCAGCTTTTTTGTTGCACTTTTTGGCAAGTAGATAATAATCACCGATTCTGGTGCAATCCTCGGCCCCCCTTAATTTTAACGTAAAAATCATTGATTTTTCTCTTCAATCCAGCACAACATTTCCAACTTCCTCCCCCTCATTTCTCACATAAAAATCACCCCCAAAGTCCACACGTTTCACTTCTAACTTTTTCCCATGATTTCCTACACAACTTCCAGTCTCTCACATCCCCTTAATCCTCCACGTTTCACATCCCCTCAAATCTCCATAAACATTTCCAACGTTTCACTTTCCCCTCAATTCCCCAATCAACATATTCCCTTCAATTCCCCACATGTTTTTCGTCAATTTCGAATACGTTTACATTAAGGGGCCTCGGATCCCACCAGAATCGGTGATTATTATCTACTATAAGGGTGAAAAATTTTATTTCTCAAGGAAAGAAAATGTCTGATTCTGAAGAAGAAGAAATCGATTTCACTCCTGAAATTATTCGAGAAACCCACACAACATGCCATTCTCACAAAAATCCCAGGCTGGAACATTTCAAAAATATCATCCGCAAAAATCAGGGGAAAAATCAAATTCCACTCAAAGATCTCGAATTTTACCAAGAACAAATTCTCTCCCAAATTCCCCGTGACGAAATTACAAGAAAAAAAGTCAGGGATTTCGTCAAAGCTTCCAAATGGAAAAAAGTCAATGGTAACGATCACGGCATTTTTAATCACATAACAGATCACGACGGGAATGATTATGAACACCTGGAAAAATTCCTCATTGACGACTTTAAATATTTTTCACTGGCATATGATGACCTTCATCTCAGCAGAAAAAAGTTTCTCAATTGCTACCAAGTTCTTTTCGCCCTGTTGAAGAAGAACGGTTTCAATCCAAATGAAGATGATTTCAAACTGCTCAAACTTCCATCCAGACGGGAGGAACAAGAAAAAATAATCCAAGCCATCTTTAAAAAATGTGATTGGAAAGAAAATGGATCTTGAAAAAGCATTTTCCAGTGTAGCCGAGCGAAGCGAAGCGACCGGAGGGAGCCTCAGTGCGAGCGAAGCGAGTGATCATGAAGATTGTTCCACTTGCTCGGAGGAAGAAGAAAGAAGCGCGGATGAGACTCCGACAACATCGGATGATGAATTTATTGTCTCTGATTCGGAGATGGAGGAAGCAGAACAAGAGGAGTGTATAGAAGATCAAATCGAACTCCTTTTTGAGTCATTTGTCAATCTCCAGGAGGAACACAAGATTCTCAAAAAGGAACTCCAAAAGCAAAGCGGCCTTCTCTGGGAAATCCACCGGGGAATGAAAGAAAGCCAAGCGAACGAAGTTAGCCCAGCGAAACGAAAGCGATGCTAAGCGGTGTTTTGAAATAACAGACTTTGTGAATATTAATGTAAAACATTCATATTCTGACACGCCAACGCAATATGTCATTTGAAATCGCCAGGTGGCTTTCTCGGAAAGCTGAATAAATTTTCTCAGAATAACCCGCCACTCCACGTGCACACACACGCCTGCAGGTCCATTGTCTTTTTGGCTTCTTTTGTCCCGCGCGTGCTACTTATCTGCCTACAATAAATGTTCACGTGAAAGACAATAGATTTCATTCCACACTTCCCTAACAACCCGAGTCGCTGAAGCTCAACACAAAAATTATTTTTGGCTCAGCCTGTTGATAGGGAAGTGTGGAATGTCTCGACGTCATATGTCTGGGAAGTGAATCATCGCAAGAAACGATGACTAAGATAGCTTTTCCACATCGCTCAATGGAACCCAAGAATTAAATTTATCGGGGTAACCTGTCCATTTTACAAGCGCGAGTTTTCACTTATTATCGCGGCGAATAACCTTATCAATTCGAAACACATCTTGCGTAGTAGGTGATAATTCCGCCTCGTAAAATGATCCGGTGATTTTTTCTCCCAACAGATCGACTAATTTATACGTTACAGGATTTGTGCTCAATATTTCGCCAATCACAAATATCTCTTCCGACCAGTTCGGCGTGAAACCTTTGTCAAATAATTGCCGTTTAAACTTTGAAATTCTCACCCTGTCGCCAACCTGGCATTTTGCCGGGTTGTGTTTAGCATAAATTAAATCTCCGTATAAATTAGCGAACACCTGCCTCTCATTTTCCTGTTTGCTCGCCTCTGCGGGGTTCATCCGAATGCTCGAATGAAAACGGTGGTTATATTCATCCGCTAATTTGCCAAGTTTGTCCCAGTATATTGTATTGTTGTTCGCGCTAAACATCTTAAAGAGTTTCTCTTTGAAAGACCTGTTCCAACGCTCAACAACAGATGCCTTTTCTTGATTTTCCGTTGTATACAATTTTACCCCATTCTTATCAAGCAGATTTTTCATTGTTCCGTTGAAAAACTCAGATCCTTTGTCAGTCCAAAGCATCTTCGGTT
Source organism: Cladopsammia gracilis (assembly GCA_022457155.1). NCBI lineage: Eukaryota > Metazoa > Cnidaria > Anthozoa > Scleractinia > Dendrophylliidae > Cladopsammia > Cladopsammia gracilis. The sequence continues at coordinate 1,206,676 of JAJGOT010000045.1, read as the reverse complement.
TTCGCTCCTTGAATATGTCTCGGAAAGCATCAGCCACTGTTTGGCCTCGCTTGTCTTTCATGGGATGAATCCAACCGAATTTTGAGAAAACATCGATCACCATCAGGAGGTATCTGATCCCTTTATTCCACCTCGAAAATTTCCCCATCTCGACCAGATCAGCCACCCAAATGTTGTCAACTCCATATGCCATGACTCGCCTCTTTGGAAAGCGCCGCCTGATTGGCTGGTGAAGTTCGTTTGCCAGATTTTGAGCCCAGCCTTCACTCAAAATCTTTTCCCGTTTTTTGGAGCGCCGAGGCCAAGCTTTTGTTTTGTGTTAATAATGAATCTTGCCGCTTGGCGCCATTTTGGCATGTCGCCATAGGGGATCTTGTCAAGTGCCGCAACCATTTGCTTGTCACAAGCTCCTTTGTTTGTCTTGCCTGTCTTCACTCTGTCATAACAAATGTCGTGATAAGCCGAAATTTCATCCACTTTGTTATATGGCAGATCATACCATTTCAGGACTTCACCCGTTTCAGGATCGTATTCCAGTTGCCTTTCTAATGGATTGTAAGGGCCCATATACCTATATTTACCTGGAGTGAATCCGCCTTTTGGTCGTGGTAATTTCCCGATAAGTGCATGCGCGTCGAACCCAGCGCCGTCAAGATCTTTTCTGTCTGTTTTATATTTTTTGTTTGGCCTTATTTGCGTTGATAGTTGATCTAATGCTTGACTGCCGACATTTTGTATCATTGGAGTTAGTTTTTCTAATCCATAATTCAAGATATTTTTCTGAGCGTTTTTATTTATTAGCAACTCACTGGCACCATAGCGACCCATTTCAACTGTCTTTTTCCCGAGCCAGGGAAGAGCATGCGCAACGCCAGTCAGCGCAAGTTCACCAATGCCCCCACCTTGTGAGGGCAGACTCAGTTTCCCGAACTTTTCACAAATCTTGTCTTTTTTATTCCGCAGGAAGCGCAATGGCAAAACCACATTTTTCTGCCATTTTTTGCGGTCATATATCCAGACGGCTCCACGCATCCCGTCCTGCGTTTCTCCTTCACGCAATATGATTCCATTTTCAATCGAAATATTCTTTTATGAATTTCTCATTCTTTCCTGGGTCACTCAATGAAAAAACCTTCAACGTGCCATAGAAGGATTTTCGTCGAATCTCATTCAAGAAATATAAGCAATAATATCCACATCGGACAGATTCCAAAGCTTGAATTCGATGGCCATAGTTGTAAATTATTTCTTTCCCAATTTTATCTGCATATTTTACCAATTCAATTGGAGGTGATATTGAGAATGAATCAAAGTAATAGACAATATGTGTCTTGATGAATGTGGCAACCCAGTGCGTTCCGTTCCCAATAGAATCATCTAGATTAATTATGCAGGAACCATTTTTATGTAAATGATCTTTTGAATCTCTTGAAAAGATTCCTTTGAAATTGGGAATTTTAAGAAACCTCACCCACTCAAGAATATCAAAGTTTGAAATCGGAATATCTTTCCAAGCTGGCCTCAAAGGATGGCCCCTACTAGCGGTATGTTTTGAAAGGGACTGTTTGGTCCCAACAGAAGCCCCGATCCAGATTTTTTTTTTCGCCCACGACCTTCTCATGTTCCAAAAAATGGCGGTGGCATATAAGGATACAGTCCCGGTTTTGGACTTACCATTAATCCTTTGCCTTTGCCTTTGCCTTTTCTGGGTACTTGAAGCCCCGATCCGAATAATTTCGAAGCAAGCTCAATAGCCATTGGGATTCCTATAGCGGCAAGTGTTCCCAATAATCCACCTTGAATCTGTCTCTGCGTTGGTTTCAACGTAATTCCACTTCCGCTTTGAATTCCTTTTCCCACCAAGTTTCTCTGGCCTTTTGTCAAGAGGTCTCCAAGGGAAGCGAGTTTTGATAAGAATACCGAAGGAACCTCAATGCCTTTCTCAATCAACTTAATAATGAAGGACAACGGGTCTCCTGGCACTCCCGCGCCGCTCCCTTTTCCGAATATTTTATCAATCCCCAAGCTCCCCAAAGCGCTCAATGCTCCAGTCGCAAGATGCGGGGCAATTTTTGAGGCCCCCTTTGTTGCAAAAGGAAGCAGCTTCGATCCCAAGGATATCAAAGAACTCCAAAGACTTCCGCCGTGTTTGATAGCTTTTCTGATTTGTGTTTTTGAGATAGAAATTTCAACCCCCCGCCCAGCATTAATTGCTTTCCTTATCTTTGTGATTTGAGTTTTTGTTAGCATCAATTCATCATTTCCTTTCAATTCATTTTTTGAAAGCCGCAGTGTGATTGGTGATGCATTTTTTACAGCTCTTGCAAGCTTTGCTTTTTGTCCATCAGACAAATTTACATGGTATTCGGTATAAGTTGTCATTTCAATATTTTGAATATCGAAATAACTTTTCCTTTGGGCCCTAAGCTTTAATCAAAAGTTTTCCAGACGATGTGTATAATTCAATTTCTTTTTCATGAAGCACCAAGGCGTGCAATGTGTAATTTGTTGGATTTGCTCCATTCAGTTCATATCTGAATGTCAAAGAAACGACGGCATCTTTCACATCATCTTCCTGATTTCGGAGATCGAAATAAAGCATCCCATAAAGAGTTTTGAAATTTGCTCGGGTTATCAATGGCCCACTCAAAACGTCATTATAAGCCTGATTGAATGACATCAAAGTTCGATAAAGTCGACTTTCCTCATCCGTGGTCATTTCCAATTGGGGATAATAGATGCTGTTGTTCATTTCCAGCTGTGCGCGGCTGAAATATCTGTTGTTTGCCCCAATGCTGAATGTCTTGAATTGGAAGATGTCATGTGTCTGGCTATTGTAAGCTGCTGTTGGAACAACCCAAAGCAAGACCTGCCTCGGTCTCCGAATTCCCGTGGAAATACGAAAGTAACTATTCACGGCTGTTGTTTGTGCTATTTCATGGTGCTCTTTCAAATATGTCCACTTTTTCGGTTTCAAATAATCTTCAAGATATTGTTTCAGTCCAGCACCGTTGAAAATAATCTTGGGGCACCACAATCTGAGTTTAGTGATGATGACTTTTGAATCTGGCGCAGCTCCCTTTCTGAAAATCACGTTGTTGTCATTTTCAAGTTTCAACAAAAGACTTGTCTTTATATTTGGGTGAAGGTTGTTTTTGAAAGCCGCGAAATAGCTATAGAGATTCAGAGGAATTGATATTTTGTTCACTGCCGCGGCATCGGTCAGTATTTTTCGCCTGGCAAAACCTACATTGAAGAGCGCTTGTGCTGGCCGTGCCTCTGTTGTTCCCGTTGATGAGTCAGGATAGAAGAACTGATCTTGCCCAACTGAGTCGGCATAACTTTTTGTGTATTTCAAGAGCGTCAACGCATTTGCGGATTCATTGGCTCTTGAGTTATTATAGACGGTTTGCCCATTACATTCCACTTGGATTTCTTTCAGAAATGTCAGGCCATTAGTTGTTGTGCAATCTTGATTTCCATTATTTGGTCCTGCTGTTATTCCAGTTGCGCTATCAGCAAGTGTAACAAGTTGAAAGTCAACCTCCAGGAAAGCATTGTACCAATCTATTGGATTGGCTTCAGAGGAATTATCCACGTTGAATCGATAATTATCTTTTGTTTGCCTGTTATTATTCGCAACATTGGCATTCAAAGGTGTTTCCAAATCATAATATGTATATTCATATCTTTTCACAAATTCTGGGTTTCGGAAATTCGCTTTCATTTTATATCGTTATATAATTTTCAGATGAGATCATTATAAACATCTCTCACATATTGATTTGGCTTTGCTGATTGTGGTGTTGGGACCTGTTTTTCAGAATTTCTCCAATTTCTTTTCCTTTTGTTTCGGCTGGAGATGAAGGAGCGGAGCGACCTTGATTAGAGAACTTATTATAAATTTTTTCACCCACTAATTGCCCAGTCTTTTCTCCAACTTTCTCTGCTCCTTTTTCAATTAATTTTTCTGCTGCCTTTGAAGCTAATTTTGAAGCTGTTTTTCCTGTTAATTTAGCCGCGAGTTTCGAGAAAACGTCAGAAAAACCACCTCCATATCTTATTTCACCTGTATCAGGATCTCTTTCTCTTCTTTCATCCATTTTAATTCACTTCTTTAATTACCACAGTCAAAGAATATCAATATCATTCAAATCAACTTCTCGGTCTTCATCATCAGTAATGTAGAAGGTGACCTCAGAAATATGCGGAGAGTTTATTTTATTCCACAAGTAATTCATTGGTTGAATTTCGAATGGCAATGATCTGGTTTTAGTGTTGGTTGAGAACGTGTAAAGCGCATTTGACCTTTTCCCGGAGACAATTGAATCACTCAAAAGACTGCTTCTAAGATAGAGATTGTCAACACTGTTTGATATATTTGGAAAATTCGTTCCGTAGCCACTAGCTGTCAGTTTAGCCGCATCAAATCCCAACCAGACGTGAAAGTTTCCACTGTTTGCAAAATCAATTTGAAAGTTCTCTTGCAGTTGAATGAAAACGTTGAAAGTGGTCAAATCAAACAACACATTTATACCAGTTTTTCCAATGCTTTTGTGAATGAATTCGTTGATATCCTCATAGTCATAAATTCCTGCAGGAAAGGTTATTGTTTCCCATGTCTTGCCCTTGTCTTTTGAAATCACCAACTTGTTGTTGCCGTATTTAGGCCTGATATTATGCCAGCTTGCCGTCATGGAAAGATGATCCAAAGCCATATAGTGCGGTTTATTATCTTCCAGTTGCAACTCTGGAGAAAACCTCGTTGTGAAATTCCCTGGTTTATTTTGTGGGTTTTGTTTTCTTGCATCAATTGATTTAAAGACAAGTACTCGATTTACATCCATTATTTTAAATACTTCTGATAAAGTTTTTCATGCATTGTTCTGTCGATTGCTCCGATTCTCAAGAGTTCATCATTTATTTGGGAAAGATCATTCCTCAAAACAGGAGAATTGTTGCCAGCAGCCATTGAGCCAACCAGAATCTTCATCCGATCTGCCAGCTCTTCTGGCTTTTGATAGAAGACAACGCTGGATCCAACCATTTTTGATTTCCCGGATGATTTGTGAGGTGGCATATTTGATAGTGTGTTCAAATCGTTGAAAATCCTCACGGCATTCATAGAATATTTTTTCTGGGGATTGAATCTCTTTGTCAACAAATCGATGAGTGATTTGTCTGCATCAGCCTGATAGACAAGTTTCCCACCTCGGAAGGCATTCAGTTTCATTTCATTGAAAAGTTTGGGGACATCAACGAGGAGCCCGCCATAGTGGTCTTTTTGAATCTTGAAGGCATTTCTGCGAGGTTGTTTGTATTTCCTGAGTCCCGTTCCTTTTTGTGGGGTTACCATTACTACTTTTTTCCCTTTGAGTATCAGATTCAGTTTATCCCTATATTTATCTAAGCTGCCGGCTTCGGCTTCTAATGTTTCCAACCTATCCTGCTCTTGAGGAGTTAAACCTTTTTTGTTTTCTTTCTGCCTCAATGGATATAATTTGTTACCTATCTTATTTTTCCTAATCGCGGTATAAGCTTTTTTAGCCTCTTCAATCTGGTCGCTTGGTAACCATAAAAGGGAGTCTAACTTCGTTAAATTATATTTGTTAAAGACTTCTTTTTCTTCCTCAGAAATACCTTTATAGACATCAAAATCCACGCGGAATGGCGATTTTGTTGAGCTGGAAGCGGTTGCTCCCTTTTCCTCTTCAGCACCCTCTATTTGGGCCATCTCCCGAATGCCTTCAGTCAAAGCAAGTTGATTTTGCCTGAGTTGCTCAATCACCACGTCTTGTTTTTCATCTGTCTTCTTTTGTTGCTCAAGCAAGGGTTCTCTGAGGGTTTTGAAATAATCACTCATAACAACATCTCTTCCCTGCTCTCGGTCTTTCACCTCATTCTTCACCTCTGTGACTGCTTTCGCAATCTGATATCCCTGCTGTTCACGTTCGGCAAACTTCTTTATTCTTTCAATATCCATTTTTAAGTGACAAAACAACATTTATCTTTGGAGATAAATGTTATCTCAACACTTAAAATGAAGATTCCAAATTATGATCGAAACGCGAGCGGAGCGAAGCCAGCGAATAGAAAATATTGTGATTTCCTTCATGAAGATTTCCGAATGCTCATTGCGGGCCAAACCCGCTGTGGAAAGACAAACACTTTGATGCATATATTGAGAAAACCTCTCATCTTCTATGATAAAATTTATTTCTATACTCCAAATCAACACCAGGATAAGATTGTCGATCTCCAGAAGATTATGGGCGACGTTAGTCGAAAAGTTGGATATGATGTCCTCGAAATGTATGGGCCAGATGACATTATGAATACCTCAGATTATCCAAGCAACAATCGGATGACGAGCCGCATGGGCTTAATCCAATTAAGAAAATGATCGACGGTTGCTAGCCAAAACGTGTCATCGCTCAAGATGATCTGTCAATGGCTGCTTATTGATTTTCAGTCAGTTATGCAATCTTCCTTCGCTTTATTGAATTGCTGAATCTGGCCATAGTGAACATCATTTCTTCTTCTCAGAACAAAATGAGGTAACAAAATGATTATTTACGACCACGGATAGGTCTAGCTTAGACCAGTTATCTTTCTGACTCCGAAAATGAAGAAATAGTCGATTACATTGAGGGTTATCTTATTTGCGCGCCAATATTTTAATTTTGGCGCGATCGGGAAATCTACCTATATCCCTCACGTTCGAAAAAAAAACTGCGCATGCAAGCTTATTTCTATAATGGTTTTAAAATAAATGATTGAAGTTGCTACACTACACATTTGCTGCCTAAGCGACCGAGAAGGTAAGTGCCTTTTCCATATTTATTAGGATTTCAATTTTCAGTGGAGATCAGTAAATATGCTAATTCCACGAACTGTGTGCGACCAAATTCAAGCGAATAAATTGCGTTATTTCTCAGTGGATCAATTTTCTCTTGAATTGGCCTGGTTTCCGATTAATTTCAAACAAAAGTAGGCAGAGTTGGTTCACATGTTGTGGCTGGTGTGTCGCCGGTGAAAACGAGCAATCGGGTGCGTCGCCTTTGCTTTGTGACCAGACTCTGACCCCAGTGGGTTTTTCTAACACCGCATGGCAGTCCTTTTCTCGGGTGTTTCGCCTGTTAAGGAAATTGATCGGGTGTGTCGCCTTCGATCGTCATGCTAGATGAGCTTGCTGGTTTCTGTGAATCCTTCGCATGTTTTTTCTTTGTTTTGATCAAATATTATTAAAACGAAACATTTGGTCGTACGCAGTTTATTGTCGTCGAACGTGGATTGTTAACCGATACCCGATTATCATCAGATATTCTATAGCTTCGAAACCAAGTTTAAGCAAGGTTTCAGCATTAAATAACTATTTAAATTATTTTTGCAAAGATGTTAAATAGAACTTCAATAAGGACATGTCGGAAATATTAGCTCCTCTTGTCCATTTGAGCCATCACTGTTGCGTGATTCGAACCCGACTTATCACATCCAGACATCTTCGAAAATGGTTTTCGCCTGTCAACGGTGTGCTCTTGTCTGATCGTGAAACAATAGATTTATTCATTTGAGTGACAACCTTAAATGCTGTAGAGTCCAATATGGCGCCCGTTTCTAAGCCATGCGGCTGGTCATGAAAGTCGTCGTGTTTGATGACCTCATGAACTCATCCGATCGAATTCAAAAACAAATCGCCAATCATTGGACAGATGGAAGGCATCACGGAATCAGTCCAATTTATCTTTCCCAGTCCTATTATGATGTTCCACAAAAGATTCGTTTGAATTGTTCCCATATGATTCTGTATCCACCAGCAACAAAAACTCACCTCGATCTCATTGCAAAGGAGAATTTGATTGACCCCCATCTTTTCAACAAACTTGGACCCTTCGAATTCCTTTTCCTTGACAAAGAAAAGAAAAGTGTTGCCAAAAACTTTGATGAAACCTTTTAAAATGGGCATATTCAACAATGTAGGACGATACACAGGTGTTGACATGAGGGAATACATGAAAAATTTCAACAAACAAGTTCAACAAGGTGGTTTGAAATTAGACACCAACAATAATTATGATATCCAACAAAAACGACTGGCTAATGTTGCCGAAGGAGTTGACAATGATGACGCAATTACCAAACACCAAGTTGACACGCTTGCAACGCAATTGCGGGCAGATTCTCTCCAGGTGGATGGGTCTTCCCATATGACTGGGGATCTTGATCTCAGGGGACAAAAACTCATCAACCCCGGGGAAATAGAAATGAATCGCAAATTGATCGTCAATCTGGACACTGATGAAAACCAGGATTTGTCAGCGGTGAATATGATCACTCTGAAAAAATTCCACCCCAATGCTCCGGCTCACACTCATGAAGTCACGAAGGACTTGGATTTGAAAGGACTTTTCAACGTGAAAAACTCAAAACAACAAACATGGCATGATTTGGGAGCGCATTATACACAGCATGAAATTGCGAATTTACGCATCCGTTTGGACGCCTTAAAGAATGCGTAAAGAACCTGTTTACGTGTATTTACGGACTCCTTTACATTTTCGTAAAGAAAGGCTTTACGCATTTAAAACGATGGCGCGTAAAGAATGCGTAGTGAGACTATAATCGTAGTTTTACACACACCGTAAAAAGTCGTAAACGAAATCTTTACGATATTTTACGCACACTGTAAAAAATCGTAAACGAAATCTCTACGATATTTTACGCACACTGTAAGAAGTCGTAAACGAAATCTTGACGATATTTTACGTACATCGTAAAAGTCGTGACGGAACGGTTGCTTTTACTGTACTGAAATATCTGGGTTTGTTAAATCACTTTAAAGACTTCTTGTCAAAAGGATGACTTGTCTTTCAATCAGAAATCTTTAGCAGTTGCACATTTATTTGTTTGTGTCCGGCAGAGATTAGTTTAGATGAGGCAACGAGAATACCAACTCATCCTTGTAAATAACTTTATTGTCAAAGTGCTACAATCACCTTACCGACTTCAATTATGCTATTTAAACAGAAACTATAATTAATCATAAGCATGTTACAATTTCGCATAAAATTTCCTTTCTATAACATTTGTACAACGAATTTGATTTTATGGTTTTCGTAAAAACATTATTGAGGGCATTGTCTTTAATATATTTTAAAAAAATGCCCATCCCCATAAATTTGGTACACTATCGTTCAAATATAAACATGAACAATATGAAAACATGTCAAAAAATTGTTTCTATAGAGTACAGTTGTACATAGCTACTAAGGACAAAACACCTTAAGTTTTCATTGCTCTTTGCACTACAATGAGAGTGTTTTATTAATTATATAAAAAACATGCTCGAATAGACCAGGTCCATTATATTTTCAATTATCTGAATGTCTCTGGTTTACACACAAGTTTAATGTAAAATGATTTAAAATGTTTTTCAGCTATAAATTAAAAAAAAGTAGTAACTTTTGTCATGGTGTTATCACACTATATTACAACATTATATATGTGAGTGTGTTGAACCATACGAGTCACCACAGTACTGGTCATGTGTAGTCAATAGTAATTATAATATTCTTACCAACTGCTGAAAAAAATTCAAGTTCAGCCACCTTAGTTTTTGTGCATGTTGTCTTATTACCATTGGTTACCTTAAGAAAATTAATGCGAGTGAAAACTAAAAGATTCAGTACTAAAGGGACCTAAACCTTCTCAACATGAAAGCAGAAACAATCAAATCAGATACAAGTGCCGTTGATGGAATATTAATGAACTCTGTTTCATGAAAGCACTACAAGTGTTAACAGGGTTGGAAATTAGCACTTGCTTGCTCACCAATGTGAGTATAAATCCTGGGTAGGTACACATTACACATCACTCACCCGGTTTGGCAAATACATGTTGGATGTTCACTTCCAGTTTAAATGATAAATTATTGTATTTGGTGTTTTTTTGTTGGGGGGGGGGGGGGGGGGTATGGAGGTTAAAACTAACCTGGGCAAGTGCACTGTGCAAGTAAAGTTCCAACCCTAAGTTAACATGCAATTTTAGTTTCAAAACATCTTAAAGGGGAAGCATCATGGGAATTTCGATGTTTTTTGGCCAAAGCCATTTTGCAATACCTTTACTTATTTACAAAATAATGCTAAAACATCAAGAGTGTGAAATCAACCAATTCTTTAAAGAGTAAAGCCCATTTTGGAGACAAAAATGTGGAAACTTGAAAAGAATTAGGCTAACTTTTTCAAGTTGTAATTCATTCAAACCCACTCCATCTATGACTAGAGACACTCATCATATTTCTGATCATACAATAACATTTTTTGCTTTTTAAAATTACACCAAATCCGCGTGATACTTCCCCTTTAATGAATCCAGTTGAAAACACACTTTTCATGTGCTATCGATATATCCCTTAATGTCCCACATGCACAGGTGTGCTCGTGGCCACTGGAGATGAGCCACTCTTTACTGCCTAATTAGGTGCATTTGGAGGGGGCCCCCTTTGGGAAAATCGATCAGAAAGTATGCATTGTGCTTGAAATTTCCTGACATGGGGATTTAAATGAAGCTTATAGGAAAAGTCAAGGTGGTCCTTTAGCTCCCTTAACTTTGTTTCCTCCCATGAAAGTCTCTTTGTCTTAAATTTTACTTCACCATTACTTTCATCTTCAAAAAGCTCACTTTCGTCAGAGCTAGTATAATCATAAGTTAAAAATTTCTTGACTCTTTCAGCCTTTGATTCCTCCCAATTCATCTGGTTCACAGCAGCTACTCGCCAAGCAATTTTCTGCAAAAGAAAGTTGAGATTAATATCTTGACAACCATAGCAAAATACAGTGTATTTTTTTGCTAACTGTTGATATGTCTTGTGAATAGTTACAGACTGTCGAATAAAAAATTCCTATTTCATAAAAATTATGTCAACCTTGTTTTCACAATCAACAATAGCACAATGCCTAACTGTAATATTTAATAACAATTATTGTAAGTGTGCTTGTTGTCTGTGTGACTATAAATTGTGTTTGCCCCAGCTGAGCATTCTTAAAAGAAAATGACAATATGCACAGTTCATTTAGTCTTGAACAACCAGAATAATTGTTAATACATGTAGTTATGACCTAAGATAATTTTATTAGCCCCCTGGCAATAACTAAAAAAAATGTTCTTTATTCACGAAATATCACCAATACAGCTATAGAACAGGTTTATTACCTCCCGTAATCTCCCCTGTCTTCTGCAGACAGTGTTGTGGTCTACCCTTCCTTCCCTTCTTTTCCTTTTCTGAGTGTCCTTGAGACTTCTTAAATATGTCACAGAGGCAGCTTTAAATCAAAGAGAGTAAAAAGTTACTTATTTTTTTACATCATTGTCTAAAAAAAATAATACAATCTGTCAAACATAACACTCAAACTTCTAGTGAGCAGCCACTCAAAATGCTGAGCCTACATGAATGCAAGTGTAAGCAAAAGGATGTTTACATGTACATGTGTAATAAACACAAACACGGTGACAAAATTTTGACAAAACTGTCTTTTGGTGCCAAATTTGAAATCAACATGGCAGACAATAAGGAGTCATATAATAAGATGACTGTTGTGTTTGCTTGCACTTACAAGGTATCATTCCATTATCCTTGCAGACAAACATATTTTATGCAAACTTTTTTCAAGTTAAATTTATTTAGCACAAAAATCCACATATCAATGAATAAGGCAGCACAAAAAAAGTAAGCCCACTATAACATGTCAAGGCGCAGCCGCTAAACTAAGTTACTTTTGTGTGTGTTGTTTATCAAGTTTTAGCTTGTTATTATGTACTTTTAGATGTTTACATCTTAAAATTATACTAAAACAATTATTCACCAATTAGGCGCCACCTGCATTTTTGAGCTGATTGCTTCATTGGATTATCTGTGTCTGTTGTGACTGACCAGACTAATTACTTTCATTTTGGCTTTATGACACTCAATTGAAAACCACTCTGTACACTGTATGTTGACTAAAATAATAAATACTGTAGTAATTTCAGTGGCATCCACAGAGTGGCTCTTGCTTCCACTGTTTTCAAATTGCATTGGAATTTAGAATGTTCACTTTTGCAGAGGGAGAAAAATCCTTGAAGGGGAGACAAGAACCAACAATGGACTAAACCTGGGCCACAATGGCGAGAGAGGACTTCACTTATGATCAATTCTTGTCACCTCCCATAAAATGTTTTATTGTCACGCACTCATCCCACAAATGCAATGCAGATTCACTTTGATTCAACCGGGGAAGATAAATATCTCGCTGTATTGTAGCGATCAAGAAGTGCATTCTGCCAACAACTAAATTACAGTTTTTCTGGCAGCATATTAAATCAAAATGAATCTGCACTCGTGGGGTGAGTGCGTGACAATAAAACATTTTACATGATGTGACAACAGTTGATGATGACTGAAGTGTATTTCTTTTGTAATTTCGAGGAGTCTGAGTTTTCCAGGTCTTAGTTTTTCCATGCTGGCTGCTATTTTAAACCTTGTTAGTTTTTTCCTGTTTGACCGTCCGGCCCTGCTTGAGTTCAAGCAACCTCACACTGCACAACTATTCTTGTATTTTCTAGTCATATTATAAAATACTTATTGATTGAGTTAGGTCGGGCTGGACAGGAAAATATTTGGCTCTCGGTCATGGCGCACGTATGCCATGACCTTGAGCCAAATATTTTCCCGTCCGGCCCTCCCACTTAGTCAATAAGTGCATATTTTTACGCGAGGTGACAAGAATTGATCATGAATGAAGTTTATTTCTCTTGTAATTTCGAGGGGTCTGAGTTTTCTGGGTCTGAGTTTTCTAGGTCTCAGATTTCCGGGTCTGAGTTTTCCGGGGTCTGAGTTTTTCGTGACACCCCCAAAAAACTATATTTTTAGCGAACCAAAATCTAAACCATTTTACTTTAGTAATTCAGTTGATGAGGAGAAGCAGCTCAAGTGATGAGACCAGAATTCTGAGATAAAATTAATAAGCTTACATGTAGGTTCAGCGATCGAAACCAGGAATTTTAGGCTCTGAATAGTAAAACTAAAAGTGATGCTCACCCGACACCTTGCAGGCACATGGATCTTTGAATTACTGTTCTTCTTCCTGCTCCCACAAGCTGACTCTTTCTCCTTCAGAAGCTGACATAATGTGTCAACTTTATTGCTGAGATCTTCAAACTTCGTGGCGTTGCGTTGATCTCGATCAGTCAATTGTTCTCTTAAGGCTTGGTTTTCATTCAATGATCAGAATGATTCGTCCAATAACACGGCATATCTGTCACTGAGGTTAACATTATCCGGAATTCTAGACATTTTAAAGAAAAAAACGGCTGCAATCATTCACGCTGTAAAGAATACAAGAAATGAGAAATGACACTGTGCGAAAGGACGCCAAAACTCGCGCCACGAGTTTCTCACCTTTTGATTGGTCTTTAAAAGTCACATGATCACGAACCAACGCCGAACTTACCCGAACACTCACCGAACACTCACCAATCGTGACTCAAGATGATCCGGGAGAAAATACATTTCCATTTGGCGACAAATTCTTGGAACCAAGCTCGTCAACGGTTCAAGGTAAGTGAGCTTTGCTTTCCGAAGCTTATGATCTCCCATGACTGCCTGACATAACAAAAATTGAACGATTGAAGGCTGTTGACAAAATCTGGATCGGACCGGACTGTCAAAACCAGGATCGGATCGTGGACTGACAAAACTCGGATCGGATCACCGAACGTAGAATCGCCTTAAATTTTCGTCACGTGGTATCTCTGGATCAAAATGACAAAAGACAAGTAAAACTTGTGGCTAAATGCAGGAATTGCACCGGCCTGTGATTGTCGTGACGTCACATGAAAATGATCTATAGGAATTGCACCAGAAGAAATAACCAGCCCCTTTTCAATGGAAAAAGTGAATATCAACCTTTCTCCCACAAATCAGAAATTGTTATGTGTGCTGTCAGACGCCTGAAAAGCATCGGTCATACTTTTCACAGCCGAGAAACAATTTTGCCAACAATAAATTATGCGAGCTGTCTCGAGGTGAATAGTTAACAAATTACGGTATGTGCACTACAATTAATCGATTTAGAAATACTAAAATTCAAGAATACTACAATTAATTACAATAAGCTAACCTAAAAGGTACGTTTTTAGCTGACTCTTAAAAGTTGTGTTATCTGGAGTGCTTCTAAGGCCATGCAGGGGGATGCATGGTATATTACAGAGCTGTGGCGCGAACGGCCGCGAGGAAAGTTATGAGTCCGCGTAACAACTGAACAGAAAATGAAAAAATCGTAAACACGATTAAATGTGCGTAAAGGCTACTTATGCGTAAAGAAAGGGAAAGGCTCGTAAAGAACAAAGCGTAAAGAAAGTTAAAGAAGCGTAAAGGTTCACAGTGCGAGTGAACGAAATTAGATGGGAAATTCGTTACTGAGCACTGAGACATAATGTATCACTTCATACGGTATTTCTGTAAATGATAAACTGTAAATCTCGTCTATTATTATCTTTCTCATTTACGCTCCTTTAATGTCATTTACGCAACCTTTACGCAATGTCCGGGTTTACGCTTCTTTACGCATAGCGCAATTTGTCCGTAAAGAAAAGCCTCGTTCTTTACGAATGTTTACGCAACAATTAAAGATGCGTAAATTCGTAATTTCATGCTGTGATAACAATCTGGTTTCTTATAATGACGTCAAAAATATCTTCGTATCCCGCAAAGAGACGTTTCCAATGGAGACGGCTTTGGATATGGGAAATCACACCATTTTTAACGTGAAAGATCCCGAAGTTGCCGATCAGGGCGCAAACATGCGATATGTGGATACCCAATCCGCTAAAAAGCTTTCGTTGGAAGGCGGAACAATGACTGGAAACCTGGATATGAACTCGCAACAAATCAACAATATTGCAACGCCAACTCTGGAGCGACAACCCACGCCAAAATCTTATGTGGATCTCAAGATAGGAAATGTGGTTTCCGACATGGCCAAAACAGAAGAAGAACTTAAAACATATGTCAATGAATCGCATATCACGTCAACCTCGCATCCAAAGGACGCATTCCGCTATCTGATGGAAAATGTGGATGAATCCAGCTCTGAACATGATATGGAAGTAACTGGCATAACTGATTTTTCAAATTCGCCGCATCATTTCAACAAGAAGGCTTATGACTTGCAAATAACAAAAGATCATTTCAATGAATACTCTGGGCGACTTGGATTCAATATGTACAAATTAGCAGAGGGAGAATACACACTCTGCATTGAATTCTTCCCCGCGTCAATGGATGGGGTGAATGTTAATGTTGTGAGCGCCAGTTTGAATATCAATCAACAGACAACTAAGACGTTTTCGGGATATTCCAGATCCATCATCCACATGCACAAATGGAGGATCTCTCCACCTGAATACATCTATCTGGATTTGAAATGGAGAGGAACTGCCGAAGCAGCCGAAAAAGGAAACGCAAAGCTGATCATATATGGAGTTGCTGGCTCACAGTCGGATGTTGCAAGCAGCGTCTTCGATTCCCCTTTCGTTTTTGAGGGCGGGAAGATGGTTATGGAGACTGACTTGGATTTGAATGGTCACAATTTGTCTGGGGGGCGAATTGTGGAAACCGGCGTCTTTCGAAAATCTGATGGCAAAAAATTTTTGTTTATTGCCAGCACTTCGAGGTTTCTTTTCTTCCCAATAAAAACAAAACTGGTGGAAGTGGGGTTATTTCATGCCTCAATAACGAATCCACCAAAGATGGATCTGACCTTCTCCATGTCAGTGAATAACCGTAAATTTGAAAGAATCTTGACTGGAAATCATAGCAGAATCGTGAAATACAATCTTGGGGATGGAATTGAAATCCCAAGCATGACTAGTTTTTCTTTTTCCCCTCAAGATGGCCTGGTGATCGGGTTGCATGCGGCAGTTTTTCTTTCACTGGTTTTTGAAACAAGATAGGCATGATTGAAAATGATTTCTCCCTGAAAAATGAAGCAAGCGAAGCGAGCGAAGCGAAAACAAAGCATTTTTGCTTTCAATCACATCCACCCCGCAATTCAGGAAGAAGAACTGGAAGAGATCAAAAAACTCTTCCGATTTTATCACAAAAGATTCTGGTGCCTGAAACGAGCGCATGGCCGATTCAAGAAAATGAATCTGCTCCTGAATTTGACCTCTTCCGGTTTGGTTGCAATCGGAACGATTGCTGGGGCAGCAACTTTGAACCCAATCGTGCTGGGAGTGATCTCAGGAGCAGGACTGATCTTGAAAACCGCGAATGAAATGAAGAATCTGAAAAGCAAAATTGAGATGGCGAAATTTGCTTTCACCACCTACGAGAAAACATTGAGTGATTTGAGGTTTGCCTTGAGGGGTGGAAATTTTGATCGAGCTGAATTTTTGTTTTCAATGGAAGCGATTGATGGGATTGTGATTGATTTGGGGTTGGATTTGGAGAAGTTTGAGAGAAAATATGATTTGTTGTTTGAATGATTCAACACCTGAGGTGTGGAATCACTCCCTTTCATCTCTTATTCCAAAATCTGAAAGTTGTAATGTTTTCCTCGACTGAGTGGTCTCTTGGATTCCAGTTTTCTTGTTCCATCATGTGGATGTGCCATGGCCCATCAAAATTTTCCCCCATCTCCGCCAAGATTTCATATGCATCCAGGGGATGAACGCCAGCTTCATTGAGCCAGAACCAGTCATCATCATCTGGTGTTTTTTTTTCTTCCACATTTGCCAGTGAACTGAAGAACGGCTCATTGATCATTTTAACAAGTTCCCAAGGTGTGGCATCTTGCCCTTTCAGCCCCCAAGATTTTAAATCCAAACAAAAGTCCCAGATCGCTTCCTCATCCCAGTTAAGAGCCACCAAAAGTTCTCTCGAATAATCAGAATCGAAACTGCACTTTTGTAGATTTTCCAAGGAGTCATGAAACTGACGCATTGGGTCAATCCAAACTTCTTCGTTTCTTTCAACTTCCACTTCCATTTTTTAGATTTTCAAAAAACTTTTTTTTCTCACCACCCAAAAAATGGATGTGGAAGTGAAAGAAATCAAAACTGAAGAACCGAAAATGAAAACTGGAAACCATCCCTCATTTGTGGAAATTCCTCTCCGATTGAAAGAAAAACCTATCACACTTGAACTGAAGAAATGTTGTTTCAAAATATTTCAAAATGAAAACGGATTTTCCCTGGGAATCAATCTGGATGAATCTCCTCCACAAATCAAGGAAAAGTTTCAAGAGATTGAAGAGCAAATCAGAAATCTGGCTATGGAAAACCAACCCGCAGTCAAAAAACTGAGCCGGCGATTTGGGGACTTCTCAGCCACTAATTTCAACCTCATCAAAACGGATCGAAGTGAGATGCCGAAGGTTTGGGGAAAGTTGTGGACTGACAGCAAAGGAAACATCAGCGTGCCATTCTCAAAATTTGGTGAAGGAGAAGTTGGAACAAGAAAATCCATTCGTTTTGATCCCCATGATCACATTGGGGAAAAACTGACAGGGTATGTGATCTTTCGAATTTCTCGCATCTTTTGCGGAAACTGTCAATCCATTTCATGTTCAATCAATTGTTGTTTTGTGACAAAATTCCATGGAAACGCTTCAGCATTTGACAACTTTGAAGATACTGAGGAGGAAGAATGGTAAGTTTTTTCATTTCTTTGAAATGAAAATTCAAAGATTTACAACAAACCTTCTCTTCCCTTTCCTGAGTTTGTCAAACATTTGGATTCTCCGCATTTTGTCAATGAAGATTTGAAAATCTTCTCTCATCCATGTGACGGTGTGTGAAATTTCTTGCGCGTCAAGGAAATGCTTTTCCTTCTTGAAGAGTTGATTGAAGAAAACCGTTTGGGAGATTCCGAATTCCGCACACAGATCCTCCGCATTGAAATACGCCACATCATCGATTTTGGCCAATGGTTCGGTATCAAACTCTTCCTGAATGAAGAAAACTTTTTTGTCGGCTCTTCTTGTGAATTTTGGATTTTTCCTCTTGAGAACATTCAAGATGGTTGGAGATGAAATTCCAGTTGCCTCCGATGCTTCTTTAAATGTGAAGAAAATCTGCTTTTCTTTTCCTTCTTCCTGAATCGAAAACTTCATTTTATTTAGAAATTTTTTTTTATATATAAAAAATGAGAACGCTCAGAGAATTAAGAGAGTGGGCTCGTGAAGAAGGAATTGAGGGGTTCTCCCGAATGTCCAAAGATGAATTGATGAAACTTTGGGAAGAATCACAACCTGAAAAACCGAGAAAGAAAGGAAATGTAGCAGCTCGTGTGAGAATTCGGAAAAACAAAAAAAGTCAACCCCCTGGATGTCAAAAATAAAAAAATTTCAGCGCCTATTTTAGTTCCGGAAAGAAGAGATTTTCCTTCCAGAGCCATTCCCAGAGCGATTAAACAAAATGTGGAAACAGTTGCCGATTGGATGAATTGGTTGGAAAGGGTGGATGATGTTGATGTTCGGAGAAGATCGAATCCCGCGATTGAAAGATTGAAGAAGCAGATTGAGAATTTGTGGAATCGTCAATTTGTTGTGGAAGAAAGAGCATCCGCTTTGAATGGATTTGTAAGACAATTGGCCATTCAAGGAGATGATTCCCAACTCCTCAAGATTTTCTCCGGCGAGTGAGGGGGGATGTAGTTGAGTTGATCAAGCAAAATCGACAAACCAAAATCAAATGCGTGTTGGTGTGTCTGCTGGTGAAGCCTGATTTGATGGATGGAACAATGATAGAAGACACACCCTTTCTCCATTCACGCATGAAAAGAAATTTGGAAGGAACTGACGCTGGTGAATTGTTTGATGAAATGGGAAGAGAAATGATGGTCAACTTGGAAAATTTCAATCGAAGAGGATCAAATTGGGCGTTTGAAAGAGTTATCAGATTGGAAATTCATTTGGTTCAATGGAATCCATTGGGTGGTTCTTCATGGATTCCTCTTCCAAAAGAAGTGGCAAATAAGAACGCTGTGGTGAACATGAAAAACGAAGATGAAATGTGTTACAAATGGTGTATAGCAAGAGCAACACATATGGTGGAACAGAATCCTGAAAGAATCACACGTTTGCTGAGAACACAAGCTGAAGAGCTTGATTGGAGTGGAATTGCATTTCCAACGACTTTAGCAGATATTGGAAAATTTGAAAGAAGAAATGACATTTCAGTGAATGTTTTTGGGTGGAATGGAGAGCTTTTCCCCCTGCGAGTGACGGATGAAGAAAAGGTTCAACATGTTGACTTGTTGCTATTGAAAAAGGAGTTTAAAACCCATTTCTGCATCGTGAAAAACTTTTCTCGATTGGCTGGGTCACAAGTTTCAAAAACTGGGCATCAAAGATTCTTCTGCAAGAGATGCATCAATTCATTTCCCAGTGAGGAAAGCCTGAGAAAACACCGAAGCACCTGCGTTGAATTTGAAGCAGCAAAGATTGTGATGCCTGAAGGTGAATGTTCTTTCAGCAACTTCTCCAAAATGATTCATGTTCCAGTTGTGGGTTATGCCGATTTTGAATCGATTTTGAAACCTGTGGAGGATGAAGGGAAGAAAAAGACTCAGAAAATGCAAGAACATCTTCCCTGTGGATTTGCGTTTCATTTGGTTTCCCCGTTTTTGGAAATGGAGCCTGTGTTGAAACGAGCTGGAAATGAAAAAGAATCGTTAGAACTTCCCAAAGAATTCATCAGAAAACTCATTGAGGAAGTGAAAAAGGCGCAACTGGGGTTGAAACAGAAGAAAATGATTCCTCTCTCCCGAAAAAAATGGACGAAATTCAATCAGGCAACATGTTGCTGGTTGTGCCGAGGAGAATTTGAAAGCGAGGGAGAAAAGATGAAAGTGCGAGATCACTGCCATTTCACAGGGAAATTCAGGGGAGCTGCTCACCGCTCTTGCAATCGAATGTTTCAGAGGCCAAAATTCACCCCCGTGTTTTTCCACAACCTGGCAAACTATGACTCACATATTTTCGTGCGAGCTTTGGGTACATTGGAGGAAGTCTTGGATGTTCAATGCATCCCCAACAATGAGGAGAAATATATCTCCTTCTCCCTGAAGTTTGAATTGAAACGGGGCACGACTTGGGACGGAAAAGAAATTGTTGTGAAGCATGAAATCCGTTTTCTGGATTCGTTTAAATTCATGGCTTCTTCCCTGGGGAATTTGGTGGGGAATCTTCCCAAAGCAGATTTGACAGAAACTGCCAGGTTTTTCCAGGGAGAAAAGTTTGACTTGATAACAAGGAAAGGAGTTTATCCCTATGAATTCATGGATTCATTTGAAAAGTTTAATGGGATCTTGCCAGAGAAAGAAGCGTTTTTCTCCAGATTGAATGACGCAGGAATTGAGGATGACGATTTTGAGCATGCAAGGAATGTCTGGGAGAAATGGCAGATGAAAAACATGGGAGAATTCCATGATCTCTATCTGAAAATGGATGTTTTGCTGCTGGCAGATGTAGTTGAAAATTTCAGAAAACTTTGTGAGAAAAACTATTAATTGGATCCTGCTCAGTTCTTCACGACCCCTGGAATGACGTGGAATGCGATGTTGAAAATGACGGGAGTTTCATTGCAACTGTTGAATGATGTGGACATGCTGCTGATGGTTGAAAGAGGAATGAGAGGCGGAAATTCCAATGCATTCAAGAGGCACGCAAAGGCAAATAACAAATTCATGGAAGATTTTGATGAAAGCCAACCGTCAAAGGTTTTAGTTTATTTAGACGCAAATAACCTTTATGGATGGGCAATGTCAAAGCCTCTTCCAGTTGGGGACTTCAGATGGATGAAGGAAGATGAATTGTCGGATTGGAAGAAATTTGTGGATGGAAAAGGCGTTGGATGCATTCTGGAAGTTGATTTGGAATACCCAGAGGAGCTGCATGATTCACACAATGATTTTCCCCTGGCTCCAGAAAGTTTGAAACTGGGTGGAGTGTGGAAGTTGACTCAAAATCTGAGAGAGAAGAAAAACATGGTCCTGCATGGAGAAACTTTGAAACTTTATCTTTCCCTGGGAATGAAACTGAAAAAGGTGAGAAAAGGAATTGCTTTTCGGGAAGAAGCATTTATGAAATCATACATTGACATGAACACGAAATTGAGAATGAATGCCCAAAATGCATTTGAAAAAGATTTCTTCAAGTTGATGAATAATTCAGTTTTCGGGAAGACAATGGAGAATGTGCGAAAGAGAGTTTGCATTGAATTGGTGAAAAATGTTGAAAGAGCAGAGAAACTGGTTAACAAGTCAAACTTTGCTGATTTGCAAATTTTTGATGAATTTCTGATTGCGGTGAAGATGAGGAAAACTCAGATTGTTATGAATAAACCAGTTTATGTGGGAATGTCCATCCTGGATTTGTCGAAAACTTTGATGTATGAATTTCACTATAATTATGCAAAGGAAAAGTGGAAAGATCTCCAAGTGCTTTACACGGACACAGATTCGCTGGTTTATGAAATTGGAACAGATGATTTATTTGCTGACATTGCGGATGATGTGAAAGAGCGTTTCGACACAAATGACTTTCCCAAAGATCATCCCGCTGTTTTGAACGGGCTGCCAATTGTGAAAGAAAACAAGAAAAAGATTGGGTTGATGAAAGATGAATGTGGTGGGAAAATCATAAAAGAGTTTGTGGCATTGAGGCCAAAACTTTATGCTTTCCTGCTGGATGAAGGAAAAGAAGAAAAGAAAGCAAAAGGAGTGAAGAAATGCGTGATCAAAAAGCAGTTGCGGTTTGAAAACTTCATGAAGTGCTTTAAAGGAGAAGGAAATGAAATTCGAAAGCAAAATGTGATTCGCAGCAGACAACATCATCTTTTCACAGAAACAATGGAGAAGATTGCGTTGTCTTCCAATGATGATAAAAGAGTGATTCAGGAAAATGGAATTGACACGCTGGCTTTGGGGCATTTCAGATTGGGTGAAGAAAAGGAAGTGGAAGTGGAAGTGGAAGTGGAAGTGGAAGTGGAAGTTGAAAAAGAAAAGATTGAATTAAAAATGCTAAGAACGGAAGAAGATAAAGAAGCAGAGCGGCTGGAGAAGAAACGAAAACAAATTGCTCGCTTCCTGAAAAAGAAGGAGAAATTCGGAGAACGTGTTGAGTTGTTCATTCTGGAGCAAAAATTTCATGTAAAAGAAGATGTTCTGTTGGGAATGGGAATGAAAATTTTGAAAGGATGGCCAAGATATGTGGTGCAGGAAGAGGAATAGATTTTCCGGGAGAGATTTTGAAAATTATTTTCCGGAGTGGATTTACAATTATTTTGCCGGAGTGGATTTTCCGGAATAGATTTTTCACCCTTATAGTAGATAATAATCACCGATTCTGGTGGGATCCGAGGCCCCTTAATGTAAACGTATTCGAAATTGACGAAAAACATGTGGGGAATTGAAGGGAATATGTTGATTGGGGAATTGAGGGGAAAGTGAAACGTTGGAAATGTTTATGGAGATTTGAGGGGATGTGAAACGTGGAGGATTAAGGGGATGTGAGAGACTGGAAGTTGTGTAGGAAATCATGGGAAAAAGTAAGAAGTGAAACGTGTGGACTTTGGGGGTGATTTTTATGTGAGAAATGAGGGGGAGGAAGTTGGAAATGTTGTGCTGGATTGAAGAGAAAAATCAATGATTTTTACGTTAAAATTAAGGGGGGCCGAGGATTGCACCAGAATCGGTGATTATTATCTACTTTGGCATTCCTTTACTCTATATAGTAGCCTCAGCCCATATTTTGCCCCCTCAACCCCAATTCATGCTAGCAGTTATACTGGTCCAAATCTGCTAGCAGCTACATGTATATATCCATGGAACCATCTCACAGATTTGGACCCCCAATAATATGCAATTGAGCAAATGTTTATTTTCAATTACTTGTGAACAGCAAGACATTTGACGCATTTGACATCATTATTCATTTCTGTTAGTACTTCTGGGAATGAAGAACATAATGTCCATGTTGATATATTTACTAAGTACACTTGTTTGGCATGTTACATGTATCAAAGCTACATTTTGTAGATATTTTTTTTAATGTAATTGGTTCTGTTTTCATGGTGGTGCAGCATGTTGAAAACAAATAATTCATGGTTAGAAATACATTTTACAGGGGTCTGAATCTGTGAAATGGAGTCCAAATCTGCTATTGGATTCAGACTACCAGACATCTTCATTCGCTATGGTAATTGGACTGGGAGGTTCACACTTTCTGGGGTCCAAATCAGCTAAAACACTTGAGATTCTCTGTAAGCTTGAAAAGCAGTTTTTTGGATGGTATTATTAACCCATTTTCCCCACTATTAAAAAATAAATTCTCCTTCCTAATGTCACTTTATATTATTTCATTGTAGGAGAAACTGTTCAAATATCAAGATAACTGATCTTGGGTGATCATATCCTTAATTCTCATGACCTCTTCAATTAATTAAGCATTCATATCACAAGAAGAAATGTGATGCTGATCAGTATAAGTGTGGAATTTTGAAAATTTGAATCAATGTGTATTGCTGATTGCTATCAGTTGGCAATGGCAATAACATTCGTGGCACCCGTCCTAGTGCAATGGCAACCCCATCCTCCAGTGCCCGTCCTCCAACAATGGCAACCCCATCCTCCAACGCCCGTCCTACAATAGCATCCCCAGTTCCAGTTATTTTCAAGTGATACTAGAACAAGGTTTTCGGTGTTTCTGTTCCAGTTATATTCAAGTTATATTAGAACAAGGTTTTCAATTTTTAGTGTTTCTGTTCCAGTTATTTTCAAGTGATAATAGAACAAGCTTTTCAATTTTCAATGTTTCTGTTCCAGTTATTTTCAAGTGATACTAGAACAAGGTTTTCACACTTATTTTCAAGTGATACTTGAACAAGGTTTTCAATTTTCAATGTTTCTGTTCCAGTTATTTTCAAGTGATATTAGAACAAGGTTTACAATTTTCAGTGTTTCTTTCCCAGTTAGGTATTTAACACTTA
Organism: Cladopsammia gracilis; assembly: GCA_022457155.1. NCBI lineage: Eukaryota > Metazoa > Cnidaria > Anthozoa > Scleractinia > Dendrophylliidae > Cladopsammia > Cladopsammia gracilis. Next base: position 1,182,646 of record JAJGOT010000045.1, on the reverse strand, counting down.
CCGGTATTTTCAAGTGATACTAGAACAAGGTTTGTATATTCCAGAGGGTCTATCCCTCGGATAGACACGTTAATAAAGTTATTATTATTATTATTATTATTATTATTATTATTATTATTATTATTATTATTATTATTATTCCAGTTATTTTCAAGTGATATTAGAACAATTTTCAATGTTTCTTTTCCAGTTATTTCCAAGTGTCGTGATATTGTAACAAGGTTATCATACTTATTTTCAAGTGATACTAGAAAAAGCTTTTCAATTTTTAGCGTTTTTGTTCCAGTTATTTTCAAGTCATATCAGAACAGGGTTTACAATTTTACCTTGTTTATGTAAGTAACATAGCTGATAAATAAACCAGATTGTGAACAGATTGATCAGTTGTCTCCTTTCCTTAGAAACATAATTTTTTTTTTTCTTTTTTACGGTTGGGATTTGAATTCATGCATGCAGGAGTACATTGTCGTGTCCCTACTGTTGTTTTGTACAAGCATACAGTTGACTTTACACCAAGTATGATCAAGTATAAATTTGGCTTAAAGACGCATATTCATTTTTGGGTAAAAGTGGCGTAAATTTGGCTTAAAGATGCCTATACGCTATAGTTACACGTATGCGTTAAGGTGGCGTAAATCTCTACTTTATACCAGCTTTACGCCAACCTTGAAGCCAGCATAAGTAAGTATCATTACTCTGACTTTACGCATACGCGTGAAGGTAGTGTAAAGCTTCACTTTACGTAATGTAAATGTGGCGTAAATTAGAACTTAACGCCAACTTTACGCTTACATTACGCCAGCGTAAATTTGTATTTTCATGCTGTGTCCAACTTATTGAAAACTTTTGAGAGATTGGACAGATAGCTTATGTCACCATCAATTCTCGCGCAGAGCGAATTTTTGTGTTTAGTTAAATGTACGTATTGCATTCTTTTACAAGTAAAATTTTGTTCCCGAAGTTTGGTTTTTTGTGTGTTGACAGTTTGTCGTGATTTTTGAGGAAAGCAGTAATTAGTTATTTTACTTTTGAATCGCTAAATGTTGAGCTCTCATGATTATGCAATAGTATGCAAGAGAGATGAGATTTTGCTGATTAGGTAAGTAGAAATCTTTCGGTTTGATGATGCAAGAGTATGGAAGAGATGATAGTATGAATTTTGGGTTTTTGTTATATTTTCGAATACTGAATAATCGATGAATAATTGCTTTTGCGGTTTGATTATGCAAAAGTATGCAAAAGACGTCATCATTTTGCTGATTTAGGTAACTAAAGTTTATCAAGCAAGCATTTTAAGAACCATTTTATAAGCAGTTTCAACGTTTTGATTTTTTCAAGAGAGATATTGGCACTATTTGGGAGTTAATTGACAAGACAAAGAAAATTATCAGATCTGCGAGGTACCATAAAGATAAGGACTCGGAAAACTACTGTAGAGAACAACTTATGCTTTATACACCGTGGCGAAAGGAAAAGATCAAACTTACCAACAACGGTTTGAAGAAATGAAGGATGTTATTATTTGTAATCGGTGCCAATATGAATATTATTCAGATATACTGGATAAAGCAATGGATGATATGTCTAACATTGAAAGTGAGAGCTTTGAAAATGTTGCTCCTAATGCAGAGCATATCAATGAGTAAGATTGTGCTATTGATGAGAAGCCTAGTGAATTGTTTGGTTGCTTTGACCCTGGGAAAAATAAGCAGCATAGTCAGTATGATTTGCTTGCGATATTGGTATTTTCCCTAGAAGTAATGATCAAGACGAAATTATTATGAAACGAATGTGTGATGATGATTACTACACACTTGTGCGTTCTTTGAATGAAAAACAACAACAGTTATTTTATCATTCTAATCGTTACACAAACATGATAACGGAAATACAAAATTCTTAACATAGAAACCACTATATCGCTGTGGTTAAAAAATGCCCGGCAGCCGGCACGGTCTCAAATAGACTAAATGCCCGGCAGTCAGAAATTTTCATTGAATTTTCACTGAAAGGCTCTTTCAAACCTTGTGAGAGTATTCGATGTTCGTTTAGAAATGTCAAGCGCTTCCAAAAATTATTTTGATTTTCCAGTTGACGAAATATCCAAGCTTGGGCATACTATAAGATCGCTATGTTTTCGACACTTAGAAAATTTCTGCACAGACTGCCGGGCACGGCCTCAAATAGACTAAATGCCTGGCAGTCAGAAATTTTCATTGAATTTTCACCGAAAGGCTCACTCAATGTCTGACACATATACGTGTTAAGAATACTAATAGATACATGAGCACAGGATTGAACAGAGCTCAAGAATTGAACAAAGCCGCTAAGTTGAAGAAAACCAACTTGAAGAAAGCCGCCGAAAATACATCATAATTTCAAAACGACCTCTAAATCGAAGCTTCACAAAGCCTACATAAAATGTCAAAGGGTTTTACTGCAGACCTATGCTAACGAATACCACCATGGCATCAGAAAAAAAAGCCGACACAAACTGCCCTTAAAAGCACAAATGACTTCGAGACTAAAGTTGTGCGACGTTTAGAAAGCTTTTAAGTCAGTCACCTCGAAATCTCTATATACCCGCTACAACACTAACATTTATAATAAGACTTCTTACAAACACCTGTCAGTCGTAGTCTAGGGTCATTTTACTCCTTGTTACGGCCTAGGTGCCTATGTGTCTAGGTGATGACGTAGTTTGGTATAGGTAACTTATCAATATGTATTATCAACTGCCCATACCTTTTGTGTTAATAAATGAATATTAATTAACGGAATGCCTAGTCAATGACGTCACAATATGCCTTCCTGCATACTAATTTGGAATAGGAAAGTAATTATTTACCTATGCCTATACCAACACAATAGGAACAATAGGTCGGCCCAGACTTGCCCGCTCTATTCACACCCTGATTAGATATTATGAGTTGTATTGTCCGTTTAAATAAAAAATCGCTTTTTATTCGTATTTTCCGCGACATTCTTATAGCCGCTTCATCGCTAGACTCTATATCGATTTTCAGTTTGCCAGCCATCACCCACTTTAAGTTGTAATTTCTTTACCGGTAGCTTCAAAGTTTAAACTTTTGATTATGCAAACACTCAATTCTAAATTTGCATGGAAAATTAGCACCTCAGAAAACTTAACAAAACAGCCAATTACATGTGCGTGCTAAAACAATAAACCCCCACTTTGATTAAGTTCAAATAAATTTTTTGATAACAAAACGCATTAAGGTTACATCAAATCATTTATGTTAACAAAAGCTGTTTTATTTAGAACAACTCAAATTCATGTTCTCCACAAATAATAAGACTGAATCAAGAAATATTAGAATGAAATTACTTTACGGACGTAGCGCGAATTCACTATAAAGGCCATAGCACAGTCCTAAAGCTTTGTTGGCTTTTTTCGGAAGCAAAGGTTTCCTCTAAAAACGATTTTACGTTTGGTTGATCTTCGTGTTCGTAAATCCACTTTGTTTTAGCGTTCGAATTATGTGGTGTCATATATAAAAAAGTAACTAGATAACCGTGTTTACTGTTGTGATCAAATGATAGTGGTACAGGAAGGGTACAGAAAGGGTACAGGAGGGGTACAGGAAGGGTACAGGAAGGGTACAGGAGTTTTCACCACCACAATTCTATTATTTTCACCACCACCGCCACCACCACCACCACCACAATTCTCCACACCCTTTACCAACATTAACTTTACCACACCCTTTTAACTTTACCAACATTAACACCACGTCACCAGATAAAATCTCCACAGTTTAAATTAACTTCAAATAGCAATCAAATACAAACCACTTGATTTCGTAAACTAAAAAACATATCCATTTAATCCCTGAATTTGCGCTTTACTTTTTCTTTCCGTGTAAACGTAGCCCTATAACAAGGGCTACGTTTACACGGTACCGGACGAATGTTCGACCGGTTAAAATTTCGTGCGGTTAGGTCTTCCGTTCACACGGAACCACGCTAACCGTACGTGTATATTGTATTTCCTTGGAAAGTTATACCGAGACTGTGAGCCGGCACAATGTACGATAACAGTTGTGTGAAGCTGTTTGATTCCTTGGGCTGGTTCACAGCGCAAACCCATTATGTCAGAGCAAAACTATAAAAGTGACCAAACAAAGCATCAGGCGATCATTTTTTTTCTTTTTTTCTCTGCCCCAGTAATAGTTTTGATAACACATAAACAGAATATTACTTTAAATAATGTATTTCTTACATTGGACATCCAGTGTAGCAGTATCAGAAGAAGTATTTCCAAGGAAGTTAATCGCCACACATCGGTATTCCCCGCTGTCTGCTCTGTTCATGTCTGTTATACTTAAAGATTTATTGTCTGACCCAAAACTTATTCTGGAATCGCCACTACTGCTTATACGCAATCCACTTTTGGTCCATGATATTGAAGGCGCAGGATTCCCGACAGCATCACATGACAAGGTCAAGCTACTGCATTCTGACTTTGTCACATTTTGTGGATGAGTAGTGATCTCAGGTCCATCTGCAGTAAGATAAAGAAAAAAAAAACATCAAAACATGTATGTGCTCAATAAGGAGGAAACGACTGTTAACTATCAACAACAGATTTATGAATTTAACCGATGCGGAATAATTATAGTAACGAATACTCTTGATGAGCAACGGTGATTTGGTTGTATTGTGTACTTACATTGCACATCCAGCTTAGCAGCATTGGAGATGGCGTTACCAACACTGTTGTTCACCACACATCGATAATCTCCACTGTCCACTCTACTCACATTCGTTAAAGTGAACTCTTTTATATCTGATGATAAACTGATTCTGGGATTGGCGGTCGTATTTACAGGAGATCCATCTATGGTCCATGACAATTTCGGTGGCGGATTTCCACTGGCGTTACAATATAGAGTCACGTTTTCTCCTTCTGTTTTGGTGCCATTTTGTGGATGAGTGGTTATTTCAGGTTTAACTACAATAAAGAGAAAAAAATATGAAGTCATGTGCAATATTACAAAATGTTGACACTTATCACTTAGGTAAATACACCTAATTGCAATTACTTTGTTACAGAAAAATGAAAATAGGTCAACTTTATTAATTAGGCATAGAAACTACATTCTCGGATTTTAATAATTCTCAAAGCATTCATGCACTACAATATAATAACAGGTTTTGCACTTTTCCTTTTTATAGTACAACTGCGCACATGTAACATTTGTTCTCAGCAGACGATGAGGCGAACAGGGCAGCAACATTTTTAATGGACGTGTGGCAGATTCACGATATATCATGCAATTATGTGAATTGCAAACATCAATTCTCCCGTAAACCTTTCATTGAATTTTTTCTTCATTAGTTCTTCATTTCTCGTAGCCAAAGTTTCTATAGTACCTGTCGTAGTTTTCAGGGGAAATTTGTCTGAAAGCATTCAAGATTAAAGCACGGGGTTTGGTGCAGCAACGGAAGGCGATATCGATGGTAGTATCCCTCTATTGCATTATATAAAACCTACACCTCGAAACAACTCTGATAAAGGAAAATCAGGTTGTCTTAAGGGGGGAAAAAGGTAACTACAAGGTGGTTGCTATGGAAGAGTTCCAAACGTCGTATAATGAATTTCTTTACTTCCTCGGCTACGATATTTGGTCACGTTCATTCTGGTAATGGTTCTATTAAATTTCATGAATCACAGCCATATTTGGTTAGTCACGTGACCAGAGCAAAGAAACCCTTAAAACTTAAACATCTAACATTTTTTCCAATAAAACCAATGTCAATGGCTTAAGAACATCCTAATAAAAAAAATGTAGCATGGATTTGTTAAAATTCACGTTATCGAAAAAGCTATAACGTCAAAAAGGTGTATTTTAATACATTTTCTTTAATATCTTTCCTTTTTTTCGTCTAACGGTAATTCCATGCTACAGATTTTAAAAAACGTTGAATTGCTTATGATTCGCCAAAAAAAATCAGAATTTTATTTCTTTTCCTTTGAGTTATTGCGCTTTTTCATTCTTACGAGCGCTTGGGGACTGGCACTAGTTGCGCATGTGCAATGTCGATTTATTGATGTCTTGTGTCCAGTTTCATGGTAGTTTCTTGGTGTTGCGGATGGTGTGATCACCAAATGACGTAAAGCAAAAGATACAAAAGACACTGAACAATACCCACACCACAACACAAAAGGTAACCAACAAACACCCAGATTCATAGTTTTCATCATGTTAGCATTTTATGACACGTAAGAAATGCTAACCATGAAATTATGTCCCTAGCAACGACTATGAAACTGTAGTAAAGTTTCAACCCCCTTAATTACACGATTAATGTACAGCTAATATATATAGATAGCCCAAGCCTAACAGCGTCGCACTTTGAACAAGCTTAACTAAGGTGAAACTTAACTAAGGTGAAAGGTTGGAAGCACAAGAATTAAGATTGACGAACGGGCTATTTTCAATTTTAGCAATTCTCAAAAACAGTATTACGCGACCGTCTGCACAGTACATTTTTATAGACCGTACAAAAGTTCACAAAAACAACTTTTCTCTGTCTAGAATAACTAGTACCACTACTTTCCGAATAAAATACAGATTTTGTTTGTCAAAAATTGCCCGAGAAACTGATTTGAAAATCAAAAATTGCAAAAATACACAAACATATTTGCATAAGGCGATGCGGGTGAAGATAGAACTGTACTATATAAAATCAAAGTCTTGTTTTGTTTACATAAAATCGCTTTTCAAACTATCTAATGAATGAACAAACACATAAAAATGGACAACACAATCTTCTTTCGAAAACATTTATTCAAATCTCCATTAGTTTACGTTTAAAAGCAAAACTCGTACCATTTAATTATAGCTCATCGAGTTCAAGCTTTCTTCGATGAAATTCAAGAGATCGATACAACTGAATTTAAGCACGTTTTAAAATCAATTCTCCAAAACTAACAATAACACCAATAAAAAGTCACTCACAGATTGATATCAACATAAATTCTCATCGAAAACTGTAATCTGTTTTACCTTTAAGTCCCTCGCTTGCTTGGAAATTCAAATCTCCGCTTCTGGTTCTGAAATCCGTAGAAAACAAACATCCCCGCATTTGATAAAAACGTAATACATGAAGTTCCTCGAAGCAAGATTTTATCCATGAAAACTCGTCTTATTCCACTAAAGTGGCTTCTGAGTATCCATTAATTAGTACCCTTGTCTTGAGTAGCAAACCGCGAAATATTCAGGGAAATAACGCTTTTAATTTAAACGGTTTTCTCCGCTTAGTAAATTCACAGCAAAACATCAAAGTGTTTTTCTAGCTGACGTGACATTCGGCCGTGTAACCGCGCGAAAAACAAAGCCTCGCTTTGGTTTCAACATGACGTCGTACGCGCATGTTTTGCGACGTCATACGCGCCCGCGAGCTAGTCCTGCGCGACGGCGGAGCTACAGTATAGTCCGGTCCTGCGCGACGGCGGGCGGACGGAGGGCGGGCACACGCGCGCTCGCGAAACATTCCGCTAGCCATGACCATGAAAAATGACGGGCACAGGTTCTGGTTCTATGAGTATGGGGCTGCGCAGCCAGGCCTTCGGCCTGGCAAGTGCTCCGCTATAAACGTGCGAGTTATCTGCGAATGCTGCAAGTTATGACGATAAAGCTAATTAATTCTCATTTGTTTGTTCGTTTTTTTATCTATGACAACGTTATTTCCATTAGGTGTTTTCGTCGTGTTTTGTGTTCATCTAGCGAGCGTAAAATCGTGATCAATATTAATTACGTGTTAATCAAGGGTTTCATACCGTGATCTGATTATCATTTAATAATTGATTTATCTGACTATTTCTCGCCTGGTTGCCAGAAATCAGTGTAAAACAGTAAAATATTCGTTCACCGCAGAAAATCATTGCACTATGGCGTGTCGGCTTTGCCAAGTACGTTTGAAGCTGACAACTACAGAAATAAATATTACGCCTCGATATGTCCAAACCTTTGTCCGATAAATCAAATACCGAGTGTGCATTTGTTGTGGATGAAAGATAATAAAGACACTGAGCTGTCTTAATTGATATCGTAGCGCTTTTTAAAATATAAAACAGCTTGCGAAGAGAATGGTTAATTCACCAACGCTTACGCTTACAGTCAAATTTTATATACATTATACTAGCTTGTTCCGGGTGTTAAGTTCTTTTATCGCGCTGTCTCCTGTATTCTGAAGTTGGCAATGTTTTTTCGCTGGGTTACTGTCAGCCGATCATACGTTCATTTCCTCCTTTCAAGAAAGTGGTCTTTTTATGTAGTAGAAAATGTGAGGTATTGTCAGTGGAGTAATAACCTTAAACCATACGCAACATTTGCAATATTAGCTTCAAGGTTCTTACTGTATCTGCCAACAAGAAGCAGCTGATGTCCACCATTTGCCAGAACATAATCAAGGATACCTCGTTCCATTGCAAATACACGATGAGTCACAAGCTAGTGATTACAGGAAGCGAAGAAGCGCCACAGAAATCCACCAAGGCGCTATCATCACAAGGCAGGACATTGCGACATCACATGAAGAAGCCGATAACATCATCGCTCAACAGGCCATCATGTGTGCGAAGACCCAGCCTAGCTGTACTGTGGCTGTGCTTGCTGATGATACAGATGTTTTTATCCTTCTGCTGTACCACTACTTGTTTTAGCGCCTGTCTTGTGATATGTTTATGGGCTCGCCCATCCAACAAAGATCCCTAATCGACATCAAGGCCACTGTTCAAGCTCATCGTGCAATCATACCTGGCCTACCAGCAGCACATGCTCTGTCTGGATGCGACACTGTTCCTACGTTATTCGGTATTGGTAAAGGGACTGTATTGAAGAATATTGTTGCTGCTCCAAGCTCGTTGTCAAAGCTGGGATGCTTAGATACACCACTACCTGAGGTCATTCACCAAGCTACAATGTTCATCGGTAGTTGCTAAAGTAACAAAGTGAACGAGAAGACCATGTCTGATATACGATACAAGATATGAGTAGCGAAGTTTGGAAACGCGGCATCATCCGCCCCAAAGATCCAATCACTGCCTCCTACCTCGTAAGCCTTTTCGGAAAATGTAAAGAGATCCCATTTACAAACCTACATATGGAAGACCGCATTGGCCTTGGATCCACCTGAGGTTGATCCAACCGAGTATGGCTACACAAGGCACGAGCCATCAAAGTCACTACTACCTACGACAGTACCAGGTGTGTCATTGGCGCCATATGAGATCATGGGCTTGATCAAGTGTAACTGTGGTGACGATACACCTTGTAGGAACATGAGATGCAGGTGCAGCCGCAACAAGTTACCGTGTACTCTTTTCTGTAGATGCAATGGTGAGAATGATTGCCAGAACGAGCTTACCAAGACCATAGGTGCACCAAGGGAGGTCGTTGAGTAACTATTTACATGAAATCATGCACTGTTGTTAAGCCGGATTTAAAACAAACTTTAGTATTGTTAATCAAATAGTTAGAATTAGCTTAACCACTGAAAGTAGGAAAACGATTTCCAAGGACCATCGGTTAAACTCATTATCAGCTTAAGTGACGTGCACAGATCTATGGTGCAGAAAGAAGCGTGTCTTTAAATATAATGAAATAAATATAACGTCATCATCAAAAGTCTCTCTGTTATTCTCAATTAGTATAGCAAGTGCTCAGGAAACTTTTAATACATAATTGAAAAAAAAACGAGGAAAAGCAAAGTGAATCTGATCATTATATTTATCGTCTATCACCTATGACGTCATCAGTCCCTAACCCCCCTTCCCCCTTACTCACTCATAATGTGCACTATACTAAAAATGTATTCCAAATGCAATATTTATTACATTTTAATGGCAAAACAGCAAAAATCAAGTCAGAAAGTCTAATATTCTAACCACATCTATATGTGTCACGTATACAATCAACTATATAAGTTTTTTTTTCTTTTGCCATGTATTTATTATATTTGTTCGCTGTTTTCATTGTAATTAGCAAGTTTACCACTATTTATTATGTTTGTTCGCTGTTTTTGTCGCAATTAGCAGTTTATACCAGATGTTGTTAAACCTCTTTGTTATAAGATAATCCTCGTTACGTAACTTATGCTATAAAATATTTGCGTTATAATTACCTTTTATTTTAAATTAGTCTGTATTCTGTATTCAGTAAAATGACTGTATGAAGTAATATATATAGATAGGCTTAGCCTAACAGCGGAGCTCTCTGAACAGAAACGATGATGATAAGCTTAACTTAGGTGAAAGGTCGGAAGCACAAGAAAAATTAGAATTAAGATGGACGACCAGGCTACTTTTCAATTTTAGCAATTCTCAAAAACAGTAAGCTTATTACGCGACCGTCTGCACAGTACATTTAGACTGCACAAATTCCACAAAAGCTCACTGTTTGAGAAATGTGAAACCTCTCTTGAGTAACAAACCGCGAAATAAAGCAGGGAAAAACGATTTTGCAAACCATTTTCTACGCTAAACACACAAAAAAAATTTTTTTTCTTTTAAAATGTTTTATTTATCAATAACAAATCCCTAAAGTTTACAATATTATCCTGAGAGGCTAGTCATTTCCGGTTACAAGGCCTTCCTGAGTTAAGGCTAGTCATTTCCGGTTACAATAATACAAGGTCAGTTCCGGTTTACAGTCACTTGAAAGTCTAGTCCATACGGGATTATTTATAAAGTTCATTTCCGGTCGTTTGGTCCACTTGGATATCCTTTCTGGTTTGCACATGATTACTTTAGTCATTTCTGGTAATGAATGATGAGTTCCCAGTAGCTAAATTATTAGAGTCACAAGCTTTGACTGTTGTATTTCACAACAGTTGGATGAAGAATTTAGTCTAGACGAGGTTTACTGACAAATGGCATTTAATAATCGGTAAGGCGTGCTGTACGACATTTTTACTAACCCCTAGTATCTTAGACTGTGATAGTGAATGAGTTTCTGCAAAATAGTGAGTCTAGAAGAGGTCTAGGATAGGGTAGGATTTTTCGTTGTTTAGTCTAGAATAGGGTTGCAAAATGCAGCTAAAATGGTCTAGTATAGGTTAAGGGTCTCAGAGTCCCAGCGGCACACCCCCGCCCAAAAATTTGCAAAGTACCCCCCGGTCATTTTGCAGCTGTGTTGTGATGTCATTCCTTATGTCCCTTACAGTGGCCCGAGAGTTCTCGGTGCCATTGTGAAAAGTTGCTTTATTTCGAAAAACCCATATACCATAAGTATGGTCTTAATGAGCGTGCTCGAATGTCATTCTCGTCGTCAGCAGAAGTCCATTAGGTAAAAGAAACTAGTCTTAACATTAACTAAAAACCAAGTATTGAGTAGTGCCGATAGGGTGGGAGTGAAAACACCCCACACCCTTCCACAGGTTCAAATTTTAATCTAGCTTGGAAAGGCGTGGCAACCAGTTATCCGGTTCCACACTTGCAGTACCATTGCTAAACCAGACACCCAAGATTCACATTCTTGACACCCACGTCAGGCCATAACGAGTGTCCGGACGTGAGCACCAAGCTCCTAACTTCATGGCTTCTGTACTCTTTGCCACATTTAATTTAGTCCCTGTACCTGTCTCGTAATTGTGAAGTAAAGTAAACAATTTGTCTAAAGAAAAAATGTTGCTTACAAAACATGTGGAGTCATCCGCATATTGGTGAATTTTAGAATGCTTTCCTCAGGCTTCTGGAAGGAGAAAACTTTCAGTAGTATCATCCTTTCTTATACTGGTAGCCAAAACCTGCACATAAAATGTACAAAAGTGGAGACCAGGGATCCCACACTCGAGTGAAATTTCTTTAGTCAAAAAACCATTAACTATAATTTTCATATTTGCTTGACAGTATAATGTAGAAATCCACCGCTGGAAATTAGGGCAAAATCCAAAACGACTTAAAACATTGGTAAAAAGTTTACCAATGTTTTTCTACCCTGTCAAAGGCTTTCTCTTGATCAATATTGACAGCAAGATACCAGTTTCATTGGTAATATTTATATAATCTAGAGTGTCACGCAAGAGAAATAAATTCTCAAAAATCGTCCTACCTGGGACGGAACAAGTTTGATCTTCTTGAAATAACTGAGGGTAACACTTTTGAAAGTCTGTTTGTAAGAGCTTTTGAACAAATTTTGTAATCAACATTGAGTAGCGAAATGGCCAGGGCACCAATTTTTGAGGTTTTTCTTATCATCTTTCTTGTATTAAAAGTAATCTAGTCACGCTTCCTTGCATTGAATCACTGAGAGAATTATTTTCCAAACTAAATTTATAATTTCAAACAGAATAGGGCCTAAAAGATCCCAGAATTTAGCGTAAAATTATTGAGGTAATCCGTCTGAACCGGGCCACGCATTGCTTGGGTAATTTCAGCCAAAGATAAAAATCCTTCGCAGGATAAAATTTCGCTTCACTTAATCTGTTTTCAAGTTTGTTCAAAAATTCGGTTTGGACTGTTAAATTAACAGGTTCTTGCAAGTACAAATTACGGTAAAAATCGAAATGAGCTGGAGTCTTGTGAAAAGACTTCAACACCGGCGGAGTTATAAATAGATTGAACAGTATTTTTTCTGAGCACGTAAAAAAGAATTTGGTAGGTTTTTCACTTTCTTCAAGCCATTTGACTCTGCTACGAATTTGGCTTCCTCTCATTTGGGATAAATTAATGGCCCGAATTTCTCTTTCAAGCGTTTCTATGGTGGTTTTCACTGAGTTATCTCCTTCAATGAGAGCCCGTTTAGCTTCGATCAAAGGATTTATAGTTGTTAATATCGCGATTTAACTTAATGTGCCTTGTTTACTTCGACCAAAATCTATAGCAACTAATCTTATAGATTCTTTAAGAAAATCCCACCAAGCTTGAATGGAAGTAAATGTTTTCCGGTGCAATACATGTTTCTTAATAATTTCTGAGATATTAAATTCTAAATTTAGACTCCAAAGTAATGCATTATGCAAATTGGGGCTTAAATCAACAGAATCATGATCGGAAAAAACACAAGGTAAAATTTCACATTTTAAAAAGGAATCATACAAGTCCTGAGCAATAAAAAAATTATCCAAACGTGTACCGATAGTTTTATCCGCATTAAACCATGTGCATTGTATTTTTCAGTCGGCCGTGGTTTTTTTTTTTGCGCCAGAAAGATCTGCACAGTGTTCGTCGTTTTATATATAAAACGACGAACACTGTGCAGATCTTTCAAAGGCATGGAAATTGTAGGATTTCCTCCAAACTTATCAGAAACGTTTTCAATGCAGTTAAAATCGCCAGCAATAATTTTAAAAGAGTTCGGAAAAAATATTCATGAATTGTGTCATAAAAGTACGTTCACTTGGATTCGTGGGTGCATAAGTATAAAACCAAATTAATTTTCGTGTCGTCGAGTTCAGTTAAAACACTAACAATTCTACCAGAAGAATCTTTTTTCCATTGTAAACATTTGAAATCAGTATTTTCAGCGACAAGAATGGCATCGCCGCCTTGTTTACCAAGAGCGGGCAACCAGAAACTTTTACCGCGCCATTTAGCTGTCAGAGAATTTATCGCATTTTGTCTTGTCGCTAAAGTTTCTTGTAAACAAATCAAATCAGAACGGGAATTTTTCGCAAAATCAAAAACACAGCGTTGTTTGGCTTCATTGCCAAAACCACGGATATTCAAAGTTGTAAATTTAGCTCTGAATGCAAAAACTTGGAGAAAATTCTTCTGGTAAAATTAAGCTTAAGCTTACATATTAACTAAACAATTTTTGAAAATCACATTTAGACAGTTACTTGCTTTTCTGTTTGTTTGTTTGTCCGATGTCCAGTGTTTCTCCTCTTCGGCAAAGGTTGTTCGCCGTCATATTCAGAACGTTCGAGAGTTTTAGTGTCCGTTTTCTCCGATCCTTTGGTACTGGAAAAATCCGTAATAAAAACACACATCTCCCCGCATTGAAAAATGTATGAAGTTCCCCGAAGCAAGATTTTATCCAAGAAAGCTCTTCTTTTTCCACTAAAGCGGCTTCTGAGTATCCCTTAATTAGTATCCCTGTCTTGAGTAGCAAACCGCGAAAAAATGCAGGGAAATAACGACTTTTCTTCTCCGCTAAAACACTGACCAGCGAAAGATCCAAACTTTTTAAAACGTGTTCACCGAGCTGACGGCTGTGTAGCCGCGCGAAAAACAAAGCTACAAAGATCCCGGATGTGCTAGCCCAAAGCGTACGGCGGCGGGCGTTCGGCGGCGGGCGGACAACGCGCCCGCAAAACATTCCGCTAGCCATGACCATGAAAAATGACGGACATGGGTTCTATGAGTATGGAGCTGCGCAGCCGGGCCTTCGGCCCGGCGAGAGCTCCGCTATTATCATTATAATTTGTGTAGGCTTTTAGTATATAAGTAACGTGTAAATAATTTTTGATTGCTCGAAAAAAGAAGGTCGAAAGAGTAGAGAGTTTTGTAAAGTTGGTCGGAGGATAGGAGTTGAGAGAAGAGAAAACGCTGTTCACCGCCAAGAATCATTGGCAGGGGCTTCCTGTAGTGTTCCAAGGGAAAACTCATTTTTTTCCAGAGGGAGTCAAAGTGGAAAAAGGTAAAGTTAACGTGGAAGAAAGGTAAAGTTAACGTGGAAGACAAGTAAAGTTAACGTCGGAAAGACAAACGTGGAAGAAATGTAAAGTTAACGTGAAGAGGGCGGAAAGCTAACGTAGAAAGGACGAAGTAGAAGATAAGCAAAGACGGACGAGAACATTTGGACCGCAAGCTAGAAGGATTTAAAGAGCAAGGTTTAAGGAGCAATTCACAAACTGTTTAATTATTTAATTACCGTTTATACTGTAAGAACTTTATTATTTTACTTCATTAGAATTTGTTAATTTAGTTGGACTTTAAAAGTAGGATTAAGATTAAAATAGTGATTTGTAATTATAGTAATTTAAGTCTAGTTATTAAACTTATAGGTTTTTTTTGTTACTTTCGTGTTGTGTTTTTTGGGGAAGGATTGTGTATGCTGTCGGTCGTGGTATTCCTTTTTTTGTTTTCGGTGGGCACCAAGGGGACCCAGCGTGGTGGCGCGGATCGTCACAATATGTATGACGTCATAAATAGGTACCCCACCCCTCCCCCCTGTAAATCAAGATGCCCAACATATATGAAGTGTCATCACTCGGATTATTTCTAAAGGGCATAATTCTTATTAAAATTTGCAATAAAACATAGTATGGACGCATTTGCAAGGTTCTTGTGGCCTGCTGTCGGACTATATTCGTTATCGCAAGCTAACAAAGTCGACACATTCCACATGAAACCTGCTGATGAAAAAAATCGTCTACCAGCGTTTCTTTTTCCCGTCGCACGACTCATGCTCCGCGCTCGCCTAACACTCTGCGGGCGCTTGCATGAAAAACACAAGAAAATTACGTCTGTTCTGCAGGCTATTCTACAATCGAACACATTTGTTTAACGAGAATGACACTTAATAGCCGTCCGCCTGACAAACCTGTGGCCCTCAGATTCCAGTTCAAATAAAAAATAATAATCGTTGGTTGTGTATTTTCCTTCGGAAGTTAAGCGTGAGCATGTTCGTTTGCACGCTAACACGTTTGTGTTAGCGCGTGGGGTCTCAGGAGATCCCACTAATGTATACAAGCAGTGTATAGCGTCAAGGATTTATCACATGTAAGCTTCTCGGCGGTGGTCAGTGTGGATGTAGTTTTCAGTTGTTCGTTATATCAGAAGACCCCACAACGAGAGCACCGACACAGCAGAACGCGAGCGTAACACTGTCGACGACGTTTTTGAACGTTTTAAAAAATATCTCGACAAAAAATTGGAAAGCGTTTCGTCCGGCCTCACGAGCCAAACTACCGTGGAGACAAACAATCTTAGCAGAGTCGCGGAAGCCAAAAAATAAAAATTTTCGGGAAACAAGGACCAGTTTCTCTTCAACTTCCAGCTCTCCGGAACCCTTGACGAAGTTTGCCATTTTGTGGACGCTGAGGATACAGAAATAGCGGGGAAGAAGGTTGCCGAGCTAAAGAAGACGCTCCAACGCCGCAGAAGGTCATCAAAATCGCCGATAAAAGCGAAGCTGGTTGGCTCGCTGTCAAGGAATACCAAGCAGTGGAGCTCGCCAGCGACTCCGTTAACGAGAAAACAATTCGAAAAGCACAGGAACGGGGGTTGAAGAAAAAGAAGCAGAATGCGGCAAAAAAGACGGACAGGGACAGAAGTTCGTCTATTGGCGCTTCTCGCTTATATGCTGGTGATGACAGGATGCTTTTTAGAGGTATTGCCCTTGCCCTTTCTTTGTATTTTCAGTTCGCACTATGCCTGCCTTACCATTGTGGTAGTGTGTTCTATGCGTCAGCGATCTGGTAAAGGAAAATGGTTTTCCTTTGTACGAACGTAGAGAGGTAGAAGGAAATTTGAGGATTCAAGGGGAGTACTTTCATCACTGTGCCATCCAGGCTCAAAGCAACAATTTGTTTAATTTGATGCTAAAATATAAGACGTTTGAAGAGGTGACAAACGGTGATAATTTGGTTCTGAATTTTAACGTGTGTTGTATGGTGTGATGTAAGTAATGTTTACTACTTGAGCGGGAGTGTTGTATCGGCCTATACAATCACGAGGCGCAGCCGAATGAATGTATATTGCCGATACAACACGGACGCGAATGTAGTAAACAACTTGTGAAATTCACATTCACATGTAAATTAGACATAACCACTAGTGAGTTGTATCTGGAATGTAAATTAGATACAACCACTAGTGAGTTGTATCTGGAATGTAAATTAGATACAGCCACTAGTGAGTTGTATCTGATATACAGGGTAACCATGTGGTTGGAATTGCTCATTTGTATTTGTTAGAATCCTTGTGAATTATTAATGAATTTTAGAAATATGCTGACAGTATGATGAAATGGATTGGGTTGAGAGGGTGAGAGACATATACAGGTATGCAAATTATCGTATACGAAAAAATGACATCTTAACATACATATTAGCGATAAAATCGTAATACGTATATACTGAGACGGTGCACTCAAGTTTTCTCTCTTATTTCAGACAGTGCGTATTTCTGTCATCGAAACAAAATTTACTTCATTTGAACTACTAAAAATGAGGGCGAAAATTCACACATCTAAAAATAATGTTTGTCATGTTGTAGCGTTTTTCTTAGTCTAGGAAAATATATTTGAAGTACGTCACAGCTCGAAGCCTTATGCAATTAAAAGGTCAGCGGAATTACTACGAATTTTTTACAGCCAATCGAGCGAGATAGCTACAACCCGTTCAACGCCTCGCGCGCCCCAGTCTATCCGAAAATGAATGCTGATTTTTTTTTTATCAGCGAAGTGTCGCATCTTTGAGCGGATTAATAACTGCAGAAAAAACAAAGAAAACATTTCGCTTCATAAGAACTTTAAGAAACACACATTGACGGTGAACTTACAATACACATTCAGTATAGCAGCATTGGAGATAGCGTTTCCAACGATGTTGTTCGCAACACATCGGCATTCTCCACTGTCCACTCTGTTCACATTCGTTATACTCAACTATTTTATATCTGGTGATAAACTGATTCTGGGATTGACGATCGCATTTACAGGAGATCCATCTAAGGCGCTCCTTGCGTGAGGCGGGCTTAGTGTTTGTTGTGCGAGGATGAATGAATTGACGGAGGCTCGTCGCTCCGTCCGGAACATACAGAACGTATAACTCTCAGTACATCCTACTCGGTTTTGGCCGGTCAGTTTCTCTTAAACGCGTGAAACCCCGAGACGTGAACGAATTCCAGGCTCGTGGCAAAACGATGAGGGCAAATGCTCAGGGAGAAAAACGACCGGATTCCTTTCACTTGATCGGCGATGAGAGCGTTGGTGAAGAAGAAAGAAGACACAAGCGAGCGCGGGCCCGAGCCAGAGCCAGAGCCTGAGCCCGAAGGAACCTGGACATGCTAGAATCCAAAACAACTCTCGGTTGGCTATGATAGGGCTGACAGAACGAAGGTCACACGTGAACCACGGCTAGACGTCAAACGAGAAGGTGGAGAACTCGGGAACGAGAAGAATATCGCCGGTGAGAGCGGCTCTGACAGTGACTTGCAACAATTATTTTGGGGCGAATGAACCGATGGAACGACCGCTTGTACCAACTCTGGCTTTACAAGTGCATTGATTAAGGAAACCACGCTGTCAGCAGGTTGGAAACGCCTTTTTCCAGAAATGGGTTTTAACAAACCGCATATCAAAACAGGAAGACACTAACTAGCTTAATGATGCTAAATGAGAAAGCAGACAAACGTACAGGCGCCAAACAGACGGGAGCATCCCGAGTGTAACAATTTGCATCCAAACGGATTCCCAGCGATGCCATTGGTTTAATTTTGGGATAAAATCGCAAAGGCTTATGTGACAGCGATTGATTTATTGACCAAATTAGAAGGGTAGAGGAGAAGAAAGTAACCATGATGACATGGGCTTGTTTGGTCGTTTATTATTCTCTAGCATAAAGAAGGCTCCCTAGAAGTGAGTTGGAAGCAGCACACTTAAAATCCACATCAACTCTGGCAAGTTTACAATCTCGAAGACAGGACGTCGATGGTGCGTTTCCTTTGCGATACATGAAGTGAGATGGAAAATTCGATGCTCTGACCTGGAAAATATAATTATTGATCGGTGGAATCTTCTATGACCCAAACCGATTCAATTGAAGTAGTGTAACTATAAGACGTCTTTGTCAGTCCTGTCAGTTTCAGAGTGACTATGAATAGGCAGACACAAGAATCCTTCAGTTAAGCACGCTAAAGAAACCTGCGGAAGGATCGTCATCCCGTGACACAGGTGTCGAAGTGCTTTTCGTGTACTCCGTTACATCTATAATGTGCAACAGGCTTTCGTTTAAGAGCAATTTGAAGGACAGGATCCGTTACATTCCTATCCACAATCTCCAGAATACGCTCGGTCGTGCAGTGTGTGATAGGCTTTTTGGGAACCATGCTATCACAAGATAAGACAACGCGAGCGGGTTTTAATCTTCCATCGCAAGACGAAAGCACCTAACACGCCATACAATAATTCCAGCGTCCCAGAACAGATATTAGATCCCTCCAACAAAACTAACCATGGAATCTTGTAAAAATACCATTTCTGTTCTCTACAATAGTGACAGTTATAATAGAACCACAGCAGACCTTACCAGCCCAGATACTGCATGTTCTGTCAGAAACACGAGAAAATCGAAAGTCTTACTTCCAGAAGCTTTAGTCTGTCACAACATATTAAGACGGCAAACTACAAGGCGAATGTTTTCCAAAGGTTAATACTTACAATCGCCCGAAAGTACTACCAACATTGATGACTTAATAAAGGATTGATTGATTGATTGATTGATTGATTGATGACAAAAAAATCCCGCACCGACGAATATTTTAGAGCTGACAATCTGTAAATGCAACCGTTCAGCATGCAAGAAAGACCACTTGTGTCAATGCAAGGCAAGAGGCCTGCTTGTGCATAAACAACGAAACTTGGCAGAACACTCTCTGCTTAGAGGAGACCAGTGACTACGAGAATGACAATTTCAACTTTTCATAAAAGCGGTCCTTGTTTTTGGAGGATTGAAAGTTTGTTTAGTTGGAATTTTGGCGCTTATGATTACCTACAAGTAGTTAAACAAATACTTGATATTTGACAGTTACTTGTCATTTCCATATTACTTAATGTGACAGAATTGTGTGTGTTATGGTGAACATTTATAGATGTGGACACTTTGTAATGCCAATTATGGAGTAGCGTGGCCCCATCTGCGTGCAATCCTCGACATTACTCAAGGATGGTTTAGGATTAAGGATAACCTATAGATTTGCTACGTTTTTCGCATACGTATACGGTTTATATATATAGATAAGTGTATGAAGATGTGACATAGAAGCAAACTTCTAACTGTTCCAGCTATTTAATTCGACGTTTCGGCCTTCGGCCTTCTTCAGGTGGAACTATTTACAGGGATAAAAATTTAAAAAGCTAAAAATCCTAACAAGCTTACAGAGTCACAAATATTTATACTATAACTGAAAAATGTAAATAAAGTTATGTAATATGATAAAATGCAAAACAAAAGATTATGTAACGAATAAAATGGCAACAGACAAGAAGGCGCAAACAGCGAAAATACAACAATTCGTTTGTATTTTCGCTGTTTGCGCCTTCTTGTCTGTTGCCATTTTATTCGTTACATAATCTTTTGTTTTGCATTTTATCATATTACATAACTTTATTTACATTTTTCAGTTATAGTATAAATATTTGTGACTCTGTAAGCTTGTTAGGATTTTTAGCTTTTTAAATTTTTATCCCTGTAAATAGTTCCACCTGAAGAAGGCCGAAGGCCGAAACGTCGAATTAAATAGCTGGAACAGTTAGAAGTTTGCTTCTATGTCACATCTTCATACACTTATCTACTAATTCACATAGAAGCACCGTATCCTACGTGGATCCTTCTACTGGGAGTCATTCGTTTGGTCAACCATATTTACCCTGCTTATATATATATATATATATATATATATTATATATATATATATATATATATATATATATATATATATATATATATCTTTTTTTCTTGGTGGGCCCGAATCTATAATGACACCTTATATGAAAATTTTTGTTTTGTGTTTTTGTGGTAACAAAATAAAGGTATTGCAATGTTTCAAACCAAAGAGCAATTTTAATTTGTTTTCATATATTTTGTGTGGCTCTGTGGTGTTTCTGCCTACTCTTCCAGCAGCTATGACTGTTGCAATAACCATAAGTATACAGTAGACCTACACCTCTTCCAAACCTCTAATTTCATTGGATCTGGATAAGCCGTAGCTCTATTGTTTTCAGAGCTAGGGTCCATTGTTCTGTTGTTTGTTCTATTGTGTTCTTAGCGAATCATGTGAGGCGTTTGGAAAGGTGTAGGCCGACCCTAAGTATAAGGACTATAGTTTCCATGTGTGACAAATTACGTGCCTTAAGCGTCCGTTGACCAAACTTTGAGGTTTGAGGCTTGGAAACATTTACAAAGAACGTCTATTTTTTTGCAAACTGAGATATAAAAACACTTAAGTTGACAAAATATGATAAAGGCGTGCTACACATGTTTACATACATGAAGATTGCATCACAGGGACATTTGAATCTTTTTCTCAGTCTTCACGCCTGATAGAGTGGGGGCCACAAAACCACGACACAATATCTTGTTAGATACGGAAAGGGAGTATCGTTTGATTCCTTGGATTTTGACACTTTTATTGCATCAATTTATCTTAAAGGCGCCTATTATTCGGTGCCAACCGCGCAGGTGGAAACGAAATGTCCGTTTTATGTGGCGAGGTTCTTTTTTCCAATAAACGTGCCTGCTAATATAGCCTTTCCTGCGCGCCTAGGAAATTTACCAAACTTCCTAAACATGCTCTTGTCAAGCATATATATTGATAGCATGTATTTCCTTGGAAAGTTACACCGAGACTGTGAGCTGCACAATGTACGTTATCAGTTTTGTCAAGCTGTTTGATTCCTTGGGCTAGGTCACGTACCATAATCATTCCACCCTCGACGCCAAACAACTCGAATTTTTGGGTCATCACAACATGTCGCAGAGGAGTCAAATCTGACTGTAATTTGTCCTATTTTCACCGCGCGAATCTATTTTGTCAGAGCAAAACTATGAAAGTAACCGAACAAAGCATCAGGCGATCCTTTTTTCGTTTTTTTCTCTCCCCTGCAATTATTTAGATAACACATAAACATAATATTACTATAAAGAACGTAGTTCTTACATTGGACATCCAGTGTAGCAGTATCGGACGAAGTATTTCCAAGGCTGTTAATCGCCACACATCGGTATTCCCCGCTGTCTGTTCTGTTCACGTTTGTTATACTTAAAGATTTATTATTTGAGCCAAAACTTATTCTGTAATCGCCACCACTGCTTATACGCCATCCGCTTTTGGTCCATGATATTGAAGGCGCAGGATTCCCGACAGCATCACATGATAAGGTCAAGCTACTGCATTCTGACTTTGTCACATTTTGTGGGTGAGTAGTGATCTCAGGTCCATCTGCAGTTAGATAAAGAAAAAAAGAACATCAACACATGTATGTGCACAATTATGAGGAAACGACTGAATTTTTAACTATCATCAACATATTTATTAATTGAACCGATGCGGAATAATTATAGTAACGAATACTCTTGATGAGCACCGGTGATTTGGTTGCACTGTGAACTTACATTGCACATACAGTATAGAAGCATTGGAGATTTCAATAACGGTGTCGTTCGCAACACAGCGGTATTCTCCACTGTCCACTCTGCTCACATTCGTTATAGTTAACTCTTTCTTATCTGATGATAAACTGATTCTGGGATTGGCGATCGTATTTACAGGAGATCCATCTAAGGTCCATGACAATTTCGGTACCGGATTCCCACTGATGTTACAAAATAAAGTCACGTTTTCTCCTTCCCTTTTCGTGGTTATTTCAGGTGTAACTACAATAAAATAAAAGTATAAAAGTATATGCAACATTATAGAATGTTAACACTGATCACTCAGGTAGATACACATTAATATTATGCAATATAAGTTCTAGCTCTAAATTGACAATGTTGTATGTAAAGCGTTTTCTTTACAAAAATAAAAACGTCAGCTTATTTATGTGATAATAAAAATAACTTGTCTAATTCACTTACAAATTGATACAAATAAAAGTGAATTAAAACTTAAATGGGAAAATGTGTTATGAGTTTGAAATGTCTATATTTCTTAAATATTCTTCATTTACACGCGTAAATGAAAATTAACTTTAAAATATTTAATCTGTTGAATAGCCAAGTGGAATCGTCGTCGTTGCGAGATGTATTTTGCTATACTAAGCAATCTTGTAACGGTCAAAGCTACGCGTGGAACGTCGTTTCGTATCGCAAAATGCATCTCATAACGACGATCATTTCACATGGCGCCGCAAGAGATTAAAAAAGCAACAACAGCAAGTGAATATCTACCATTTTAATTCCATTTTCAGTTTACAAATAAGCGCAATCTATTCCGTTTAAAATAAGCCTGTGGGTTTCACTAAATCGCAACTTTTTTCACGATTCCGATTCAGGTTCCGATTCCGCTTCCGTCGCTAGTAGAACCAGCCTTATTATGAAACGTTCGAAAATTTAAGGGGGCTCTCAGTCCCTCCCCAAGAAGTTTTTTAAACCTTGCACAAAGTTGTATCTTAACATATACTTATTACAATTTGATAACAAAAAATGGGTCCCGTTTTAGCTATGAGAACTTAAAGCTAAAATTAAGGGTGTTTTTAACCGGTTGAACTGTTACTATGGTAACCTATTACGCCATGACGAGGACAATAACTTGTTCACCAAGACTGGGCATTAATTTGATACCATTATTGTAGTATAAACTGATAAAGAGTTTTTGATCCATCAAAGTGTAAGTGCTGGAAATTACTAGAAACTGTCGTGAGTCACCTTAAGACATGGTTGGAGCCTAATATGCATACAATCAGTTCACCGAAAATTACAATCCAATCTTTGCTTAAACGTTTAAGGACTCTACAGACGAGCGAACTGAGTATCGTAACTAATAGTTGTCGACAACTAAGAAAACATGTGTGAGCTTAGTTATCGATAACAAACTGTCAAAAATTTTATTAGCTATCGATAACAAACGAGTTCCCTTTGCTGAAAGGAAAGTAATGTTTTTTTTTTTATCGAAAACAAAACATTGTCGGCAACTAATTTTCCGGCCCCGTTAATGTGGGCCCCTTGGCTTATTTATAAATTGCATCTTTTTTCTTATTAGCTATACAGGGAATCCAGTGTCAAATAATTTCGGTAAAATTTAGGAATTTAGGAATGTCTTCAGGAAGAAGACTTTACTTATTCAATTTGATAAGTAAGCGTGCTATTGATTTTTTCTGTTTTCTACACATTTTCTTTAGTTTTTTTTTCGTCGATTTTATTGACGAATGTATGTATACAAAATGGGGCCTATCGACTGTTATTACTAGCTTAGGAGGGTACTACATGAGTCCGGTACGAACTCAGACCGGAGCGACTAACTACATGAGACCGATAGTAAAATAATAATGGATTACACCAGACATGTACGAAACTAGTACACCTCAATCCAATTATTGATCAATAAACAAAAATCTCATACCACTGCGAAATTAGTTCATGTTTACATAGTGCCCCACAGACCGATCTTACTCTTTCGTGTCGTTTCAGCTCCCGGAATGAGTCAAACCAGCTCGAGGTGATTTTTCGAAATGGTCTCATGTAAAGAGAAATAGCAATGGGCTGAGAGTTCACCATGAAAAAAAAAGATGGGGTGACAGTTCACCATATAAAAAGGACAGATATGAGAATGTGAGTTTACTAGGAAAAAGCAGTGGGGTGAGAGTTCACCATGGAAAAAAGATGGGATGAGAGTTCACTATAAGGAAAGGACAAATATGAGACGTGAGTTTACTAGAACAAAAGGGGTGAGAGTTCACCATGATAAGAAAGGATACGTAAGTTACTATACATACGCTGTGGGATGAGAGTTCACCATAACGAAGGAAAATATGAGATTTGAGTTTACTAACGAAAAAGCAATGGGGTGAGGGTTCATCATGGAAAGAAAAGGAGATGCGTGTTTTCTATAAAGAAACATTGGGGTGAGAGTTCACCAAAAAAAAAGGAGAACCGAGTATTTCTATAAAAACGCATTTGGGGTAAGAGTTCACCATCAAAAAAAGGAGATGTGAGTTTTCTATAACGCAATGGGGTGAGAGTTCTCCATGACAAAAAGGAGATGTGAGTTCACTATAAAACGCAATTGGGTGAGTGTTCACCCCCCAAAAAAGGTTCACTGTTTTATTGAAAGCTTTAAATAATAAGGGGAGACTGCTGTCACAAGCAGAGGCTCGCCTATATCAAAAGAAAAATTAATACCAGAAATTAAAGGCCATAAAGAACTCAATGATATTTAAAGTGAAGAAAACTAACGTTTATGTTGTTTCTGATATGTTATGGGATGATCTCTTTTACATTTGAAGTCATGGCGTGTTGAAACGGAATTTCGTTATTCGCGTGCTCTGAGGAAATAGTCTGTGAGGGTGATGTTTATATACTCAGACATGTTCCTTCTTGTTGTCTTAGACTGTGAAGAACTTTGCTGATCTCCAAAAGTCACTTGAGGAGTTGACGAGGCTCTCAGTGGCTTCTGTGATAAGGAAGATGTTGGAATATGCAGCACGGCCACTCTCCGAGTTTAATAAGTATGAGGCGATTGACAACCTAGAAGCCCTCCAAAATACATCCCGAGACAATCAGGATGAGAAACGTGAATTTTACCGCCTGGTGTACCAAACAGCGAGAGGAAAGGTGGACCTCCCAAAAGAACATTTTCGCGCTCTGGTGCTATCCGTACTGGAGGATAAAGACCACACCAAAGTATATGAAGCGGTTGCGAAGGTGGAAAAAGCGATGGGCAGGGGGAGTCCGTGGTCTGGATCGTCTTACCGTGGGCGTGGTGATGGCCCATACAGGGGTCGCGGCATGAGATGTAGCGCCTCGGTCCAATGTTATTTTTTGTGGAAAGTTTGGCCATATTATGGCAAGGTGCTACGCGAAGAGGGATGCACAGCAGAGGCCCAAAGCGGCCCGAGGTCGTGCTAGGGATAATAAGTGATAAACAATGCAGAATTCAATATAAGTAAGAACTGGTTTTGTCTCATGAGAATATGTTTATTCTCTTTCTTGGTTGTAATTAGTGCAATAAACATTTGGAATTTGAGAGTTGATTGCGTTTTCTTTTTTTTTGGGGGGGGGATTTAATGGGATGTGAAGCGTGGTTTTTAATTAGCAAAGCTTTTACAGGGGTAGGTAGGGGAAGTCAGTAACACATGGCGGAGGAATGACATGAATAATAAATAGATGCTCATATATTTATTTAAACCTATCCCCCATGCCCTCCCTTTTGGATCTGCTTGTAATACTTTTCTTTCTTTTTATGTTTTCCCATATTGTACCTTTCGCCTGTACTGTGGTCACAGAGAGTTGAGATTTTTGAAAACAGGGTATCTCAAAACCCTCCCGGTCATACTGGGTCAAGACTGTCCTCTCTCTGCTGACTTGTACGGGATTTTTTCGCACAAAAAAACGCGATTCCTTTCATTTCCTTCCTTTAGGCAACATTCTGGTCATGGGAAAAATATGACAACTTTGACAACTTAATCAATAACGTTGGCGATCGCGCAGCTGCGATACAGTGGGTGGACATAAGGAGAAACCCCGTATCGGTCAGCGGTGAGTGGACAGGAGATGACCAGCTGGGGCAGCAAGCTCGCCTAGTTGAAAAGGGAGAGACCATTGGACATGTCGATGAGCTACTGTTCCGGGATCCTGATAATTTCGTGGCGGGGGAGCTCCACAAACACGTAGCTAATTGGGCAGAAATAGCGAAATTAGCCCCTTCATTACACCAGGAGGAAGTATTGTCTTGGATTGGGAATAAGGTGTCAATATTCCCATACTTCAGACACTTTAAGGGGACGTTTAAGGGAGAAAATTACGATTCCGGCCACCCCACAGGTTGTTCAATAATAGCGGAGCACTTGCCAGGGCAAAGGCCTGGCTGCGCAGCTCCATACTCATAGAACCTACGCCGTGATTCTTCATGGTCATGGCTAGCGGAATGTTTCGCGGGCGCGTGTGTGCCCGCCCGTGTTGGACAACATCCGCCGTGTTGGACAACATCCGGGATCTTAGCAATTTTGTTTTTCGCGCGGCCACACAGCCGTGAGCTCGGTAAACACTTTAGTTGTTTTCTTGTGCCTAGCGGAGAATAAAACTCGTTATTTTCCTGCATTTTTTCGCGGTTTGCTACTCAAGACAGGGATACTAATTAAGGTATACTCAGAAGCCGCTTTAGTGGAAAAAGACGAGCTTTCAGGGATAAAATCTTGCTTCGAGGAACTTCATGTATTACGATTTTATCAATGCGGGATATCTTTGTTTTCTACGGATTTCAGAACCAGAAGCGGAGATTTGAATTTCCAAGCAAGCGAGGAACTTAAAGGTAAAACAGATTACAGTTTTCGATGAGAATTTAAGTTGATATCAATCTGTGAGTGACTTTTTATTAGTGTTATTGTTAGTTTTGGAGAATTGATTTTAAAACATGCCTAAATTTAGTTGTATCGATCTCTTGAATTTCATCGAAGAAAGCTTGAACGCGATGAGCTATAATTAAATGGTACGCGTTTTGCTTTTAAACGTAAACTAATGGAGATTTGAATAATTTTTTTCGAAGAAGATTGTGTTGTCCATTTTTATGTGTTTGTTCATTCATTAGATAGATTGAAAAGCGATTTTATGTAAACAAAACAAGACTTGATTTTATAGTACAGTTCTATCTTCACTCGCATCGCCTTATGCAAATATGTTTGTGTATTTTTGCAATTGTTGATTTTCAAATCAGTTTCTCGGGCAATTTTTGACAAACATAAACTGTATTTTATTCGGAAACTAGTGGTACTATTTATTCTAGACAGAGAAAAGTTGTTTTTGTGAACTTTTGTACGGTCTATAAAAATGTACTGTGCAGATGGTCGCGTAATACTGTCTTTGAGAATTGCTAAAATTGAAAATAGCCCGTTCGTCAATCTTAATTCTTGTGCTTCCAACCTTTCACCTTAGTTAAGTTTCACCTTAGTTAAGTTTCACCTTAGTTAAGCTTGTTCAAAGTGCGACGCTGTTAGGCTTGGGCTATGTATATATTAGCGTATGCTGCAAACAGTTTGGAGATTTTGTCAGGGCAACGCTTTTAAGTCACCTAAAATCTGGTGCGATTTCCTTAGTGGGTGAGGTTGGCCAAGTGAGTCCACTTCACATCGTATTACCGTTGACGGTTGAGCCTTCAAAGCCGAAATTGTGCCATGATGCACGGTACTTGAACTTGTTGATTCTGGAAAAGCCTTTCTCGTTGGATAAAGTGACGGACTTGCCCCGGTATGTCTTCAAGGACTCTTATCAGACCGTTCTAGACGACAAATCAGGATACGAGCACCTCCTGCTGACTGAGGAAAGTCGCACATATTTCGAGATCCAGTGGGGTGGTTGGTTTTTTACCTATAATTCGTTACCATTTGGCTGGAAATCTCACCTTATGTATATCATTCTACAGGCCTTATGGCGTCTAATTGTCTGCGCTCCTTGGAGATTCCATGTCTCCTGTATATCGATGATAGGCATAATGGCCAACTCCAGGTGTCGCTTCACAAGGGAGAATATGACACTTCACATTCTGAGGATGAGCGTAATTTCGCGGCGGTTAAATCAGCAATGTTTCTCGTGGCGTTCCACTTGTTACGCTTGGGGTATTTTCTTGGCCTGACAAAGTCAATCTTAACTCCTCAAAGGACGGTCCCTTATCTCGGCTTCCTGGTGGATTCCAGTAGGGAGGTTTTCCACCTGATCCCGGAGAAGAAGCGCAAGTTTCTAGAGCAAATCCGAGAAACAGAGTTTGGTTGGCAAATGCGTGTCCTTTTCCCTAGCAGTTCCAGCGGCCCGTTTGTTCACTGGAGAGATGTCGTCCACAATTTCAGGGGGTATGTGCACATCGAAACCAGTTGCGATCCAGGGTGCGCTGCGCGATAAGATTGCCCATTGGCTTTTCCTAGAAGGGTGGGATGACCCTCTACTCCTGGCGCGAAGAGAGACATCTTCAGATCGAGGTAGCAACGGATGCCTCCCAAACTGGGTGGGGAGGCGTCATCTCCACACCTATGAAGCAGGAAACATCTGATTATTGGTCGAAGGATGAAATGGTGCTGGATATTGCGACAAGGAAGGCCATCGCTGTGGATAAGGTCTTGCGGGATATTAAACATCTTGTCAAAGATGTGATGATTGACAACCAGGCGGTCATGAATGCGTGGAACAATCAAAGAGGCAAAAGTCATGATTTGAACAAGGCTATCAAGGCGTTGTTCTTTACCACTATGGACTTGAATATCCTACTGCGCATGTTGTATGTTCCGTCTCGAGGAAACCCAGCGGACGCCCCTTCTCGCAGGCTATCATCCTTAGATTATACACTCACACCGGAGATCTGGAATTACATACAACTGGGGTTTGGTGGTGTAAATGGCCACTCGTGTGATTTGATGGCTCTCGACTCAAACTCTATGACTGACCAACTGGGGCATACTCTTCCCCATTTCACGCCATACCCCTCGCCTGGTTCAATAGGGGTGAATCTGTTTGCGAAAGATTTGACAAAGTTTTCTACAGTGATGTAGCGTCCGTATGTTTTCCCGCCAAGTGTTCTAGTCGGCCCAGTCTCGCGCTTTCTCCAGTCTTATAGACAATCGTGCACGCTTTTGGTCTTAGATACAAATCCAACAAAGTACTGGTGGCCGCTTTTACAACGTATCTCTAAGAACACGCAAAAGATGGCAGGTGTAGGTAATTCGCATGCCTTGATACTTCCCTCAAAGGAAGGTTGGAGCCGTGAAAGCGAGATCCCAGGGGACTTGTGGGCCTTACAGAAAGTTTTCCAGTAGAACTCTTAACTGTTTATAACAGTGACAACATTTCAGAAATCACTCGTTAATATTAAATTGGAGTTGGATAAGCTCCCTAAAATTATGTGGAGACCCTTGGTCAGAATCAGAAGCTGTTTGCCTTTTTTGTATAATCCCAATGTTACGGTACATCCAAATATAAAGTATACATGTAAGGAAAATAAAAGAATGTTTCGATAAATTACAAGTATCTCGTCCTTTTTCCACTTAGGATCTTCCCGTTGTCGCTAAGTTGTTTACGCTCTCCGTCAGATGTCCAGTATGCTCCCATGCAAATGACCAGGATTTTAGATTCTGCCAAAGGTGTGGCTATAATCGGAAACAGAAGTAAATGTCAACAAGATTGACGTCGATCTGGAGAACATTGATCAGCGTTTACGGCAACTAATGGACTTCGATCGCGCCACTAGCTATGCTAACCAGAAAGACTCTTTAAAAAAGAGTTTGAAACCTTTCTTGCCTCATTCCCTGGTCATGTTACATTAGCCATTGTGACTCCGCGTGAAGTTTGCCGGTTCCTTGTTTTTAAAGACAAAGAGGGGAAAACTCAGATTCACCGTAATGGTTGTGAGCATATCGGCCAAAAGGGACGATATGCCTGAGGATGCCCAATACGTTTATCTTATAAAACGGTTGACTCTTATCTCGGTAAGTTACAGGCTATTCTTCATTCTATTGGACGAGATGGCGAGTGGGACAAGCGTTTAGGCCTAGGCAACCCGGCGTCCGACAAATCAGTTAAAGAGTTCTTGAGGGTGGTAACCGCGGAACAATTACAGACGCGGATAACACCAAAACAGGCTTCTCCGTTCTCTGTTGACAAGCTAACGCAATTATGTTTGCACGTGGACAAGAAATTGCGAGACTCTGACAAAGCGATTGACAGATTCGTGATAGCCCGCGATCAAGCATATTTTAAATTGGCCTTTTTTAGTGGAGATCGGCCAGGGGACTTGGGACAGATTAAGGTCCCTGAAATTCTACGTTTCCCCAATGACGACGGCCTTTTTTTAATCACATTTGGGGAAAGACGTTGAGGGACGGGGACGTGAATGTGTTAGGGGTGAAGAGAAATGCGCAACCGGAAATCTGTCCTGTTCGAGGCATCGAGTGCTATATGGAGGTGACACGTGACATTAGGGTGGATTTAACGCGTGGCTATCTATTTCGCCCAATCACACCAGATTTGGGTATAAAGGACGCCCCTTTTACCTCATCTGGAGCTGAGTCACGTTTAAAGAGTTATCATAAAGAAATGAATGCGGATAACGGCGAGACTCTCCATGGTTTTCGCTCTGGCTGTGCGATCACCTTAGCTCTTAATGGTGCGGATCTTGCCGAGACTATGGGCCACGTTGGTTGGACAAGGAGACACACAGCCCTATACTACATGCAGTTAGCGAAGGTCTTAAACCCAGCTGGGGCCTCTGCAAGGCTGGCCTCGAACGTTGGCACTGAGCCGTCCGATTCATGGCAAGATATTAACGAGTTGAAACGGTTTGTGCGTGCGTTCCCCGCATTCAACCAAGGAAAGAGATCTTCCGAGGAAGAGTATCTGTGAGATATGGTGAATAATCATTTTACCAGGGTTAGGGCACTGGATCTCAGGTTAGTTTTGGGAATTATGATTTGGTTTGTGGGTTGACCTCTTGGGCAGCTTAACGATGATCGCCGTAGGTAGTTGTTTAGTATTGAGGAGGAGCCCATCGTTGGCCTGGTAGACAGGAACAAACTGAGTGACGCTAAGTAACGGGAGCCAAATTTATTCCCAATCTTATTGCGGTTCGACAATGGATGCAGTGTTGGAATTGCGGGCGATGTTACAGTCATGCATACACAACTTTTAAACCAGGTCCTTTGCTTGGTTGACCCCAGCTTGACCTCAGCGGCTGTGTCATAATTGTTTGTCATCCGTGGAACAATAAGCAGTTTGATAGTTACTGTTTTAAAACCTGTGTATATATGACTGTAAAATCGCCAGCAATTTCGACAGGATAACAGCGTTTCCCTCTAAAACGTCACATATAGGTATTCTCAATGTGTGATTCCAGTTCTTGTAGCTCGATACAAAGCGCTAACATGCCACGGTAAAGTGCTTCATCTCCTCGAAAACCCTCTCGTTCGCCATGGCACTCGTGTCTTCTGAACGCCTTGTAACGTCAAACCTGTAATACGACCGTTTTGACCGCGCTTAAAATGGAGACACTTTCCGGCCGCCAAATTCGAACTTTCCGGCTCGAAAAATATGGGATGAAAAGGGCTCTGATCACCAAAACTCGCATATTCGGATCGAGGGAGTCACAATTTATCATTTTGTGTAGAAACATTTTACACTTCGTATAAACTTTAAAAGGGCAAAAAATTCGTTAACAGTCAATAGCAGTAATAATCAAAAATTTCTGGGATATAGGCTTTCGATACAAATAAGAATTTTACTGTCAATAATGTTTCATTCCACGTTCAATGCAATGGAAAATGTTGAGAATTTGCCTTATAATGTCTATAGTGTAGGTTTTTTTTTAACTATTAACCAAGGTAGTTAAAAAAAAACTAAAAAAAAAATAAGTCCTTGGATATACAGGGCGTTTGTTGTTTGTCCAGAGAGATGTGTTGTTCACTTTGTTGACATGTACGGGGTGAAAAGTGTTTTTCAGGGGTGTTGTGGGTACTATCCAAGTTGGAATTTTTAATAAATTATTTTATTTTTTAAATTGAGAAGATTCTAGAAAATCACTGAGGTGGAACAGTAGGTTATTATTGTGGTCACTGAAGTGGAACAGTGGGTCATTACTTCCAATAATAACTTCCTGTTCCACCTCACTGAATACAATAATGACCTGTTGTTCCATTTCATTGAGCATCTATGTCGGTTATTACAAATAATAACCTGTTCAAAACAATGATAAAGTGTATTAAATTCGGAAAACATGAGGGGATAAAATCGCCGGAATCTGTGCAAATTAAGACCGGGTATCCAAACCTTCTTCAGGGTATTGGTTTTATTTTGTGTTCTCGTACATATATCATATGTGTTTTCTTCTATTCCTGGTCGTTTGCTGTCCATATCGTATCATACCTGTACCTAAGTATATATTCTCACTTTATTCATGCAATCCATTGCTAGGAAATATAAACATATTTTATCGAGGTCCCTCTTCTGGGGCGGTCTAACCTGGACAGCTTCCATTAGTAATTAATACGTCATCGATGGCTGCATCACTCCAATATCTAGATCCAATCGTCCCTTCAAATGTTACCTATAAATATGAATATAAAGTTAAGTATCGTATCATCATAGTGACCTGGGCGTCATCTTTCAGATAAATCGTTAACAACAAAAGCAGCAGAAAGAGTAAGGGTGAAAATTTAACATTTTCATCTTCAAAAGTATGTAACTATTATTTACTAACCTTGACCGGAAATATTCATTAAGCCCTCAAGTTACTGATTTCGATTAATTCTCCTTTTTTTCTCACTTCGTCTGAGGTTAAAAACTATAATGCATTGTGACGTCCGAATTAGTTACCTTTCTTACCATTACTGTAAAATTTTCCGCACGCTCATTGGCTAGGAGCTATTGTTTATAATATATTGTCTCGCGCGCAGGAAAACAAATCATTTTGGCTTCAAGAAGAAATTCGGTCGGGTAGTTTGCAAGACAGCTGCCTTCTCTGCCATTTCGGCGAATTGTTACATTTGCCATTGCTAAAAAAATCTACACATGCCAAAGCTCAAACGTTTGGAGCAGAATTTGGGTCGGTTGTGGACTTAGGGAATTCGGTAACGTGACAAACCTATTCAAGTCCAAAAAGGACGCAAAACGCTATACTTTATTCAGCAAACTTTCGTCACTACCACATTAGTTTCTTGGTGTTACCGATGGTGTGATCACCAAATGACGTAAAACAAAAGATTCAAAAGAGACTGAACAATACCTACACCACAACACAAAAGCTAACCAACAATGGCTTCCGCAACACCAAGAAACACCCACTACCACAGAGGAAAATTATCTTATTATGAGGTGGAAAGAAAGGTAAGTAAACGAATGACTTGAAAGTTTACTTTGTATATAAATGACGGGGGTACTTGTCGTACCTTTTAGGGTGTAAAATTGGTGGATTGGTGCCGCTTAGGGTGATGAATCTAAAAATGACCACCCTTGGAGTTATTGTGGTACCTTTTAGGGTACTGGGAAAAAAGTGACCGGAAATTGTCTTTACCGCTTTTATAATTGTCAGGCTCAGTTAAATCGGTGTTTAGAAATTGGGGTAAAATTTTTCTTTGAGCCACGCCCACCAATGAGATTCTGGTACCTTTTAGGGGTGTTTTGGAAAATTTCCGACCAGCTCCCCCGTCATATTTATATGGGAGTCCCCCGGGGGTGGGGGGGGGGGGGGGGGGAGAGGGGTGAAATCAAACGTTTCCGTGATGATCAAAGTTTCAATGCGCTCGATGCCTTTTTTAAGTTCATTTCTCTTTTCGATTTTTGAGGCCAAATTGAGCATGATAGCTCCAAGTAAAATGTTTTTGTTATGTTAAATAACAAATAGATTTAAGCAGGCCACTGATTTTACACGTCCTCTGATAAACAATGTTTGACACCATAGCACGGTCAAAACGGTTGCGGAGTTACTTGCTTCCCACGTGATTCCACACCGTTTTGACCATGCTATGGCGTCAAACATTTATCACAGGACATATAATGGCCAATTAAAATAATTTTGTTAAATATAATAATGAAATTCGGCGGCTGCACTGCACACGGTTTAGGTCTCTCTGACTGTGGTCCCACTTTAGAGTTAAAGCGCGCATGCGTGTTCAATCACGATTAAAGGACACTGTTCCGCGAAATAACGAAATTGTTATTTGGCCAAATGACATCAAATATACAACTAAATTGGATAAAAAGCTTTTATAGAGCAAAACAGAAGCAGTAGTTTGGACAAAAAAGTGCAGGACTACAAGGATTGAAGTGGATTACTGAGGCTGGATTCACAAAATCATACCTAAGGTATATCCTAAAATATAACTTAGGATAAAATTTAGGAGCTTCCTAAGATATGTCCTAAGTGATATTCACGAACGATATCTTATGCCCATCCTAAGACACGCGCAACATAGGAGACACCTAAGTTCACTGGCCCTGAAAATTATCGATTGTCGTAGATAAACCAATCAGATTTTGTCAAATCGTGGTTATAAATGATAAGTCACCCACAATTTTGAATAACTAAGATTGTACATTTGCTTCAACCATGTCTGAAGCAAAGAAGAGAAAGCCCACAATGTATGTCGGGCCTGTTTTCACTGGATACAAGCGCTGTTATGCCTCCGCTCATGCTTACAATGTATGTCGGGCCTGTCTTCACTTTATATAGGCGCTGTCATGCCTCCGCTCATGCTTACAATGTATGTCGGGCCTGTTTGCACTGGATATAAGCGCTGTTATGTCTCCGCTCATGCTTACAATGTATGTCGGCCCTGTTTTGACTGGTTATAAGCGCTGTTATGTCTCCGCTCATTCTTACAATGTATGTCGGGCCTGTTTTCACTGGATATAAGCGCTGTTATTCCTCCGCTCATGCTTACAATGTATGTCGGGCCTGTTTGCACTGGATATAAGCGCTGTTATGCCTCCGCTCATGCTTACAATGTATGTTGGGCCTGTATTCACTGGATATAAGCGCTGTTATTCCTCTGCTCATGCTTACAATGTATGTCGGGCCTATATCCACTGGATATAAGCGCTGTTATGCCTCCGCTCATGCTTACAATGTATGTCGGGCCTGTTTCCACTGGATATAAACGCTGTTATGCCTCCGCTCATACTTACAATGTATGTCGGGCCTGTTTTCACTGGATATAAGCGCTGTTATGCCTCCGCTCATGCTTACAATGTATGTCGGGCCTGTTTTCACTGGATATAAGCGCTGTTATTCATCCGCTCATTGTTACAATGTATGTCGGGCCTGTTTTCACTGGATATAAGCGCTGTTATTCATCCGCTCATTGTTACAATGTATGTCGGGCCTGTTTTCACTGGACATAAGCGCTGTTATGCCTCCGCTCATGCTTACAATGTATGTCGGGCCTGTTTTCACTGCATATAAGCGCTGTTATGTCTCCGCTCATGCTTACAATGTATGTCGGCCCTGTTTTGACTGGTTATAAGCGCTGTTATGCCTCCGCTCATTGTTACAATGTATGTCGGGCCTGTTTTCACTGGATATAAGCGCTGTTATTCATCCGCTCATTGTTACAATGTATGTCGGGCCTGTTTTCACTGGACATAAGCGCTGTTATGCCTCCGCTCATGCTTACAATGTATGTCGGGCCTGTTTTCACTGCATATAAGCGCTGTTATGTCTCCGCTCATGCTTACAATGTATGTCGGCCCTGTTTTGACTGGTTATAAGCGCTGTTATGCCTCCGCTCATGCTTACAATGTATGTCGATCGGGCCCGTTTTCACTGGATATAAGCGCTGTTATGTCTCCGCTCATGCTTACAATGTATGTCGGCCCTGTTTTCACTAGATATAAGCGCTGTTATGTCTCCGCTCATTCTTACAATGTATGTCGGGCCTGTTTTCACTGGATATAAGCGCTGTTATGTCTCCGCTCATGCTTACAATGTATGTCGGCCCTGTTTTGACTGGTTATAAGCGCTGTTATGTCTCCGCTCATTCTTACTATGTATGTCGGGCCTGTTTGCACTGGATATAAGCGCTGTTATGCCTCCGCTCATGCTTACAATGTATGTCGGGCCTGTTTTCACTGGATGTAAGCACTGTTTTGCCTCCGCTCATGCTTACAATGTATGTCGGGCCTGTTTTCACTGGATATAAGCGCTGTTATGCCTCCGCTCATGCTTACAATGTATGTCGGGCCTGTTGTCACTGGATATCAGCGCTGTTATGTCTCCGCTCATGCTTACAATGTATGTCGGGCCTGTTTTCACTGGATATAAGCACTGTTTTGCCTCCGCTCATGCTTACAATGTATGTCGGGCCTGTTTGCACTGGATATAAGCGCTGTTATGCCTCTTCTCATTCTTACAATGTATGTCGGGCCTTTTTTTACTGCATATAAGCGCTGTTATGTCTCTGCTCATGCTTACGCTTACGACGCTAGTGAAAATCATGCTAAACATTGTAATAAGTCCCACTTGTTTTTAAGATTTAGGTGGGGATTTATGTCTGTGAACTTTGTCAATTTTTGCAGTTTACTGTGTGATTTTAACAAGGCATTTTTACGGTCATACACGTTAATCGTACTTTAACTTTCCCTTCAGGACTTTACATATGAATCAATCAACAGCAAGAGCTTCAAATTTGTAGCTCAGTCCTCGTGATTTAAGTGCGTAGAAGTGAGTTGGCGAGAAAGTACATGTAGAGACAAAACACTGCAGAGTGAAATTGATCATGCCAGGGAGAAAAGCAATAAAATTGTGTGAAAAGGCAATAATGCCGGATTTAAGACACTGAAAGGAATAAAGAAAATTGAAACCAACACAAATGATAAATCAGTTGCTGTTTTCATATTTGTGAACTTATTCTAATGTTTTTTTGTCGCTTTCTGACTTAGCTGTAGTTTATCCACACAAAAGTTACACTTTTTTATATAAGAATGTGTAATTTTTTTGGCTGAGAATGAGCTGGACTGGGCGTTCTTTTTTTTTGCGATTTGCCCCTGAAGACGTTCTTATTAAACACATTCTAAGGATAAGTGGTGCAGTATTTCAGTAAATTATAGTTCTGAATGAGAAAAAAATATCGTAGAAAAAAATTATTACTCATGCTTGCTATTATAAAATGGAAAAAGACTGGTATACGGTTTTTAGCTCATTGTTAACATAGTAGATAGAGACGGTCTAAACTACATCTCAACCTGGGTACGTTCTTGGCACGCTCTTAAAATTCTGGCCAATATCAGCCTCAACGTTCTTATAAAAAAAGTTTCTCTATATAAAAAAGTGTAATGGCTGTGACCGCACTTGATGAGTTACTAGTAACTGGGTTATTGTTTTTAAGTAATAATGAATCAAAATTGTTTGTTACGAGTGCTGAAAAAACTCTATCAAAAACTTGTATTTTTTTAGTAAGCCGGTTAAAATTCCAAACAGAAATAACTCGGTAAAAAAATGTGTTTGTTATGAATATTAAACGGAGTTTCTTTTTATTTGAGCGGCCGCACTACAGAAGGTTGAACTTTGAACGTGAGAGATCATATTATAATTTGCTCTATTCTATATTAATTTTGTAATATTGTAAAGTTTCTATTCATCTGATAGCCTGCCAAAGCATCTACCGGGCAGCATCCACGACGGCGCTATTTTCCGGCGCCGTCCGACTGGAAGCCTGTCCGCAGGCTACGAAGACAGCGAGAGCGACACAAAACAATTAAGCTTTAATAAGCGAAAACAATGCTTCTGCAATTGTGTTTTATATTTTGGTACATTTTTTGCCGTTTCCTGCAGAACAACAACGTCGAATGATCCAATTATAGGTTTAGTGGAGAACGTTAATTAACACACGACGGTAAATTTTCCTTTCCCTATTTGAAATTGAAAGCCGACCCTACGAATTCAACAGTTTGCGAACACGAGGACGGCAAAAATTATCGCGTTAGCGGAAACGAATGACAGATCGGGAAAGTTCTGATCACTTGCATTAAACTTCCTAGTGAGGTTGTTTAAAAAAACATAACTCGGTTTAAAAAAATCTGTTGTTATTTACAATCAATTTCCATGGGAACCGCTGGCACAGTTTAAATTCGGTGAACACCAAAAAATACGCGGACGCATCAGGAATTTTGTCAAGCCAGTTGATTTTAATTAATTAATTAATTAATTAATTAGTTAATTATTTAATTATTGGAAATAACCCGGTTAACAACCCTAGTGCGACCGCAGCCATTGTTGATTCTCTGGTCAAGCTTTTTTTTTAATTTCTAAAGCGTGATTTAAAGGCTTTAACTCTACAGTGTAACCACCTTGGAGTTACTGGTGGCGAACATTTCGAAAAATTAAAATGCAGTTGTATAGGAGAAACCATATCCCGTCTCTCTCTCAAACGTTTCAGTGAAAGTTTTGAAAACAAATGTATAGAAAAGTTAGCCAACTAAGTTTCCTAAATTATAAACAAACACCCGCAAAGCTACATTAACCTGCGATCAGGTTTAAATTGCAAATTTACGTGACCACCAAAAAGTAAATAAGAGAGTAAAACTCTAATTCTGTCTGATCTCAGGTTATTTGCAGATAACTCCTCAGCTTTGACTTAATTATTATTTTTTTAAACTTCTCACCGCATGCGTAAAAGTTACAGTTTTATCAAATATTTACTTACAGTGTTATCCAAATGAATATTTCTTGTAGCTTTTATCCACTGGTTACCATGGTCTCCTGATGCTTTGAAAACTATCGCATTTCCACTGAAGACAGTGAGGGTTCCTATATAGGCGCCATACATGTGATACCAAAACTGGAGACAAGCCAGTGCTCCATTTCCAGCTATTGGTATTTCAAGTCTGGCTTTGTCACCATTCCATCTGGGAGATTGCGAATCAATATGCATGTAGTAACCTGTTTAGCACGAGAAAGAAAACACAATGACATTTTCAGGCAAAGGAAGACAATGACAACAAACCAGTTATTTCTGTGCATTGTCTTAAAAACGTTACTTACCGTATTTATTCGATTAAACGCCGTGGCGTTAATTAAATTTTTCGTGATTCTGGTGCGGCGTTTATTGCAGGGCGGCGTTTATTCGAGGGCGGCGTTTATTTAAAATCCAATTTATTTTTTTACAAACAATAGCAACTGAACGTTTGAATTTTTAAAAACAGAAACATGTTTCAGTGTTATATTCCTCAGAGCTTTGAATGCACTGATAAACATTGTTATAATGAAGGAAAATGTTTCATTAGGCTTGCTGAAACCAGGGCGCTTTCCATTTAACCAAAAATTCCGGAAATTTCGGGTTGGGAAGCGAATTGAACGGACATTTTCCGGAATAAATTCCGGAATTTTAGGACAACCTCGCGACTGAGGTTGTCCTAACGTTTCGGTGCAACGGTGCAACCAACCAGAAAATACTGTTCTATTCACCACAAGGAATACCCGGAATTTCAAACCGGAATTTTTGGTCAAATGGAAAGCGCCCCAGATTATTACTAACAGGTGTCTACATATTTTTGCAGTGTTTTTATTTTTTTGCAGTGGAATTTACCAGCATAATAATCTTAAACAGCGCCTTTTGTCCTTATTAACCGTAAAGAGTGATACTTTGTAGTTATTAATCGTGAAACAATGTTAGTTACAGTTAATAATCGTAAAATTCCAGATTAATAACTATGTTTGGCAGACGTTTACAGTTAATAATCGTGTAATGCACGAATATTAACTATGTCTGACAGACATTTACAGTTATTAACCCTAACCCTAATTCAAAATGGCGTCCCCTAACCCTAAGTAATTAACATATTAACCCCAACTTCGTACCCCTAGGTCTAGGGTGTAGAACCCCCGTCTAGGTCTATTGTCCTAACCCTAAGTCATTAGCATATTAACCCTAAGAATTACAGCTGCGCATGTCCTAATAACCCTGATCCTATTAGCATATTAACCCTAAGAATTGCCACTGCGCATGTCCTAATAACCCTAATTCAAAATGGCGGATGTCATTGTTTATTCAAAATGGCGAAACCGTGTAAAATATTCAAAATGGCGGATCTCAGTGTTTATTCAAAATGGCGAAACTGAGTAAAATATTCAAAATGGTGGAATATTCAGTAAAATATTCAAAATGGCGAAACTGAGTAAAATATTCAAAATGGCGAAATTGAGAGAAATATTCAAAAATGGAGTATCTCATGACTTATTCATCAAAGTCAGGGGGCCCATCCAGTCAAGGCGGGCCCCCGCCAGTGCAAAAACGACCAAAGTCGTGTATTTGCTTACCTAACCCCGAATTCTGAGATCCCTTTATAGTGACACAAGTTCTCTTCCATGTGGGACAACATGGTTGGGACACTTTGGATTTTTCAACCAGTACGCATGCGCAGTAGGGTTTTTTGGTCTAAATGGGTTCAAATTCAATTACAAACATGATAGCGATGTAGGGTCGCTTCCATGTGGGACACATGTAGTAAACTCAACGGATTTTTAGCGACAGCGCATGCGCAGTATCATTTCTTAGTTTAATGTTAAGGTTTTTAGCCCAAATTCTCACACATGTTTGTAACAAATTCAACTAAACGTTTAATAAAAATAAGATCTAAGATACATGCCTCGGGTCTTAGAGACTGCAACTATAAAAAGAAATTACACATGATCAATTTGTCAGGGAAAGTTTTTGAACGCCACTCATGACAGAGTCTATGTCCATCGGTGTTTCCTCTTTTCTTTCTGGACATTCTATA
This sequence comes from Cladopsammia gracilis, assembly GCA_022457155.1. Classification (NCBI taxonomy): domain Eukaryota; kingdom Metazoa; phylum Cnidaria; class Anthozoa; order Scleractinia; family Dendrophylliidae; genus Cladopsammia; species Cladopsammia gracilis. The sequence goes on along the minus strand of JAJGOT010000045.1, from coordinate 1,141,552 downwards.
TCAGAGCTCCCCTTGATTCTATTTGGCCCATCGTAGATAGCGTGAATGATTCGACTCTGAAGATTACCGTCAAAGAAGGAAAGGATGTTTTGGATCAAAAAACAAAGAAAGCTAACCTTAAAAATGGAACCAGTCAAAAGCAAGGGCTAAATGTCTTGGAGTCAATAACCAAACGTCAAGTCAAACCGAAAAAGCGAAAGCTGTCAACCTTGAAAGTTGAGATTCCCAAACGACCAAAACTTCACAGACAACACGGAGTTTTATATTTGTGTGTGCTTTAAGTTTTGATAACAAGACTTTCCGGTAGCTTCAAAGTTCAAACGTTTAATTATGCGAATTCTGAACTATAAATTTGCATGGAAAATTAGCACCTCGGTCAAAAAACAAAGCAGCAGACAACAATTAATTTATATTAAATTTAACAACTTTACTCGAAAGAAAAGTAACTGGGCTGCGATAGTTTAAAGCGTGACGAATGAACGTTCAATTAGCGATAACAGTTTAGGAACGAATTAACAATGCTTTTCTTGAAGTCAAGGATTGTTTGAATGCGCAGCGCTATTCGCGTACCAACGAACCTTTTCTGTCATTTGAATTTAGTTTAAAGCGTGACGAATGAACGTTCAATTAGCGATAACAGTTTAGGAACGAATTAACAATGCTTTTCTTGAAGTCAAGGATTGTTTGAATGCGCAGCGCTATTCGCGTACCAACGAACCTTTTCTGTCATTTGAATTTAGTTTAAAGCGTGACGAATGAACGTTCAATTAGCGATAACAGTTTAGGAACGAATTAACAATGCTTTTCTTGAAGTCAAGGATTGTTTGAATGCGCAGCGCTATTCGCGTACCAACGAACCTTTTCTGTCATTTGAATTTAAGCGGCCATTTATAAAAACATAATGAACTAAAACAACTTCTGTTTAAACAACGTTTAAACGCAACCGTTGCTTCAAACATGGCGAAAGCATGTTTGCATGGAATGGAAAAATATAAGCTACATGAAGTGATATTATACGCAGCGAAACCTTGCGAGCGTTCTGCTGTTTATTTGTGGAACTTCTTTAGACAAGTTAAACAATAAACTTGAAAGCCATTGTAATTATCAATTGCCAACTTTGAGGGTGACTGACATGCAGAGGAAACTTTTAGGAAACGCGAGGCTTATTATTGGGAAAGCACGACAATTTTTTTTTATTTGGTTTCACAGGGAGATATTTTCTTTAGAACGTGATTGACCATAACAACAACACTATGTATTTGAGCAAACGCTAAAATGTTCTCTATTTTAACAAGCTTTAATAAGCACTGAAACAAAGTTAACAATGTCTTTAAAGTAATTTACTGTGAATACTATTTACAACAACCGAAACGGCCATTCATCATTCGAAAAGTCTGCTTTCCAAGTAAAAGCATTTTTCTGCGGTACGATTAGAGAATCAAAAAACGTAATGCAAAGTTACATGTTCAAACGAATAACCGCAAACAATGTACCCGCTTTATGATTTACCAACATACACATCACAAGTTTACTTTACGCAACAGAAAAGTAACTGGGCTGTGATTCTTTTAAGCGGTAACGAGTTAAGGGTCAATTAAGCAATGCTTTTCTTAAAGTCAAGGATTGTTTGGATGCACAGCCCTATCCGCGTGCTAAAGAGAAACGACACGATTTCAAAATACTCTTTTTAATTACAATTAAGCTGTCTCAAGGGTAATTGAACTATTCATTTGTATTTGCATACTGTTGAAAACACGAGATTGTAATAAGACATTACATAATGTTTGCGTAAAAATATGTGATTTTGTTGGTCCGTATTACCGTTCGCACTAAATTTTTGTGGGTTCTAATTTTTCTAATTTATATTCCCGCAACATTTTCTCCTTAAAAACTTTCGGCTCCGCTGTCGAAACTATATACAAACTGTTCATTATTTAGTAATTAACGTAATGTAAAATCGTGTTGGTGCCCATTTACTAAATAAATGTCTCTTTCGTTAAGAAAATGCCACTGATAACTCAGGTGATAATGCATGAAATGGTTCTGTTGTTATTGCTGATCGATCCATTGCCAGAGAATCAAGTCAGCCACACAGCTGACTCGGGCACAAAAGTAAGTTTCTGCAAAACACCAAAATTTAAGTTACTGAAACGACAAACAATAGATTGGAGTCATTCAGCGCGAATTCAAGAGCAACTTAGACCGACCCCTGGAGTAGCTCATTGTAACTGAGAGCAACTCAGAGCAACTCAGAGCATTTTGAGTAAGAAACTCAGAGCACTTGAGCGAGCAACTCAGACATTGATATACTGCACGATAAGATGGGTTAACATCGGTTTCGTGTTATCATTGTGGGGTGAATAAAATAAGCTCACAACAGCACCATCTTTTACACACTTTCAAACGTTTTATTGAATTCACAAGAGCTGTAACAAAAGTATACTTGTAATTTATCAACCTATTACATTAGTAATAGTCGACTCCGTTTTCATTTGTTTTGCCAGTTCTTGATACCGCTGTAAAAGTTGATCTCACATGAGGACTTTTTGGTCTTCTGGTAAAGGAGACTCTGATTTGCTTCATCTCTTGATCTAATCTCGTCAGAGTTGGAAGTTGAGCGGGAGCAGTTAAACGCCGTTCTGTCTCCATGCTTTGTAGAAAATGTTCGGGTATAATCACTATCTTTTGCGCATGCTTAATTTGAATACTTTACTCAGTAAATCAACAGCAAGGGGTGCAATCAGATCATTTCAAATTGTATTTATTTAATATGTTCATCAACGTTCCAAAGGTAGTTAAAAGGTAACTCAACAAATCTAAAGTTCCGAGTGATATTTACATGCAGCTACACACATTTTTTTTTTCAAAAGACTCAACAAACATTGATTTTATAATGGCTATATGCCTTTGTCTCACAACCGTTTGGTAAAATATAGCGCTAAGTGTACATTTCGTCATAGGGAGATATAGTCCTGTCTTGTTCAAAGTCATAGAATAGATTTATGATTTTCTCTTGAATTTAGTTCATCCGTGCCATCTGTGGTGGTGTTAATGGCTTTACAGATTTAAGTTTATTGTGCTCCTGACATTAATAGGTTATAAAGTGAGCCACTGAGGAGGTAAATGTTTTGTCCTTTGACGGCGTTTAATAGTTTTAGTCGTTTTTCTAACACCACTTGCTTTAAACTGCGGTAAAGCTTTTGGTTCTCTGGGTGTCGATACATGACAAACAGTGCGTTGTTCTTTTTGTTCAATCGATGGCAGTGCTTCGCTTGTGGAACATTCTCCCGCGTCTTTGCGGTTGTTCTCCGTGTTGTGGTAGATTATTACTTTAACTTTTGGTTTTAGTTTGGCCTCTTGAAGGTACTTTCTCCGTTGCGTGTGATCCAACTGATGAACATCTGCAAGATGGTTAGCTAGTCTAACGAGGTACTTTGCACCGCATCCTTGAATCGGACAATCTGTACAAACTCTTTTGTAGACCATGTTTATAGTTAGACGACAAGACACAAATGACATTTGTGTAAATTTTTCTGTATATATTGATGATCAAACAGGCCAAAACCAGGACAAAAAGGCCAAAACCAGGCCAAAAAGGCCAAAACCAGGCCAAAAAGGCCAAAGACAGGCCAATAAAGCCAAAGCCAGGCCAAATACGCCAAAACCGTCAAAAGCGCCATATTCTGCTGACAGTTGCATTTTAGATGTCGTCGAGTTCTCCAAACCCAATACATCTCCAATACAACAACTCCAATACAACAATTTATTTTCTGCCAAAGAATATAAAAAATTTATTGAAAAAATCTAAGTTTACAATGCGGGACATGTTCGCTATGATCCTAGTGATCAACGGTCCGTCTTACCAATAATATAAAAAAAAAATCACTTAATATTTGCAATGCGGAACGTGTCGCTACGGTCATAGTGACCAGCGGTCCGACTTACAAAAATTACCTGTATACACTGCAGGACGTGAAGTTGATCCGATTGATCAACCGCCCGACTTAGAAATCGCATAGCATATTCACATTGTCCATGTCCTCCTGGTCAAAGTTCTCGTACCCGTAAGGATAGGTCTTGAAAGTAATGGGGTCCAGGATCCGTTTGACATAGACCAATTGGTACCGTTTGAAAAGCGGGAACGTGTACAGTTTGTAGTTCTTGGCATCCCGTTCGATTTGGTAGCTTTTGGGGACGACTGTTTGACGTGGGGAGCGTAGAGGACGTTGGACTTCGTCCAAGACGTTTTAACGCATGACGTCATAATTGAGATAAAGGTTGGCTTCACTGTTGAGGTTGAAACCCCTGACTTTACAACAAACGTATTTTACTCAGTTTCGCCATTTTGAATAAACACTGAGATCCGCCATTTTGAATATTTTACACGGTTTCGCCATTTTGAATAAACAATGACATCCGCCATTTTGAATTAGGGTTATTAGGACATGCGCAGTGGCAATTCTTAGGGTTAATATGCTAATAGGATCAGGGTTATTAGGACATGCGCAGCTGTAATTCTTAGGGTTAATATGCTAATGACTTAGGGTTAGGACAATAGACCTAGACGGGGTTCTAGACCTAGGGGTACGAAGTTGGGGTTAATATGTTAATGACTTAGGGTTAGGGGACGCCATTTTGAATTAGGGTTAGGGTTAATGAGCTAGGGTAAAAACAATAGACCTAGGGTTGCCACACCCAACATTCCACACATTCCTTTATGTTATAAAGTAGCGCATACCACTACTTAGCAGTCTCGACAAATTTCCAAATAACACATTAACAGTGTATCGGGTTGGATTACCACAGACCATTAATCTGACAGGCGAATGGGAAGTGGCTTTAACCGAAATCCACTATCTACATAGCTGGAATAATGATCAAGACTTTAGATTTTTCGTTCGGAATGAAAAACTCCACGGTATGTGGGATACCCTGATAATTTCACCAGGCCATTATCCTACCATTCAAGATATCCTTGCAAAAATGAAAGAGTCGATCGATAACGAACACCGTTACAACAATGATGTGTCATTTTCCTATGATACTATCAGTAGAAAGGTGACCGTTCATGTACAAAATAACTCCGAAGTGAATTTTGACAAATTCGGATATATGCTGGGATTTTCACCAGAACAAGTGATTTCAAAGACAACCAAGGCTCCAAGAGAAGCGGATTTGGAACACGGTTTTCACGATCTTTTCATTTATTGCGATATTAGTCAACCGCAATATGTCGGAGACACACTAGTCCCCTTGCTTCGAATTATTCCCGTGGAAGGGAAAGATGGGGAACGAATCAGCAAATCATTCGTGCGCCCGCAATACGTACCTGTCAGCAAAAAGCAGTTCGAAACGATCGAAGTCAATATAAAGCGGGACACCGGAGAGTCTGTACCATTTGAGTTTGGGAGAGTGTTGCTAACACTTCATTTTTGTCAGAGTCAACCTCCGTACTTTTAAAGAGTGATATGAAGAAAATTCACACACCAAATCACAAGTTGTACGAACAGTATTATTTAGATCAAGCCAAACAAAAAGGTGGAAATTTACCAGCCTTTCATGGAGCTCGATTTCAGCGAGGATATGGCTTAGTTTCCAAATTTAGAGGTCTTTTTCGCTGGGCGGTGCCTCACCTCAAACAGGGTGCTGAAATACTTGGTAAAAAAGCGTTACAAACCGGTGTCAATATTGCTCAAGATGTAATGGATAGAAAACAATTTAAAACGACGGTTGGCAAACGAGCCAAACAAGCTATCAGTGAACTTGCTTCCCAGAATCCCTCGCAAGCGCAGTCAGGTGGGGGTCAAAAAGCTACAAAAAGGAAAGCACAGCCGAGAAAAAAACAGTTCGCCACCAGGCAAGAAACGGAAAACATCTCCGCAGCAGAAGAAGTCCGAAGATAAATATTCATTTTTGAAGTAAGCACGGCTTTTGTTCATCACGAATCTCAAGAGTGTACGAAATCGGAACTCGATCTTTTTACGATTCCGGCTACACAAACATCTATCACCAAGGGACAATGGATTGAATATCATCCCCTTAGTAACATTACTGACAGTGGTCCGATCGAATTTAATGTCTCGGGAACTGGGGAAGAATATCTAGATTTAGCACGAACCCAGTTGTTTGTTAAAGCCAAGATCACGAAAACAAACGGTACCGCTTAAGACCTAAACACAGAAGTAGGGCCCGTGAACCTTTTTCTCCATTCCTTGTTTTCACAAGTGGATGTTTTTTTGAACGAGCGACTTATTTCCCCATCATCCAATACCTACCCTTATCGCGCCATGATTGAAACGTTGCTGAACTACGGGGAAGAAGCCAAAACAAGTCAACTTTCCATGGCTATGTTTTACAAAGATACCCCTGGAAAGATGGATGCAGTTAATCCAGTGGCTGAAGATAACGATGCAAACATGGGTTTAAAGGCTCGCTATGAATTCACGAAACAGAGTAATACGGTGGACATGATGGGACCGATACACAACGATATTTTTTTCAAGACCGGCTAATACTGAACGGAGTCAATCTGAGAATCAAGCTAAACAGAGCCAAGAATTCGTTCTGCTTGCTGTCATCAGCCGCCGGTGCCAACTTCAAGGTCGTTATCACAGAAACAATCCTGTACGTTTGCAAAGTTAAAGTAGCCTCTTCCATTAGTTTAGGACATGCCGCTGCGCTAAAGCAAACGACTGCCAAATATCCGATTCGCCGAGTCGACTGCAAAGTCCTTTCCATACCACAAGCATTCAGTAATTTCACCCCAGATAATCTTTTCCTGGGTCACATTCCGAAGCGCCTAGTACTAGTATTGGTGGACACAGAAGCATTTAATGGTACTTACACCTCCAATCCCTTTAACTTCAAACACCACAACTTAACTCAAGTGGGTGTGTATGTGGATGGGGAACAAATTCCTCGAAAACCCTTGTTTCTCAAGTTTGACGAGGCCGGTGGTCAGAATTTTATAGCTGGATATCAAAGCCTTTTTTCCGGAAGTGAAAAAAAAAGCCCAGGATACAGGCAACCAGATAAATAGAAGCGATTATGGTTGTGGTTACACCGCTTTCTGTTTTGACTTGTCCCCAGATTACTGCCCGGGTGAACATTTTGAGCTTATAAAACAAGGCAACCTTCGAGTCGAGCTTCATTTTAGTCAGCCACTTGCCAACACAGTGAACCTCGTCGTCTACGCCGAGTTTCAAAACGTGATTGAGATTGACACTAATCGGAACGTTCTGTTCGACTTCACAAACTAGAATGGATACCGTTCAACTGACGCTTATTTTGAGAAAGGATAAATATACCCGAGGCGTGTTTCAAGGAGTGTATCCTTCAGATAAACTGCCAAACAGTGTTTCATCCTACCCAGCCCTGTTCATTGCCAATGTGGATACAAGTGACAAGCCCGGATCCCACTGGGTTGCGTTTTATTTCACCAAGGATCGCGAGGGAGAATTTTTCGATTCTTACGGATTACCACCAAGCAATTATACTGGAACATTTACTAATTTCTTGAAAAGTAATTCTAGCCAGTGGACGTTTAACTCTGTGACATTACAAAGCATAACCTCAAAAGTGTGTGGGCATTATAGCTTGTACTATGCCTTATTTCGCTGTCGCCATGTTAGCATGAACACCATTGTACATAGGTTTTCTAGCAATAAACACCGAAATGATTTTCTTGTAAAACGCTTTATCCAAAAACACTTCCCTTTAAGTCTAAAAAAGTATCATACCCATGTAACCAAACAAGCATCAAAAGAACAACACAAAGTTCAGTTAACACACCATGTAATTTTCTTTCAATGTATTTTATTAGAGTTTTTCTGTATCCTCTGTTTTTCAAAGGCCTCTGTGTTTCAGTGACTGAGCACATTATCATATTATGAATGAAGTCACCGTAGCGTTAAATTGTTACGTATTGTAATTTTTTGTTGCTGATTATTTGATCTTGAATAATATAATACGAGCAAAATGATTCCACCACTACCAACGTTTATTTTTTCAATTGTTGCTTTTGTGGTAGAATATTTACGCATTTTACAGGCTACATTTTTTCGTGGAATTATTCCTCCGCCGCCCCTACCACTCGACGCTCTTTTGGCAGTTATTGAACAATTTCTCAACCTCTGTTCACGACTGATTGTTCCAATCCATGTGATTATCAGACGCCACTACGATGGAAATCGTTGGGTGATACCTGTGGAGCGAAGCGTGTTGAATACATTGGTCATACGTCCTGAACACTTCTGGCTTTTAACAGGCGAGAGCCCAGGTAGTTTAACGCAAGTTGTCGAAAGAACTGGTCCTGACATCAAAGCGCGCGTGCGAAACCCTTGGAATCCACGTAGGTGTGTCAGAAGAACGCGACCCAATGCTCTTTGCCTTCACGACAGGATTCTACTTACATTTATATGGCAACGACAATACCACACTCTAACTACTCTTGGAGAGATGTTCAGTGTGTCGGCAAGCAATGTTTATGACACGGTCTTCACAATTGTTCCAATTTTTTCGAACATTACGTTGATAGGTACTTGACATGGAACGATGAAGATTCGTGGAATAATCAACGCGGGGAATTCGAAGAGTTTCCAAACGCCGTGGGAGCTATTGATGCATTTCCCGTCCAAATTAGCAGGCCCACAGGTGATGCCCTACGTTTATACTATAGACGAGACCGAGGATATCATTTCCTCAATTTTCACGTTGTCATAGACAACGATGGTTTCTACCAGTTTTCAGGAGGCGGGTATCTGGGACATGCGACTGATGCGGCATCATACGAGCGTCTGCCGAGCATGGGCTACGAGCAGCAGCTTCACCTCCCCCGCAACACCTATCTTCTAGCGGACGGCGGTTAACCATCAGTTAACCCGCTAGTGACACCGTTCAGGAGACGAAGAGGAGGCAGACTGGATGCTATACGCTATCGCGCTAACTTAGAGTTAGGGAGGGCAAGGATTAGGGTTGAGCACAGGATTGGCGACGCAAGAGTATATCGTGCTGTACCAGGACGGTCTGGTAGATATCGAGGGCGTAGATATTTTGTACCTGTTGTTGTGAACGTTGTCCTTGCAATTGTTAATCGACGCCGTCGATTGATAAGAAATATCAGATTGACATTTTTAGTTCATGAAATGTAAACAATGACCTTGAGTTATCAGTCATCATTTAATTTCAGATCAGTCCAGAATAATGTGAAATATGAAGAGGCGGTGAGCGAGAATATCAGACTTTCATAAACCAACTAGTGGGCAATCACAAATCCTGCACTCTGATTGGCTGAGCTACTTCTAGGCTATATGTTATAGCCTACTGTAGCGCCGAAAATGATCAAACATCAACCTTAGTCCAAGGCGTCCCCCTTTTAAAACCAGTGGTGAAAAGTGAACGAGAGGGCCTAATAAACCCACCGCCACAGGGAACCCATCAGAAAGCCCGGGACTAATCAAAAATAATTGTTTTAAAGGTATAATTTATTAAAGGTAAAAATTACTTTTTGTAGTTTTTCTCACTACCTTTTCCCATTATTTCTGAATGTCAAAATTTGGCCAACTAGTTGGTTGATACTAAAACAATAGCCCATTCGTGGTAGATGACTAAATTGTTACTAAAGTCATATAGTCGTATCTGGAGAAATAAAACTGAACAACTGACCTCAGTTTAATATATGTTTATTTTGCTCACATCATGTTTATGGATAGGCTGAGTGTGGCTATGATAGTTAGACTAACTGAAACGCGTTTTATCTTAACTTGAAACATTAACATGAATATGGCACGCAATTTGAGTTTTTGAGTAACTAACAATGTCTCGCGGGGGTCAATTCTTACGTTCAGCGGCTAGTCTGTGGATTCATCACTCGACGACCGGGATGATAACTCCAATCCCTGGCTCTGGGCGCTTTCTTTTAAATATTTCATGTGTAGCTTTGCGGCTTTTAAACCTACCGCCATCAGATTCCCAGCCCGTTTGGTCAACTTGTCGAGTCGCTTTGGCAGCGCTTTCTCGCGTTCTTTGGATTTCCCCTTTGACACCTTCTTGTTTTTCGGTGCTGCCGGAATAGCATCAGCTAGAGGCTGTTGCTTAGCGTCACTGCCATCGGCTGCACTTAGATCATCTACATCAAATATTGCTGCAGCTGCCTCGACCTGTTCTTCGTTTCCTACACTCAACTCTCCGGGACACTCAACAACTTCGTCCAAATCGACGGCTTGGTGCTCTTCTAAGTCTTGGTCCCGGATCAATTATATTTCTCTCCTCTCTCGCTCTAACTTCTTGTGAATTCTTGACTTTGCGCCCAATGTTGCCAAGCCTGCTTCGAATACTTTTGATTCCCTCCCCCTGAACGGCACACTCGTACTTCTTAGCAACATCGGGAGGCAAGAGCTCTTTATGACGAGCAATAAAGGACAGGATTTGCTTCCACCCTTCACTTTCTTTTCCACAGCTTGTCTGTAAAGGGTACGCTCAGCCTCAGTTTAAGCATTCTTTCTCTGTCCAGTTTTCTTTCGCTTTTTCTGGCCTTCAAAAACGAAAAAGGAACCATTTTAAAACCAGTCAATATTTTAAGTTATCTGCGCGATAGGCAATTTTATAGAAACTGTTTTTGTGGTCCTTACCTGCGAAATAGCGCTCAAATAAATAATCGGGATCTTGTTCTTCCGACATTCTACAACGTCACGAGGAAACTAAATAATTTATAAAACACAGCGCGTTCACGCTTCGCCGCTTTAGCTCGTGCCCAATGAACAGTAATTAGCGCGTTGACAGGTCCTTTGTCCGATTATCGTAATTTGCATGTGAAAAAACATACCCTTTGTTTTTTAGACTTAAAAACAGAGGATACAGAAAAACTCTATTGAGTGATTAAAATAAAGAAGTGATGGCAATGAAAATATGTCTCTTGTTATAATCGTAACCAGCGAACGGCTTGAGGGCGTGGACTTGCGATCCTTCGCTTTTGCTTTTTTGCGCGTGAGGAGGAAGGAGGTGGGGAAGGAAGCCAACGAGAGGGACTATTCGGCGTCTCATCTCTCACTCTTGCTTTAAACTCCCGGATGGTGCTCTGTCTTTGGGGATTGCGCACTAAGTTTTCAGGGACGTTCATTCGCGCCAGACCTCTCGCAAACACTGACCACCCAACAGGTTGAAATCCTTTTCGGTGGCGTACTATATCGTTGACCAAATCTACCACGTGAGACCCGGGTATCGGTTTGTTTTCGTACAACTCCCCTTTTTCATTCCACTGCAACACATCTCGGTTTTCTTTTATTTTATCCAAGAGTTGTCTAGCCCCAGCTTTGTACATCTTAGGTACACTTTTCATGACTTCTTGTTCTACCGCCGTGGGTATAGTTTCCACTTCGATGGTTTCTTCACTTTCTTCTGGTTTGGGAGTTTCCACGGGCTTGGGGGCTGTTAGTTTCACTTGAAGTGGTTGCCCTTTTCTCTGATCGTAATAAGTCAGATAGCGCTGTAACACCTGATTGTACAGTCTCGCTTTTTCGTCATCATCTAGCTCTTTACTGGATAAAATCTGTCCCATTTCACTGTCCAAGGTTTTTAAAGTTTGAGTCACAGGTGGGGTTAATATCTGCTGGCGTTGTTGCAATCGTTCCAGGGTGTTCTCGGGAACGAGAACCATGCGCTTGGTATGATTCATTTAGGTAAGAATGGAGCTTAATACACGAAGAACGGGTGGTAACAAAACACCCAAAAAGTTTCCTCCGTGTTGGACCAAGATTTTCTTTTTCTTAGCAACGGGCGTACTTTTTTCAGCTAGAGCAATCAAGGATTTCTTGTGGGTTAAAAGTTATCTCTTGGCGGGTTTACTAACAGGCACAGTCTCTTTCAATACGTTGAGAACGTACTCACAAATGGTTCTTACTAAAGCGTCGTCGGCTACTTTCAAAATCGCTTTACGCTGAGCTGGAGTACACTTGGCAAGGAGTTTAAGAAAGTCGTGGTTCTTTCTCAGTCGCTGGGCCATGCTCAACTGATTTATATCGCTGTGATGCAGCCTTTTTATACCTTTTGGATGTAAGCGTACTGGGTGTCCCCAGGGAAGATGTTAGTTCGCAACCGGAAGTCGGCAGGTGTTTCCGGCTTAAGATCGCATAATAAATACCCATAAGGTCTTTTGGTTGCATCTTGGAAGGCTTCTTGCATATATTTGGTATGACCGGGAAACATCTGTTTTGCTAAATGAGTCACTTGACTGCTATCGCGTGGAGATTTAAACAGTATTAGATAATGACAGTTTAAGCTCATATCTCTTAATTCTTTTCCGCGGTGAAAGATGTTTTGCAAAATAAAGATGACACTCAAGTTGCGGTGATGACATCCTTTCGTAAATAGACTAGTAATTCTGTGATCATTACTAAGCTCTTGCATTAGATCATCAATAACCACATGGTTTCGAATCGATGGATCTATCATGGATTCCAAGTCACTCGGGACTCCCTCCACAAAAGTAATGTTAGGAATACTTCCTTGCATTTCATCGCACGCTGGTTGATAAATCCCGTAACACCATATAATTTTTTTCAGGCGCCCCATCAATAACGTCTTCTCCTGATTCAAAAAACGTTTAACAAATTGACTTTTTCCGCAACACGTTGGTCCGGCCACGAGGGCGGGGAAGGGATGTTTCCACCTCGGATCCATGATCACAACTGACTGATTAAACTGCGAACACTTTAATTTATAGAAAAATCGTTTACGTTCTAATTCACTACGTTCAAACGAACGTAAATTATTTTCGCCTTAAACAATCTGTAAAACAGACATAAACAGCAACAAGAATTATGATGGTTGGATTCTCACAAGCAGAATCGAGTTTATTTTAACACAAGAATGCTAATGGTCTATTTACAGATGGGCACAAATCAAAGATAGGCATCTGTTATCTTTCACAAACGTCTTCTTGTCCGTACATGTCTTTTGCAGTATTTGTTTTCCAACGGCCATGCAGCTGCAACAATCGTTTGGAAATTGAATTGTTAGTATTACAAACAACTAAGGTAATGTCCCCAGCTCTTAGCCTATGCATTTCAGGGTGATATCCTGACTCTTAAGCGAACTGTATTTCTCAAGAACATCTTGAATAGGATAATTTGCCTTTTCTGAGACTATAACTACCTTATCGTTTATGATAAGAGGTCTAAATAACGGCAAATCAGAACGGAATTAATCAATATAAGCTGCTTTTATGTATTTCATTGAAACACTTACCGGGAAATACTTATCATTTAACTTATTAATTCTGAGAAGATTTCCTTCCCTGTACACGTCGGTTTTACTATGAGAAATCGGAATTGAAAGGTAATCCTCGAAACTAAATGCATATGGAGAATGTACAAATTTCATTATATCGGAAAAGACCTGAAAATATCTATCTCACAAATAGCAGCAATCCTAGATCCCTTAAATTAGATACAGACAGATAATATATTTATCTGGTATCCTTATAATCATGTCTAAAGAAACAGAGCATTTCTTTGTTACTGGTTTAGATCTTAATCGTTGCATTATTATCCAGGGGATTAGAATCAGGTACAAATTTATGTATCCACTATAATGCAGAATAGGCTAAAGTGACGGATGAACTAGATTTTGCCCACACCGAATAGAATGTCAAATAGACATCCAACATATTGGTGGGGGGGGGGGGGGGGGGGGGGGGTTGGACGGTGTCTGAAGAGAAACTTGTTAAGCGTGGCACCAGTCAAAAAACTCCTTAATTTCGAAATTCTGTTCTCCGGTAAAAATCTCCAGGAAGGACCTCTTAGTAGGATCTGTGAGCGCGGAAAAGAAAATAATACGACAGTTAGTATGCAGCAATAACTAAGTAAACATAGTGTATAGATGGTAGGACAACTTTACTTATGAAAACAAACTCCTCTCGTATGCCTAACGTGCATGTAGACAGCTACGTACAAACGTAGCGGCCAGTGCCATTTGTAACCACAATTCTTTGGCAATCATACAAAGACTTACAGGCCAGCGCTATTCATATACAAATAGGCCAGTGCCCAATGAATATAAACATACAATTAGTATATAGGCCAGTGCCCAATGACTATTGTTTAAGGCCAGTGCCACTCATACCTTTCAACCTGCACAATGCATATAAATCGGCTCAGCCGGTGCCTTACAAACACTGGTGGCGTAACAATATAGGATTAGCCGGTGACATTGAGCGAAATTGTGATCTTTAGTATATGGTGAAATATTGATTAAATAAATATTAGAAACTAATGAAAATAAGACCGTTCGGCCATAATTTCTAGAAAAGAATTTGGGAAACCCAACAGAGAATTTCAATTTTTCCCCTGCTCCAAATAGGCCAGTGCCCAATGAGTATAAACATACAATTAGTATATAGGCCAGTGCCCAATGACTATTGTTTAAGGCCAGTGCCACTCATACCTTTCAACCTGCACAATGCATATAAATCGGCTCAGCCGGTGCCTTACAAACACTGGTGGCGTAACAATATAGGATTAGCCGGTGACATTGAGCGAAATTGTGATCTTTAGTATATGGTGAAATATTGATTAAATAAATATTAGAAACTAATGAAAATAAGACCGTTCGGCCATAATTTCTAGAAAAGAATTTGGGAAACCCAACAGAGAATTTCAATTTTCCCCCCTGTTCCAAAATTTTATTCCCTATGAATAGTCTATAATCAACAACAAAGCCACTATAATTTCTGCAAAGCAAAGACCTAAAAGAGACGACAGTTGCGACGGCCAACTGCGAATATAAATAATGAAGAACCCTAGGCACTAAATACACTAGGGGCAGCACCAGACAATTTTCGCCTTGAAGCCTTTGAACAACAAAAGTAAAATCTACACCAGAGCAACCCGGATTCCAAAACCTACAACACACCATGGAATTCCGAAATTATAATAATTAGCAAAGTAATCAATATTATGGGGCACCCACAAACTGTCCAGGTGATCAAAAAATGTGTTAGAAATCTGCCAGTCATCTGTATCAATGAAGCGGCTAATAAAATCAGCTCTTTCTGTTTCGGTAAGAGGGATCCATTGTTTCCCTAGATGGATTTTATGTGTAATGCAAATTAGAAAAATCTGAAAGCAATACAATGTAAACCCATTTTATACTGCCGACTTGAACAATTATTGCGGCGAATTGGATGTCAGTGAACCATTTAACACAAGAACCACTCAATAGAGTGTAAAAATTAGCTCAGCGCGGATTCAAAAGCATAAAGTTCCCTCCGTGTAGAACTTCTATAATTTTCGCCATACTCCCACATACCGTGGTGAATATATTCCTCATTTAAGCTCATGTGCGCCCCGAACCCCGGACGCACCAGCATCAGAGTAAACCAAACGATTTGGAGTTTTATCACTAAAACAGTATATAACATTAGCATAGCCAAAATTTTTTTTTTTTTTTTTTTTTTTTTTTTGGTTCCAACAGTAAATATCTTTTCGAGAATACTCTTCTAAAATAAACATTGAATCCCGATCTTGGGCAGCGACTGAACCGACATGGAACAATGCCTAGACATAATTCTGCTGTTTATACAACAACTGCACACGCAGAAATAATCTTCCCGCCAAATGAAGCCAACGATCTGGCAGAAACCCGAAACTTAAAATTAATGATATTATCCACATCGAAATATTTACAACAACTCTATCTACGATCGGTAATATGAACCGTCGCATCGTATAATTCCAAGATAGACAAAGCCATTCAATAAGTTGACAAGCTTCCAAAAAGACTTATCGTTGCTACAAAACCAGCACTGGGAATATATATATATATATATATATATATATATATATACATATATATTTAATTTTTGGTTGATACCCTGAATTCTCCAATGCTTAACTAAAGGTCGTACACGCTTAGTGAAATAAGGGGAACTGTAGATAAACCGAAAAGTAACCGGCACAAAACGCAAAGAAACGTGGTTTTCCTAAATTGCAAGATCCCATGAAAAACTTTAGAAAAGTTTAACGTCGATTAAAAAACTCTAAATGATGGCAACCGCTCTTTAAATCGACCGTAAACATAAAAGAGTCCTTTTCAAAATAGCTAAGAGGAATTTACCAATCCTGATACTTGCCAAAGGTTGGATAGAAACAGATAAATTATTGACAAAATGTGGCGGCGAGTTAACCTCAAACACGGCCAGCCTTCCGTATAATTCCGCTATTGCTTTGCTAACAATATCATTGTGCAATCTAGCAGACTTATTGTTAAGAAGCTTAAACTTACTAGGTTCCTCAAAGAAGGGTAACTAATAGCCGTCTCTAATGACATTTAATATAAAACTTGACACACCAATATGCTCAAAAAAGTTCCATTCCTCTTCAAATTTCCTTAAACCGTATTGAAAGCAGTGCTTAGATTCTGGCACTCATATTAGACACATACCTCAGAAAGCTCGTGTTCCAAAACAGTGATCAGATGGGTGATTACTTTGGTGCCGTTCCTGATGTAGCGTTTCCTGCAGGTGTGGGATAGAAGGAACCTGCTGAATAGCCATGATGGCCGGCGGGAGAGGCCCAACCTTATCTGCCAATCTCTTGCCCAATGACCGTACCGAAAGCATTTGAAGCAGCAAAACTTGAAACTTGGAATAGATTCTAAACAGACTGTGAGGGTGGGTGGGCGGGAATATAATGCGTTATAAACTCGAATAGTTCTGCGAGAGAGAGAGGGAGAATGAATTCTGATTCACTCTTATATACACATCTGAAACAATGGAATAACAGACAAACAATAGAAGCACGCTGAGGCGTGCAAACCTCGCAATGTCCTAAGAAACATCTAGTAACACGTGAAAATACATTTACGTTCTAATTCACTACGTTCAAACGAACGTAAATTATTTTCGCCTTAAACAATCTGTAAAACAGACATAAACAGCAACAAGAATTATGATGGTTGGATTCTCACAAGCAGAATCCAACGAGAAATCACAAAGTAAACGCGCAAACATTGAACGCGAGTAAGAACTCACCAAACCACGAAAAAGAAACTGATTATCAGCAGCATATTCCGGCTTCTTATCTTCGTTAGGTCTTCCATCGAAGTTGGCCTTTGCTTTCTTCGACTTCTTCTCGTCTTCAGGACCCGATGCCAAGTCGTCTGACTCGAACTCGTTGACTACTAGCCAGCCTTGTTTACTCCTGTCGGCAATTCTGATGAACTTTTGCCTCATGCGAATAAGGGTTATGCTTTCAGCAATAAAATTGTTAATTACTGGAATATCAGTCGGCGGATTAATAGCACTCTGAATTTGGATCAAAATAGAATTTAATTGAGCGTTAAACTTGAATTGTTACGGGTTTTCTTTGAATTTGTAATTCGACCGTGTCTTTCTCTATCTTGTACTTCGATTTGCTTCCCCTTCCCTTCAAGCCGTGTGTTAAGATACGATTTAAACAAGCCAAAGACCTGCTGAATAATCACTGGATTCGCCTCTTGGACAGTCGGAGTTTAAAGCTGAACACCACGAGAAGATTAACCGCCCGTTGTTTCGTTTACTGAACCTTTCCGACATTCCGAACCTACGCTAGCCGAAGAAATGTGCACCGCGAAAAAAATTCACCGCGTGTTGAACCGTTTATACTCTTAGAATCGGACATCACGGTAACATAATATAATGCGTTATAAACTCAAATAGTTCTGCGAGAGAGAGAGGGAGAATGAATTCTGATTCACTCTTATATACACATCTGAAACAATGGAATAACAGACAAACAATAGAAGCACGCTGAGGCGTGCAAACCTCGCAATGTCCTAAGAAACATCTAGTAACACGTGAAAATACATTTTAGGTTCAACCTCTTTCCCATACACACGATCCATGTTGGTATTCTGTAATTTAGCAAATTGGAGCCAATATCTCCGTTCGAGTTCAGTTAAGTCATGTACTTGAGCTAAATGATTTGCTAATTTCACTAAAAATTTCGCATGACAATCAGGAATGGGACAATGTTTACATTTCCTTCGTACCATGTTAACTCTATGAAAGTTTGATTTCAAATGAACAAATCTGTTTGAAACACGAAATTTATCGCTAATTCATCAAGCAATTAAGGGCCACAAGGGACAAAAGGGACAAAAGGGACACTTTTTAACGTTGTGTTTTTACCAGGGATTGCGCGTGTAGGTCGCGCGCGCCCGTTGAGTCAGGAAACAAGCCATGATTAAAATTCTGCCAACTTTGTTTATTTACAAACGATTTTCCTATATACAAAACTATAAAACGCTACGCCAAAATACTATTTACAAATTGAAGAGACCTTATATAAATATTTCGGAAAACTATTTTTGAGAGTGATATATATACAAACTTGAGAAAACGAAAATTATTTACAAAATCTATGTACAAACTTGAGAACTTAAATGTCGAGTGGAGTGGTGCTAACTCCATCAGCCAAAACTTTTCGTTTGGGATAAAAATAGGAAAACGCATCCCTGACCTGAGTGTAGGTGTACATGGTATTGTTCACAACACGAAAACCGCGATTGACCCCAGAACTATTTTGTTTGGTCAACAGTACATTTAAATACTTGTCTCTGTTATTCTTATTTACACCTTTGCAAGAAAACTTGTCTTTGCCCCCAAAACAATAGTAGATTTTTTCCCCTCCCATTCCACTTTGAAAAGACCTGGTGTACGTTTATCGTAGGCCTTGTGCTCAGGCGTATCGGTTCTTGGAAACCAGTTGCATTTGTCGGCTTCGAACTCTGCTTTCAATTCTGGCCTTACTAAAGACTCTACACTTTCCCCTGAAATGGCGATATACGCACTGTCTGTGTCCATCTCGCACATTTGAAAATCTGAGCGGTCTTAATACTTGTCTAGAAAATCAAAATAAAACTGTAGCATGCGAAGTTTCGCATACTGATACACAAAAAATACCGATTTGATTGGGTAAGTTTAACTTAATTGTTTTCTTACAAGATTCTACTTCATAAGTATCTTCCGTGATGCTGTCCAGCTTGCGGAACAGTGGGGTGTTGACTTTCCTGCTAGCCTCGGCGTCACTACAATACTCTACGTTTCTATGCTTCATCAGGTTTGTAATACAGCGGCCGTAAGATGAATTTCCAACCTATAAAGACAAGATTTATATGAGTTTTCTGTATATAAACATATCGTTATCCTCCCCTATTATCCCTGAAAAGAAACAAAAACTTACCAACTTCATGGTATCCGCAATGATAGCTTTGTTGGGGTCTGCGTCGCCTGCCCGTCTCGCGTCTGAAACAGCGTCTCCAAAGGTTCTGAAGCAGGGTTTAGGAGTAAACTCGATCACCTGGTACACTTTGGTGACCTCCAAACCATGCTCAAGGTACCATTTGAGGAGGGGCGTGGCCAACAGGATCGTTTCCCCTTGAGGCTCCCGATCAAGCCACGTCGCGGCTGGACCATAATGTTGTTTTTCACCGCGTACGCTTTCATGTACTCGCCAATATCCTCTCGACTGATGTTGTTGTTTTTAAAGATCGGGCACATCTCACTGAACTTTTCTTTCAGATGCTCTGGTACTCGAATATCCACTTCCACGCACCCAAACAAACGCTCATTTCGCACTTCGCTCAAAATTCGCTCTGCGCTCATGATCTTGACTTTGTCGAGGGTTCTTCTGACTTCGGTGGCAATGAATCGCTGCAGTTCACGATTTGTTCTTTTCAGCTGTCTCCATTCGCACTCCCACATCTCAACCACGGTGTATCCTTTGCTGCGAATGTACTCTGCATTGGCTCTGGTTTCTTCAAGTAGTTTCGCCATGGGTTTCTCACGTTTTTCATTAAACTCTTTTTCACGATTGAGCGAGCAGTCGTGTCCGTGCCAGAAACAGCCGTGAAACTGATACACGGTTTGTGTATGCGCGTGAAAACCATCCACGGGTAGTTTACGATCCCCAATGCGCTTTTCAGTGTTATTGAGTTGATGACGAATATGGATTCTTTCCTTGTGCGCCACCCACTCTAACCATTCGATCGCCATGCGTACAGAGCTTTTAGGTTTGAAGTTATCTTCCGCAAGGCGTCGCGTGTAGCTGCCGGTGGGCATGTCTTGCATAATAGCCCAGAGGTACAAAGCGTTCGCGTCATAACCCACGATTTTCTGACACAGCTTAGCAGCCTCGCCTTTTTCTGCTTCTCTGATTTTCGTTTTGCCTGCTTCGTGGTAACGGTGAAAGATGATAGAAGGGCCGCCGGTGTTGTTGTCTTTGATCAAATGGTAGAGATCACTGCTTCCTTGGTCAAAGAGACTGAAGTACGTTTGTTCGTCAAGGAATGAAAACAGATATTTCATTGTCAAGCCGGGAACAGAAATACCATCTTTGAACATATCGTTGTTTCGCTCTTGCCAAAACTCACTCATTTTCTCTACTGCCTCGAGGAAAGGAACGACATCCAAAATATTGTACCAGATTAAGAACTCTCTAAACGTGGTCATCTCATTTTCTTCCCAGACTTGCTGACAGTACTGGTACTCTTCTTCTGTGATGTTTTGGTTTTTCAGACTTGAGTAGAACGCTTCGTGTGGTGGAAGAGAAGTTTCTTCTAGCTTGTCCAGATTATCAACCCACTCGTATGGAAAGAACCCTTTGGTCTGCTCACACTCGTAGGCCTTTAAGAATTGATCATAGCTGAATCCAGGGGCTAAATAGTTGGTGATGTCAAGGAGCTTGAGAACCTCGGTCTTGAGACACATGTTATTGTTATTCTTCTTAACAGAAAACTTGATAGGGTGGTGCTTGATCAAGTAGGGAAACAGAAATTCTTTAACAGCGTTTAGATCGTACTTGCCCGAGTTGAAGCCCAGCACAGGAAGTTCTCTAAGGTACTCTGTCAGTTTTTCTTCCGGCTTGTTAAGCACTTTGTGGTCACTGGTCTGTTCTTCACCAAAGAGTAAATCTTCGAGTTCCGCCAACTCTACGCGCCGCTGTCTTTGTTCCTCTCTTCTCCCACTATCCAGTTCTACGTTTAATCTTCGATAAAATGATGGATCTTGTTCAACCACTTCATCCTTGAGAAACGCGCGATCTTCTTCGTTTTCAGGTTCAATGTCCTCCTCGTCCCCTTCATCGTCACTTGCCATTAAATCAATCGCTCGACTCTCATCTTCGCTTTCATCTTGTATGTCTACGAGTGTTTGCGCCAGTCTGTCTTCTTCGGTTGCAACCCGGTTTGGGGCCTTTGTTGCCTCGAGAGCATGGAACACAGGAGCAAACTGTTCGCGGAGCAGAGAGGAACTTTTAGTGCTGATCTCAATCAGGTACTTTACGAAGTCTTCAAGCATCTGATGCGGGTCACCTTCCGAGACAAAACATTTCGGGACTCGGTAACCAGGCACATTGCTGCAAACACTGACACTTTATGGTATATGCGATGATTGCCAGGTCAATTTCTCGGTGTTCTTTAATTCTTCAGCTTTTTCTTTATCGACGTAACACTCAAAGTCAAAGGTGGCGCGGAACGGGAAATAGCGTGCTTCTTCTGGGACTATAATACCTTCCTCTTCGAGTTCCTCAAAGATCGTTTTTGGGACATGGTATGCTCCCCCAGGGTATTTTAACTGTACTTTCCCATCACAGGTCTTCTCGTGTTGTCTTAAATTATGCGCTCGCTTCCAACACTTTCCGCAGCGAGAGCAACAGAACGATTTGCTGTAGCGCGCGAGATCTTTGATACACGAAAAGTGGTTTTCGTACAAGTTCAAATAGAGAGTGTTTGGATAATGGCGGTGAGAGCGGCTAATGAGTGTAGCAGCGATGTCAGGTCTAGTTTCTTCCACAGCATCATTATCTTCTCCGTGCGACTGGGTGGGTGCGAGACTGTACACTTGAAGGTTCACCTCGTACAGCCTTTCTAGTTCGTCTAGTTCAGTTAATTTCACCCCATGAAACTTCTTACCACAAATCCCAGCTTTTCGATACTTCTCATAATAGTACTGGGTGTCGCGTACAAAGTTCTTCGTGTGGCAGCCGTTATGGAGGGCCAGACATCTGAAGAAACACAAGTTATCTTCGTACGGTTTGCCCGTCTGTGCATTAATTTCCAAGGCGTCAATGCCATAGTTGTCGACGATGTAACCAGGGAGATATTTCCCTCGACCGATCGGGTGATCGTGGATTTTCGTGACGAACCAAGTGATGTTGGTGGTAAGATCGACCACCCATTTACTGTTCGGCCTCTGCTGGCGAATCCACTCCAAGTAATCGATGTTGCTGATCTCTTGTATAGCACGCTCTAAATCGTCTGGACTTGAAATCAGGAACGGCTGTTCGAGGACCAAATTGTTGTTCGCGGAGGAGTGGTGGTACTGTAAGCCGCCTGTTTCTGTATTTCGCAGAATAAAGCCAAACGAGAAGTTGACTTTAAAAACGGTAGGTTGGTCAATAAAGATACGACTCAGCTGTTCGCGGAGAGCAGTGGGACTGATCGTGGACAGGCGAAAATTATACCAATCTTGCAGTCTGTTACGGCGGCTGAAGCGGGTCCGGATCTGGGGCCAGTGTTGTCGGTACATGTCGGTGATATCTGCTTCGCTAGTTGGAACCAGGTTAGTTGGAATCAAAACTGGATCAGTTTGCCAGTTCGAACTGACAGCGGTGTTTTCAGCGCTTGTTGTGGGGGCTGTTTTTGACGCGGTACTCGTACTTGCTTGGTCCGACCTCTTTGATCTTTTCGCGGGCCGAGCATCTGATGTTTTCGTGGCGGTACGCTTACGGCTGGTCGGTGGTTGTTGCTGATGCGCGGTGTGAATATGAGCGTTATAGGGTGCGTGGTTGTGGAAAGTTTCACCACAGGTTCTACAAGTAAAAGTGCGCTCGGCGGCTCGCTTCTCGTGGGCTTTCAGATGGCGGTTGAGACTCGCAATCTGGGTGAATTTCTTATCACAGCGCGGGCACTCGTACGGTACGATGAAAGCGAGTTGAAATGTTTAAAAAATTGGAGGGAAACCAGCGTTTGTTTTGATTTTAAAGCTCCATCCGACATTTTAAATTACCCAGCATAAAGAGAATATTGTACAACAATGCGAGAATTGAGTGTTTGATCAGTCAACGATAAAGAAGGAATTGTGCCTAAATTCTAATTGAAAACGCCTCCTTTTAAAACAAGATTATGAAAACAATTCAGAAAACGCGAATGTGTGAAAACAACTCCGTTGATATAAGCTCCACTAAATATGTCTCTAAAACGTTTAAGTAAACGAAAATTGACATGAGAATTGAGCTTTTGATCAGACCGCTTCTGATAACTTAATTGGTTATCTTTCAACAAAAGCGAGTGAAATGAAACGAGAATAGAGCTTTTGTTCAGACCACTTGAGCGACTTGATAACTTATTTTCTCCAAAAGACTAGTACGTACAAAAAATCAAATCACTTACGGGGCTAGACTTTACAATACCCGGCCACTTATTTGCATCTCATTGAATAAGAATGGATTCTTTTGTTTTCGTATGGCAAGTTCTAACAAAGATTTAGGGATATGTAAATAAGTGGCCGGGTATTGTAAAGTCGCTCCTGAGTCTTTGAACAATATACATTACACGATGGTTGTGAAGGAAATCAGTTCCATGAAATCGGAATACTTACTTCTTCACATAAATTATTTTGCACCTCCGACGGAAAATATGAATCAGGGTTCTCCTACAAGAAAACACGACAAAATTAATTTAGAATACATGGACCGCTTACTTTAAGAATGAGTAAACAGATTTGCGTTATTGTTTAGAACACATAACGTATTAGGGTTTTCCGATTTAGCGGAAATAACGCGGAAACGGAAGGATTTTTTCCGGATATATAAGTGATACAATTAACCATTATATTATTACAATGAAATTCAATTCGTTCTATAAGTGTCGGCACATTCACTAAAGCGTGATGCTTGAAGTTATTTTTGGCGGTGAATTTGCCCGGCGTAGCTTTTTCTCGACAGCTAGAGTTACCTTTTTGTAAACAAGGCCAAACACACGAGGATTGACCGGGCACTGCTAAATGTACTGGTATTCTTGACAGTTTGCATAGCTGTATGTTGACTTAATTTTACACATTTTAGGCTGCAGGCAATTTTAAATTGTATCATGAATTTGTAGTATTGTTTCCGTTCCCGGTTTCGCGGCTTAGGTATCTCAATACCTCTGAGGATACTGAAGAAGTCGTTGCAGTCAGAGCTTTGCAGGGATGCAGATTTCTATCATATACTCGGTCGGCATTTCGAAAGTTTTTTGACTGTGGAAATAATAATTTTAATCTGGATAAGTTGTCGGTTTAGGAACTGATGCCTTGTTTTCTCGAGAGAGCGCTACTAAGGTTTTATCTAACTGTGGTCTGGTACTTGACAATGTTCTCACGGGGCAAGATAATCAAGGTGGACGTAGAAAAAAGAACGTATGAAGGTTAAATCAACTCCGTCGGAGTCGAAAGGACAGTCGCATGAAAAAAAAATCGCCCACTCCAGAAACAATGAAAAATACCATGATAATAATCTTTTACGTGCAGGCTCAGCCTCACCGGGATGTGATTATTCAAGTCTCCTTTGTTTGAATGGCACAGTGGAATTCAGAGTACATGTGAACGCTAGGAAGTAGCATTGTGTGTTCGTATACAAATGTGTACCGTATGCAAATTGCCAGAAAGTTGAAGCATAGCACGTGCAGTTCGTGCTGAAAACAAAAGAAATTGAAAAAAACCCGTTGCGTAAGAAAGAAATTAGCATACGAAAAAAACAGCTTTTGTCTCATACGAGCTCTGGCTCAAGGAGTCGACATTGCTTGTTGTTGTCGTACGTTTTGAGAGCCGAAAATTCTGAAGATGAAAAGAGGAACCTGCCAAACAGAGCTATTCTAAAGACAACTCGCTTAGTAAGTGGTGTATGATTTTTGCTGTTTAGCGGCAGAGAATTCCTGCGATGAACTCACGTGGTTTCAGCTGAACGCAAAAATTCAACACTTGGATACTGGTTACATTATAGTCGCTTCACTTTTGTTTAGTTACGTTCCTTGTTGATATTTGCCGTTCAATGACTACTGAAAAGGGACATTAACGTTAATTTTACGCAAAAGTAAATCTACTGTGTAATGCAATCGAATTAGGCCCGGTTCAAACTTTGAACTTCACATGTGCCGAATCTAATGTACACTCTTAAACTCGAATTGTTATTTTAAGAACCAAATTTGTTAAAACAAATCGACAGGTAAGAACTTTTTTGTTGTTAACCCTATTCAGACTGGGCTTTTTTTGGCAATCTGTGACTGGGGGGGGGGGGGGGCTCCTCGGACCCCCCCCTTCATATCTCTGGAACCAGTAAGGCTAGGACCATGAAATTTTGACACAATGTTCACCTTCATACAAGGAAACCTCACACCCAGTTTTGACCTGCCACACCCAATTATGACGTCACAATGACGTCATTTTTGTTTTTCCGACGTTTCTTTGATATTTTTCCATCCAGATACTTAAAATATCAAATATAACTGTAAAATCATCCCTTTAATATTAAAACATAATAAATACAAACAAGGACACACTTGTAAGGCGAGAAAAAGCAAAAAAAAGGCGATAAAACTATAATTTTGAAATTATTGTCCGCCATCTTGGATCCGCCATCTTGGATCCGCCATCTTGGATTTCCTTTTTTTTTTGTTTAAATTAAAATTTAAAAAATATCTAAAAGAGAAAAGGATCAGAATGTATAAAACACGTATCAAACTAATGTCTATTATCCAAACAATGAACTTAGAAGCGTTATTTAATAAATAGTACAAATTTTTTGTCTATACGTAAAAGAGAGCAAAAATTTACCTACCTCTCCCCCCCAAATATTTGATGTTAAAAATTTTTGATGTCTTTCAAGAACTAGTCCCAAGAAGAAACTATTCTAACAAGAAAATGCACTATAAGTCAAAGAACAAGATCTTAAAATAAAAAATTCACCATATTTTAATATTTTGCCATGGCAACATGGTTAATCACACTGACATGTTATGGATACCAAAATGTCCCTAGATAAATTTTAGGAAAAGTCAGAAAATTTCAGCCTCATAGCTATTTCGGTGTACGAGTTATCACAATTTTACTGGAGGGGGGGTTCGAAAAGCCCCCCCCCCCCCCCCCCCCAGTCTGAATAGGGTTAAATTAAATTTTTTATTTTAAGAATTTAATTCTTACTTTAATTCTTAAGAAATTGATTTTAAGGAAGAAAGTTTTCTTAAAATAAGAAGTAAATTCTTGAAATAAGAAATTTAATTTAACAACAAAAAAGTTCTTACCTGTCGATTTGTTTTAACAAATTTGGTTTAAGAGTGGTAAATGACCAAGAACAACGGAGTTTTCTCATTTGCATTAGATGCGGCACATGTGAAGTTCAAAGTTTGTTGAAAGAATATTAAAGATTCAGTCACCATTTGTTGTGTCAGTTGAGATTTTGCTAATTAATATTAATACGTCAGGTGCAGTGACTTTATATCTAATAAAACACCACATACTAATCGCGTTCGAAGAACGAAATCCTAATCGTGTTGGTTGTCCTGTGGTTTATGTGCAGTAAAATCTGAGATTTTTTGGAAGACGGTCTTCCAAATAACCGCCAGGGGCTCATTTCCGCCGGAAATTCCTTCGAACGCGTCTCCATAAGCTGTGATTACTGCTAGTTTATATGAATGTTTTCATCAGATATAAAGTCAGTGCACGTGACGTATTATCGATCTGTTAGGTTTGTGGGCTTTAATTGTTTTGAAATTGCGACAACCTATTGTATTAGGGCTTTCCGATTTAGCGGAAAATTCGCGGAAGTGGAAGTTACAGTCTCTTAATGTTGTGAAGTCAGTTTGGTGCTTTAAAATACTATAAAGTCCGGAAAACATCGCTTATTTGTTTTGTGATATAGCAACTCATCTCAAAGGCTGAATATTAATTTTTGTCACACTGATTTGTTAGAAATTGTAAAACCTGATTGTTTGTTTTGCAATAGTGTTGAAGGCAGGTGACAACTTTTCACACCCTATTTGGTGGTATGTGTGGCAAAAGCATGAAAAGTTAAAGTTTTTTTATGCAAAGTTTTGGCACTGTTTTGTTAGAAATTATAAAACCTGATTATTTGTTATAGCAATAGTGTTGAAGGCGGGTGAGAACTTTTCACACATTTTTTGGTGGAATGTGTGGCAAAAGCAATAAAAATTAAATGTTTTAATTTTTATATAAAGTTTTCGCACTGTTTTGTTAGAATTTGTAAAACCTGATTATTTATTTATTGCAATATGTTGAAGGTAGGTGACAAATGTTCACACATTTTTTTGGTGGCATGTGCGGCAAAAGCATGAAAAATTAGAATTTCTTTATCGGTGCATGCGAAAACAACAATGCTTCACAACCTTGTTGTTGTGCCGGCTTTTTGTTTTTATTATGGTAGAAATGTTGGAAATGTTTGCCTTGTTTTTACCACAATTGTGTAAAAGATCATTGAACTTGCGAAAAACTTACATCCCGTACAAAATACCTGGTAATATTCATACAGCTGGAGATAACAAGCCACTTCATATCCATTCTTGTGCAGTTGAAGGAATATTAGAAAGGACAAACTTTTTCTTCCCACTTTCATATAATCTTATATTTAGAAATGCCTGACTATCCGCCACTCCCGCCAACCTTTCTGGTATATACTCATTTGCTGTTGATTCCTTTATTTGTTCTTGCAAAAGAGTTACGCGTTTTGAATCAAGCTCCTCAGCAACTCTTACCTCCGCCAGTCTTTTTGACGCTCAGCATGAACTATTTGTTCAGGCTAATTTTGACAATACTCGCCACTACTGATCATGATGGAAAGGGAACCCTGATACACCTTCTTTCTCCCGCCTTCAGAGGAAGACGGAACAGAGGCGAATCATGTCATATTCTGGTATGTGACGGGTGAGACTCCCGAATCACTGGAAGCCATAGTGAACAAAATCTATTTAGAGGTCACTGCTCCAAGGCATCTGCCCCGCATGCCAAGAACTGACAAACAGGAGGCAACGTTGTATCCTGGACGTTCGGAATCGTGTAATTACGGTTATAATTTGGTTGCGACAATACTTAAAATTACATATCCTTGCCTACATATTTCAAATTTCGAAAGTACCGTTGCTGAAGAAATTTACCAAATTATCTCAATCTTATTCAGAAATTAAAGACATTACATCGCGTGGCATAGCTTGCAAAAGTGGCGCGAGTTCTTGCATACTTATCAGAATTTTCCAAATGCCGTTGGAATGATCGATGGAACCATTCACAGAAAAAAAATCGACCCTCTGGTGCTGAACGTGAAGGTAAATATTTGAGTTTTCATCCCAAACAGCTAGCAACGGGAACATTTGTTTGAAAACAAGAACTCCATGAAATCGGGCTTTAAGCGTACATAAGAAAATTAAGAATTCGAAGCAAAGCTAGTAGTATAACCATCTCCACAATCAGAGATTCACTGTGACACTGTAGAAGGTCGCAGGTTGCTGCGTAAGAGACTTTCATACATAATCGAGCGGGATCAATATCACCTTCAAAATAAAGTGCCTCCTAATTGCGGTGTTAACTCGAGGGTAAACGCATTCTCACTTAAGAGTGCGGAAAATGGGTCTCATTTTCCGCTAAATCGGAAAGCCCTATTTGCTTTAGAAAGTCTTTTCACTTGTCAAATATCTCAACAGAAAATAGACAATGAATAACTGAAAATGCATTGTGCAAAATGACCCAACACCACATTTTTATCGTCAATTAGCTAGCAAGGCGGAAAAAGTCTTTCCGTTTCCGCTAAATCGGAAAACCCTATTGAAGCCACTAAACAACGGAAAATTCACTTATAACAAAGAGTAAGCTTAAACTACTTACAATTTCTAACGGAAGTCGTTCCATGTCCTCGATTTCTTGTAGTTCAGTATTCGTAAACTGTAAAGCAAAGAATATTTCGAGATTAATTCAAGTTAAGATAAATCTTGTGGGTATTTGGCTTGGTTGAAATCTTATTGTGTCTTGACTCATTGTACAAAGAGGTGCTAATTTTTCATGCAAATGTATAGTTCAGTGTTCGCATAATTATGAGTAAAACACCAACTCCGAGACTATTCAGTTAAAACAAATTAACGGCTAAATAAACTCACCGAATCGCTCAGTTCCTCCTCCTCCAAATCAACTTCTACGATACTCACAGATCGCGCGTCGTTATCAGTGGATACCTGTGTTAAAAGAATAAAAATGCGATCAAAAGAGAGAATTGATTCTTTAGCGCAGAAAGTTTAGAAATC
Source organism: Cladopsammia gracilis (assembly GCA_022457155.1). NCBI lineage: Eukaryota > Metazoa > Cnidaria > Anthozoa > Scleractinia > Dendrophylliidae > Cladopsammia > Cladopsammia gracilis. Next base: position 1,112,239 of record JAJGOT010000045.1, on the reverse strand, counting down.
AACTAGTACACTTAAAAGCGTTTCGCTCGCACGTTTGTTTTCTCAGTGGGAATAGTTATGGGGAGAAAGTTTAGAAATCAACTAGCAAACTTGAAAGCGTTTCGCCCGCGAGTTTGTTCTCTCATGATCAGTGGGAATAGTTATGAGTCAGTGAAAGAAAACAATTTTAGAACGGGACTAAAATAATTAAAGTTTGTTAAACTAGGAACTGGTTTAAAAAGTTTATAAAATATTTTGAAGCGCTTACCGTTTCAAACATATGCGTTTCATTCACAGCCGGTTCAGACGCCTCGGAAATTGAATGATCCACATGAGTTGGAAGCTGTAAAAGAACAGAACCACAACTTAGCCGTGAATCAACGCTAGCAAAAAAGCAACAGATCGCAAAAGTCAATTTGAAAGAACAGAACTTACTTCGAGTTCTTGTACAGTCAAATCAGTGAGCCTTGCATAAGCCATCGGGAAACACTCTTCAGGAATTAAGACAGAGTTGGTGAAAAGCTCCCAATCCTGGACAGACAAACAAGCGCTCAAAGCGGCTTGAAAAGCATCCACGTTGGTGAAAAAAGCCATTTCCAACGGAATAAACGTTTTGAAAATCGAAAAAAAAGTTTTCAAATTTCCAGCGACGTCAAGTTGAATGAAGGAATGACGCTCTCGTAAAATCTGCGCTTTTTATTCAAACAGACAATACAAATCTTAAGATCCAATCAGGGTGTGAATAGAGCGGGCAAGTCTGGGCCGGTCTATTGTTTCTATTATTTCAGAATAACACAAAAGGTATAGGTAATTGACTAGGCACTTATTAGTATACGGGAAATCCAAATTAGTATGCAGGAAGGCATATTGTGACGTACTAGGCACCTAATCCAAATTAATATGCAGGGAATCCAAATTAGTATGCAGGAAGGCATGTTGTGACGTCATGATTAAGCATAGCTAATGAGGGGAATGCAGGGGAGTGCAGGGGAATGCCGTAACAAGGTTAAGTCTAATGGCTATATACTACTAAAAGCTAACATGCCAGCTTTTGAACAAGTGCACTTGACAAGGAAAGTATTGACAAATTTTATTCACACACAAGCAAGTAAAACTTGTCAAGGCAAAACTTGTTAAAGAAAACTTCCTGGTCTGTAACAACTGTAACATGCTTAATTGCCCGCGTGATTTCCTCAGAGGGTCCTGAAGGGGGGGGGGGGGGGGGGGGTACCAATCCCATTTCCCAGCCCATTTTTTTTCCAAATCCCATTTCCCAGCGTCCAAATCCCATTTCCACTAGCAGAATTCAGGAAAAATTAACTGCATATAAGCGAGTCTAATTGACATAAAATTACCGCATGCAAGCGGTTAAAGAAGGCCCAATTCACCTACTGAGAAATAACGAAAATTGAGCTGATCTTAAACTGGTTTTTGTCTTTCACTCGAACATTTTACATAAAGTAAAACTCCTGTTTTTTTGAGTAAAAGAAAGAAAGAGATCAGAAGGGTGTAACCCAAGTCGTTTACCTATCACTACACCTGGCAACGAGGGCTAGCTGACAGGAACTGTAATTTTTAACATATTTATAGCGGAGCACTTGCCAGGCCGAAGGCCTGGCTGCGCAGCTCCATACTCATAGAACCTATGCCGTGATTTTTCATGGTCATGGCTAGCGGAATGTTTCGCGGGCGCGTGTTTGCCCGCCCGCCCGCCCGCCGTGTTGGAACAACATCCGGGATCTTGAAAGCAAGGCTTTGTTTTTCGCGCGGCCGCACAGCCGTGAGCTCGCTAAACACTTTAGTTGTTTTGTTGTGTCTAGCGGAGAATTAAAGTCGTTCTTTTCCTGCATTTTTTCACGGTTTGCTACTCAAGACAGGGATACTAATTAAGGTATACTCAGAAGCCGCTTAAGTGGAAAAAGACGAGCTTTCAGAGATAAAATCTTGCTTCGAGGAACTTCATGTATTACGTTTTTATCAATGCGGGAGATGTTTGTTTTCTACGGATTTCAGAACCAGAAGCGGAGATTTGAATTTCCAAGCAAGCGAGGGACTTAAAGGTAAAACAGATTACAGTTTTCGATGAGAATTTATGTTGATATCAATCTGTGAGTGACTTTTTATTAGTGTCATTGTTAGTTTTGGAGAATTGATTTTAAAACGTGCTTAAATTCAGTTGTATCGATCTCTTGAATTTCATCGAAGAAAGCTTGAACTCGATGAGCTATAATTAAATGGTACGCGTTTTGCTTTTAAACGTAAACTAATGGAGATTTGAATAATTTTTTTCGAAAGAAGATTGTGTTGTCCATTTTTATGTGTTTGTTCATTCATTAGATAGATTGAAAAGCGATTTCATGTAAACAAAACAAGACTTTGATTTTATAGTACAGTTCTATCTTCACTCGCATCGCCTTATGCAAATACGTTTGTGTATTTTTGCAATTTTTGATTTTCAAATCAGTTTCTCGGGCAATTTTTGACAAACATAAACTGTATTTTATTCGGAAACTAGTGGTACTAGTTATTCTAGACAGAGAAAAGTTGTTTTTGTGAACTTTTGTACGGTCTATAAAAATGTACTGTGCAGACGGTCGCGTAATACTGCTTTTGAGAATTGCTAAAATTGAAAAAAGCCCGTTCGTCAATCTTAATTCTTGTGCTTCCAACCTTTCACCTTAGTTAAGTTTCACCTTAGTTAAGCTTGTTCAAAGTGCGACGCTGTTAGGCTTGGGCTATGTATACAGCTGTTTGATTAAACGTAGTCATTGATCGGTCTCATCCCTACGCGACCAGACCGAAAAGGATTATGGGGAGAAATCAATTCACATTCAATAACTGCACATTATCAAAATACGGAACGTCCTTATCGAAGCGACTCTGGTTGTCTTTGCGTAACACGCGAAGACAAACATGAGTTTTGTTCTCCGTTGTAAACGCGATATAGAATAATTAATCATGCATTTTAATTCACCCATACTCCCTTTCGGTCTGGTCGCGTAGGGGTAAGACCGATCAGTGACAACGTTTAATCAAACAGCTGTATATATTAGAGTTACCCATCACCATAAATGAAAGCTAACCGTTTTCAAATCAGTACTTAACCCTAAACACTGCAGATCAGTGCTAAACTGGAGCTCTTTTCTCTCTTTTCTGTGTCTAACGTCAGTGATATAAAGAATACTACTGTTAGATAAATAGGGCCTATTTTGCCGCTTGCATGCGGTAATTTGATGTTAATTAGACCCGCTTATATGCGAAACGGGTGTATATTCTACTGCCACTTCAGATTCCTGTCGCCTGCAGGAAGTCTGACATCCCGCCATGTTGTTTTTAACATGTAAATACGCATGCTCAGCGTTTTTTGCTTGATTGCACCGCAATCAAGCAAAAAACGCACCGCATATTACTTTCACAACCAGCAGAGGGCCAAACAGATAATGAATTTGGCAGGTTTTAAATGGAAATTTGGATAAACATTGGTTGAGCGTAATGCAATTTCATGAACTTCCACGAGTTCCCCGCAAGCTCTTTTGTCCTTCTCTACTTCTGCTGATACTCACAATATTTCAATCTCGTTCTCAGAGTGTGACCTTACGCCCGACCGAGGCCCCAAATTTTGGTGTTAACCAAAATTATCGCCACCTCTGGATATCTATAAAATTCATCGTTACTGCCTTAGCTTCAAGCAGTGAAATAATGAAACAAGGCAAGGTCACTTCTCCTGTTATCATCAATTTATTCCTTTCCCGTATTTTGGCGCAGAACGTTTCAAATAAAGCGTGGATATCGATAATCGCCGCTGAATAAAATTCATTCCGCATTATAAACAATTAATCAAAAAAAAAAATTCAATTTCCCATTTAGAATTTCCCATTTCAATTTCCCATTCCCCATTCCCCATTCCCCTTTCGTCGTTTTAGTAACATCCTGTAAAAACTCTCGGCTTCGCCTCGAGTTTTTAAACCTGATAATACACTACTGCTCGTTTTTTAAACAGTACGGATAGCAAAGAAGGGAATAAACAGCGTTTACTAAATCATTCGGGGTAACATTTTAAATTTCTGCCCTTGTACCTAGGAGAATCGCTAAAATACGACTACTGAATTGTCAAGTTGTAAATTTTGTCCATTTTTCCTAATCAAGTTAAACCAGCAGGCGGCTTTATATAGTTTTTTTTTTTTATATCTCATTATGTAACTTTTTGGTCAGTCAAATAATATTTTAATATTAACAGTAAGACCGAACGGCGTAATCATTGTAAAATAGAGAATAATAATTTGTCGTTAAAGCGCGCTAGGCATGGAAAAAGGCATAGACATACAGTGGAGCATCCCTACAACTGCCAACTATCTTTAACCGCCATGTTTTTTCCTCCCGACCGACGATCCGTACATTTCCATTTATGCAAACCTCCCTACAGCGGCTACCAGATGACACTGACAGCAACGGCCAGAAAAACTAGCAAACAACCAATGAGGAACTGTGCATACGCAAAATATGTTTTGTTTTTACTGAAGCGAAGGTCAAGTGATACTCAATAAATATTTTGAGTCGACTCCTGAACAAGCGTTAAAAGAAAATTTTGTGCAATTAATCGAAATCACGTTTAATAATTATGGATTAGACATAATTTCTCCATTCGAAGTCGACTTACGTCTAGAATAAACCTCACATCTTCAGATCTGCCCAAAAAAAGAGACTTATATAGCACACATATCACATGTCTCATGGCGCTTTACACATATACATTTATAAGAATGAGATCGGACGTCAGCTTATGAAGGCGCCTCAGGCAACCGCTATAGGTCCATTGTTGATCTCATCTCTCCCACCCCACCCATGATCACACTGAGGGTGGTCACAGCCAGGGTTTTGTTACGTCCTCAGTGGTTCTTTAACGTCCCCAACGGAGACGGAATCGCCATTTCTACGTGGTCATCCGAGCCACGTGAAGGTCTAACCATTCGCCGATGTCTTTTCTCTTGAAGGAAGTTACAAAACTGCATGAGAGTAACGAACCAGACGATCTTAGCAACCAAAAGCAGACCTCAGGAACCCGCAGAGTCCACGATCTCTGCGTGAAGTCCAGTAGGTTGCTGTTTTGATATCAAAATGTCGCAGGGAAGACATGTAGACTTGACCACAAGTCGAGATTAAGATTTTTTTTTGAAGAGATCGAAGGAACTCGACTTATTTCCCTTTCCGGAAACCGCATCATGTGATGTCATTTTGGCGCGAACATTTAAGCGGCTCGTTTTTCACAAATTAAGGGGGGAGTTGTCAAATTTTTGACATAAGCTCACGCTGTTGTTTCCAATTGAAAAAATATTTTTCTCAGCCTGAAAATCTAATTACAGTCGAATTTTTATGCTGTTCCTACGGCAAAATAGCAGGCCTTTTTCACCGAAATGTTGGGGTATTATATTTTGACCAAAGAAATCGAAGTTATAAATCAAAGGCTTTTAAAGCCATCTCGTTAATGCGTTAGATTACAGCTAGATTTTTTTTAAGGTGCAAGAAAGGAGAAGATTTAGAGAACGTGTGTTATATTTTTGAAAAAAAAAAGAGCCGTGAATTCATTGTGGAATTGAGACTAGAGGATAAGATTTTTCTGCGTTTTTGAATAAATTAGTTGAAAAATATGCTCTTGTTGTTATGTAGTATCAAGGGATTTGGTAAGTGTATTTAAGGAGTTGTCGTATGTTAATTCGTTCTATTGGTGCTATCCGCTGGAGGCGGTTGACTTTTATTTATTTATTTATTTATTTATTTATTTAGTTATTTATTTATTTTTATTTTATGAGATGTGGAGGGCGTTTTTCGCCTCAGTTCCTCTACATTTTTCAGCGGTTGCCGGCGAGCTTGGTTTGAGGAACCGTCCTCGCTTCTAGAGTGGACCAGATGGAAACAGTGGGGTTGGTCTAATCACATTTGTTACCTGCTTGTCAACCCTTTTCAATTTGCAGTTTAGTTGCAAATAATGTCCGCTACAGGGTTTTGGCGGGTTTTTCTGTTTCACTGAGTTATGCGTTCTAAGAGCTTGTGATACTAAGTTTTTGTTCTTATGTTTCCATTTTTTTAGAATCGTCAAAGATTGACCAGTTTCGTGATGGGGCGTGGATTGCGATTGTAACGATAGTCATTCGTATTTGTCCTGTGAAGGCCTTGGAGCAATAGATGGCAGCTGCGTATATTGATCTCTCTGAAGATTTAGCGCTGTTCAGAGTGATTGCCAAGGAATTAACTAGATAAGAACGATGGAGTTTATTATGGACGGTTTTAGAGAGTTTATAGACGTTTTGATTACCAGTGTTCATAGAGTTTGAGCCGGAGGGTCCACTGCTGTAGCGAACGGTGACATTCAAGATAGATTTTTTAAGGGTCGCGGTCGATGGGCGAGTTAAAATGTTGTGGCTATGCTAAAGACAATATCTTAATTTAATTTATCTTAATTTAAAAATAATACCAACAGTTCTGTCTGTTATGACCTAGTCAAGAATATGAGACACAGGAGAATTCTTGCCAAATTTAGAGTTGGAAACCATAACCTTCAAATTGAAAAAGGAAGACATACAAAGCCTTTAACACCAAGAGAACTAAGGAGCTGCGAATGCTGCCATACAAAAAATGTAGAAGACGAGTATCATTTCCTCTTCAACTGCGTCTCATATGTTGATTTACGGAACAACTTATTTTACGATATTAGGAAATATTGTGCAAGTTTTAAGAATTTAACAGACGAAGACCTTATTGTATTTTTCTTCAATAGCATAGATCCCGTGATTTGTAAAAAATGAGCCATTTTATATATGAAGCGTCCTTGAGGCGTGATGATTTGTTAATCCGTAATTAGTAACTATATATTATATTCATCATTGTTATTGCAATACCATTAATGTTATATGGGAATGCCAATAAATATGTTGTTGTTGTTGTTGTCTATCATAGCTTTCAGTTTCTCAGTCATTTAGGATTTCAAATTCTTGTAAAGTTTTGTTTCGATTGAGCCGGGCAAGTTGGAGACAATTGTTTATGAGGCCGGGATTTTTTTTCTGTCTTTTCGTAGCGAGCGGTATGGGGTTTTTTCATGCTATGTATGCTCATTGGTTCTCTGCAAAGTTCTGTTTGTTCTTGCTTCCCGTGGTGCGGCCTCCAGTGAGCACGCGATGGCAAAAGGTGTTTATTGTTTTTTTGTGTCCTTGTGTTTCGGACGGGTGTTATGAAATTTGGGAAATTTAGTAAAGAGCTGTGTTTAGTCATTTGAGAACTTTTAGTAGTCCGATGCTTGTATGATTATGTCACACCCATATGTTCGTGCAAGAATATGCAAATTTAATACGCTTCGCGGTCGATTAAGTTTTCGGCTTGTAGAGATTCCGTCGTGTGGTTTTGTGGTTTGCATTTGTTGTCATGTCATGTATATGTATATGTTTGTATATGTTTTGTCAAGTTGAGTTTGGTTAATTGTGAAGATTCGAGAATCGAGAGTGCCTTGATTTCAATAGAGACACCAAAAGGTATGAGAATCCGTTATTTTTGTATAAAAGTATATTTTCACTGAAATATAGAACAGCTATTTCATTTGAGTTGTGGATCAGATATGTCATCTGAGCCGTTGCTGAGCGTTTTTAACGATAAAATTTGACAGCTTACATTGTTTTAAAAATGCACGTGGCGCTGCGATATGATGGTAGAGAATAGTCTAGATGGAAAGACGTCAATTTTATTTAAGGTAGAATTTAGTTTGTCGTGATTATTGCAGAAGAATTGGATGTTTGTAGAATGGTTTAGCGTAATATAGAACAGAATGTAGTAAGTTTTGGAAACGCAGGGTTGTACTCATGTGTCGCGAGGGTGGGGGGGGGAGTTTGTTTTGTACACTATATAGGTATGTGGGGGCCTTGATAAGTTAGGGTTTTTGAAATCATGGTCAGTCGTTAAATAATGTATCGTTTTTGTTAATTTTGGTTTTGTGATGGTTAGAAATTCTAAAATTGTACTGTGCGACTGAATTGGGGGGAAGGGGGGAGTTCGTTATGTTAGAGAATGTTGGTGGCACAAGAAGAGGTAAAAGTTTAAAAGCTTGTTAATAAGTCTTCTTTTATGACGTTCTGTGAGGTATATCACGAGACGTTCTTTTTGTCTCTGAAAAGAGAAATGCTGTTTGTTTAATTGTGCAAACTGTTTAGTTTAATGCTGTAAAACTGAAATTCAAATCGTTTATTGCGTTCTGTGCGGTGGGGGAGGGGGGAGGGGGGTGGGTGTTTTCGAGGGGAGTGTGGTTTTTCCGTTTCTTAGATCAGAATGGTTGCGGGCGATGTCTTTCAGGTTTCTTGTTTAACTTGTTCACTATACGGACTCTTTTTTCGCGTATTTTATTTGTCAGTCTGCTTTGGTTGTTTTCTTGCTGTGATGGGTATTGAGTCGTACAAAACGACGTAAAGTGACCACAATCGACATCACTTTACCGAACAATTTTGACAGAAAATTGTTGACAAGTCATTAAAGTGTAAAACGCCAAACATGTATCATTTCCTTTTAACTCTAATTAGCACGCCATAAAGACTTCCCATCTCGGATTACTAATCACAAAAGAGCTACTGTATTAAACTCGCAAAAAAGTTATTAAATCCAAATACAATTTTTCTATAGTCGACACATCTTACACAATACAGAATAGTAAACGCATTTTCCAAATTTTACTCTCTAAAGTAAGAATTCCTTTTTTTATGCGGTTTGCGGTGAATAAAATGCCAGCTTGCGGTGTTGCGGTTATCTCAAACCCTACCGTTTGCGATGTTTACACTTTACAGTCGGGTGTCTGTAAAACGAGGACCGGATGGCGGCGGATGGCGGATGGCGGATGGCGGATGGCGGATAATAAAATGCGGATAACAAAATGCGGATGATAAAATGCGGATGGAAAAAAAAATAGAAAAAATTCTTTATGACTTTTACAAAAAAAAAAAAAAAGAAATAGTTATTGTTGAAACTGTATGTCTTAAAGTATTTAACAATTAATAAAAAATAAAATTTCAACTTGCATTCACCTTTCATGTTCTCAGATAAAGCATTTTCTACTACACCCTATACTAATTACTGAGCGTGAAGGGTCCATAACCCGGGATCACAAATCCCATTTCCCACACACACACATTCATGACCAGCAAAGCCGCGTAATCAACTGGCTCGAACTCACGTAAGCGTGCAAATATTAACTTTAAAATACATCGATTACCGTTACTCCTTGTTTTTACATTGCATTACATAACTTATGATATCAGTCGTAAAAAGTTCGTACGGGTCACAATAAGTCAATATTCATTCCAATGTTCTGAACGAAAACAAATTCAAAACTGTAACTTTAACACGAACCGTAACTCACGGTGTTTACCGTATACACGGGCTCACCCGTAGAAAGATATTTTCAGAATTAACTCTATGTACAGGTAAAATATTTCTTGTTTTCAACGTCGCATTTACAAAATGCTAATTAGATGACGCTAACCCGGGACTTTGCCATTATTTCTACGCCAATTTACAATGCGCAGTTTACAGAGTTTACAGCTTGAGGATAATAATTTGATAAATACTAAAAAATAAACTGTGGAAAAACGTAAGAATTCATTAGCATCCGTGAGATTTTCAAAACAGATCACCATATCTGTACAAGCACGCCATGCACGGATGCACGCCATTACGGATCAGGAGGTTCTTCAAGCTCCAAGAAACACAATAAAAACACAATAAAACAAGAATAAAACAAGGAGCTAAAACATTACATAAACTGCAAGAAGTCATTATTCCAGTAGAGGTACGGGAGCTTCAGACTTTGATCTTGAACACTTACATCCGTGATAAAGATCCACTTTCTCACAAGTCTTGCACACCGCAGACTGATCCAAGCATATTCATAACAATTAACAAAAACTGCAGCCGATCACTACTTATCTTGCAACAAAAGTTAGCCAAAGAAGCCCCAACATATGCCAAGAGAGCTAGCATAACGAAAGCATAGAGAAACAATAATTCTGTAAAAGGCTGTGCACAGCATGTAAACTGACCTCCTGTCATTAAAGAGATTTATATCCCAAAGATCAAAGAGTCATACAATACATATCGAGCATTTGTCACATCTCTATTTTGGTGATCAAAGGGGAACAAATATCTCGTAGACCTTCTTGGGAAAGCTATTCTAGAGGTTTCTTTATACATTTTGCAACTAGCGGGAGTTGTGTTTGGCCTGTCACTTTTATAATACTGATATCCTCAAATTAATATATATATATATATATATATATATATATATATATATACTAATATATATATATATATATATATATATATATATCATATGTTTAATAGATAAAATACTACATGTAAAGAAAGCCAAATTTAAATAACGTGAAAAGTATGAAAACTATGATTTTCTAGTACTTAGGAAACAAAACTCTTTCACCCCTGACCAAGTTAACTTTAAATATATATAACCAGTTATTCAGATTCTCGTTTTGGCGATTATAAATGGCCAAAAACAATAACATACGAGAGGAAAATAGGTAACAACTTCAAAGCTATAGCATACTCACTTTTTCTTATCAACTGCATCACCTTTCTGACTCTTCAACGAACCAGATACAAACACGAATAAAAAATCAGCAAAGATTGTTTGTGAAGCAAAGTAACAGCTGAAGTTCAATCGAATTTAAGAACTCTACTAACTTACCGTTTCCTAAACACAGATTTTAAAAGCCCGTAATCGTCAGACCGTCGTCGGACTCCATCCTCAAACACGTGGGGCTCGAAACGCAACATTCATATATTTTCCAACTTTTCCAACTAGGGTTGAGTGAGGCATGAAGTGGAACTTGAAGACAGTTTGGGCAATAAAGTTACTGTTTCGTGTTTTTGTTTCGTGCCATTTTAAAGTTAAAACGTAACTGTGTTTGCAAGGACCACCGTAACAAAATAGAAGCATCGGATCCTGTAGTAAAGGATCTAATCAGCGTAAAAATGAAACAGTGACAAAAGCAAGGCTGATTAAACGGTACGGAAATTGTATTTGAATCCAATATTTCAAAAGGCACAGCCTTTCTTCTTCAGGGTCTTACAAACCTGCAAGACCCTGAAGAAGAAAGGCTGTGCCTTTTGAAATATTGGATTCAAATACAATTTCCGTACCGTTTAATCAGCCTTGCTTTTGTCACCATTTTAAAGTTATTTCTGCTTCTTTTCTTTCTTTGTTTTTTTTTTGTAAAAATTGTAAGGAATTATTTTTCTGTTTTTTTTTTTTCATCCGCATTTTATCATCCGCATTTTCTTATCCGCATTTTCTTATCCGCCATCCGCCATCCGCCATCCGCCATCCGCCATCCGCCATCCGCCGCCATCCGGTCCTCGTTTTACAGACACCCCTTTACAGTCTGTGGTGTTCGGTGCAAGAAAATTATCTGCGGTGTCGCCGTTTCCTGTTTGACTCCAAATTTAGCCCCTATATGTTATTTACTCCGCACTTATTTTTGAAAAGCAGGTACCATTATGTTAAATTTGTAATAAAAAACAGTACAATACTTTTTGCCACTTTTACTCTGTATGTAGTTTACCACTGAAAGAAAACAAACTGCTCGTAGTCTAAAGGAAGATCTCTGTAACAGGCCATTCTGTTCTAAAAATCAGATTTTTCTTACTTCACCCACTACACTCCCCCCCCCCCCCCCCCTGTCCGTACACAATAGGCAGCAGATACACTTGGATTACAATGGCTCGTGGAAGGCACGACGCACACGACACCTGTTTTCTAATCATTAATTGTCCAACTAACCAATATTATATAGACTTTAAAAACAATTGAAGATTTACCATTACGACAAAAATCATCTACTGATCTAACAACTAACAATTTTATTCACACGAAAGGACGGGCAGTGGAAAGCCGAATTCACCGCATATTATTAGCCATCATATCACTACAGCACCTGTGTTTTTAAACGCAAATCACTGTCAAATCTTATCATTAAAATCACTTTCCTCAGATCCCCTTCCGCTTTGCGGTGGCCACTCGTTTAGCGCTCGTCTGAAACGCGTAAAAAAATAAAGCCTGTTTTGCAGGCTAGCCATTCGACTCTACAAAAAACCGTTCTTATAATGTCTTATGTAGAATGGTTTAGCGTGATTTAAAATAGAATGTCGTAAGTTTTGTTCACCGCAGCGTTGCAGTTATATTCCGGGGGGAAATAGCATGTTCTTTTGAGAACAAGTCATATCTAGAATATTTGATGTCACTTTTAACGTGATTAGTAATAAGAGTGGTGTTAATTAGCTCCACGCAGCTATCAAATGTACTGAATAGGACAGCCTCTGACTCAGTTAAACTTTCCATATGACTAAAAAAAAAATTGCCGGATTGACCCCTTTCATAAAATAGAAGTCCGTATAAAGGTGAATATTTTAAGTTCGTTTACCTACAGGTTGCAACTAATTTGATTGAACCTGCACTTGGCACCGGCAGCATAGTATTGGCTGACCCGTGTACTTTCGCTTCTGTGCTATTTTAAAACAATTAATAAATTGCTATTACAGTTTCATTATGTAACAGTACGCAAAAGACGCAAAAATTTAAGCCATTGAAGGCTTGCCGCAATTCCATTCAACCGTCATCATTATAAGCCAAAAAATCAACACAACTATGACATGTTTACCATACTATTGCACAATCAAACCGCTTGGCCAATCATAATGCAGAACGTAGCTAATACAGGAAATCGCCTGCTGCTGCTCTCTAAGTTGACCTCTGATACGCTTGGTTAATTGCACGCTTACTTGTAACTCTAAAGTTTTCTTTCCACCAGTGATCGAGTGCATTGTTATTTAGAAGTTGCTGAAACCAATTCTGTGGTCATGGAAATACCCAAGCCCTCCTTGGCGGCGAGCAAGTTCGTGGCGAGCTCCTAAATGTAAATAAAACGCCGACAAACCTTGAAGATAGCGTAATTGAAGGCGTCTTCTTCGGTGTCTTCTCGCAAAAAAAAAAACTGCCGGATTGTTATATTTATCGAATGATAAGCAGGAGAATGACTGAAATTAAACTTACAAGATCTAGATTCGTGTCATCCATGTCGATCTGTACGTTTTCGCGCGTAAACTGCAGTGTCAGTGAACTCGTATCTTATTATATTTTACCCTAGGGAGTCTTTTACTGTGTAACCGCATCCCCAACAGTAAGATGAAACCTGAGATAAACCGAACCGAAGCCATTAACCCTTGGGAAGGCCCCAAACCCAACGTGTGTGTAACCACAACTCAATAGAAAAAAACGAAAAGTTCATGCTATTTTGCTTATATTTTACCCTAGGGAGTCTTTTACTGTGTAACCGCATCCCCAACAGTAAGATGAAACCTGAGATAAACCGAACCCAAGCCATTAACCCTTGGGAAGGCCCCAAACCCAAGGTGTGTGTAACCACAACTCAATAGAAAAAAACGAAAAGTTCATGCTATTTTGCTCTGCCATACCGCTCATAACACACAAACTTTCCTGTCCCATTTAACTTTCTTATAACCTCTCCATTAGTAAAATACACCGTGAAATTCTCAAACTACGTTTCCCAAGAAAACGCATTTAACCTATTTTTACCCTTTTAAAGTAGCTATAATGGCTTTACGACAAATGATTGAAACTGATAAGTAACGTGAGATATCGAAATTTAACAAGGACTAATACCTTTGCGGTAACGTAATTTTAAAGTAGCTATAATGGCTTAACGACAAATGATTGAAACTGATAGGTAACGTGAGATATCGAAATTTAACAAGGACTAATACCTTTGCGGTAACGTAATGTGATATATGACAAGTTCATCACAAGTTCTGACATCCCAATACCCTAGGGAAATTAACAATAGGTCCGGGGGTGCTCCCCAAACATTTTAGTGGCAGTATGTGACGCCCTTCTTGAAATCCTAACCGCTTTAACCAACCATATCCTCAATGCCCTAATATAGCTTCTATAAAGAACGAACAAGAAACCCCCCCGGACAAAAGTCCACAAAATTTTGTTAACAACTTTTGTCCCTTTTTAGTACTCCTTTCCGAAATCTCGCTTAATGCGCAAGCGCATTAACGAGATAAAAAGGTTGTGTTGTTTATAGGATTTATGATTGTAATTAGTTGCCAACTTCTTTTGGCTGCAGCGCTGTAAAACAGTAATAAAGTAAATAATTTGAATAAAGCAAAATATTTCCCAAATGCACTTACATATTATTTTAAAGAAGTCATCCGTTAAAAAAAATGATTGTCCTTTACTTTGTTATCTAAACATCTGAAGTTTCCTTTGTAATTGAAACACGAGCAACGTCAAGCTGTTAAAAGATTTATATTTCAACTCAAAATAAATAGAATAACGACAAAAGAGCGAACATTAACCCATTTGCCCACTGAGGTAGTTAAGCCGTCGTGTGTTCGTTCCTGTTTTTGTTTTCTGAATAAGTGAATCAATCTCGTCTCCAATGCCTTCTCCACGTTTAAAATGGCAGACAGGGAGCAGAAGCTCCTTGTCATGTGACACACGATGAAATTGCGTTTTCGGGAGTTATTTCTAGTGACTGGTAGCCGTGTTTATTTTGTGGCAATGTGAAATTCTTGTTAGAACGAAATTAGGACATTTCATCATAATTTACGCGACAAAATACGCCAGGATTTGTGGGGTATTTTGGCAGTTTTATCCCCGTGCTGCCTCTTTGAAAGCGGAGAAGGGCCCGGAGACGAGTTTGTAAGTGAATGTGAAAATATATACATAAATATATATGTGTACCTTATCTACACATAGATGATCAAAGTATAAGGGATACATTCAAAATAAGTAGAATGAAGATAAAAAAAAAAACAGAACGTTAACTTATTCGTCTACTGAGGTAGATCAAGTCAATGAGATTGTTTGTTTGTTTGTTTTTGTTGTTATTTTCTGAACAAGAGAATGCGAAAATAAACATGATTTAATGCAGTCGTAGAAAAATTGAGACTTAGTACAATCGAACCTCTACTACTCTACCATAACAGCCACCTTTCTACAACGGCCACATTTTCAATTCCCAACTTCTGATTTATTCACTTTTAGGCCAAAGCTGCAATCTTGGTCAGAAGATTTCGGACAATTAACGTTATTCCCCACAAATTGTCTTTGTCGTTACCTCCCCCTCCCCATCCCCAATACAATGTTGAGTTTTTTGCATGTAACTTCAACTTTGTATGGGAGGGGGAGGGGAGACCGGGAAATGGAACGATAGTTTGTCTCTTCGAAAAAAATTGTCACTGTGTAGTATTGTCTTAAGTGTCCCAAGCTATTTTGTCCACGGTTGTAGGATCCAGGCTAAAAGCTGGGAGATAAAAGTTATTACGCAATAGGAAATCATAATCATGAACTATACGATTGTTTTACCTTTTTGAATTTTTCAAAATGCTTATCCAAATACCCTAAAATTCAAGCTTTAATTTGTGTAGTTATCGGAAAGTCAAGCATCGCTTTCACAAGCCAGAGGTCTCAGTACATTGTCCTCAGCATTCACTAGTCATATCAGTTCTCAAAAGTCAACAATGTTTTACTTGATCCCATTATACCTGTTTCCACAAGCGCCCAAAATCCAAGGTATAATAGGATTGATGCCGCACCCGAGTAGCTAGTAGCAAGTCAAAAATGGACTCGGAAAAAGTTATTCGTATGACAGATGTATCATGTTATTGGATGTCATCAATAAGACAGAGAAGTACACAATAGAGATCCTATGCTTTTTGTGCATTTGCAGGCATTATAATAGCATTTTCGTTCATCAAAATTCTCGCAAGCTCTCTTAAGGCGGGATTTTACCTGAATGCCATTTTTCCGCCATACATGGCTTTAATAGAAATATCTCGTTCATTTCAAGCAATCCAAATGTTGTGGGATGTTTTTTTAAATTGTTGGTTATTTGGGGGTATTTTTGGATGTTTTGTAAATTTTTGGTGATTTTTGGGTATTTTTGAGAGAAAGAATTTGTAGTTAATAATTAATAGACGGACACCAAGTTAGTCCACTAGCAACCTGGAGTGCTCTTGTGTGGGTATCAACTGTCTGTTGGTATTCCAAAAATCATTTTCTTTCTTCTATCCCTTCTTTAAACCTATTAAAATTTCATTCAAATTCAGGTAAAACCTCGTCTTAAAATGTCCGAGATATCATCTTCTGGCTCCTCGCAACAAACGTCCATAGCTCTCTCCTCCGCAGAGACCTCCCAGTCACGCTCCACGCTTGGCAAAAAAAACGCGCGGAGGGTGGGTGGAGGTAAAAAAAGTAAAGCGCGCGGGGAACTCTGGGAAGGGAGAAGGAAAAAGGGAGCTCCCGCTCTTTCGCTCTTCCCATCGTTCCCCGCGCTCCCATTTTATATTTTACTGTTCTTTACTGATAGGAGCCTCTGCGGAGGAGAGAGCGTCCATAGCAACTTCTAGTTTTTATAGATCTTTATCTCTCGGACGTACACGCAAACTTACACCCCCACCGTGGTACCCCCCCCCCCCCTTGGATTTTTGCGATGTTGCAATATTTCGGAAATATCTGTAGACGGCATGTGCTAATCATAAATGGTCTTGAAATAGTCGGAGAGAAACCTTAGGGGGGGGGGGGGGGTGGCATCTCCTCCCCCCTTTCTACGTCCGAGGGTTAAAGTAGGAAATTCATTACCCACTCCCGGTTTTTCTGGGAAATGCCCATCATGCCTCCTTTTGTGGGTTTGAGAGGGATCTTCCATAAATTTGTCCTCTTGAAAAGCTTCGGTTGAATTGCGCCTTAAGAACCGCTGCATTGCAACGATGTTGAAATTTTCTGACCAGCATCACCACGACATATTCGAGGAGCACCCCCGATATGCACCACACAGTCGAGAAAATATTAACCAGCAGGGTTTTTGTTTGAGGAGCCCACTTCAAGCTATAAACTTTGACGACTTTACCCATCGATCGCGCCGTGAATGCAAAAAAAAGAATGGTTTTAATTAGTCATATCCTTGAATGTGCCAAATGTAGTTTGGTCCTTAGGACTGATATTTTCTCTTCTTTAACCTTTGTTTTGAATGACGTTCGACACCGAACTCAATTTTGACAGCGCCGACCAACTCAACAGGATCCCTGTAGTTTTGCCGTCTTCTAAGGCCTTCCCTTCGCAGTATTCTTTTTAATTGCGTCAAGCTAATACTTATACTATGCGTAAATGGAAGAAAGGATATGATTTGAACATAATTTAAACCACGATCGAAATATTGCATGCTCTATCAATGCACGTCTCTCAAGGTGTGACATTCCACCAGGAGTAGGCAATCGATAAAGTTGATAATCGACATTATTCGATAGAAATCGACAAAATTAGTTAATGATATCGGAAATTGAAAAAAAAAAATCGATAGAAGGATTCGTTGTGAGTAATCGATAATTATCGATTTTACAATTAGCGTTACCGATTTTATCGATAAGGGACAGACCATTATTTTTTTGACGGGGGGTGTTGGAAAATTTTGAAATAATTGTTTCCAGAGGCTATAAACACTGAAATAAATTGTATGCAAGCAAAAAGTGAAGAACAAATTGTTTGCTGGAAGTATGGCAGTTGGACGGAGACACAAAATAAATTGTTTGCAGCAGTTGCCGCATATAAAAAAATGTTTGCATGTGAAAATTTTCCAACACCCCCCGTCAAAAAAATAATGGTCCGTCCCTAAATATCGAATTTATCGATACTAGCTTATCTTACAATTTATGGAAACGATATCAACAAAACATATAAATGAGCTCGCAAAAACACTTATAACAACTTTTTTAACCGCTTATCAATAAAATTTACTACACTTAGAATCACTACTCAGTAATTTTTCCATGAATTTTTAGAAAAATCAAAAGCGAAAATCAAAAAAAAAATCAAAAAAAAAAAAGAAAACAAAATCAAAGCGTCACGTTAAGACCGCCAAAAACTATAGCAGATAATCTTATTGCTTGGTCACATGTACATAGGAATGGCGTGAATCAGTCATTGTTTGGCGAAAGCAGTCCACGCTATCGGATGCGTTGAAAAAAACCACCTGCGGAGCTCCCCATGGGCCAGGGCAGATATTTTTATGGGAGCGGATGGACACATTTCTCCAAGATAAGTTCGGCCAGCAACAGCTTATCCCTCTTAAACAAGGTAAGTCGTTTTAAACTCTATTCCATTCATGTTAAATCCGATAAAATCGATAACGTTGAAACTTCACCAGCGTGTGAGTATCGATAATGTTTAAATTCAATTGATCAATGCTATCGATTTATGGAACGGTTTTCCGACATCGATTTTTATCGATTGACAACCCCGGGCACTCCAAGACCTGGGATGACAGCAATACCCCATTAGCCGCTCCTAATATTAAAAAAAAGACCAGCGCAAGAAGGAAAACAATCGCGTTTCTGTGGTTTGACAATCAACGCATTTAACGCACCCACAGATACAGAAAAAGCAGTAAAAACCTTAATTATAACAATGCCACAATTCACGTGAACAATTCACAAAAACCAAAGTATACGTATCTCTTGACTGAAGCCGGAGGGATCGCGTTACCGGTCGAGATCTTGCATTATAAGTCGAGATTTCGCGTCATAAGTCGAGATATCGCATTGTAATTCGAGTTCTCGTGTTCTTAGTCAAGATTTCACATTATAATTCGAGCTCCCGTGTTATAGTCGATATTTCGTGTTATAAGACGAGATATCGTGTTATAGGTCGAGATCTTGCTTTATAAGTCGAGATCTCGCATTAGAGACTTTACGCAACGACGACGGGGGGCTTTCACGACGGCGTTCGCGACCGAAAGGGACTGGGACAACAACCTCAGTCTGTCGACTGTCGAGTTACGTTACGCAACGATGGATTCCAGGACGGCGCTCTTGCTTTTGGGACGAAATTCAAAACACTTATTTCGGCGGGAAAAATGTATTTCTCGGCGACGCGGTCGGCGGGTTTTAGAGTTGTCCGTGTTCATCGGCTTTTACGATTTAATTGGACAAGTAATGATTTCAGAACCTGGATTTTTGTCGATTTGTCTGCTTTTAACCTTAGGGGGGAGGGGGGGGGCAACCACCCCCCCCCCCCCCTTGTACGTCCGAGGGTTAATGCTTTCACCTTCACTAATCTTAATTGAAGGGAGAAACCTACGACAGTATGGTTGTAAAATAGTTTAACTTCGGAGCAACTTCGAAGAACAGCACGCGTGCTTTCAGAAATGTGTGGCGAAGTGCTGTAATCAAAATTAAGAAAAATATAGGTCAACCAGTTAAAAGTCGGCTTCAAATTCATCAGCTTTAAAAAGATAGGGAATTAAATGTTGATAAAGCGGTAACTTAAGCGAAAAAGACCTATTTTAACCTATAAACTCGTCTTTTAAAACTTCAGTTGACAGACTTCAGTTGAAGTCGTGGACCAATTGGTGTGTGTAGCGATTTCTGATCATGTAATTAATTTCACTGGCCTGCCAAGATTAGCTTTTGCTACCTGCAGGCCAGTATTATAAATTCTATAATAACTATAACTAATAAAGATTTTTGTTGTTTTTTGTTGTTGTGGACCGGAGAACGACGGTCTTCACGCAAAAATGCCTTCACGATTACGCATGCGCATGACGTAATTTTGAAGCAAACGCCGTCGTCAAAGCTTCCCGTCGTCACTGCGTAAAGTCCCTATTATTATAAGTCGAGATCTCGCGTTATAAGTTGAGATCTGGCGTTGTAAGTCGAGATATCGCATTATAAGTGAAGATCTCGTGTTATAACGCAAGATCTCATGTTATAAGTCGAGATCTCCTGTTATAAGGCGAGATCTCGCGTTATAGGTCAAGATCTTGATTTGTACATGTCGTGGAAAAGGAAGAGATGCTCTTATGTAAATATTTCATTCAGTCACATTAAAATGTTACAAAGTGACATGGGAACATGCCGAAAAACTGTTCAATTTAATTATCTTATTTTTGTCCAGCTGCTTTAACAACAATGTTCTTGAATCGGTAGTTCTGTAAGTTCTTCTGTTATTTATACTACAGACACACATAGAATTTTTTTTCTGTTAAAGGCCCACCTTCACCCAAAAGACGTTGCGGTCGTTTGCTTTTGTTTTGAAATGCTACATTGTTCATATTCATGATCTGATTGGTTGCACGCATTCAAGCATAAATTTTGTGTTACACGAAATTGAGCACAGAAAGAGATCACGGCGCTTACGGCATTTTGGGTGAAGGTAGGCCTTTAATATTCAATCAGGTAACACTCTATATGCCTTATACTTTCTTAATTTTCGTTGTACAGTATTCAAGCGTTTATATTAAGGAAGCAAGGAAAAGTAGAGGAGGGCTTATATCGGTGTGGGAGTTTATAACTGGAATATTTTTTTCTGTGTTAACAGGTAGATGGGCCTATCAGCGCGCGGGGTGAGGGGGGGGGGGGGGGTAGGCTTATAACCTACATTTTAAAGTCTGTCCAATGTGGTCGTTGTAGAGCGGTTCGTCGGTGTATGTGCAAAATCGTTAATGTCATGACGAGCTAGAACCTTGATTTTATTGCGAATGCAGCGTTCTTTCATGGCATATTTGTGGGAGATTATAATTAGCTTATCTATCAACTCCATTGTTTAGAAAGAAGAAGGATATCATACTATATCATACAATATCACTCAAGTGATATAGACTGTTTTTTAGTAGTTAGGGTTATTCCCTTCCTAGTGGTTTTACGCATGCGCATTAAAAAGACATATGCCACATGTGCGAGAATTATAGAAATAAGCTTTATATAAGATTGAGGCGAATATATTTATAGATGTGTTGTATATACTTCACGCCCATGGCATGACGAAAACCCTTCCCCGTTATGCCACGAAAAAACTTGGCTCAAATAAATGAGTCTGCTATCGCTCAAAGAAGAGCGGTGTGGAGGTGGGCGAACTGGCATAACGAAAACTGTTATTCCATGAAAAAACTTTGCTCAAATAAATAAGTCTACTAACGCTCAAAGGGCGGTGTGGAGGTGGGCGAGAAAATCGGAGTGTTCCGATCAAAAAATAATATAATATAGTTAGGCTCAGCCTAACGGCGTCGTCCTCTAAAGACCCTCTGAACAAGCTTAACTAAGATGAAACTTAACTTAGGTGAAAGGTCGGAAGCACAAGAATTAAGATTGACGACCGGGCTATTTTTCAATTTTAGCAATTCTCAAAAACAGTAAGCTTAAGCTTATTACCCGACCGTCTGCACAGTACATTTAGACCGTACAAAAGTTCACAAAAACAACTTTTTCTCCGTCTAGAATAACTATTACGACTATTTTCCGAATAAAATACAGTTTTTGCTTGTCAAAAAATGCCCGAGAAACTGATTTGGACATCAAAATTGCAAAAATACACAAACATAAGCTTAAGCTTATTTGCTTAAGGCGACGCGAATATAAAATCTAAATGTTGTTTTATTTACATAAAATCGCTTTTCAATCTATGTAATGAATGAACAAACACATAAAAATGGACAACACAATCTTCTTTCGAAAAATTTTATTCAAATCTCCATTAGTTTATGTTTAAAAGCAAAACGCGTACCATTTATAGCGCATCGAGGCCGAGCCGTGTCTTCGATGAAATTCAAGAAATTAATACAACTGAATTTAACCTACACGTTTATAAACAATTCTCCAAAACTAACGAGAACACAAACAAAAAGTCAATCACAGATTGATATCAAGATAAATTCCCATCGAAAAATGTAATTTGTTTTACCTTTAAGTCCCTCCGGCGACTACTATGCTTGGAAATTCTTTAAATCTCCGCTTTGGTGCTGAAATCCGTAGAACGAACCCATCTCTCGCATTGCTAAAAACGTATATAGTTCCTCGAAGCAAGATTTTATCTCTGAAAGCTCTTCTTTTTCCACTAAAGCGGCTTCTGGGTATCCCTTAATTAGTATCCCCGTCTTGAGTAGCAAACCGCGAAAAAATGCAGAAAAATAACGGCTTTAATTTAAACTGTTTTCTCCGCTCAGTAAACACAGCAAAACATCAAAGAGTTTTCCCAGCTGACGTGACATTCGGCAGTGTAACCGCACGAAAAACAAAGCCTCGCTTTGGTTGCAACATGACGTCGTACGCGCATGTTTTGCAAGATCATACGCGCCCGCGAGCTAGTCCTGCGCGACGGCGGAGGCGGCCCGGCGGCGGGCACACGCGCGCCCGCGAAAAACAAAGCCTCGCTTTGGTTGCAGCATGACGTCATACGCGCATGTTTTGCAAGATCATACGCGCCCGCGAGCTAGTCCTGCGCGACGGCGGAGGCGGCCCGGCGGCGGTATGTACTTGGTGTATCCCTTATTATTTTGTATTTAAACACTTAGTTTTTTATTTCAGTAGAAAAAGAAGATAAAAACAGCAGAATGAGGAATCGAACCCGGGCCGTATGATCTACTCCATACACACTATCCACTGTACCACCGATGACTAGCTGCCGGAAATTGTAATTTTTAAGGGATATAAGGTAATATGCTGCCAGCGCAGACCATATATAAGAACTAACCCTTTCGATACACTGGAAATACTGGAATCAGTGCTTAACCCTAAATACTAAAATCAGTGCTTCAACCCTAGATACTGTAATCCGACCCTAAATTACACCGCAATATATCTAAATAAATTACAATAAGGGATACATGAAGTACTATACATTATGATCAGGGATACACCAAGTACCTAGGCCGGCGGCGGGCACACGCGCGCCCGCGAAACACTCCGCTAGCCATGACCATGAAAAATGACGGGCATCGGTTCTATGAGTATGGTGCTCCGCCGGGCCTTCGGCCCGCGGGCTCCGCTATAAATAAACCAAAAAAACCTCACAAAGCCCTCTTAAGAGGTTTCTGGCAAGCGCCAGTATTTTTTTTAAATAAAATATACTATTATTGTTTTCACGCCCAGTATGGTGGGTGATCCGGCCTCACCCAAGTGGTGCGTACTATAGGGTGTGGGTGGATCCGACCTCACCCCCAAAATAAGCATTTATGCATCCCAACGGAGCCTTCCTAGAATACTTGCCATTCCTCTCTCCAAAGCTCACGAGGCGCATGTCGCCGAGTGAGGTTAGAGAGAGGGATGGCAAGTATTCTAGGAAGGCTCCGTTGGGGTGCATAAATGCTTATTTAGGATGAGGCCGGATCACCCACACCCTATACTACTTAATGACAGAGAATGCAAGAAGATCGGATCTATCAGACCACCACGTGTATAAAAATAAACGAAACTGCAAATACCGTAAACGATCTATTGCGTATAAACATTGGATCAATACAAACAGTGATAAGTAAATAGACCACCGCAAGGACCGATCAAACAATGTGAAAAGGCATTTTCTCGAAATTGCACTACGGTTGGCCAAACCTGACATGTTCAGCGCTCAAAACTAGAAAGCAGACACAGACAGCTGTTTCGGGCTTTTTGGCCCTCGTCAGTGTGCCGTAGCTAGAACATAATGAGACTCAGTAACATTTCACCTACCTCAAATATGTCGCTAATCATTCTAAAAAGAGCAATGATAGGAACGATTGCTCAACGGTCACACCACAAACAATTGTGGCACATGGCCGAAGAGCAATTCAAGATGGCCGCCATTTTAGATTTAACTAAAAATTCAAATTTATCAGAAAAATTCGGAAATTGCAAATATTTTTTGCTAGAGTTGCAAATAACATACAAGTAAGCATTTTGATGCTTTTTGTAGCGAAAAAAGGTGCAAAACGCGCCTTTTTATTCATAAATGGCTTGACCTCATGCTACTTATGACGTCATATCTCGTTACCATAGCAACCGGTTGTCGCCAAACTTCACCAAAATGTGTCTGAAGGATCATCGAATAGCTACTGAAGACGGCATGTGCTAATCATAAATAGTCTTGAACAAATCGGAGAAAAACGTTAAAGGGTGGGTGGTGTCCACCCCCTACCTCCCTTGTACGTCAGTCGGAGGGTTAATACAGGTTTGTTTTCAAACTACAGTTTCTTTAAAGATTTGGTCGCCCGCGTTTATAGTATTATTTCTCACGCGCAACAATTTTTTTCAATCATTTTTAGAACAACAAGTCAGCGATATAAATCCAAAAATGTTGAAGACTTGCGCGCATTGCGGCGTGGAATTGCCGTTTCCTGACAATTTCGCCCGACTTGCACTAACTGAAGGTTGAACTTCAATATGTTCGTCGGGGTTTCTTTGGAGCTCTCTCTTGTAGCCATTTTTCTTGGTTAAAATACGATCCACGATCGCTTTCGGACAAAGTGCTTGCTCGTTCTTCGTCCAACGGCCTTATTTGTGATTGATTTTCATCGTTTTGGCTTCGTTTATGATGCAAGAGATTCGCTTGCGTTTCTTTTCAGGGATTAGCTGCAAAATCGTATCATGCAATTTCGCAGAGAGCAGCGAAATGAAGCGGTCTCGATAGGATAGGAGAGAAGACTGTTCGCGTGCGCGATTTCTCTTTGTGATGAAATATTACACCCGACGAAGTACGCATTCACATCGTGACAGCTTTGGGAGAATATCAATTAGCGTTGACAGAAACTTGTCAACACGTAATAAGAATTATTAAAATTCATAAATAATTTTTCCCTTTATATTTATCTTTATCGTTTATTTGGCAAAATATATTTGGCAAAATATACATCTCGGTCTCCCCGATTAATCTAGCGAAAAATATATTGTTTAAAATTAAGCGGCAAAAACCACATGCCATGATATCTTAAACAAGTTTAAATGTTGTTAACTTAAAAATATTTTTGAAACTGATCAAAAAATTGTTCAAAATGATCTTATAAAGTTTGAAACAGTGTCACTGTATGCATAATCGCTTCTGATTTGCCGCTGGTCTCCAGGGATGCTGCTAAAGATAAATAAAGATGTGGGAATTATATATGTTTGTTTGCGGAGTTGCGGTCTTGAATGGAATGCAAAGGTTCCAGGAAAAGGCGTTCTTGCCCATTGTTCAGGTTCCTTTCTAGAATTTCAACGTAGTCTGGGTGAATGTTGTCATCTGTTGTTTCGGTGTGGTGCCTAATAGACATATTAAAATTCAACATATATTAAAATTCAACTTCAAACAAAAGACATCACTACGAGGCTTAGGGGAATAAACCATATAAATCCCTACTATCATTCCCTTAAGCCTCGCAGTGATGTCTTTTGTTGCAAGTTGAATTTTAATATATCGAAATTGGGCTATTGCGCGTTCATTTTTCGATCTTGTACCCGGCTGGTGTTCTGAACCTCGTGAGTTCCAGGATCTCTTACTTTCTCCGATATAAGTGAAATCACATGTCTTACACT
This sequence comes from Cladopsammia gracilis, assembly GCA_022457155.1. NCBI lineage: Eukaryota > Metazoa > Cnidaria > Anthozoa > Scleractinia > Dendrophylliidae > Cladopsammia > Cladopsammia gracilis. The sequence continues at coordinate 1,086,877 of JAJGOT010000045.1, read as the reverse complement.
TAACTTTGCAAACAATTCCTTTGATCTGATTTACGGCGGGACGGTCTTTCGGTTTCTTAAAAATGTTGCCTAGTGTTTCAACGGGATTGAACGTGGTCCTAATGTTTTCTTTGCTGAGTACACTTCGAACTCTCTCTGAAATACCCTTTACATAAGGGATTGAAGCATACCCCCTCGGATTCACTTGATTTTCTTGATTTTCTGGCTGTTTGTTTACTTGGGCTGAATCAAGGAAACGTTCGTTAAAATTTGGGGGTATCCAACGCGAAACGCGACGTTGATGTCTATTTTCTTTTCGTCAAATTCAACTCAGTTTAATTTGTTATTTTTCTTAGATCTTATAGTACGTTATTGCATTTATAGCTTTATTCATTGTACGTTGTTTCGTTCAAGAGTTTTCAAATTTTCTACCTGAGCCGGTTGTGTGGTCCGATGAAGGGCCAGTTAAATAACCAAATGTTCGCAATTGGGCTGGTCCTGAATGACGCGTCCAGTCAAATACATCTGACGTAGATTGCCGCCAACCAAAGCACAGCCACGTATCAAAGTTACAAGATGCTAGAGAAGCAGCTAAGGAAATAGAAATAAAAAAAATGCATCATTTTGATTAGTACTCACTACTTAGTCTTGTTGACGTCTACAAGATACACGAGGTATACAACCATATCACTGTTATCTGTTCATATTATTTTACGATTATTTTAATAAATTAAAAAAAAAAACACATTGAAAAACATGACAATAAAACGCATGTTGGAAAACAAAATATTAACTTGACGTTTCGTATGTTACAACATAGATCCTCAGAAGTGACCGTTTAGAATACAAGTAACAACTAAATTTAAATGAATAATAAGTAACTAATTAACAACAACAATAACATAAGATGAGAAAAATTTGCATATAAAAGATGCAAACTAATAAAGAATTAGCTTTTCGCTGCTGACATTATCGTTAAGGGTAGGTCTGAAAGTTCTACTTGAGTTTGCCACTAAGAGGAGCCATTTCATATTTAATGGTCAAAACTACGACCAAATTGACGGTGTGGCTATGGGCTCTCCTTTAGGTCCTGTTTTGGCCAACATCTTTATGTGCCATTTTGAAGAGAAATGGGTCCTTAACTACAACGCTCGCCCTTCTGTTTGGTTTCGATAAGTAGGCGATACCTTCACCTTGTTCGACAATGAAAACACAGCAACCCAGTTTCTACAGTACCTTAATAACTGTCACACAAATATTAAATTCACCGTTGAATTCGAGGATAACTTTGCAATCCCTTTCTTGGACATTCTCATCAAACGACACAATCACACTTTCTCAACATCTATTTACCGAAAGAAGACCTTTACCGGCCTGTACACAAAATGGGACTCCTTCACACCTAGGAAATACAAAGTAAACCTCATCCGCACACTCACTTTTCGTTGTTTCCGCATCTGTTCGTCACCTCTTTTGCGATCTTGTCTGAATGATCTGAGGAAGTTGTTGTTACAAAATGGTTATCCTGCTGGTGTTGTCAATTACAACATTAATGATGTTTTGAACAGACAGCAGAACAGACTGAGGAATCCGATCATCACAGTTCCCAAAAAAGAAACAATCTTAGTTTTACCTTATTTAGGGGTACAAAGTAAAATTGTTACCAAACAGCTTAAGACCCGCATTAATAAATTTTATGGCTGCATTGATCTTAGGGTGATTTTCCAAAACGTTCATCGCATTAAGTCCTTTTTTTCCCTACAAAGATAGGTTCAACCGTTCCCAAATGTCAAAAGTTGTGTATAAGGCTAGTTGTTGGGATTGTCAGGATTTCTACATTGGAAAAACAAAACGAAGATTGCATGACAGAAAAACTGGATCACAAGTACTTGTCATGCATCTGCTATCGCAGACCACGTCACATCAACTGGTCACAACTTCAAATGGGACCACTTTGAGATATTGGCAAAAGGTCGGTCTGATACTCACTGTAAGATTAAGGAGACTCTGCTTATTCAGGAACTCAGACCTACCCTTAACGATAATGTCAGCAGCGAAAAGCTAATTCTTTATTAGTTTGCATCTTTTATATGCAAATTTTTCTCATCTTATGTTATTGTTGTTGTTAATTAGTTACTTATTATTCATTTAAATTTAGTTGTTACTTGTATTTTAAACGGTCACTTCTGAGGATGTATGTTGTAACATGCGAAACGTCAAGTTAATATTTCGTTTTCCAACATGCGTTTTATTGTCATGTTTGTCACTGCAGTTTGTGTGCTATTTCTTATTAAGCTACGATGGCCAAGTGGAATTAATTTTTACATTGAAAAAAATAAAAAAAAATTAACAAAACGGGCCAAAAAACTATGCAGGCAAATAAAATGCTATTAAAGTTACATAACTTGCCAGTTAAAAATAAATATGAAGGTGTGTGGTGGTTTTGCTGAATTTAGTTAGTAACATGCAATGGGGCTAACGTTTTGGGTCTCAAGTGTTAGCGGGTGAAGCGAACTTAGCCCGCAAGGTGTCGGGGGTTGGGCGGGGACAAAATAAGCCTGCTCCAATGTTTTTAATTTTGTCATTTATGACACCATTTATCCTTCGCCTGGAAAAAGTCAACTACCATTAAACATGTTACATTCCAATAGCATGTTAAAAATTTCCATATTTCCACTGCATTGTCATAAATTAACACGCCAGAATTTATAAACAATCTATTAACACTATTCAGCTGGGGATCGGGGGGGGGGGGGGGCACAAAAAGCCTGCGCATAATTTGAATATTCATAACTTTTATAATATGGAAGCAAACATCACCAAACCGGATTTTCTTAAATTTCATCTGACAACGATTTGGTATGACATTTTATTGTTCACATAACTTGGATTTCTCTTAAACCTGTTCAGGAGTAATTTTAAGTTTACACCTTTTGCTGTTCATTAGCAGAAAATATAAATTCATTTGTTTGAATAGTTAGACAGTAGCGTGGAAATATTTTCATTTACACCAAAAGATCATTCATTTACGCGAAAATAACTTAATTAACGATTTTAGCATAAGCAGTAACATTCAACAGACAAACATTGGCATCCTTTGACATTCATTAGCTCGAAACGTACTTTCATTTGCTCTATAATCAACTTCAATATACAATAATAGTAATGTGCAAACATTTTTGCCAATTGACAATCATTTTAGTGTATGTAAATTTCATTAGCGAGTTTTACATAAACACCCACATTCCATAGCATTAACAGACGACTATTTTCACAACCTAGAGTACTGAACATGTTTGACGAAGGATTTTAATAGATTAAAGCCTCCTCTTTTTCGCTAGGTAGTTTGTGGTTTCGAATTGTGATAAATGTTTTGAGTTATAGGATCCCTTAAAGTGCCTATAAAATGAAATTTTCGACCCATTTTTTATACAGAAAAATTGAAGTCCGTGTTCCACTGATTCATAATTTTCCATTTTAAGTTATGGTCAAGCGCGCAATCTATTTTTTCTTACCTCAAAGTTGGCCTATTTCTGGCAAAAATATGGGACAACCAGCGCGCAAATATGCAAATTAGGACTTGTGACGTTAACAGTTGCGCAGACCTTTGTAATCAACATGGTAATCAAAATTCATCGTCGAAGCGACACCGCATTTTTTGCATTTTTGAACCACTCATGACGACACCATGTTATCTGCTTCTGCTTCTGTTTTTCTGCCGAAAGGATCAGTTTGCCATTTCTTTTGTTTCACTTCACGTATTAATACTGATCGATGTCTGAAAACCCAGATCCGGCCATTCTCAACGGTTTGTTGTGGTGATTGTGTATTCTAAATTCCTTTTTATACTAGTTCCAGGCCCCAGGACACGAAAAGTTCATTTTTGACCAAATAAAATACTTTTCGTTAATGCATATATAACTTAAGGTGGTTCCCAACAGTTTCCAGCACTTATCAAGACTTAGAAGTTGATGCGTCATTATAACCACTCTTTATCAGTTGATGCTACAATCATGATATCAAAGGAATGCCCAATGATTGGTGAACACGTTGTTATCATTTCTGTGACACAATATGTTACTATAGCAACAGTATAACGTGCTAAAAACACCGTTAATTTTAGCTTTAAGTCTTAATAACTCAAAAATGGCTCGGTGAACCCCATTTTTATTGTCAAATTTTGATAAGTAGGATCAGATGCAACTTTTCGCAAAGTTTAAAAAAATTCTGTAGGTGGATCTGAACCCCAACTGAACCCCCCAAAAAATACTGTAGGTGGGGTTCACAGCCACCTTAAATTTTCGAAAATTTAAGGTGGGTCTGAACCCCAACTACAGAATTTTTTTAAACTTTGCCAAAAGTTGCATCTTATCCTACTGATCAAAATTCGACAATAAAAAATGGGGTTCGCCAAGTCATTTTTGAGTTATTAACACTTAAAGCTACAGTCGGACCTCTATTAAGCGGCCACCTATTAAGCGGCCACCCTCTATTAAGCGGCCACTTTCCAAAGTCCCGAATTATTTGTCAGTAAAGTGCTGTATTCGATACCTCTATTCAACGGCCACCTCTATTAAGCGGCCGCGGCCACCTTTTTGCTGTTGCAAGTTTAGTATTTATTGTTTTTTTACCTCTATTAAGCGGTCAGCAAATAAACTTTTCAAGCGAAATGGTGACAGATAATATGAAGGTGATAACTGATAACAACAAGAACTGCAATTTAATCTCCACTATAATGACAAGTCACAAGTCGCAATACACGTGCAAGTACTCATCGACTACATGCTCTGTGTTAGAGCTACAACTTTGCACGAACTTGAAATGCGCAAATACAGGGCACTTAATTTTTTGTTTCAATGATTTTTGCATTTATGTTCACATATGTTCACTTTCCAACAAGCGTTTTGCTATATAGAGGCAATAAAAGGCAGTAAAATGACGTTGCCTGCCATTTCTATCCAATTTATATTGTACCTCTATTAAACGGCCTACCTCTATTTAAGCGGCCAGTTTTCAAAGTCCCGAGGGTGGCCGCTTAATAGAGGTCCGACTGTAAAGGTAAGGGTGTTTTCAGCTCGTTATATACTGTTGCTATAGTAACATATTGTGTCACAAAAATGGTGACAACGTGTTCACCAATCATTGGGCATTCGTTTGGTATCATGATTGTAGCATCAACAAAGGGTGGTTTTAATGACCCATCAAAATCTAAGTCTTGGAATGTGCTGGAAACTGTTGGGAAATCAGTGGAACATGGACTTCAATTTTTTAGAATAAAAACGGGTCAAAAATTTGTGTACCACCACAAACGATCCAACGGAAAATCGATTGCCACAGCTGTATTAGAGAAAGATTAAAGTTTCAGATGAGGTAAGTTTTATATGGAAATCGGAGTTGCCAAAGCAACGTTATGACGTCACTCCCTGTTTTACATAATACCGATTTACTTGTCATCAAGAGATCATTTTGGAAAACGCTCTCTGGATCTTCGACCTGACGTACTTGTCCTAAGGTCTACAAAATTTTACAAATTTCTATGAAAGCGTTTTCGAGAAAATTTCGAGTGAAGTTTTAAGGTTTTAAAATACAACAAAAACAAAACAATTTTGAAATTTTTTTAAAACTTATGTCTACAAGGCTTGATGAAATAATATTTTGGTATTAAATGAATTTTATACCATCCAAATACCTTGAGTGAAAATCTATGCGAAATCGTCCATTTGAATTTTATAAACGTTGGCTTAAATATGAACTGGTCTCTAGTGTAATTTCGCGTTTTCATCAAAAATTGACCCTACACTTATTAAAACAGTCGCGAATTTAAAAGCGATCAACGAATTTTGTTAAAACTTAGTCCTCATAAAGATTAATTAATATTCAATACAACTGCCAAGTTTCAAATTCATTGAAACGTTCTTAGGCTGTCAATTTACAGCCTCAACGTAGGAAAATATTGAGCTGATTTTCACGAAAGTGGTTTGTTGCTCTCAAAGCTAAAAATAACACTCCAGGCCAGTTCATATTCAAGCCACTATTTCAGAAATTCAAATGGAGCGATTTCCTTGCGATTTTCACCTAAGGTATTTGGATGGTATAAAATTCATTTAAGACCCAAATATTGTTTCATCAAGCCGTTGCTATGGCAGCTCCGATTTCCGTAAAACTTACCTCATCTGAAACTTTAATCTTTGTCTAGTACAGCTGTGGCAATCGATTTTCCGTAGGATCGTTTGTGGTGGTACACAAGTTTCTCAAAGCTAAACGGTATCGTCACTCAAAAACCCAGTCGAGCCACCTTAAAGCTATGCTTTTGTGAGTCGGCGAGAGTCAAACTGAGTTTATTATGAGAACAATAACTCTATACGAGTAGTAAAATCGGGCTTTAAGTACGTTCGCGCGAAAATCTTCAAACATTGATTTTTTTTTTATAAAACTTTTGCTACAGCTAGGTTTTAAGTTATTCGTGTCAGAAATGCAAAAAGAATGGGCGACCCTAATTTTGAAAAATTGGTCTTCCTTAATGGATATGACCCCAAGGTCTGTAAGTCTAAAAATATTGCAAATATTTCAGAGCATTTTAGAGATTTATCAATCTCTAAAATGCTGCTTTCTTTCCCAAATTATATGCGAGTAAGTCTGTTAAGCAAATTCATTCAACTGGTGACGTCCCTTGAAGGAAATCTAATCTTTAAACGATAGCATTTGCAAACTCTGACAACCGCAAGTTGGCAGGATTCGATGTCGCGCGGGTAGAAAAATGAAAAAAAGTTTAAACTTCTTACATTGCTTTCTTGTTCATTTTTTCACAATCTGTCTAGAATTGCCAAAGAAAATTATCTATCAAAAAAAATACTGTTCACAGTTCCCGCCATGGCTTTTTTCCCCTTGTTTACGAGTTCCGCCTGATGCAAAACAATGGATTGAATGTTCACACATTTCGATCTAACACCTATGATCCAATTTTAATCAGGATCCGTTATAATGTTTCCAATACAAAGCCATATTCGCTTGCCAATTATATCAATGTTTGCGCATTGTTAGCTGTCAGATCGATAAATTGGTTTCACTATTGCCGATACGAGGACAAGAGGACAAATGATAGAAATAGGCAAAAACATAACCTTTTCTCACACCAATTTTTTTTCTGTTCTCAAAAACTTCTAGGTGTTCCCTCATATATAAAAAAATGTTATTTAAGAGTAAAGACATGGTAAAGGTTTTGTTTCTGTGTGCAAATACGAGGTAAGATCACATCAAACATGAGTCGAAGACGATAGTGTATAATGCTACTTAGCTAAAGCAGTTTTCTTCCAGCGTGAATTTATTTTCGCAACCAAACAATGCACAGCAATTGTTGTTTACTAGTTTGCAATATGTTTTTGAAATTTCCTTCGCTTTGCGTAATAGTTTTTCTTTTGCAAAAACCGTGCAGGAATGTTGCCCAACCTTCGGTCCTCCTAGAACATGCTCAACATTTATTCAACGATAAAGTAAAAAGGTTTAAATCTTTAAAAAAAAAATGTGTCAATTTCATTTATAACGCAAACGTTTCGAAAAATGACACTGAAGAAGGGCTCAGTCCGAAACGTTTGTGTTATAAATGACATTGACACTTTTTAATTTTTTTAAAAGATTTAAACCTTTTTACTTTAGGATTTAACCAGAGTGTCACGCAACACTGAAAAAACATTTTTATTTTCTCCGTTTTCCTACAGATAATCCTTATCTTCAAAATCTCGCTAACCCAAACGCCTGAATTAAAAAAAAAACCTGGTTAGTATATTCAGCCCGGTTTAACAAGTCATTTAGTACGGTTGGCCATCCGTTTCAAAATTATGACATCGTGTACGTGGGCTTTTTTGCCGCGTATAATCGTTTATAATCGCTATGTATGGGCTTTTATCCCATATACAACCATTTATATCGCGTATATTGCACGTCTATACGCGGTGCTAAAAACCGTATATATGCGTACCTGTCAAAGCCCACGTATACGTGTGCAAAAAGTGTGCGTATACGCGGGGTTCAGAAATCAGACTTGGTATAAGCTGGCACGAAAAGTGCCTCTAACGGAATAGCCTCTATGTATGGTGGCAATGAAATGTCCCGAACCATATGATGAGGAACATGGCGACTCGCCGATCATCTTCTCCTCGTGAAACTTCATTCGCAGTATCTCGTGTACTTGTACCGCCAATTGGTCAGAAATACGGCGGAAAGGTAGGCTGAAACCACTTTCTATGGTTTGCCTTTTAAAAGAGTTTAAACCGCCGACTCACCATTGACATATTATTTCGCCAGTACTATGCAATTCCTCAATCTTTGGAAGATCTCCGAAGAGAGCTCGAGATTCCAGAAGAGGTTAAACTATTTAACGAGGACTTGGGGGAACTAAAAGATGTAACTTTGTTTGTTGCTCTCAAAGCTAAAAATAACACTCCAGGCCAGTTCATATTCAAGCCACTATTTCAGAAATTCAAATGGAGCGATTTCCTTGCGATTTTCACCTAAGGTATTTGGATGGTATAAAATTCATTTAAGACCCAAATATTGTTTCATCAAGCCGTTGCTATGGCAGCTCCGATTTCCGTAAAACTTACCTCATCTGAAACTTTAATCTTTGTCTAGTACAGCTGTGGCAATCGATTTTCCGTAGGATCGTTTGTGGTGGTACACAAGTTTCTCAAAGCTAAACGGTATCGTCACTCAAAAACCCAGTCGAGCCACCTTAAAGCTATGCTTTTGTGAGTCGGCGAGAGTCAAACTGAGTTTATTATGAGAACAATAACTCTATACGAGTAGTAAAATCGGGCTTTAAGTACGTTCGCGCGAAAATCTTCAAACATTGATTTTTTTTTTATAAAACTTTTGCTACAGCTAGGTTTTAAGTTATTCGTGTCAGAAATGCAAAAAGAATGGGCGACCCTAATTTTGAAAAATTGGTCTTCCTTAATGGATATGACCCCAAGGTCTGTAAGTCTAAAAATATTGCAAATATTTCAGAGCATTTTAGAGATTTATCAATCTCTAAAATGCTGCTTTCTTTCCCAAATTATATGCGAGTAAGTCTGTTAAGCAAATTCATTCAACTGGTGACGTCCCTTGAAGGAAATCTAATCTTTAAACGATAGCATTTGCAAACTCTGACAACCGCAAGTTGGCAGGATTCGATGTCGCGCGGGTAGAAAAATGAAAAAAAGTTTAAACTTCTTACATTGCTTTCTTGTTCATTTTTTCACAATCTGTCTAGAATTGCCAAAGAAAATTATCTATCAAAAAAAATACTGTTCACAGTTCCCGCCATGGCTTTTTTCCCCTTGTTTACGAGTTCCGCCTGATGCAAAACAATGGATTGAATGTTCACACATTTCGATCTAACACCTATGATCCAATTTTAATCAGGATCCGTTATAATGTTTCCAATACAAAGCCATATTCGCTTGCCAATTATATCAATGTTTGCGCATTGTTAGCTGTCAGATCGATAAATTGGTTTCACTATTGCCGATACGAGGACAAGAGGACAAATGATAGAAATAGGCAAAAACATAACCTTTTCTCACACCAATTTTTTTTCTGTTCTCAAAAACTTCTAGGTGTTCCCTCATATATAAAAAAATGTTATTTAAGAGTAAAGACATGGTAAAGGTTTTGTTTCTGTGTGCAAATACGAGGTAAGATCACATCAAACATGAGTCGAAGACGATAGTGTATAATGCTACTTAGCTAAAGCAGTTTTCTTCCAGCGTGAATTTATTTTCGCAACCAAACAATGCACAGCAATTGTTGTTTACTAGTTTGCAATATGTTTTTGAAATTTCCTTCGCTTTGCGTAATAGTTTTTCTTTTGCAAAAACCGTGCAGGAATGTTGCCCAACCTTCGGTCCTCCTAGAACATGCTCAACATTTATTCAACGATAAAGTAAAAAGGTTTAAATCTTTAAAAAAAAAATGTGTCAATTTCATTTATAACGCAAACGTTTCGAAAAATGACACTGAAGAAGGGCTCAGTCCGAAACGTTTGTGTTATAAATGACATTGACACTTTTTAATTTTTTTAAAAGATTTAAACCTTTTTACTTTAGGATTTAACCAGAGTGTCACGCAACACTGAAAAAACATTTTTATTTTCTCCGTTTTCCTACAGATAATCCTTATCTTCAAAATCTCGCTAACCCAAACGCCTGAATTAAAAAAAAACCTGGTTAGTATATTCAGCCCGGTTTAACAAGTCATTTAGTACGGTTGGCCATCCGTTTCAAAATTATGACATCGTGTACGTGGGCTTTTTTGCCGCGTATAATCGTTTATAATCGCTATGTATGGGCTTTTATCCCATATACAACCATTTATATCGCGTATATTGCACGTCTATACGCGGTGCTAAAAACCGTATAATATGCGTACCTGTCAAAGCCCACGTATACGTGTGCAAAAAGTGTGCGTATACGCGGGGTTCAGAAATCAGACTTGGTATAAGCTGGCACGAAAAGTGCCTCTAACGGAATAGCCTCTATGTATGGTGGCAATGAAATGTCCCGAACCATATGATGAGGAACATGGCGACTCGCCGATCATCTTCTCCTCGTGAAACTTCATTCGCAGTATCTCGTGTACTTGTACCGCCAATTGGTCAGAAATACGGCGGAAAGGTAGGCTGAAACCACTTTCTATGGTTTGCCTTTTAAAAGAGTTTAAACCGCCGACTCACCATTGACATATTATTTCGCCAGTACTATGCAATTCCTCAATCTTTGGAAGATCTCCGAAGAGAGCTCGAGATTCCAGAAGAGGTTAAACTATTTAACGAGGACTTGGGGGAACTAAAAGATGTAACTTTGTTAAGGTAAGAATAAGAATTGGGATTCTTAATCGACGTCATTTCCGAAGCATTTGCTGCTTTGGCGTGGGAACTGAACACAGGATGCTAAACCACTATGGCTAACTTAGGCTTAAATGTTTTGAATTTCAGAGATGGAGATGTTCTATATTATGGAGCAGGAGAACCTTCCGTGGCCCCTGCACAACGTTCTGCTCAAAAGGAACAGTCGGGTAGGTAAAGGTACTCAACATCATGTTGTCACGTTTCAACTGGAGAGCTTTTATCCCACCTGTCATGTATGTACAAATTGGCAAGGTGACATGAGCTTAACATCTACAAAACAAATTTCTTGTTAAAAAATAAAAATAAATATATATATAAAACGAGGATTTTTTTAATTCTCTTTTAGAGCTTTGAATAACAGAAATTTATTTATTCACGGATTTTCTCCAAACAATGTTGAGTGCAATTATTAAAGTTTTCTTAGTTTAGTGTCCCAATCCACCATAAGCAAAAAAAATGGTTCTATGTGTGGCATACTGGGTAGCTTGACCATGCATTCCGCCCCAAATTTACTATATTTGTATGAGAATCTAATGGCAAATAATATTCTTAAAAGATAAATTTGTAGTAACTTATGAGAGTAAGAAATACAAGAGCCATGATGATGAGAATATTACTGAAAAAGTGAAAGGTGGGGTCTCCATTAGGTGGAAACTCCTTTTTGCAGGGGTATCAGTTATTCTTAACTGGTTTTGTGCCTGCCCCATCCCAAACCCTTATAAAATAATGTTATAATATAACATTATTTTATAAGGGCCATAAGACATTATTTATGAATGTTTGAAAACTCAGCCCTGATTATCTCAAGGGATTAATTTTTTTTGAAGACACCATCATTCAAATTTGAATTTAAATCATCTAGTAAGTAAGTGAGTAAGTAAGTAAACCTTTATTTTATAAGGATAGCTCTTTTCTGCTTTTAAAATAAAAACTGTTATTGACAGATGCCCTGCTAAAAAAAGTGAATTAAAAAAAAAATCAAAAATCCATAACCCTAGCTTAAAAATTTATAAAAATTTGCTCCAATTATTATAGTTCTTAAATATTTGTTTAAAGTCACATGAAGTGTGGATGTCATGTTTATCTGCTTTGCTTCTTATACCAGAAGAAGTCACTAAAATGGGTTTCTTTTCTGTTCAATAGTGTCTGACGCTTTACGGAACATATTTGGCCAACAAGAGTCAATGCCAGTTGTCAGCTATGGTTCAACTATTGATAGTGCTCTGGCCAACGTAACAAATGTCATGAACAGTTATGCCCAGAACAGACCAGTATCAAGAAGACAAAGAGCATCTCAACGGCCAAGATTCGGACCATACAATAGGCACATTTCAGCACAGAAAAAAACGTCGAGTTGTGCAAGCACTCTCATACACCCCAGTTCTGGAAAGGAATAATGAGCCTTGGTGCCATAAATCATTTCGGGAAATATGGGAAGGAAACATCGAATATTCCGACCAAAGCTCACAGTCAGAAATTCTGACTGCAATCTGTGAGGCTTATAATTTATCGCCACCCATACGCAAGCCAAATGCCACTCCGCTAAAGAAGGAACAGTTACGTTTTGTGCACAGGAAAAATGGCAAAGTCACAACAAGACAGTCCGCTGTGTATGATGGATTAGGAATTTTGTGTAATTACAGACAAGGGTGCATTTATGTTGAAATTGTTATGCCCACTACCTGCACAACTACCACAAATGTATGTCCCATAATAAGCTTGATCTCTGCCATTCTCTTGGGTCTGGTGGGTGCTCCTCCCTCCCACTAAAAGTACTTAGTAGAAACTCAGCTGTGTTCTATTGGAAATCTGCAAATCTGATAAGTTCTCTCACTGTTTTCACAAAACACAGTGGCGTGCGTGTATCTCTTTAATCAGTAACTTTTTTGATTGTTGTCTTAAAGGTGCACAATATTGTAGGTTTTGGACGGCAATCCTTTAGAGTTTCTACTAAAACAATTAGACAAGCCCTCGTTTTCTATGAAGTCAACTCGGCCACGCCTTGTTGATTATTCACTCATAGAAACTCGGGCTCATAGTCTTATTATTGTTAATTAGAAAATTGAGTAAAAATCTACACTCACATATCCAGACCTCCATCAGGATTTGGATTTCCTTTCCTTTTAACCTGATAAATTATGGTGAGTTCTATACAATCTTTTTTTGTAGGATTGCATTGTTAATGATGCATCGGCCATTTCTTACATTGGACCAAGTACATCAGTTACTCGATGCACTGATGTTGGACAAAGGACATCAAGACTGGTCAGTGAGATTAATACATGTAGGGTCTGCATTATCTAGGTTATTATAATAATATACATTTGTCTCTTAGGCCTGTCTTTTTAATCAGCAAAAACCCAGGGCACATTTGAAAGATGGCAAAAACATTTTTTTTTATCTCTTTATCAGGAGGGCAATGACAGTGCATCAGGCACTGAATGCATTGGAAACACAACACAGCAGCAATCAACCCTCTGCAGTTATTTTGGGCCATCTGGTGCTGAACAAAGCAGTTATTTTGGACCATCTACTAATGCTGGACAAAGCACATCCAGAGAAGTAAGTGAGATGCAGTTTTCATAATTTGTAATAACTAGATTAATTAGGAAAGACTTCATCTCCACAGGAGGTGTCAACTCTAAAGGAAGTCTATTTCAGGAGGAAATAAATTCTCTTGGGAATGTGGACATTTTGCCGGGAACTGGGAGACTTGGGAAATTTGGAGGAGACATGATGTGGTAGAGTAAAAATTTCAGGAAGTTTAAGACTTTTTTAAGAATGTCTCCCAGAGTATAAAGAAGTTCAATTTTCCAGCCTGCCCTAATTAATTTCTTCAAAAAAAGTTTCCCCAAAAAGTTTCACTTGCTTTTTCGGGCAAGGTGTGGGTAAAATCCACTAGCCCAACAGCAAAATCTTCTAGCCCGGAGCTATGGGACACCAACTTCTTTGTACCCTGGTCTCCCAAAAATTTGGGCGATATTCCAAATTTTGTGGAAGACTTTTATTCACACATTGTTCTCTTCAAACAGCTTCATTTTGTTAGAGTTGTAAGCCCCTTAGCTCCTTTCTTTGATCAGCAAGAACCCAATATGCCCATGAGACTGAGTTTTGTAAGGTGCCAAAGACATTTTTTGTAAATCTCTTTATCAGGTTTGCAGTGTGGACAGTTATTTTGGGCCATCTACTGATGCTAGCACATCAAGACTGGTCAGTGAGATATAGTGTCTGCAAATTAGAAAATTTCATCTTCTGTGTTTCACTAACAAAAACCCAGCTAGAGAATGGAATTTGTAAGGTGTGGAAAACATTTTTTTTCTTCTTTGCTATTAGGATGGTAATGTTCAGAGTGCATCAGGCATTTCTTCCATTGCAAGTATGGCACCACAGTCATCCCTCTGTCCTAATATTACCGGCTTATCTACTGCTGCTGGACCAAGCACATCAAGACCCGAGCAGTCAACAATTAATTTTCCTCACCAGAATATTAGAATCGGTAAGTTCAGGCTGGATGTGTGGAACTGTGCTTGTGTACCACTGGGTTAAATACAGACATATCATACCAAAATAATATTCATTAGCTTTAAGGTGATTCCTTAGTATTGCATTGCGCATCCTTACTGCGCAGAATTTTACGCATGATAAGCGTGCGCAAACTGTGTTTTTCGTGCGCACCAAAAAAAAAGGTTGGTTGTTTTCTGTGCAGCCCTGCTTGCATAAGACATGAATCGTCTCTTTGTTTAACTGAAAACGAGTATGGTGACCTACAATTTTTTTTCTTAGTAATTTGAGTGTAGCCAACACCAACTTTCTGTAAAATGAATAATAGACCAATTTCTACGAGGGAAAATTGTATTATTGGAAAAGTGAACTTTGCCAATACTCGTAATTGCCTGGAGGCTACTGCATGCTTGAAACGTATTTAAGCATGGATGTGTATATTCAATGTCTTGCTGCTTTTACACGAATATGCGGACCCCCCTTTTTTATTTCAAAAATTAAATTCCCTTGAGATAAACAATCAAATGGCAAAGTTTGAAGCAGCAGTTCTATTTCTAGGGAATCACCTTAAAAGAATGCAGCAGGCAGCCTGATTGTTCAGGTTTTAAGCCAGGAGCTAATTTTTAGGTCTGATCATGAGGACAAAGTGTACATGTAAATATTACACACAGAGTGTATTGCAAAGTGTATTGCTTATGTTTTGTTATTGTTTTGCGTTTCGAGATTGTTAAACTTGCTAAAAATAACTCTTTATACTGCAAATTGTGTGGTTCCAGAAAATATCCATACCCACCTCCCCTCCCCGACCAAGGATGGTCATTGGAAATTCCGAGGGGGAGGGGGGTCTCAAAAGCCAAAATTTTTAAAGGAAAGTATGAAGCAGAACTGAAAATTCCTGGGGGGTGGGAGTGTCCAAACCAAAAAACCATCCTTTGGGGAGGTATGGATATTTTCTGGAACCACATGTACACATTGTTAATCAAGATTTTTCTTTAAAAATGGCCATACGCAGGTTTCCTGTCTGGCTGCCTGGAGTGGGTGAAGAAATGTTATAAATTAGAGCAACATCAGATAACATCATCAGTCAGATAAAGAGTTGATCTGCATGTCAGAACTGAATTTCAAGTTATTGTTCAGTAATTTTTAAGGAAAAATGCATAGTTCCTTAGTTAAAAAAATAAATGTCCACATTTTCAGTTTACAAATTACGATGACCTCTCCATCTTGTTCACCTAGGAGATCTTAGTCCCAGATGTTTGCTGGAAGTGCTACTATTCAGTCAACATCTGGATATGATTCTGAACAAAGGAAACTTGAAACACTGAAAGAAATGTTCCCAGACAACAATGATGAAGAAATTTATCAGGCTCTCAGACAAGCTCACTTTGAAGTACGAGGGGCTGTCAACAACCTTTTATTTGGTTTAAGAGGTATGCCTCTTTCTGTACCTGAGTGTCTGCCCAATTGGGTTGCTTCGTTGAATTAATTATTGCTGGGTATGTGCCACTGGCCTCTCAGTACCCCCACCCCACGATAGATTGGGAGGCAAAGGAAAGACCCTCGGCATCTTTAAGCCGTTTTTGGGCAAGAATGTTGCGGCCCACGTTTATTAAATCTTGAAGTGATGCATTGCTCAGGACAACTTTTTTTAATACCAGTCAGAATTTTCCTATTGCCAAAATCCTGAAAATCTGCAAACCCATTGTAGTAATCCTGACAATGCCACACCATTATCATCAATCCATTCATGATTATGGAACCCAACATTTTAATGATTTTTTAATTTTGTTTTGTTTACACAGCAACTAACGAGAGTATGTCAAGTGATGAAGATCAGTGGAATGCCCCTTTGGCATCCTCAGCAATAGTAAAAGCTGAGGATGCTTTATCCTCTCTGAACAGTTTTACTACCCAAGCGGTGAAACGATTTGGTTGTGAGATTGATTTAGAAGTAGACAGGGAAAATGACCTTCTAAAGCAAATGCTGCGGAAATATAAAAATCCCGGGTTTGATGTAACTCGGCCTCTGTGTGTTGAATTTGTTGGTGAAGCAGGAGTTGATGCAGGTGGTGTAACGAGAGAGTTTTTTCACTTGTTAATGGAAAGGTTGAAAAAGCAAGGGGTTTCAATAAATTTGTTTGAGGGTCAGGTGGAGCATCTAATTCCAATTAACAACTACGATGTTTTGTCAGGCGGCTTGTTTGTGCAGGCTGGCAAGATGATACTGCACTCTATTCTCAACGACTGCCATGGTGTTCCTGGGCTCTCCCCAGCTGTTGTGTCATACCTGATAAGTGGAAGGAGGGATGCAGCAGTAGCTCATGTATGCGTTAAAGACATCCCAGATCCTGTTTTAGCAGAACACTTAACAAAGGTTTGTTAAATCTGACTAGAAATTCCATTTGCTATTGCATAAAAAGACAAAATGTTAAGAAGTAAGATACATTTAATGCCTATGTTGTATGCGCTGGAAATGGTAATTCTGTGGTTCCAGGTTTGAATCCTCCTCCAGCCACTGGATGGATCTGTCTTTGGTAGCACCAAATTCAAATCCTACACGCTTTACATATACCCACTCATCTGCCTCCTTCCAATTGGGATTTTTAATCACGTTATTTTCATTTAATTGTTTCCTTTGTTTCAGTGGCATGCCTGGAAACTAGCTATCTTGAAGCTAAGTGCATGACCACGATATTATTAATTTTATTGCTGGCGAGCCTTAGCAAGCCACGCCCAGCACACTATTTCAGAAGGACGTCAGCAGTGTTACTTAACATATAAGCCGTGAAAATTCGAGATCTTTTTTGGACAGATTCTGGCATGTACAGTTTGGCTTTTCATTACATGACGTCACAATCAATGTTTTGACGATTTGTTGTCAAATTTCATTAATGAGCAATTGGCTAATTCATTACGTCACGTCACAATCGATGCGTATTTGACTCTGCACGTCTAGCCTTGCTATTTACAAGCAGTTAAAAGGTGAGTGCGGCAAGGTTACGGTAAATAAGACCATCTTCACATATATTCGTGGAAGGTGAATTAAACAACAGATCTGGCGTTAAAGAAAAGGGCTTTAAGGGAAAGACATTTCATTGCCACCATACATGGAGGCTATTCCGTTAGAGGCACTTTTCGTGCCAGCTTATACCAAGTCTGATTTCTGAACCCCGCGAACACGCACACTTTTTGCACACGAATACGTGGGCTTTGACAGGTACGCATATATACGGTTTGTAGCACCGCGTATAGACGTGCATTTGATTTTGCACATATACGCGTATTAAATACGCGTATATACGCGATATAAATGGTTGTATATGGGATAAAAGCCCATACATAGCGATTATAAACGATTATACGCGGCAAAAAAGCCCACGTACACGATGTCATAATTTTGAAACGGATGGCCAAACATAATTTAGTTCATAATATTGTTACAGTTTGAGTTATCCATATACTGTGAACCTTTTAAAAACAAAAATCATGAATGAATGAATGAATGAATGAATTGGAAAGCTTTAATCCTTCATGTAAACAGCGTGCAACGTCATCGTTCGCCGGCGAATTCGATAATGTATCGCCAAATGTTAACGCTCGGACGTACACGCAAACTTATACCCCCCCCCCCCCCCCCTCTCTTGGGTTTTTTTGCGATGTTGCAATATTTCGGTAATATTTAACATCTAATAGATAGCCCGCGATGTGCTCTAAGGTAAGTATATGGCTTGTGGCGCTGCTGGGGAAATTGCAAATATTGTTTCCTAGAGTTGCAAAATAACATACAATTAAACATTTTGATGCTTTTGGTAGCATTTTAAATGTTTTTTCGCTGAAAAAAAGGTGAAAATACGCATTTTTATTTAAAAATGGGTTGACCTCATGTTACTTATGACGTCATATCTCGTTACTATAGCAACCGGTTGCCACCAGTCTTTACCAAAATGTGTCTCAAGGATAAACGAACAGCTACTGTAAACGGCATGTGCTAATCGTAAGCTACAAATGCGACCCCTAGATAAAACAAGCCTTTACAACTAAACTAAGGATCCCTCCGTCTTGCTTTTCGAAACCGGTTTTGCGTTTAACAAAATATATTTCACAACCAACCATGACGCTATATATAGAATGATGATCCCTCGTGGAAATATCTTAGTGTATAGTCCCTAATAAGATTCATTTTTCGGATCGACAACTGTCTCTTTCAGGTCGTCAATAATGTTCTCCATTTGTACGATTCGTACGATTCGACAACTCTTCAGTGGGCCCAACACTCAGAATAAATCATTCAGTTAATAATAGTGTTACAGTTCAAGTTCTCCTTTCAGTGTGAACCTTTTAAAACCAAGAATCATGTGACATACCATATATTTCCTCAAATAATAGCCGTCCCTTGAATAATCGCCTCCCTCAAATAATCTCCCACTTTGAATGACTTTGGTGGAAATATTTGAAATAATCCCCCTTCCACCACTTCTACCACCCGGTCATTCCCCTCTCGCATCCGTTGAATAATTAACCCCTTTCCCTCTAACTCCCATTTCTTTCTTTCATTTTTTTCCTATTTCCGAAACAAAATATTTAGGGCAGGACTTCCACCGAGCAACATTGGAACTAATTGCCTCCCCTCAATTAATCCTCCCCTCGAATAATCGCCCCCCTTTGGTGCGAAAAATATAATAATTGTTAAATCTGACTAGAAATTCCATTTGCTATTGCATAAAAAGACAAAATGTTAAGAAGTAAGATACATTTAATGCCTATGTTGTATGCGCTGGAAATGGTAATTCTGTGGTTCCAGGATTGAATCCTCCTCCAGCCACTGGATGGATCTGTCTTTGGTAGAACCAAATTCAAATCCTACACGCTTTACATATACCCACTCATCTGCCTCCTTCCAATTGGGATTTTTAATCACGTTATTTTCATTTAATTGTTTCCTTTGTTTCAGTGGCATGCCTGGAAACTAGCTATCTTGAAGCTAAGTGCATGACCACGATATTATTAATTTTATTGCTGGCGAGCCTTAGCAAGCCACGCCCAGCACACTATTTCAGAAGGACGTCAGCAGTGTTACTTAACATATAAGCCGTGAAAATTCGAGATCTTTTTTGGACAGATTCTGGCATGTACAGTTTGGCTTTTCATTACATGACGTCACAATCAATGTTTTGACGATTTGTTGTCAAATTTCATTAATGAGCAATTGGCTAATTCATTACGTCACGTCACAATCGATGCGTATTTGACTCTGCACGTCTAGCCTTGCTATTTACAAGCAGTTAAAAGGTGAGTGCGGCAAGGTTACGGTAAATAAGACCATCTTCACATATATTCGTGGAAGGTGAATTAAACAACAGATCTGGCGTTAAAGAAAAGGGCTTTAAGGGAAAGACATTTCATTGCCACCATACATGGAGGCTATTCCGTTAGAGGCACTTTTCGTGCCAGCTTATACCAAGTCTGATTTCTGAACCCCGCGAACACGCACACTTTTTGCACACGAATACGTGGGCTTTGACAGGTACGCATATATACGGTTTGTAGCACCGCGTATAGACGTGCATTTGATTTTGCACATATACGCGTATTAAATACGCGTATATACGCGATATAAATGGTTGTATATGGGATAAAAGCCCATACATAGCGATTATAAACGATTATACGCGGCAAAAAAGCCCACGTACACGATGTCATAATTTTGAAACGGATGGCCAAACATAATTTAGTTCATAATATTGTTACAGTTTGAGTTATCCATATACTGTGAATCTTTTAAAAACAAAAATCATGAATGAATGAATGAATGAATGAATTGGAAAGCTTTAATCCTTCATGTAAACAGCGTGCAACGTCATCGTTCGCCGGCGAATTCGATAATGTATCGCCAAATGTTAACGCTCGGACGTACACGCAAACTTATACCCCCCCCCCCCCCCCCTCTCTTGGGTTTTTTTGCGATGTTGCAATATTTCGGTAATATTTAACATCTAATAGATAGCCCGCGATGTGCTCTAAGGTAAGTATATGGCTTGTGGCGCTGCTGGGGAAATTGCAAATATTGTTTCCTAGAGTTGCAAAATAACATACAATTAAACATTTTGATGCTTTTGGTAGCATTTTATATGTTTTTTCGCTGAAAAAAAGGTGAAAATACGCATTTTTATTTAAAAATGGGTTGACCTCATGTTACTTATGACGTCATATCTCGTTACTATAGCAACCGGTTGCCACCAGTCTTTACCAAAATGTGTCTCAAGGATAAACGAACAGCTACTGTAAACGGCATGTGCTAATCGTAAGCTACAAATGCGACCCCTAGATAAAACAAGCCTTTACAACTAAACTAAGGATCCCTCCGTCTTGCTTTTCGAAACCGGTTTTGCGTTTAACAAAATATATTTCACAACCAACCATGACGCTATATATAGAATGATGATCCCTCGTGGAAATATCTTAGTGTATAGTCCCTAATAAGATTCATTTTTCGGATCGACAACTGTCTCTTTCAGGTCGTCAATAATGTTCTCCATTTGTACGATTCGTACGATTCGACAACTCTTCAGTGGGCCCAACACTCAGAATAAATCATTCAGTTAATAATAGTGTTACAGTTCAAGTTCTCCTTTCAGTGTGAACCTTTTAAAACCAAGAATCATGTGACATACCATATATTTCCTCAAATAATAGCCGTCCCTTGAATAATCGCCTCCCTCAAATAATCTCCCACTTTGAATGACTTTGGTGGAAATATTTGAAATAATCCCCCTTCCACCACTTCTACCACCCGGTCATTCCCCTCTCGCATCCGTTGAATAATTAACCCCTTTCCCTCTAACTCCCATTTCTTTCTTTCATTTTTTTTCCTATTTCCGAAACAAAATATTTAGGGCAGGACTTCCACCGAGCAACATTGGAACTAATTGCCTCCCCTCAATTAATCCTCCCCTCGAATAATCGCCCCCCTTTGGTGCGAAAAATATAATAATTGTTAAATCTGACTAGAAATTCCATTTGCTATTGCATAAAAAGACAAAATGTTAAGAAGTAAGATACATTTAATGCCTATGTTGTATGCGCTGGAAATGGTAATTCTGTGGTTCCAGGATTGAATCCTCCTCCAGCCACTGGATGGATCTGTCTTTGGTAGAACCAAATTCAAATCCTACACGCTTTACATATACCCACTCATCTGCCTCCTTCCAATTGGGATTTTTAATCACGTTATTTTCATTTAATTGTTTCCTTTGTTTCAGTGGCATGCCTGGAAACTAGCTATCTTGAAGCTAAGTGCATGACCACGATATTATTAATTTTATTGCTGGCGAGCCTTAGCAAGCCACGCCCAGCACACTATTTCAGAAGGACGTCAGCAGTGTTACTTAACATATAAGCCGTGAAAATTCGAGATCTTTTTTGGACAGATTCTGGCATGTACAGTTTGGCTTTTCATTACATGACGTCACAATCAATGTTTTGACGATTTGTTGTCAAATTTCATTAATGAGCAATTGGCTAATTCATTACGTCACGTCACAATCGATGCGTATTTGACTCTGCACGTCTAGCCTTGCTATTTACAAGCAGTTAAAAGGTGAGTGCGGCAAGGTTACGGTAAATAAGACCATCTTCACATATATTCGTGGAAGGTGAATTAAACAACAGATCTGGCGTTAAAGAAAATGGCTTTAAGGGAAAGACATTTCATTGCCACCATACATGGAGGCTATTCCGTTAGAGGCACTTTTCGTGCCAGCTTATACCAAGTCTGATTTCTGAACCCCGCGAACACGCACACTTTTTGCACACGAATACGTGGGCTTTGACAGGTACGCATATATACGGTTTGTAGCACCGCGTATAGACGTGCATTTGATTTTGCACATATACGCGTATTAAATACGCGTATATACGCGATATAAATGGTTGTATATGGGATAAAAGCCCATACATAGCGATTATAAACGATTATACGCGGCAAAAAAGCCCACGTACACGATGTCATAATTTTGAAACGGATGGCCAAACATAATTTAGTTCATAATATTGTTACAGTTTGAGTTATCCATATACTGTGAACCTTTTAAAAACAAAAATCATGAATGAATGAATGAATGAATGAATGAATGAATGAATGAATGAATGAATTGGAAAGCTTTAATCCTTCATGTAAACAGCGTGCAACGTCATCGTTCGCCGGCGAATTCAATATTGTATCGCCAAATGTTAACGCTCGGACGTACACGCAAACTTATACCCCCCCCCCCTCTCTTGGTTTTTTTTGCGATGTTGCAATATTTCGGTAATATTTAACATCTAATAGATAGCCCGCGATGTGCTCTAAGGTAAGTATATGGCTTGTGGCGCTGCTGGGGAAATTGCAAATATTGTTTCCTAGAGTTGCAAAATAACATACAATTAAACATTTTGATGCTTTTGGTAGCATTTTATATGTTTTTTCGCTGAAAAAAGGTGAAAATACGCATTTTTATTTAAAAATGGGTTGACCTCATGTTACTTATAACGTCATATCTCGTTACCATAGCAACCGGTTGCCACCAGTCTTTACCAAAATGTGTCTCAAGGATAAACGAACAGCTACTGTAAACGGCATGTGCTAATCGTAAGCTACAAATGCGACCCCTAGATAAAACAAGCCTTTACAACTAAACTAAGGATCCCTCCGTCTTGCTTTTCGAAACCGGTTTTGCGTTTAACAAAATATATTTCACAAACCAACCATGACGCTATATATAGAATGATGATCCCTCGTGGAAATATCTTAGTGTATAGTCCCTAATAAGATTCATTTTTCGGATCGACAACTGTCTCTTTCAGGTCGTCAATAATGTTCTCCATTTGTACGATTCGTACGATTCGACAATTCTTCAGTGGGCCCAACACTAAGAATAAATCATTCAGTTAATAATAGTGTTACAGTTCAAGTTCTCCTTTCAGTGTGAACCTTTTAAAACCAAGAATCATGTGACATACCATATATTTCCTCAAATAATAGCCATCCCTTGAATAATCGCCTCCCTCAAATAATCTCCCACTTTGAATGACTTTGGTGGAAATATTTGAAATAATCCCCCTCCACCACTTCTACCACCCGGTCATTCCCCTCTCGCATCCGTTGAATAATCAACCCCTTTCCCTCTAACTCCCATTTCTTTCTTTCATTTTTTTTTCCCTATTTCCGAAACAAAATATTTAGGGCAGGACTTCCACCGAGCAACATTGGAACTAATTGCCTCCCCTCAATTAATCCTCCCCTCGAATAATCGCCCCCCTTTGGTGCGAAAAATATAATAATAGCTCCCGCGGCTTTTATTCAAAGAAATAATTATGGTAGTTAGTTTTTTACTGCCTTTTCAATTTTCATTCACACAAGGACAAGAGGGCAAATGCTGTGATTAGAAAAATCAAGAGCAAAATAAAATGGATCAAAGTGGATTATTAGCAACTTCAAATTAAATATTTCTATCCTGTAAGTAAAACATTAGTAAGTTTCTATTGTCTTCGACTCAATAAACCCTTTTTTGCTTCAGATGTAACTATTTTTGACTATTTAATGCTCTGTTGTTTCTGTACAAATAACCCTCGGACGTACACGCAAACGTATACACCAACCGTGGAACAAGGGGGGGGGGGGGGGGTGGGGGTTAGGGGGTTGCGGTTTTTGGGTTTTTGCGATGTTGCAATATTTCGGAAATATTTTACATCTAATAGATAGCCCGCGATGTGCTCTACAAGATAAGGTAAATTTTATGGGTTGGGGCGCTGCTGGGGTCCGTGACGTCATCCAAAATGGCCGCCTAGGTGGCCGCCATCTTGGATTTTACTAAAAGTTCACATTTATCAGAAAAATGCGGAAATTGCAAATATTGTCTGCTATAGTTGCAAAATAACATACAATCAAACATATTGATGCTTTCGGTAGCATTTTATATGCTTTTTCGTTGAAAAAAGGTAAAAACACGCTTTTTTCGTCAAAAATGGGTTGACCACATGTTACTTATGACGTCATATCTCGTTACCATAGCAACCGGTTGTCGCCAAACTTTACCAAAATGTGTCTCAAGGATAAATGAACAGCTATTGAAAACGGCATTTGCTAATCTTAAATGGTCTTGAAAAATGGCAACCACCCCCCCCCCCCCCCCCCCCCTTTGTACGTCCGAGAAATAATATTTACATTCAGCGGAGAAATGTTCATGAAAACAACGAATTTGAAAGTCTTTTATGTGAGCAAGAGATTATAATTGGGCAAAGAGGGAGTCTAGGGGCATCGGCTGGGATATCTTAATAACTGTTATTACAGTTGAGCCCACGTTTTAGCGGTGATGCCTTCATTGCGCGCGAAAGCGAGGCTTGCCGGTCAAAGATATTTAGAATATGTGTGTAAGTTGTCACTGTTTTTCAAGTCGTTTTTGAGGTTTTAGAAGGACTTTTTGACCTTTATGTACTGTTTAAAAGACGAACAGTAGTGTATTTTCAGGTTTAAAAACTCGAGGCGAAGCGGAGAGTTTTTACACCTGATAATACACGCACTGCGAGTTTTTTGAACGGCTTCAAAAACATTCGTTCAAAAGCGTGTCCCCTCGGAATTAAAACAATTGCGCTTTTGTGCAAAGAGGAAATTAGCATACAAGAAAAACAAGTAGACTGATTAGCATACAACACATGTCCTGTCGAAAGTTTTGGGATTTTACAGTTCTGAGGAAAAAATAATCTACTTAAAAATGTTATACCAATGTAGACAGGTACCACGGTGGTCGGTTGCTAGGGCTTTTCCTCCCGCACCTCTCAAAACTGAGAGTTTTAGGCTATAGACAAAAGTAGAATGCATCGAATCTAACGAAACTTGGAAGGAAAGTAGGTGGATAAATTACCTATCAATTGGTGATTATTTCATCCCATTTGACTGCTATTGTGACGTCATAAATAATGCCCAAATTTGGCATCAGAATTAAAATTCAGGAAAAAAGTGTGAAAAATATTGTATTAGTTTTCAGTATAGAATGCTATGATTTCTGGTGAAAACCCCATCTCAAACGGATAAAAAGGCGTAAAGTTACAGCTAATTAAGGAAATTCAAATTTCCCGCCAAATGACCATATATGGTCAAACTTTAGGGGTATTTAAACGCGAAAACAATGAATGTAGTCGCAACGGAGAAAAGACAAAGTTGCATAAGATCAAAATTGTAGTTTTTTGAGTTTACGATGTGTGGTCTATGATACGGGTTTCGTAACGAATTACGTCAATGTGACGTCATAATGACGTAATTCGTGATGAAATACGCGTCATAGTACCACACATCTTAAACTCAAAAAACTACAATTTTGATTTTATGCAACTTTGTCTTTTCTCCGTTGCGACTACATTCATTGTTTTCGCGTTTAAATACCCCTAAAGTTTGACCATATATGGTCATTTGGCGGGAAATTTGAATTCTTTAATTAGCTGTAACTTTACGCCTTTTTATCCGATTGAGATAGGGTTTTCACTAAAAATACTTTTTTTCTGTCGCAAAAGTGTCTGTAAAGTTTTGAACACTGCTTTTCAAATTTTTAATGTTGTTACTAAAAATAGGTGGCACTTATGACGTCATAATTTCAAGAAAAGCCAAAAAAGCCTTCACAATGGTAAAAATTTAAAGAAAAATTTTCTCCAATTAAGATGTTCTAATGTCTTGCTTCATTTAGAATATAAACTACTCCTCTGTGAACCAAAAAACGAGATTTAGAACTTTGCGGGAGGAAAAGCCCTAGCAACCGACCATCGTGTACGGTAGATAAAACGTCTGAAGTGGTAGAGAACGAGTAGAAATAAGCAGCTTGCATCTCCGAACAAGTCGCTTACTTGGCAATTTACACGTGGGCGCTGGTGTCATTCAAATAACGGTTCACTTGTTAAATTGTTGGTTGTTTATTTTGTTGAGAAGATTCCAAATAGAATGGCAAAAGACTAGATATCGTAAAAGAGTACTGAACAAAAATATTAAAGTCACCATTTGTTGTACTAAGGATCCTGAATAATTGCTACCCATTTAGTAGCGGAGCTCTCGCGGGCCGCAGGGCCGCTGCGGATTCCCATACTTATAGAAGCTATGCCCGTCATTTTTCATGGTCATGGCTAGCGGAATGTTTCGCGGCACGCGTCTGCAACATGTATGTCGCGCTTGGCTAGCTCGCGGGTGCGTTTTACGTCGCAAAGTATGCGCGTATGACGCCACACAACAACATTTTTGTAATAGTTAGTACGTGGCAATGGTATTACAAGCTTATTATCAGAATCCCGCAAATTGTAAGAAATAATCACATCACTCCGCTGAATAAATTTAGAGGACAAATAATTCGATGCGAGGTCGTTTAAGGACTTTTGACCATCTCAGCCATTAGTTTTTGACGTCGAGTTTCTAAATTGTCCCAACCTAATTCTTTAAGTAGTTGGTTGGCGTCAGTATCATTACTAGAATGGGTAAGGACGCGAACAGTACGATTTTGAAGTCTCTGTAATTTGTCAGATAATGTTTTGGCACAGTTACCCCAAACAACACTACAATAGTCGAAGTGCGATTGAACTAACCCATAATAGATATTATGCAGAGTTGCAGGAGGAACACAGTGACTTATTCGTTTAATAGATCCAATACCAGAAGAGATTTTTTTAGATATAGCGTTGATATGATTACTCCATGTTAGATTTTCGTCAATTAACACACCAAGAGACTTGGTAAAATCAACTCTGTTCAATTGTGTACCATTAATTTCGAAATCTGGGAGAACGGATAGACTATTCAATTTTTGTCTTGATCCGATTATCATAAATTCAGTTTTTGTCAAATTGAGAGTCAATTTGTTGGCAATAAGCCAATTGTTTATATTTAACAAGTCCTGATTTAAAGAAGCCTCAAGAGAGCAGATATCATTGTCAGCGTATGTTAGGTGAAATCGATAATAATAAGCACGAATTTTGAAAAAAAAGGAAAGAAATGCTTAAAACTGATTGCTATGTATGGACGGCAGTTTGCACTCTGGTCAGTATATGACCAAGGTGTGCTAAGGACTCTTGAGATAGATCCCCTGGTCACTGTTTGCGATTTGGTATCTGGAAGGTACTTCTTCAATCAACAACTTCAATTCAACTTTATAAAGTCCATCACATAAGGTAATTATTTACAAGATTACTACATACAATAAAAAGTTGTTTTTATTTGGTAACTTCCACACTCTTAGAAGAATAATAGATTGTCCTGCCCAAATAAATTTGGATCTCACGTGATACTCTGATTGTTTTCCAGAAACAGCTTTAAGAGCACTTGCTTTCTTTGAAAGCTAAATAAAAAGAAATATTTAATAATACTCTTTAGTAAACCAAACCAGTGGAAAGTGTTTTGTGTGTTCTCTGATTGGCAGCTACTCAATAATTTCAGAATATCGATCATTTGCTATTCACCTCCAGTCATTGTTTTGGATTTGACATGCAAGATTTTTCCCCATTTGTCAGATGTATAGTATTTATTTTGGGCTGGCTATCCACTGATTTGGCATATACTGAAAAAAGTTTTTAACTCAATGCCAGTGAAGAGTGATGGATGCATGTATTATTAATTTATGGTACCTCACTCCTTTACAGTTCAGCAAATATCCACCACTATTCACTTTAACATAAATGAATAATTGTTAAGTAATGCTTCACATAAGAACTATAGTAAACTTCATTGTTCTGTGGCATTGGCTCTTTCCCACATAGAATATCTTTGATTTCAAGAATAGAGGAGGGGCTGATGGTTTATAATCATATTTCATAATAAAAATACAGAAAATCCATTTGCGTCAAATATATTTAGGAAAAGTTCGTGCTTAACCAATAGAATAGCCAAAGACAATAGCTACTAATTTTGCTTCTTTGATGACGTTCCCCAAATACAATATCTTTGAAAAATTGCATGTTGTGCGATTGGGTCTCAAAATACTTGAAACCTTAAAAAATTTAGACTTGATGCACCTTGAATCTTAACTTTTTAGCGGCTTTTGAGTCTAGGCCAATCAGATCACTAGTTGTAACAATGAAAAAAGTTGGCATTACATCGTGCATTGCCGTTCAGCACTATCCTTCTTATGCGGATCATTTCTTAAACATTTATCACATAAACAAAAGCTGGCACAGTCACACATTGCAAAACTCAAATCACCATTCATGGTCCCCTTTTCTTCCCATAAGAGTTCACTAAATTCAATACTACATTTGAAATAGTTCTTGACAATCATATTGTCATTGAATCATTTGACACCTGTACATGTAAAAACTGGGAAGATATTGAAAAACTGGTGGGGGAGCATCAAAAAGTATTATTAACAACATTTAGTACTCTCCCCAGTCATTTTCCCGGGGAGGGGACGCTGATCTGAAAATGATGAGGGTACTCATCGCACCTTTTAGGGGTCAAGATTCGTAGATTGGTATCGCTTAGGGTACTGAAATCTAAAATGACCTTTTAGGGCATTGAGACCCCCCCCCCCCCCCTCCACAAAAAAAGAAAAGAAAGAAATAAAGAAAGAAAGAGAAAAAAAGAATGACAGGTCTTGTGTTGTTTTAAAATTGGTACCTCTTATTTTCTTAGGGGTGAAAATATATTTGCGCCATGCCTATCAAACAAGATTCTGGTACCTTTAGGGTGTTTTTTTGAAAATGTTTGACGAGCACCCCCATCATTTTTTTATGGGAGTTCCCCCCGGTCACTTCTACTGCACTCATTCCCTAATGAAAGTAATCTCTTCATTAATGAAACAACCTGGGAATGGGACTGACTACCAACTTCTCTGCCCCATTGAGTTTTACTGAGCAGCATCCAAATTTTTGTCTTATTCGCTGTACAGGCATAAACAGAGAAGGTCCACAATGCTCATAATCATAGCGTTTCCAAACCTGGGCAGGTTTGCCAAAGTGACCTTGATCATTATCAGTTTTGTACCACCAGACAATGGCAAATGCATGCTGGCGTAACTCTCCATTGAGCTCTACAATATGCACCATGTAGAAATTCACAACTCCAGGTCTGCTTGGTGCAGAGATATCAATGGAGACATCCTCGGCAGTCCAGGAAGCCATTATTCTCGCTGACCTCAAATTGCGGCAAATCCATCTTTGATCCAAACTTTTCAGTTCCCAGCAAAACATTTGAATATTTCCGCGCAACCCTTGAGGAGAGTTCAATTTGTTCCCTGGGGTACAATGTCTTGTAGCATTCAAAAAGTACCCTCAGTTCATCTTGATCCATTACAAAGTGCTTAAATGTGTTTGGAAAATGAACAAGGGTAAGATCACTCCACTGGAAGTCTCCCAGATTCAAGCCACAGGCACTGTTAAATAGCTGTGTAGCAGTTTTCACAATAAAGCTTTCAGACAAATCACCTCTATTTTGTTAAAAAAGGCATAAAATTATCTTTGAATTCGTTTGGAAATTTTACATCCCAAACAAACCGTCCAGCCAGTAGTTTTCGCATGAGCTGTACTTCAACAGACCGTCCGTTTACTTGCATGGCTCCAAGAATTCCATTGAAACGTTCAAAACTAAAACACCAAAATGCATGGACTGGTCCACAGTCAATTAAACATTCCTTTAAATGGCAATGAAGATGCATATTTGGGGTTACAGCCTTTTTTCCGTACAATCGTTCAAATGTTTCACCAAACTTCACAAACAGTAAGTCAGCTTTAAGCAGGTCAGTCTTGGACATAACTGGAGAACATAGATAATGACAAGCAAGAACAAATGTCTGCCAACATCTTAAATGATTTTCTGAGAGTAAACCTTTCAAATAAAACATAGAATAAATCAGTGTCCAATTCTTCCATTGTGATGCAGTATAACCACCATATATATAGTTTGATGCAATTCTAAACGGTAATCGCCCAAATCCTGTTCCAACGTCAAAATAATTGATCTTTTGTTCTAAAACCTTAAGGTCTTTCTTGGTTAACAATTTTTTTTTCACCCAGAGTTTAAAAACATGTTTAGCAGTTCCCAGGAACAAATTGTGCATGGGATCTATGGCTGTAAACCTTACAGCATCAAAGTATTCCAATTGCAACAGCCAACTATAATAGACCCCATACTTTGTGGCTAATTCCTCATGCTTGCTTTGTGTGGAAGATTTTCGCAGCATTTCTGCATGTATGCGGTGACTGCAATTATGGCGTGGAGGCCACAAGTCTCTGTTAAAACCAGAATAATCAGTTTTCTCAGCGAAGCTCCCGGGAAAATATTTAAAACATTTTGAGCAGCCACGGTGCGCTGAATGACCTTTAAATCCACAGAGTTTACGAACTGCAGGAAGATCAGCTGAGGCAAGTAGAATGGCCCCCCGATAGGTAAGTGGTATCCCACTTTCACTAGTTGTTAGCTTTACTCCCTTCCAAAATGCCTTAAACTCGTCAACAATTGGTGCCAAAAATGTGTTCAAGTATTTTGGTTCTTTTGACATTTCTGGTACAATACCTGCCACTATAACATTCTCCCATTTGAAACGCTGTTCTCTTGGTAAATTAAGAAGAACAAGGTAAATGACTCCCACAGATCTATCATGATTTCTTCTCTTAAAAGGTTGAAACCAGTCAACATTGATTGCAAATGCAAGGTTTCTTGGTAAATTGAGAAAATCAGTCCCTTTGTACCTTAGAAAGTCCTTCCAGATGCTGCCATCATAGGTAAGGTAAGGTAGGTAAAGTCGCACTCGGGCCACAATGGCCCACACGACCGGAGCTTAACCCGGTTTCCGTAGCATGAAGCAACTAGGAATATTGCTACTCCCCCCCTGGATGGGATGCTAGTCCATCGCAGGGTTACCCCCAGCATTTTGTCGCCGGTACCCATTTATACACCTGGGTGGAGAGAGACAGTGTGGAGTAAAGTTTCTTGTCTAAGGAAACAAAACGACGGCAGAGACCAGGCTTCGAACCACCGACCTTCAGGTTGAAAGTCCGACGCGCTAACCACTAGACCACCGTGCCGCCCACGCTGCCATCATAGACATCTGCTAAAATGTTGTCTTCAACATCACGCTCACGCCACTGCTCACACATCTCAGGTATGCTTGGCCTTTTGAGTAAACGTTCCACTTGGTCAATTACACTGTTAAAACAGTAAAGTTTATGTGGATAAAAGCACACTTTACCACTGCCAAGGATCACTTTTCTTGCCAATGCTTCTCCACATTCCCTCCTTCTACCTTTATTAAAAGGCCTGCTGGTGCATGTGTTTGAAACAATCTGACCTCCAACAAACCTAGTGCAATCCTCCAGCTGGTAAAGTGATGCACATTTTGGACAGACTGCAAACTTCACAAAGTTATCACGTTTTAAGTTTACAAAGGTTCGAAGCAGGTACAGTGAATTTGGAAGCATTAGGGCCATTTGACAAAGATATTCACTCTTGCAGGTTAGTCCCACAACATGCAAAAACTGGAACATAAAACGCAATAACCACTCCAGTCCATTGTCACTTATTTTACAGGTAGCTTGCCAAAATAACAAAAAATAAATAAACCACTGAAGTAATGTAGTCAGTGCCCGTATTTATGATTGGTGCTGAGTTGGTTCTGGGAGAGGTTCATCATCAGCCACATCTTCACACCACTACCACTTCCGCAACACTACTATCACTGTCACTGCATCAACAGTCATTATCACTTTCAGATTCCGCAGTGTCAGAATATGAATCCTTGAAATGAAAACAAAAATTTAATGTAGATTAATGTGTGCTGGCAAAACATGTACATGATGTATGTTTAAATTGACATTTAAGGTGGTTCAAAATAGTATTAAAGTTGACCGGTTGTTTTCGAAAAATTGTCAAAACTAATCCTAAAGTCCAACCCCCTAATCACTACACTGGTCTCCACATGACTTTCTATGATGTGCACTGGCCCTCATCAAAACGTAACAGATTAAAATGGACGATTTGATAAAGAAGCAAGGTGGATTAATGGTATGGAAATAACTATTCGCGTTGCATGTTTGAAAAATTTTCTATTACTTCGTTATTTTCTGTCAACATTTTTACATGTACTTTGTCATTTCAGTTGATGCTGCTGTTATAGTATCATATTTTATCCCCTGCCCCTTCCAAATTTTATATTGTAAAATTTTTTGCCTTATGAGTTATTATCTGTCAGACCCTGAAGAAGAAAGGCTGTGCCTCTCAAAATATTGGATATTTTCAAATATACTGTAGTCATTTTCGTACATGTACCATTAATCAGCCTTGCTTTTTTATCAAATCATTTCATTATTTTATAGCTGATTAGATCCTTTACTGCAAGATCCAGTTCTTCTATTTCATTGCGGTGGTCTTTGCAAATACAGTTACTTGTTAACATTTTTTTTGTTAACACTTTTTTTGTTTTCCATTTGATTAAGAGCAGTGATAAAATGTTAAAAATGTAACCTAAAGTAGGTCAACAAAGTTATGATCAGTACAAATAAAACTGGAATCTTACCTCATCTGATTTACTTTCCTCTATATCAGCATTCATTGCACTTAGAAACTCTACATCTTCATCCAAAATATCCTCAAAACCATTAAATTGGCCAGTAGCTGATAAGAGAAAATCAGCAAGACATAAGTTATGCATTATGAAATAAGCATTACCTCTCTTAAGACTTAAGGCCATAACACACAATGTATACCTAAAAAATGGCCCCTATAAATTCCTATAGTTTTGTGAGAGATTGCACATGTATTTGGCCCATGTCAGCCCATTAAAATTCCCCTCCTTGGCAAAGCTGATGACAAAATGTATACTGCATAAGGAACTAATCACTATTTTATTACATGATTTACTATGTAAGGTGGCGAGGTTGTATGCAAAGCTCATGTGACATGTCACATGTGTCATGAATTTCTCGCCAATACCACATCATGCAGACTACCCAAACACTTCTGGATGACTTTTTGCAAGCAATTTTTTGTGATATAAATATGGAGCGAAACAAAGCTTCTGTTGCTGCACTTTTGTAAATCACAAGAGCAAAATGTCCCCCTCTGTTTTTTTTTTTATATTTAAAAAAAAAACCTCTGTATTCATTCCATGTTTAGTCTGTTAAAAAAAATAAATCAACTTTATGTCCTGCAGGTTTTACATGAATAGCATTTTCCTAGAAAACAAATCTACAAATCCACAAATTTGTATCATGCTTATTTCAATGTCTCCTTCATGACAGTGAACTTTGGTTACATGTATGACAGGAAAACCCACTGCAAACATATCAAAAACGTGTACAATTTAAGATAGTTTGCTTTCTTAGTTATTTATTCAGGTTGATTCCTCTAGGTAATTATTAAGCCAGTATAAAATCTAGCTCCTGAGATGAGAATGTAAAACAAAGCTAATAGTTTCGGATCACTTTGTTATTAAAATATGAAACTCGAACAAAACATTCTTCTCTTTTGAAAAGCCGGCGCAGCAGGGTATAAAGGCAATAGTTTTCTACAGATCTCGTGTTTTTATAAGTCACAAATATTCATACTACACATACCTTGATCAGATATAGCCGCCTCAAGATACTCATCGCCAGAAGAATTAGATGGCCAAAGCTTTGTGCTTGTCGAGTCTTCCGGAATTCAGGGTGACGCTTAGCTCTCTTTGCTTCTTGTTCAAAATGTTCAGCCTCATTTTTAGTTGTCCAACGTCCACTTTGTATGTCATTCGCAAAGCATCATAGGGCTGTTTTGGGGGACGCTTCTTTATAACTCGTCGCTTTTGAGGAGTCACACTCCAAGGAAATATCGAAGGAAGTTGAGTTCCAGAAAGCTGTCCGAGATAAGTATTCATTGCAATGGCCGCAGAAAAGGCGGGTTTGTTTTCTCAAGCGAGATTGACCACGAGAAGACATCTTGATATTTTAGAGTAGCCGAATCTACTAAAAATTGCCAGGGGTTATCTCGGCCGAGAAGTTCCTGGGTTGGAAAAGACTGTTTTGGCCAATCACATCACGTTCTCATCACGTATACTGTCACGCTTGACGTTTCGTAGAAGTAAAAGTAAACCAATAGAAATCGACATTTTATGGCGGGAAAGCGGCTGTCGTTTGCGATTTGCGGTAGTCCTTGCGGCACCCTTTGTCGGCGGATTTAAAAGGATATTTTCGAATTTCAACTGACAACTCACGTGTATTCTGCCGTTACACTCGCATCCTTATAGCGTCTTAAGATATATTTCTTGCTTTGTGCACGTATCGAACGTCCACAACACTACAAAATGGAAGACCAGTATGTCGTTCTCCTTGAGAGGGTTGTTGCTGAAAACGTACGCTTACGAGAGGCCATAGAAGTGCGAGATGCCGAGCAGCAACGGCTGCTCAAAGAGGTCTCTTTAAAAATCGAAACCAATCAGTCAGTAGCGGTGGCAAGAACTAGCAGGAAAAGACAGAAAAAGGCTTCTGTTCCTCAGCAGTGTCGTGTAAGTATTTCGTTTAAAGTATTTTGTCATCCACTGTCACTTCGATCGTGATATCGATGATGCATGATGCTTCTGATCTCAGAATATGAAAACCAAGGTGAAAGCGTAAAGCACGGTGGGATAAGGTAACATCAATTGTGCCTGAATTCTGTTGTTTAGTTGCGATTGAAAGGTTTTTTCCCATTGCTGTCTTGTTTGTTTTTTACGCATACGACGTTCGAGTTAATCTGTCATTACAAATTTCAAGGTATTAAAAAATCGATAAACAACGCGAAGATATTTCATCCTTCGTATTGTGTTTATTTTGTGGCGAATAACTCGACTGAACATGCGCAGAATACAACTTTTCCAACTTTCGCGCCATTTTGGGCAGGTTTGCAAACGCACTTTTTGTTTATACTGTGTGTGAAAATCTCATCACATAGAACATAGTTTTTAACTGTGCGTAGAATTTGTGTTGGACAGCATACATGTACATTATGTGTTTTTAAGGTTTCCATACAAAACAAATACATTGTATTTCCCAGATTTTCATTTTGCATTTTTTAGGACACTTACAAAAATCCCAAACTTGGCAGTGTGAGATATTAAGTCCCACCAAAGTTTCCTTGGATGGGACATGTCCCACTCTGCCAAGTTTGGATAGTTTCTTGGTGTTGCGGATGGTGTGATCACCAAATGACGTAAAACATAAGATTCAAAAGACACTGAACAATACCCACACCACAGCACAAAAGCTAACCAACAATGGCTTCTGCAATACCAAGAAACACCCCAAGTTTGGGATTTTTGTGGATGTTTTTTTTTTGTACCCTAAAATATCCAAAAATGGGAGTCTGTTATGTTTTCCTGCATAAGTATTCCTTTTTTCTTCTTATTTCAGCAAGATTTTAGGAGGATGTATAAAGCACTTTTTTCTTCTTATTTCAGCAAGATTTTAGGAGGATGTATAAAGCACTGAAAGGAAGTGGAAGTGAATCATTTGAAGGCTTCTTCTTGGATGAAAGGTTATATTATGGCCATTCTTTTCAGGGGATGTCAGCATATTCATAATTTTTTTAAACTAAAGGTTCAAGAAATTTTATTCCTCCTTCCTCCTTAATGCCTTTTAGTTTTTGAAGTGAACATCATTCAAGGTTTGCAAAGTTTATAATCAACATGGTGGAAATAATACATTTTGAAAATCAGTTATCATCCATAAAAGGAATCAGGGCTGTCATTAATTTATGTAGTCGCTGAGGAAAAGCAGTTCGATTTATTTAGTAGAACTTCCTTCTTTCAGTCTATAACCAGTAGTCACTGGGCTCAGAAGTTTAGAACACATGTGAAATCCCATGATAGCTCTGAAAAAGTGGGGTAGTAATTTACCCTACCTTTAAGTGTCAGAGACTAGGTTGCTCTCTGTTCAGTTTACAATGTCAAGTTATTATTAATAAAACAGAAGACAGGTTACAGATGCATGTAGCCAGGGTTTAGTAGGAGCATACTGTACGTAATGTTGTGTGGAAACATGGTGTGATACAAACTTTACATTATTTAGAAACATATATTTAATGTTTTTTTTTTTAATTAAAGTTCTCGATCACCACTTTTATACATTGCAGTTTCACAACTGAGACAAATCAAAATGTCACTAAGACTGTGATTGATTCAGTGATAGCTGATCATGGTGGAGCTGATGACTGCCCTTGGCCTAAGGCTGAGTTGAAAGGTATTCAGGTTCATGTGCCGGTACATGTAGTTTTTTGTTAAATACATAGTTTTACAGAGAATGTACACGTACCAGTATATACATGTAGTGATGGTTTTATATAACTGGGTAGTTGCTGGTAAATTACACTGTCCAAGAGTGGCCACACTAAAGGCTCAAATGTACAATCATATAAATAGTAAAAATACATTTTTATAGGTCATGACAATTCTCCTTATCATTAAATAATTGCAGCTTGCCAGTACTCAAACTGTGAATGGTTGGGCCTTTTTTTATTTTTCAAAGGCTTTCCAATCAGCAACATTACTGAGAACAATTAAACTTTGAGATTAATGATGTACTATATACATTTAGTATAAATCTACTAGTGTTCTATCATGAATACTGTACTCTTATTGGCTACATGTATGTTACTCACTTTCTCTTCTGTTGTAATACAGTAAGTGAGCAGAGTGAGTAGCCTAATGGCCGTCGTGATAGTTGATGTTAAGTAGTAGTTCAAATCCCTATGCCTTGGCCCTTAATGACTGCCCAGATTTAAAAGGTTGTTGCTGATTGGACAACATTAGACAACATATCAAAAAAGAAATAAAGGGTTCATTGTCTGAGTGACCACGTACTGTATAATTATATTTATTATAAACCAGGCATATCATTCTCCCTAAAGGTGCTGCTGCAACATACTTTAGAAGTTTATATGATGCAGCGATCAGAGCAGAGAAAGGAAAGCTGGCGGCCCATAACACCCTCTGTAGAAGGCAAGGGTGAGTGAGAGATGTAAGTTTTTATCACACCAATGATAACACTTTTATGTCTTGTCACAAGGTGAAGAATATTATTTGACACCGATTGATTTTGTACTCACTTTCATCAGTTTAAATGTAAAGTGTACATACACTGTAAGCTGATGAAGGCTTATCTGAGTGCATGAACTATCTCATCTTTGAGTCAAGTACAAAAACAAGTCAGTGTCAAAGACATTAAGTCTTAAAGCTTTAACAATATCAACTCTTGATTCTTGCAGAGTTCATTGTTAATATATGTACATGTACATAGAGGTTATTCAGCATGAAGTTGTGTAATACAGCTGAGTATTTTTACGAGTCAAAAGGCTCGAAAAAATAAAAAAACTGACGACTAAAAATGCCCAGCCGTAATACACAACTTTTTGCTAAATAAATTGTTTATTATACAATGGTAATCTACTCCAAAGTTTTTGAAGCTGTTTTTCCTAGCGTGCGGTCAGAAGAGTGTAATAACATGTCATATTTGTACTCGTTTTGATGCGTATTTGCACTCTGGAATGCTATGGCAAATAATAGATACATGTATTGGTCTGTCTGTATTCATTATATTATCACTGTCAGTGATATATCAGTTATTATATCAGTTCGGATGAATCTGATCTATCAGAGGACGAGAATGGCAAAACCAGAGTTAAAGGTTTTCTTGTGAAAAAGCTGTCATGTATCAAGCATTAAAAAACCCTAGATGAAGCCCACCTCAGTGGGTTAAATAGGAGGGCCCAATTGAACCTGCTGGGTAGGAGGGTACATTCCCTTCCATCAACAAGGCCTCGACCCAATGATATTGAAGGAATGGAGTGGGCAGTGAGGCTTTCAGCAGTAACACCCTCCACTGGCACCAGGCCCACTGGGGCAACACCCTCCACTGTTACAAGGCTTACAGGGGCAACACCCTCCCCCAGCACCAGGCTTACAGGGGCAACACCCTCCCCCAGCACCAGGCTTACAGGGGCAACACCCTCCCCCGGCACCAGGCCAACAGGGGCAACACCCTCCCCCGGCACCAGGCCAACGGGGGCAACACCCTCCCCTGGCACCAGGCTTACACGGGCAACACCCTCCCCCGGCACCAGGCCTACTGGGGCAACACCTTCCACTGGCACTAGGCTTACTGGGGCAGCACCCTCCTCCGGCACCAGGCTTACAGGGGCAACACCCTCCCCTGGTACCAGGCCTTCAGGGGCAACACCATCCCCCGGAGCCAGGCATATAGTGACAACACCCTCCCTCAGCCACAGCACCAGGTCTTTAGCAGAAAAATCTGCCGCCGGCATCAGGCGTTCATTAACAACACCTAGTTCAAGAACTGGAAATTAATCATTGCAAAAAAAAAAAAGAACACTTTCTCTAAGTCTAGATCACCTGTCTATTAAGTTTATTTACATATATTAACTGAATAGGATCAAAGCTGTTGCACTCTTTATTTTCCTTGTTACAT
Source organism: Cladopsammia gracilis (assembly GCA_022457155.1). Classification (NCBI taxonomy): domain Eukaryota; kingdom Metazoa; phylum Cnidaria; class Anthozoa; order Scleractinia; family Dendrophylliidae; genus Cladopsammia; species Cladopsammia gracilis. Next base: position 1,048,083 of record JAJGOT010000045.1, on the reverse strand, counting down.
GTACATAATGTATGTGCAGGTTTTATGAGCATCTACATAGTAATTTGATGATTCTGATCCATGAAATTTTCAATTCAAGCATCACCATCCTTCTAATGTTATAGGTATTGAGTCCCACCCCACCCCCCATAGTGCAATAGCTTTGACCATTCTATCACCTCTTGGATTCCTTGTTTCCAGTTGGAATTCGGAGATCACAAAGTAAATAATTTTATGCTATACTGTATTTTCATTTTTCATGTACAGTGACACAGTTTTCATCTTTCTTTTTTTGAATCCGTACAATAGGATTGTATTTTGTGTGGAAAAACAAATAGTTTTAATGATAAAATAAGTTTGCAGTTTATGTGTTTATCATTCACATTAGACTTTTTTCAAATGAATTTATAAAGACAAGGGTTAATGTTTTCTAAACTGAATTTTACATCACATTTGATATTTTTAATTATCTTCAGATCTTTGCTTTTCTATACATTAACATTAATACAGTATTTTGAAATAAGCTTACAAAGTAATTCGGTCTATTTTTAAGCATTTTAGGAGATGGAAAACTTTCATTGGACTGTTTTACAGTTAGATTGCTTTATTTAATGTTGTTCATAGTTAAATTCCACATGATGTTAGAAAACTGACATTTTGATTGTGAGAAAATGAGAAAATTCCTATGTATAGTCAAGACTTTCCGTTTATAATAAGCAAGTATTAACAGCATCTTGTGATAAATAAATTGCTCTTTTTTTATGAAGCTGAAATACTTTTGTCATAAATTGGTAATCTGTTCCAGGAGTTTAGATAGTGGGGAGGGAAGGATAGGCGATGCGGGAAGGAAAGATATCGCGAGTACTGACAGTTTTACCCGCTAGTTCGCGCGCCGGTTTTTAGCTGCTCCCCGCTATAACTTTCAACTTTATTGTTTCCATCACCTTTCAAAAGCATGTTTTTTTCCCAGACGTAATTCACAGATTTAGCGTGAAGGAACTATAGCACACATTATTGTTCCTTTACTCCGCGAATTTACGGCAGCTTTTGCATTGACTTTCAAATTACTCTTTTAATAGAGATTTACGAAGACGCGTTAAGATAGCGTTTCAAAAAATCAACTTTACGTTAGCTTTACGCTTCAATTACGCGATCCTAAATGTTGACTTTACACAAGATTTACATCAGCTTTACGATCAGCTTAAAGTTGTTCTTTTACTTAACCTTTACGCGGTGAGTATAGGTCGTCCTTACATAATGTAAATGTTGCGTAAAGGTAAGTAAACTCGAACTTTACGTTACCTTTATGCATCATTTAAGCTAACGTAAATTTGCCTTTCATGCTGTGAATAAATACTAGAAATACCTAGCGAAGAGAAAGTCAAACTACAACTTACGTTTGTGTCCTCGGATAACAGCTGCAAAATACGATACACTGACAAAAAAAAAATGCTACAAAAGCGATTTAATTTCTTTCGATTGAGCACATGGTTTGTTCTCTTGCAACGCATTGTGGGGTGGTAATCCAAAGCGCGCGTGGCATCACGCGTGTTCCTCGAGTCGTAACGGCATTAAAATTCCCGACCCCTTAAGCGATGCTTAACATGACAAGTCCAATGTTCGAGAAAACTAACGGGTAAAATCCTTATTAAGATTAACGAGTAATTAGCAATTCTCTGGGAAAGTTCAGTCCTTTGAATTGTTCCATCTCTTTACCCATCTCCGGGACATGACTGCTCCTCTTTGGTCAGCAAAAGAACAACTTTGTCAACTGGACGACGTAGTTCTGAGGTTTGGGTCTTTAACTGGACACTCCGCACAAACCCATTCTTGTCCGGTTCTGTCTTAATAACTCGTTTCAAGGGCCAAGCGTTTCTTGGAGCTACGTTTCGCTTTGGGCTGTCCCACTTTAGGCATTGTTGGAGTGTCAGGAGATATTCTCTCTTCCGACGGGTCCAGAAGAGGTTTGCCAGGTACTGAACCGTTCGCCAGCGTTTCCTCATGTAGAAATCTGCGCGCTGAAACACTCCTGGTGGAGGAAGTATGACGCTTGTCTTCATCGTTAAAAGATTGCTGGGGCTCAATGGGTTGAAATCATCAGGATCGCTGGAGGCGAACGTCAAAGGTCTTCAGTTTATGATGGCTTCAACTTCACAGAGTAATGTCCTGAAGGATTCGTGATCCAGATGGGTGTCATGCTCGTAAAGTAGAACGGTGAGTACCGTGCGGGTGGTGCGGATCTGTCGCTCCCAAACGCCACCCATGTGGCTGGCACTTGGTGGGTTGAAAATCCAGTCTGTGCCCTCCTGGCGCAGCTTGCTTCATATTTGGTCATTGTCCATCCCATCGATTGCTTGTCGCAACTCGTTAGTGGCACCTACGAAATTCGATCCGTTGTCGCTACGAATTTCTCTAACTGGTCCTCGACGAGCAATAAAGCGTCTCAGCGCTTGAATAAACGAGTCCGTTTCAAGAGAATTGGCAATCTCAATATGAGCCGCTCTACTAGCTAAACATGTGACAAGGCATCCATAACGTTTAAGTTCCTTTCGGCCTTCTTTAATCACATATGGGCCAAAATAATCCGCGCCAGTGCACGTGAATGGAGGACCTGGAGTTACTCTGCCTTTCGTTAAATCAGCCATCTTTTGTTCGACGACAGGGGCACTATGACGGCGACAGGTAACACAGTTTGCGATTAAGTGACGAACAGCAGCATTGGCACCTGAGATCCAGTACTTTTCCCTCAATTTAGTAAGTGTATGGCCGCGGCCTGCATGTGATAAACGTTCGTGGAAGTGTTGGATGATCAAATTCGTAACCCGGCTCTTACGAGGTAGGATGACAGGATGTATTGTTTCTTCTGGGAGATCATCAGGCCGGCCGAGACGACCGCCAACACGTAGAAGGCCTTCATGGACGAAGGGATCCAGGCGAGTAATAGAACTTGTCTTCTTTAGCACCATTTTAATTTTCATTGCCCGACCCCGTTGGTCTCCGCCGTCTTTGCTGCTAACGTGTCTGAGAGCGTCAAACTCCTTACTGAAAGACTGCGACAGCACAAAGCGGAGGATGGCGATCTCAGCCTCTTCAAACTCTTGCACTGTAATTGGCGTGCAGCGATGAAGCACTCCTTTCGTTTCGGCTCTTGGTGGTTTTGTGTTCATGGCTCGACAACGGTCTGGATCTGACGCAAGGCTAGCAAGCCTTTCGTTCTCCTTTCGTTGACGTAGCACGGTCTTGACTCTGAGAAACACGGCCACTGACAATTTCAGGAGATACCACTTCAGGCGATACCAGCTTGAGTGGTATTCGATCAGCTTGTTTAATGTAGCAGCTGAGTCCTCCGATACCATGGTACCAGCAGAAACAACGTTTGTGACCTCCGGGCCAACGTCCGGAACTTCCCCAACAGGAAAGGGCTGCTGTGGCCACTCTGTTTCCGGTTTCCATAGAAACTGTGGCCCCTTTATACAACGTTGCTGCCGGAGTAGCGCGGCACTGGATAACCCCCTTGAGGCGTCGTCTGCTGGGTTACGACTGGTGTCGACGTAACTCCATTGGTCGGGGCTCGTGAAGTCTCTAATCAGCTGAACACGATTTGCAACGAATACTTGGAATCTCTTCCGCTCATTTCCAATGTAGCGGAGAACCGTGGTCGAGTCGGTGTGGTAGACGGTGATGTCAGGCCTGACCTCTAACTCTTCACATAGCATTTGCCCCACACGGACAGAGACGGTTGCAGCAGTTAATTCTAACCGTGGGACTGTTACAGCTTTAATAGGCGAAAGCCGGGCCTTGCACATCAGGAAGGAACAATGTACGCGATTCGTGTTGTCCTGTAGACGCAAGTAAGCAGCACATCCATACGCCATCGTGCTAGCATCAGAAAACAAGTGATGCTGCCTGGAGACGACTGGACCAAAGGCTTGTGGTTTATGGCAAGGATCAATGTGAAATTGCTCCTGCATTGGAAGCTCGGTACACCAACTTATCCACTGACCTGCGGTAGTCTTCCGGAATGTCGTCATCCAAGTCAAGATCCTTGTTACGGCATAAATCTTGTAGCAACTTCTTTGCTAACAGCGTGAACGGATCAACGAAGCCTAGTTGATCGTAAATTGATGATACAGTAGATAAGATTACTCGTCTTGTAAGCGGTTTGCTGTTAACAATGATTCGAAATCCAAAACTGTCTGACTGTAGACACCATTGCACCCCTAGGGCACGCTCGACAGGAAGATTGTCCCAGTCAAGAGCTATAGGTCTGACATCTTTCGATCGCTCATTCTCGGGTATACACTGTAAGACTGCACGACGATTGCAAGTGAACTTGGTGAGGTGGAATCCACCCTTCTGACAAGATTGACAGAGGTCTTCGCTCAGCTTCACTGCAGCGTCTTCTGAGCTGACGGAACGTAAACAATCGTCCACGTAGAAGTTCTTTCGTAGGGTGTAAGCAACTAATGTACTAAGCTCTTCCTCGTTGTCGCTTGCGGTTTGCTTAAGGGCGAAATTGGCGACGCTTGGTGAGGAAACTGCCCCAAATAAATGTACGGTCATTTGGTACTCTTCTAACTCGGCATCTAGGTCACCATCTGGTCACCACAAGAAACAAAGATGGTCGTGCTGTTCAGGAGGCTCTTTGACCTGGTGGAACATGGATTCCACGTCTGCCATAAAGGCAACAGGGTCCTCTCGAAATCTGATTAAGACTCCCACGAGAGAGTTCGGCCCTTGAAGTAAACAGTCATTGAGGGACACTCCTTGGCACTTTGCACTACAGTCGGATACGACGCGTATTTTCTCGTTTTTTTTTTTTCGGGTGATAAACCCCGCGGTGGGATAAGTACCACACCTTGCCTGGCTACGGTATCAGATATTCACTTGGGACCCTTTGTGCATAACCCTTGGCGATGACATCGTTGACGAAGGTGACGTAGTCGGAACGGTACTTAGAATCCTTTAGCATCTTCTTGTTCTGCCAATTAACTCCTTTGGTACACTGCCCCTTGTTGTTTGGCATGGTGACATCCTTATTCGGAAAGGGAGAGGAATCTGGTAATGGCCATTGACAACCTTTGCCTCCTTTGCGGTCATATTCAGAAACCTTTTGTCTTATTGGGAGAGCCAGCGATCGTCCGGTACTTTGGTCACCGCGTGATCATTAAAGTCCATCTCGAACATTTGGAGTAATGTCTTTTTCGCCATGATCTCCCCTTGCATTACAACTTCTACGACAGTAGTTCGGTTCAAAATTATCTTCTGGCTGTCTTGATCGGTCTTAATTCTTAAAGGTCCACTAACCGTCCAGCCATAGCAAAGACGGAAAGCGAATGGTCCATCACCTTGACAGTGTATCACTTCTAGCGGCTCAAGAGCGGCTGGGCAATTACTGCCAATGAGTAGTCCAATTTCCAAATGGGGGTCAAACTCAGGAATGTTTCTCGCAACCTCAGAGAGAGGTGCCCAGTGACTAATGAGATTACGCGTTGGAATTTGGCGATGGTCGACTGGGATTTCATCCCTTGTGTACGTGTGAGGTAACTCAACGGGATTATTATCATTCAAACTGGTAACAATAAGGTTGTCCATGACGGTGCTTTCTTCTTGAGTCTCTCCATGCATAGTTGCAAAACGCAGCACAGTCCTGACTCCTTCCACTCCAAGTTGTTTTCTGGTGCTTTCAGTTGCAAAACAACCACCACTGCCATTATCGTAAAATGCGTGTGTAATAACTGACTCACCACTGCCCTTTCGTTTGACTTTAACTGGAAGGATGGCATGCAACACTACGGACTCCTGACTGTTCGTTGCACCACACACAGTTTTAGAGAGATCGATACGCCCATTGCTTACTGCTGTCGATATGTCGGTAGTTTGGGCTTGAGTGTCAGTGTTCTCTCTATTCATGGTAAAGCCATCGATGTGCAATGCTGTTGGGTGCCGTTTCGTGCACTTCTGACAGGTGAGTCTGTTCACACAACCCCTCGACACAAGACCAAATTCGTAATAAGCAAAGCATGGCCTCTTTTCCTTAAGAAATAACTTCCTTTCTTTCATCGTCTTCTTGAGGAACCCAGAACAGTCATCTAAATTATGGGCCTTGTTGCAGAATAGGCAGGGTTTTGCTTTAGCTCCGGTGTTGTCTCGGCTGCCATTGTTGTTAGCGTCCGAGCCAGCAGGAGGAGTGATGCCGATAGCAAAACTGCTGCTCGTTGGGTTCGGTGCTGGGGGCTTTTTCTTGTTGTCTCTTGCCATTATCTCTGCGCTTCTCTTGACTGCCACTTAGAGCCTACATACCAAATAGGATCGTTGGCTAATTCAGCTGCAGATACCACAAACTCAACAAGGTCTTTGAATTCGCCATCCGTTCTTTCTCTTTCAACTTAACAGCACGATCACACCACTTTGCTTTTTAGCAATGATCTCCATGCTTTGTAGAATGATTTAGCTGGTCCATGTGGTACACGCTCACCATGGCATTCTTACACTTGACTAGGAAAAGCGTGAAAAAAATCAGAGCCGGTGCATCCATTGACTGAATTTGAGACCATTTAAGGGCTTTGTTCACATAGGCCGTTGAAACCTTAAACGGATCCCCATACTCCTTCTCAAGCAGCCGTCTTACTTCCTTATATCCTTCGGCAGGATCCGTATGTAAAAAAACCGCTGATAAGTTTTCGCGGTTCCCCTTCAAGATGTTGTTCCAAATAATACAGACGATCCGCTACACTCAATGTTTTAGATTCTATCCGCGGTTTGAATGCCATAATAAACGTTCCATATTTGATGGAATCACCATCAAACTTCTGCACTTCAGGTTGAGGCAAAGTCATTGCTGCGGCCAACTGCTGATGGGTTGCAGTCATTTGCTCGTTTTGCTGTCGCTGCATGGCCATCACTTCTTCGAAAGACTTTTTATAAGGCTCATGTTGGGACGGAATGTTGGAAGACGTAACAACTCCCTGTGATCCATCAATAATACTGTTGTTAACTTGAGGCGAGTTTTGACTGACCAGACTATTCGGACGGAACTCTGGGGCAACAGGGTTGAGCAAAGCCGCAGGCGTTGAAGACATGAACTTAGTTTAGCTTTGCTTGACATCAGGCATAGTTTCATCTTTACTTTCCAGGTTACCCTGTTCTTGTTCTAAACTGGCATACACCCTTTCCATAGCCGGGATTTCGCCATTTCAGTTTCCAATTTCAAGGTTTCATCTGCAGCTCTTAGTAATTGCTTGCATTCCAGCATTTCTCTTTCAGCTTGTAATTCGGCTAGTATAAGTTTATCTTTCGCTCCCGCAGACGTCGTGAAGCTGACTGTAGATTCCCTTGAACGATTACTAACATTCGATGATTTGTATGAGCCTGACTTTGCATCCGAGAGCAGATCAAGTTCTGTTGCTAAGCGATATTCTGCCACACCGATCCATTGCGTGACTTCCTTTCTAAATTCCAACAGCGACTTCTCCTTATTTTCATAACGATCGAGCTAATTATCCTGATCCTCTTCAGAAGTCAACTCCTGATAATGGAAGTTGTATGCTTCTTGATATTCTCTGAATAATGCGTTCAGTACATCAAGCTCTGATTTGACTAAATGCAGATTATTCTCACTTTCCATTAATAGCATTCCTTCGTTTTGAAACAGCAGACATTAGCAGTTTGATCATTTTTTAGTCGTCGTATTTTTTCTTTTCGACCCTTCTCTGTTAATTTCCTTTCATGAGTACCAGGAATGTCTTCAATCAGGACATTTTCAAGACCGGGGCTCTCCTCGGCGGGATTTCGCTCATGGTGGACTGGGCCCTAGTTTATTCCTTCGATCTCTTCACGATTCGACTTCAAGGTAAATTATAAACAACAATAGCGTCAAAATAAACGATAAAAATGGCGAACCATTCGACTGAACTTCACCAGTAATGATAAAGCAAGTTTCACAAATCAAGTATACGATAGAGCGAAACTTTTCGAAATGAATGTAAGTGGATATAAGCGATCCAAAGTCAACAAACAACACAGAACGATATATATGATTTATTCACAGGGAAACACACTTCGAAGACGCGTACAGAATTCAAGACTTAATTCGATGACCATAACCAAGGCTTGCGATGAGAACGATAATCAAGCGATGGCTTAAAAACTTGTACTTGTACAACGGTGAATACTTGTGCGATACTTCACGTTACTTGTACGGGTTGTACAGTTAATAAACTTTGTACGGTTTTTACGGTTTCGAAAACTAAAAGAAAAGGTAAATAACAATAAATACTAGAAATAGCTAGCGAAGAGAAATGCAAACTACAGTCAAACCTGTATATAACGGTCACCCTTGGGAAATGGCCAGGTGACCGTTATATACAGGGTGACCGCCATATACCGGTTTCCTTTAAACTTTACAGGAAGTTAATGAATAACGTTTTAATATGGAAATAATCAATCAATTTACATTTTATTGACAATAACAATTAACAGCAACGTTCAAAATACGAGTTAAAGGTCCCTAAAATGTCCGTGGAAGAAAATAAAAATAATATAGAAATAAAATGTCTGATAGAAGAGGAATTTGATGCGGAAGCGCTATCATGGTCTAAAAAACAACAGCTGTAAACTTGACAAGTACAGTGTTATAATCAAGGAACTACGCAGAATTCGAAAGTGAATATAGTTTGATAAGGAAAATACGGGTGTTAGTTCGAAGTTCGAACTAGATGAAACTGCCAAAGAGAAGATTGCTTTTATCACCCATTGTGGCCTGTACGAATTCGACGTTCTCCCATTTGGAGTCATTAACGGTCCAGCCTATTTTTAACGAGTTATGGAATGTATCCTCCGCGGACTAACGTACGAAACTTGCGTTATTTTCCTAGATGACGTCATAGTCTTCTCCCGTACGTTTGAATAACATTTAGAACTCCTAGAACAAGTCTTGCAACGCTTCCAAGCTGCTAACCTTAAACTGAAACCAAGCAAATGTCGTTTTGCCTGTAGCAAAGTAAACTACCTTGGCCATGTTGCCCCTGGTGAAGGTGTCCACCAAGCCGACCCCGAGAAAATTCGCGTTGTTCAAGATTTTCCCGTCCCTCGCACAGTCAAACAAGTACGTTCCTATCTAGGCCTATGCAATTATTACCGCAAGTTTGTCTACAACTTTGCCAAGATAGCTGAACCTTTGAATGACTTACAAGAAAGAACACTGTCTTTACTTGGAACGATAATTGCCAAACAGCCTTTACACCCTGAAAAAGGCCTTCACTGAAGCACCCATCCTTTCGTACCCAAACTTCTCGCTCCAGTTTGAATTATCCGTTGACACAAGCGACACTGGCATTGGCATGATCCTTGGACAAAAACAGTATCTGTTTGGAAAACGATTCATTGTTCACACTGACCACGATGCCCTTAAGTGGTTACTCACGATCAAGGAACCAACAGGACGTCTAGCACGCTGGAGCCTTCTCCTACAACAGTTCGATTTTGAGATCCGACACCGAACCTGTATCTCAAATGGCAATGCTGACGCACTGTCAAGACGCCGCCCAGAACCTACGATTGCAGTTTTCGACAGATCGGCCAGGCGTCCAAACAGACCGAATATACCAGTTACAACACAAAGATTCATCCCTTGCTGACATGATATTCTATCTACAGGATACAATCTTGCCTTCCAATGAGCAAGCTAGACGTTCCATCCTACATACTGCCGATAACTTTTACCTCGATGAAGATGGGATTCTCTGCCACATATGGACTCCGGGAAAAGGTCGCTTCAGCACTCCCCGCACCCAGCTTGTCGTCCCTACTGCCTTACGCCATGAACTCTTATTGGCCGCTCACGATGAACCCGATGGTGGCGGACACTTAGGTACCCACAAGACTTACGAGAAATTGCGAGAACGTTATTACTGGCGCGTACTCTTCGCTGACGTCTCTCCTTGGGTGACTTCTTGCGTCCATTGTGCCATGAAAAAGTCCCCCAAGAATAGAGCTAAAGCAGCACTGTTACCTATCCCAGTGGAGGGACCTTTTCATCGTTTAGGAGTAGACGCACTCGGTCCTTTTCCGTGACGAAATCAGGAAACGAATATATCATTGTCTTCACCGAGTACTTAACTCGCTGGCCGTGGCTTTCGCTGTACCAAGCATTGAAGCCCCCGTGGTAGCCAATCTACTAGTCAAAGAGCTCGTTTCCCGCCACGGTGCTCCCCGCACTTTGTTATCAGATACAGGGGCCAACATTCTCTCCAAACTCGTCCTAGAGGTCTGCCGTTTGGTAAACACAGAGAAAGTTAACACTACAGCCTTCCACCCACAGTGTGATGGCCTTACATAAAGAATGAACCAAACCCTGGCTCACACCCTCTCTCAGTATGTATCCGCTGACCACTCCAATTGGGATGAATTCATTTCAGCAGCCTTATTTGCATATCGAATCAGCCCAAGTGAAGTGACAGGGGAATCACCGTTTTTCCTTTTATTCGGACGTCAACCTCGTCTGCCCTTGGATTGTTCCCTTATCAAACCACGGGAAGTCTCCGCCTCTATTGCTAACCACCGAGCTCGCATTGTCCGCCATATCGAGGAAGCCCACAGATTAGCCTAAGAAAAATTACAACGCGCTCAGCAGAAAATGAAATATTACGATGACCGTGACGCTTCTCCTGTAAGCTACGAAATTGGCCAACGAGTATGGGTTTTCTCCCCAGTTACCAAACGTAATTTATCTACTAAATTGCTCAACAGATGGCACGGACCATATTTCATCATTGACAAAACCTCTCCCGTTAACTATGTCATTCGTGCTTCCGACAACAGACGCAGCTCTACCACTATCCATGTCTCTAGACTGAAGCCTTATGTGAACCCGAGTTCTCGCCCCATCCGCACCCCACCTGATGATATTGATGAGCCGTACTTTCAGGAGGCAGATTTACCCCCCGACAGTTTCGCGCCACCTGATGCCACACCCCATCTGCGGAAACTGAGGACAACAGTGATACACCTGATCACCCACCAGATGAAACCATTCCCTCTTCTCCCAGTATCTTCCGAGCACCTGATGTTTACACTGCTGACAAGTTACTACGCCAACGTATGTAAAAAGGTAAATTACAATACGAAGTTAAATGGAAGGGTTATCGCGAAACCACATGGGAACCAGTTGAAAGTATTCTTGATCGTACGCTTATTACTAAATGTTATGATGAATGCCCTCGTGCAAAAAATTATCGGAGGCTTATCGCGATGAAAACCAAGCCACCCCTACAGAACCACACCCCACCATCGCCGCGTCCACAGTGTCCTTCCCATCAGTCAACTCCACCCACTCACCTGAGGAATTATACCGGCCTCCAGAGAAGATGACCACTACTCGTGCTTTTCGCCCACCGAGTCCCACCGGTACTGCTCACAGCCACCCTCATTGGTCGTTTTATTATTCGCCCTCTTCGGTTTTGCTCCTATCCGAGTACATTCTGCAGGTCTTGATGACACTGGGAAACCGGTTACTTTTTATCCTGACTCCTTGATGCTGGCCAGAAATGCCCGTCCTTTGGAATTCTACGAGGACACTACACTCGCCAGCGTCCATGTTGACCTCAAACCACTTTGCCTTGGTCCGGTACCTACCTTAAACACTACCTGTTCGTCAAGTCAAAAACGTTTCTTTGATCAGCTACTATTTTCCGTCCGTTCCATGCAGCGTGTCATTCGCAGGTTGTCATCCCTTCAAGGAGTCACTAACCTCCTGGAATGTGACCTATTTTTACGCCGATATTACTTCTGTTCTACCGGCTTCGAATCTCAACTGACCTGCCAATGCCGCCATTTTGCCAGCTCAATTCAACAGTGTAAAACTTGGGCAACGCACCCCTGCCACACCAAGTCTCCACAGGAACGCACATGGATATACCTCCAGAATCGCAGAAATGCCTAGGCTTGCGGAGCCGGAATCTTTGGCATAGCAAAATGGTTCTGGGAAAAGACAGGACATTCTTGCGAAAGCAATGATATTATGGGACTTGTATTAACCCTCGGAAAAATGCTGAACGCCATGGAGACAACACAACTTCTTGTCTACGTTATCCAAGGAAAAACTGTCTATATAATCAAAACTACGGATAAACTCACATCCCGGGTTAATTCGCTAAACGACGCCCTAAGACAAGTGGATACTACATTTCAGCACTGGCAAACTGAATTCAACTCTTTTGCTGCTAGCGAACACTGCCATTACGACGCTACGATGGAATTCTTATCCAGATGCACAGTGCAAATTAACCTCCCTGTTACGATTATTTGAACTCGAAGAATTCACCTGTCAGGCATCTCACATCTCTCAATGTGAACTTATAGGCTACCAAGACCTTCTGCCGGCGCCTTGCGTGATGGCTACTCATTACTTATTCGCCCTTTGTTGGATTGTTACCTTCACACATGATCACAAATTCCGTTTAAACATTTTATTTACCGTCCCTCAAGTACCTGCGAACGACGCATTTTGCACCCTGGAATCACTCACACCTGTCAAGTACAACCTAAGTGGTATGTGTTTTACAGGACCATTGGCAGGCGACGACGTTGCCCTAGTTACATGTTCAGATAAATGCTATTTTAATAACCCAGCTGCCCTTGGCAAATGTTATACTACAGCGGAAACTACTGTTTGTCCAAAATCCCTACTTCTCAAAGCTTCGCGTACTGACTGGCTTGGTATCGCTTGGAATCCGTCGACTATTAAGTTCCCTTCCAAAGGAACCATCGCCGAACAACTGTTTGCAATGATCTGACTAATCTGATCCACATGGGGGCCCTACAATTGCCGAAGCGAGGTTCTCACCACCTATGTCCGACAAGCTGCTTACAGCTTCCAAGAAAAAACCGGCGCCTACTCGCCAGACTGCCCAAAGATCCTCGTCCTCTGCAAAGGTGAACAAAAAGTCACATAATCCGTGAACTCATCGACGGAACGGGCGTTTTAGCCCATTTGGAGATCCAAAATCTGGAACAATACGAATGTCCCAGTGCGCCGCATTTAATAGGATGCCGCTCGTCGACCGGCGCACAAAGCCGCCGTGTTCTGTGCTTGGCTACGTGGTCGCTACGGAGAGGCTTCACCGGCTATCCTGCCGCCACAACTGTTGCCCTTTTAAATCAAGCAAAACAGGTACCATGGAACACTTTTCGTTCTATCACACAGAATACAGCAGTGGTGTAACTTTTTCAATCATTGTATGTAGTCTTGTTTCATTTCACCAGACCCCTCACATATATGTAATCTTAGCGTATATCGCGTCAGTTATACATAGTTGGTCGCTATGCTTTAGCCACGCACGGCTCATTTTGGTCTTTTCACACTATTTTATCATTTTGATTATTTCCGAAAACCAGGAGGTTTTCAATTAACGGTTGGGGGTGTCACGAGAGAAAAGGCACTTTTTACCGAATATTTGAAAAGTTTAACTAAAAGTCCTTAAAGTAAGTTTCAGAAAGAAAAGCCGTGACACAACCAACACAATTGTCCGATAGTTTATTCATTAGCATTTCAAAGGAACAAGCCTTCTGGTTTCGGCTGAATCGTGTTTGTTTTACTTGACATATACCTGTTCTTTTGTACACGAGCAAGAATCGCCGGATAGTTTTTCTAACTCAGTTTATTCTCGATGAGCTTACAACCCTACACAAATGATTTCTGAAGTATTTTCATGTTTTGGAGATTCTGTAGCTGAGACATTTTGTACTTTTCATATGCAAAATAGCAGGCATTGTCATACGTATTTTTATGTGTAAACACCTGATATGAAAGGAACAGTAATTTCAATAGAACACGTGTGTTTTCAATAGAGAGTAACCTTGAATAGAACAGATGTTTGTTTTGTTTACCACTGAGTAATTTACATTTCAAATGATCATCTGCAACGCTATTACAATCAGTCTAGTCTACAACACGTGCTTTTCCAATAGCTTAACAGAAATCATTGAAAAACTACAGTAACCGAAAGAGACGAACTTTGTTTCACTATCATAAAGAACTGAGATTTAGCCAATCAAATCAAGCAAACACATGTCTTTTTGAATGAACTTTTGTATTCTTTTGAATTAAGTGAACACCTGTATTTACTTTAAATGATATAAAAGTAGCGTCAAAACTGTTGTAAATCGATTACCAACGAGCTAGTTCAGTGTGAAGTATTACTCTACGAGGTTTACTCTACAAATAAAGAAGTTGCTGTGTTCCAGAGAGTCTCAGTTCTTGCTTCGCCTCCTTGTTCATTGGGACATGGAAACTAGATCCCTACTATTAGCGTACTATTGTACCAAAGTGCTGCGTACATTACTATTTCCGTATGAACGTATTAACGTGCTAGCGTACGAACGTAACATCGTACTATAAGGTGACGATAATATATATAGATAGCCCAAGCCTAACAGCGTCGCACTTTGAACAAGCTTAACTAAGGTGAAACTTAACTAAGGTGAAAGGTTGGAAGCACAAGAATTAAGATTGACGAACGGAATTTTAGCAATTCTCAAAAACAGTATTACGCGACCGTCTGCACAGTACATTTTTATAGACCGTACAAAAGTTCACAAAAACAACTTTTCTCTGTCTAGAATAAATAGTACCACTAGTTTCCGAATAAAATACAGTTTATGTTTGTCAAAAATTGCCCGAGAAACTGATTTGAAAATCAAAAATTGCAAAAATACACAAACATATTTGCATAAGGCGATGCGAGTGAAGATAGAACTGTACTACAAAATCAAGTCTTGTTTTGTTTACATAAAATCGCTTTTCAATCTATCTAATGAATGAACAAACACATAAAAATGGACAACACAATCTTCTTTCGAAAAAATTTATTCAAATCTCCATTAGTTTACGTTTAAAAGCAAAACGCGTGCCATATAGCTCATCGAGTTCAAGCTTTCTTCGATGAAATTCAAGAGATAGGCACGTTTTAAAATCAATTCGCCAAAACTAACAATAACACTAATAACAAGTCACTCACAGATTGATATCAACATAAATTCTCATCGAAAACTGTAATCTGTTTTACCTTTAAGTTCCTCGCTTGCTTGGAAATTCAAATCTCCGCTTCTGGTTCTGAAATCATCTCCCGCATTGATAAAAATGTAATACATGAAGTTCCTCGAAGCAAGATTTTATCCCTGAAAGCTCGTCTTTTTCCACTAAAGCGGCTTCTGAGTATACCTTTATTAGTATCCCTGTCTTGAGTAGCAAACCGCGAAAAAATGCAGGAAAATAACGAGTTTAATTCTCCGCTAGGCACAAGAAAACAACTAAAGTGTTTACCGAGCTCACGGCTGTGTGGCCGCGCGAAAAACAAAGCCTTGCTTTCAAGATCCCGGATATTGTTCCAACACGGCGGGCGCCGGCGGGCGGACGGACACGCGCCCGCGAAACATTCCGCTAGCCATGACCATGAAAAATCACGGCGTAGGTTCTATGAGTATGGAGCTGCGCAGCCAGGCCTTCGGCCTGGCAAGTGCTCCGCTATTACTAACGTACGATCGCACTATGGTGCTAACTACATTACTATTTTCGTGTGAACGTATTAACGTACTTGCGTACGAACGTAACATCGTACTATAAGGTGACGATATTACTAACGTACGATCGCACTATCGTACTAACTACATTACTATTCCCGTATGAACGTATTAACGTACTAGCGTAAGAACGTAACATCGTACTATAAGGTGACGATATTACTAACGTACGATCGCACCATGGTGCTAACTACATTACTCTTTCCGTATGAACGTATTAACGTACTTGCATACGAACGTAACATCGTACTATAAGGTGACGATATTACTAACGTACGATCGCACTATGGTGCTAACTACATTACTATTTCCGTATTAACGTATTAACGTACTTGCGTACAAACGTAATATCGTACTATAAGGTGACGATATTACTAACGCGCGATCGCACTATCTTGTAACTACATTACTATTTCCGTATGAACGTATTGTTAAGAAGCCAAAATGGCGTTTGATTAATTTCAGCTTATTACCTAATCGCTAAGTATGCCGTTGTTATTCTCGACTGTCTAAGTAAGGTGTTGTGAAGTGTTTTAGTCATTTGAATTGCTATGCTTAAGGTTTCTCTTACGTTTAGGGTTTCTTTTTAATTCTCGTTCATAGTCCAAGGTTATTGAAGGTTTAGCCCACACTGGTAGTTCTTAGGTTTTTGTAGTAGTGTCGTCTACTATTATGGATTTGTTAAACTTGAATGTCGGTTCTTTAAGTAGGCATGCTTGGGAACTAAAGCTGACCTTGGATTTTACCTACACTAAGGTTCTTGTTCGGGTGTCTAGTCCAACTTTACAGTTTTAGCTCTAGTATTCCATTGGTTCTTTAGTACTTGTCATCAACAGCCGTATAGACGTTTCTTTTACTCGCTTTGTTAGGCCACCGGATATGCAGTAAAAGTTCCCACGGTCCGCGAACCCAAACATGTCTACAATAGTAGTATATAGGTAGGCTTGTTTCAGTCGATACATCAGTAATCAGTAATCAGTAATCAGTAGTCAATCGACCAATCTTGCAGCCTTATAACCTACATTGATCGAGCTGGAAGCTACGCGAGAAGTCCCCAATAAAGAAGACTCCTGGAACCTCTTGTTTAGCAAGCGAGGTCTCATAACAGTATTAGCGTGCGAACTTAACATCGTACTAAGGTAACAATATTACTGACGTACGATCGCACTATAGTACCAACTACAGTACTATTTCCATATGAACGTATTAACGTACTAGCGTACGAACGTAACATCGTACTATAAGGTGACGATATTACTAAGGTGCGATCGTACTAAGTACATCACTGTTTACATTCTACCAATAATGACAATTCGACCGTAGAAGGGCGGTCTATGAACACAAGGAAATGATGATATCGCCTACTTACATGCTGATGCGATCACTGCTTCTGACGACGTCGAGCAGGTAGCCGTTAAGTTTCTGAAATTCAGGTGGAAACTCCACGAACCCAACTATTTCGAAATAAAAATTTGCAACCGATTTGTAGTTTTTGTCTCCACGTTTTAAGTGTAGGGATCGTTTTCCGTCCTTTCCGTCTCTGACTGAGAGCGACTTCACTGGAGAGTTCTTCTTCGACATGTTGGCTTTACGACAGACACGAAAGACAGACACGAATGTCTGATGCTACCAACAGCGGTGAGCTGAATTATTATATACGGCGGTATCATTTTTGCAATTGAGAAGTAAGTGTTTATACACCCTCTTTTGTTTGTACCGACAGTGAGAAAATACGACCACCAGCGTACTCAAATAAGAATGGATATAATAAAGTGCTAACGTGTACAGAATGATTTAACGAGTTTTTGGTCTGGTTAAAGTAAATTGATGTGTAAGAAGAATTGATTGATCTTGTGCCCAGTCAAGCAACTTTGCTCTATACTTTTTCTTCAAACCTGAAACACCTCGAGAGATAAAGTTCATACGCAAAATTTTAAAGCGATAAATCAGTTGTCATAATTATTACTATCTGTAGCGGTATTGCCAATTCAAAAAGCCGAAAGTACGAATCGCTTTTATGTAAGTGTCAAAGGTATTTAGCACGCGAGTACTAATTGGGGACACTTTCCAGATCTAAGTATATTTCTTTTATTTCCTGTGCATCACTACAGTTCAGCGGCGGCTTCGAAATCCCCTTAAACAAGGACCCGCACTATAAAAGGGATAGCTCCGCCCCCTTTTTGTCACACCATCACTGCTTCAAAGGCTAATCAAAGATGGCTGACACTGCGAGCAACACGGGGGAAGACCGTTGCCCCCAAAATAGGTTTAATTCTACCTTCACCAGTTCAATTCTGTACAGGATTTATCTTTCACGAAAATAAAACTAAAAACACTATTTGAATTTATGCGCCTTTTAGCATGAATATAATATTTTAGCTTACCGAATTTGAATTTCGCGCTTGTAACGGTTCCCCATTGGCGAGAGGATGCACGTGATGTTGACAGTTCGGTGTCAAGTGTGAAATGACTGGCGGCTTTGCCAGGCCAAGGTTCCTTTTATAGCGCGAGTCCGTGTTTGAGGTGTTTTCAAAAAAGCTGTATCCCAGAGTTCTTGCACCAAAAATTGAGGTGAATCCCGCTAATTGTTTGCGAGACGCTCATCGATCAAATCGGCACGAGTTGTCCATTTTGAGATCTCGTTGGATCGCGATGAAATCGATGCCAAAAAGCAGCATACTTTAAAGATCTAACTCCCTCTAAAGCGTCTAAGAAAGTAAGCCTGTGGACTTGCTTTCTAGTGGAGGACAAAGCGAAGAAGAAAAAGCGAGCAGACAATGGGCCTGTTCACTAGTAGTATAGGGAGGGGGTGATCCTGCCCCGGCAAAAATAAGCCGCCAAACGCCCGAATTACCACCTCCCAGGACTCATTGCATTCGTCCTGGGAGGCGGTAATTCGGGCGTTTGGCGGCTTATTTTTGCCGGGGCAGGATGCACCCCATCCCTATACTACATAGTAATCACCTCTTATGTTAACTGGGGTGGTGTTGCCAATTGAATAAATGTATACACCATTGTGTATACAACCCCATGGATGCGTCACTTAAGTTTGTTCGCATCCATCATGGTTGGCGCGACTGGCTTCACAGCTATAAAATGACTGTTCCTGCTGATTATCCAATACGCGATCTCGATTTGTTCTATCAAGAGAACAAACCTGCTATAGTTCGAACTATAGTTAGAGAGATTACAGACCTTGGCCCCATCAAAGTGAATTTTACATTCTTAGTTTACTTTTCAAAGGAAGGAGCCGACGGGACACAAAGAATGACCCACTACTTTAGGCAAGAGAATCCTCTCATAATAACACACTTTTATCAAGCAGCAGCTAACGAGCAACTACAAGCTGTTATCAACTCAAATAAGGAAGAAGTAGCCAGATGGGTAAACATGGGTTCAGGCTGGGTTATCGACAGAGTTGAGTGCGTCTTTCTTGATTTTGCAAGATATCAAGCTATCAGAGGCGGTTCTTATACCCCTCTTCCTCCAAAGCTCAAAGCAAAAAAGGCAATCATAAACATCAAAAACAGAGATAATCAATGCATTCGATGGGCTTTGCGAGTCGCGCTTTTCCCCACTCGAGATACGAAGCATTCAGATAGGCCAAGCAAGTACCCGACAGAGGATGGCTTAAACTTCACCGGCATCTCTTTCCCTACACCCTTGCATCAAATCTCTGAAGTAGAAAAACTCAATAACCTCGCAATAAACGTCTTTGGCTGGCATAACGGTAACACAACAGTCCTTAGAATTAGTGAAGTACAAGATCCTGAGATAAGACGAATCAACCTGATGCTGATAACCAATGAAAATAACACACACTACTGCTACATAACAAGCCTAAGCAGGCTCCTTCATAGCAATTATGAGGCAGGCCGGAGGATTCATTTTTGCGAAAGATGCCTTCAAGGGTTTTCATCGCAAGATGTTCTCGACAAACATCTGGTTGACTGCAGGGGTATCAAAGGCAGACCAGTTCGAACTGAAATGCCCAAAGAGGGAGAAAACATCCTGCATTTCGAGAACTACCAGAATCAGATGAAAGTGCCTTACGTTATCTACGCTGACTTCGAAAGTCTCGTCACAAAAATCGACACTTGCAAGCCAGACCCAAAAGAAAGCAGTACAACCAAAACCGCGGTTCACACGCCATGCGGGTTCTCTATGATGGTCGTTCGCTCTGATGGTGAAACAAGAGGGCCATACTTATACAGAGGTGAGGACACGGTGAAGCGGTTTCTCTACTTCATACAACTATTAGAGAGGGAGATAAGAGATGAACTTCATCACAAAAAGCCATTATCAATGACAAGAGAAGACTGGGCAAACTTCAACAATGCAACCTTCTGCAGCATCTGTAATGAGGGCCTCTACAAAGAGAACTTCAAGGACTCTATCGATCTCTACGATCCAAACACGGGAGCGTACGCCGGTCTTGTTCATCACAAAACCAACAAATGCTACACCAATGCATTTAAAACCTTCATCCAAAACGAAGAAACAGGGTGTTTGGAGGCGTTCCCTTTCATAGGCCCAAGAAACAAAAGGCAACAAAAAACAAAGCCCATTTTTGAGCAAGTTGATTGCCGATTCTGCGGAGAATCTCTCGTACGAGACTTCATGAGAGACGCTGTTAGAGATCACTGCCACATAACAGGCAAGTATCGAGGCGCTGCTCACAACGCATGTAATCTGAATCACTTCAGAATCAACCCGGAAACTGTTAAAATCCCTGCTGTCTTTCAAAACTTGAAGGGTTACGATGCACATCATATCATGTGCGGCATAGCAGAAGTACAATCTGATCTGAAGTGCATTCCGACAAATATGGAGAAGTACGTTTCTTTCTCTCTAGGCAACTTCAGGTTCATCGACAGCTTACAGTTCATGCAGTCGAGCCTTGACAATCTGGTAAAATCAAACAAACCAGAGTCCTTCACAATCATGGCAAACCATGAAAAGGATCCCAATAAACTCAAGCTCCTTCTGGAAAAAGGAAACTATCCATACGACTACATGGACTCTTGGAGGCGGTTTGATGAGAAGTCACTCCCAGAGAAGAGCGCATTCTATAGCGAGCTCAAAAAGGAGCACATCAGCGACAAAGACTACACTCATGCGCAGAAAGTGTGGGAGGCGTTCGAATGTAAAGACCTCGGTGAGTATCACGATCTCTACCTAGAGACGGATGTCCTCCTCCTTGCAGATGTCTTCGAGAACTTCAGAAAAACATGCCTTAAGCACTACAAACTTGACCCGGCGCATTACTATACAGCTCCGGGCCTCAGCTGGGACGCTCTTTTGAAATACACAGGAATCAACCTAGAACTGCTCACAGACATCAACATGCACCTCTTTGTCGAAAAAGGCATGCGTGGCGGTATTTCAATGGAGAGCAGGCGCTTCTGCAAAGCGAACAACCCCTTTCTTGATGACCACAACCCAGATCAAGAAACAAGCTACATCATGTACTTCGATGCAAACAATCTTTACGGTTGGGCCACGAGTCAACCACTACCTGTTGGCAACTTTCAATGGTGCCCAGTGTACCCAACACAACACCAAATCAGGAAGTGGTCCCCAAACAGAAAGATTGGCTACATCCTTGAGGTTGATCTAGAGTACCCCGAGGAGTTGCACGATGAACACAATGCCTATCCTCTAGCACCAGAGAAGCATAGAGTCGAGAAGTCGTGGATGTCTCCTTATCAAAGGGCATTGATAGAGGGGCAGGCAGAGGACAAGACAGAGAAGTTGCTCCTAACTCTCAAGAACAAAGACAGATATGTTCTACACTACAGGAATCTTCAGCTTTATCTCGAGCTAGGCATGAAGTTGAAGAAGATTCATCGAATGCTTAAATTCGAGCAGAAGCCTTGGATGGAGCCTTACATAAGGCTGAACACAGAACTCAGAAAGCAAGCCACTTGGCAAGACCATGGAGAACCTCAGAAAGCGCATTGATATGAGGCTTGTTCGCGCGAATGAGACAGACAAGTTGAGAAAGCTTATCTCAAGCCCACTGTTTGCCAGAGCAACAGTCTTTGGTGAAAATCTTGCAGGGATTCAAATGCACAAGGACAAAATCTTACTCAAACGTCCAGTCTACACCGGCATGTGCATCCTTGATCTTTCTAAGACTCTGATGTACGACTTCTACTATAAGTACCTCAAGTATAAGTACGGCCCACGAGTAGACCTACTATACACAGACACAGACAGCCTGCTTCTAGAGATCAAGACAGACGATGTCTACAAGGACATGGAGAATCGCCTCGATGAGCTCTACGACACAAGCGACTACCCGAAAGACCACTTTCTTCACAGCCAGCTAAACAAGAAGGTCATCGGCAAGATGAAGGACGAGTGCGCTGGTGCCCCCATCTCTGAAGTGATATGCCTGCGCTCAAAGATGTACTCAATTATGCTTGGCAGCCAGAAGAACATCAAGAAGGCGAAGGGCACCACCAAGTCTGTGACGAAGAAGGAGATTACGCACCAGAACTACAAAGACGCCCTCTTCAGAAAGGAGACCTTCAAACACGGGATGGACATGCTTCGAAGCGTGAATCACCAGATCTATGGCGTTCATCTAAACAAGACAACGCTATCGCCCTTTGACTCCAAACGCCGGATCAAAAACGATGGCATCCATACGCTGGCTTATGGTCACAAAGACATCGGCGGCAACTGAGTGCCTGGCGGCACAATCATCAACTCCTCGCGAACGAAGCCCCGCTTAGGCCCATCGTAGAGGTAATACACCACAGGCTCGTTTGGCTTAGTATCAACCCTTTCGATGTTGTATACCTTTAAAGACCAGATCGGGTCCGTCGCCCGTCGACTACCACCCTCAAGCTCACCGGGATAATACAGATATCGCAAATTAACCCGAGGTGGGAGCTTCTTCTCATTCACCCCCACAGGTCTAGCATATGGGGTTGCGGGCTTGGCTGAGGTGGCTTTCTCTTTGATTGCTTGAGCGGGCTTCTTGCCAGTCAATCTTGTTACTTCATTGTTCAAGGCAGAGATAACATCTGGCAATCTTTTAACCCAAGCGGTCGTCCGGCCAGAGGGCAGATTCATTTCAACTGCGTACTGGTAACCAAACAATCTTTCAGCCAGAGTTTTGTTAAATCTTTCAACAATCCCTTGGTCTCTGTGGATATCAACGCGCCCATGGCGAATGGTTGTTTTATGGGCTCCAGTCTCTTTAGTCACAGCTCCCATAAACTCTGTCCCCGGGTCGACTTGCAACAGTTGTGGCCACTTCAAAGGCCCGCGCCTGTATATCCGGGCCAGCGCTTTCGAAACTTCATCAGACTCTTTCGAAGTCAAGGGCTCTGCTGCTTTATATCTGCTTGCTACATCAACAACTGTCAAAGCATATTTGTAAACCTTTCTCCCGTGAGGCAGTTTGTCGTGTGGCAAAAAAAGTAGATCCGCTTGATGCACTGAATTGGGCGTGAAGACATCAAACTTAGGCCTAGGGATGTGACGTAGCGCAGGGAGATATATTTGCCAAAGGGCTTGTTTGACAGCCATTTCTTTGCCACCTCTTCAGAGATCTTGGCTGCTGCAGCTAGCTTTTTGACAGCGGCAAGACCTTTCCAGTATCCTTTGGGTCCGTAATAGATTTTAGAGAGTTTGACTTCCATATATTATACATTTTTTGTTCTTGTTCATTAGCTTTATCCAGCAGTTCTTGTTCATTAGCTTTATCCAGCAGTTCAAAGGTATAGTCTTTGATCACGACATCTGTTTGTAAAGCTTTTAAAGCGTTGAGAGCTTCTGACGGAGGTATGTTTTCGTCCTTTACAATCTTTACATTTTCCTGAATCTTTTCTTCATAGTACTCCAGTATTTTTTCGATATTTTCTTTGCCCATCTTGAGAGCAATTTGTAAGTCTAGCTGATTTTGTCTTTCCTCAAGCAGCAGTTGGTTAAAGGCTTTACTTAATTTGAGCATTCCTTTAAAATAAAGCCAAGTGAGACTTATAGCTCCAGCGCAGTAGAGGGCTCCATCAAATGCAGCGCCCCGATAACCCATGGTTATATATTTATGTTTTTTTACAGAAAGCGAAACGCTGCATAACCAAGGGCGAGCACCCCAGTGCCGATAAACAAGAGTTCGCCTTGCTTCTGCTTAGGGCCGGGCTTATAGAAGTCAGAGAACTCGGGCTCTTTGGGGAGTGTTATTTGCTGCTCTCGATGTGTTTGATTGTAGAGCACTAGAGCTTGGTCAGTGTCTTGAAAGTTGTGTTTCGCTTGATCTTTGATCCGATCGTTGGTTGCAATCCAGTCGAGGAGCTTCGTGCGGTCTTTCTGGTATTTGGCGTAGGCCGCTTGATAGGCTTCTAACGCTTTATCGTGTCTGATCTTTTCATCCATTGCAGCTTTCCCACTGTCGCCGGAAAGATATTTTGCAAGATAATTGCCGCCAGTGAAAGCGGCTGCGTTGAGAATTGCCCCACCAACCATTATAGCGATTGAGGCCATCTTGTATATAATTACATCGTGGAAGGGAGGATTTTCTGGTCCTCGAGGTATTTCCTGAGCGCGATGCTCCCAGTCATGGCGGCTGTGAACTTGACATAATTCATCAGGCTCGCGCTGGGGTGGCCTGTGAGGTTTTCTTTGATGATTTTCTTGCCAATCCAGCCAATACCAGCGACAAGGCCAGTGATTGTGGCAGCATCGAGAACAGATTTCACGAGCTTGTTGTCAGACATGGTGTATATTTATGTTTTTATTCCTCGTCTTCATTCTTAACTTCATTCTCCTCAATTGTCTGTTGTCTTAACCTTTCATTGCGTGCAGCAATTGTCTCGATAATTATTTCGAAAAAGGCGAGGTTATATCCAAGCCAAAGATAAGTGAAGGCCGCCCAGCCGAGAAAGCCGCTGATCAAGTCGTGAGTTTGCATGGTGTATATATATATTTACTCCATCTCTCGAATTCTTTGTCTCGGCGGCCTCTGTGTGGGTGGAGGGGCCTCTGCTGCTGGAGCTGGTGTCTTGTTGCGCCCAAGTGCATTCATAATGGCCTCACGCTGGTAATAGACACCCAAAGCGGAGACAATCAAACCTCCAACACCAAGGATGAGAACAGTGTTGTTGCTAGATTCTGCCTTTGTCGGCGCCTGGTTTGGGGCAGGCTCGTTTGCCTGGCTGGCTTGTTTTTTTGCCTCTCTTGCCAGACGTTTTCGTTCAGCCAAGGCTTTTCCAGAAGCAACACGGCCAGGGTTTTTTTGCTGGAGCAGTATTTGGGGTATCAGAGGTAACGTGCGTGGATGTAGGAGCGACTTTTTCTTCAGGGATCGTCTCGAGCGGTTGTGACATCGTGTATATATTTTATTTTAAACTGCATGGTTCCTTCGTGGTTCCTTCATGGTTCCTTCATGGTTCCTTCATGGTTCCTTCATGGTTCCTTCATGGTTCCTTCGTGGTTCCTTCGTGGTTCCTTCGTGGTCCGTCAACTTCATCAAAGCCCTCCAGTGGGTAACCTTCACTGTCCCTGCTGCTTGGGTGAATGGGTGGAGACTCATTTTTGAAGTCGATGTGTTTTGTAGTGATCAAAGCAGCATTGGCCAAGGCCAAGAATCGCCCACATGGCAGTGCAAGACCTCCAGCAAGAAATGACAATTCATGTTGAATCATGTAGTCATTTTTTAGTTCTTTCTGCAACTCCTTAACGTCGTCAATATCAACAACCATGCCGGCGCCTTTGGTTACGAGCATTATGAAGCTGTCAATCAGAGACTCGGTCGTCTTGTTGCCGACGTAGGCTTCATACCTTTTGTAGAATTTTTCAACATCCTTATCTGTCAGTCGCTTCACCTGCTCGTGTGTGAGCTGGACACCAATGGCTTCTTTTGATTTGCCTGTTGAAACAAGGACTGCCAGTTTCTCACGTTGAGCCTGAGTGTCTGGACCTGTTAAGACTTCAGGAATCGCTGATGGCAAGGAGCTATCAGGGCCTGACTCCAGCATCTGCATGATTTCATTCATTGCGATCTCGTCTCCAGGGGTTGTTGCCATCGTGTATATATTTGTTTTTCATTGTATTCATCATCTGACAAAAAGCCTCCAGAAGCGGCATGAAGAATTCAATTAGTTTGGCTTCCGTAACAGGTTCGTTAAAAGGAAACCTTTCCTCCAGAAACTGAAAGAAGTCTTGAAGTGTGCCCTCGTCTCCAGGGTTTGTTGCCATCGTGTATATATATTAATTCTCAATTATTTTCTTGATGTCAGGTAAGATATTTTCAATCTCCCGTATGAGTGAAGCCATTGTGTCTGGCATTTTAACGACTTTCAAAGGATATCGGCTAAGAAGCATGAGGCGTAGATCGTCCTCTCCAGCGGCTTTGATTTTCTGGATTTGCCTCTCTTCCGTCCTGCTCTGTAATTCACCAAGAAGCTGTGAAAAGACTGTTAGCTTGTGGAGACTGGTGGAGGCATTCATGGCCCAGAGTATATATTAACTTCATAAGGGTGACGCAGAGAGAAAACCAGGTGAGAGAACTTGCCCCTCTTCAATCTTGCAATAAGCTCTTTGTACTCTTCATGTGTGAGCTCACCGGCATAGTCGTCGAAGATGGCCTTCGTTGTTTTGCTTGATGGTGTGTAAAAAAGCACGATCGCTGCCACGTTTTCTCTAAACGGCTTGGCAATGCTGGTTAACTGCTGCGCCAACACCCACACGGAAATACCGCTATGCCTGGCACTGAAGCCGAGGTTGACAAGTTGACTCGTGCGGCCTTTCACATCCTTCGAAGCGGCGCAGTCATCGAGAACGATGAGAGTGTTTGTCCCGTTGAAGTGGTAACTGGCTAGTTTTAGCCAAAATTCAATCTCGTGCTGCTGGCAGTCAATCACGAAAATGCGTGGCTCATTGTCCACGAACCCATCGTAGGTCTTGTTGTGGACAAAGGTTGGGCACAAGAGAACGATATAATCAAACTTGCCCCTGAAGGGCCCGCGTAGCTGATTCAGAAGATATTGTGTTTTGCCAGAGTTAGTCGGCCCTATGATTAGGGCATTGAAAGGCAACTTTTGGGGGTCCATCTATATTTAATACTGAACGGCCTGCAGCTGCCTGTCCATGATGTTCATCTGCGAGTCGCTGATGGTGAATATGTGGCAGTGTACATTCCCTGATCCAGAGGGTTTTCTTTCGATCTCAAGATGCACACCGTCCTTTGTGTTGACTAGGCGTTGGCCGTTACCGTGAAGGGTTGTATCAGCCATGGACCGAAGGTCGATAAGAAGACCGAACTTGTTTCCCGTGAGATATTTGGTCAGATTCATGTTGGGCCTGCCGTCACCACTCTTTTTGAAGAGACGACTGACCTCGTTCCACATGTCTGTCCCGTTGATGCCTTCGTTGTAAATCCTGTTGGGTGAGCCGTTGATGGTAACAGTAACTTTGGTTATGTCTGGGTTGAAGTATTTTTCTGAGTCCCTGGCTCCAGCCGTGAATGGCTCTATGAATAGCAGAAGGATGGCTTTCAGTGACCTGCGCTGAGGGTTCACCCTGAGATTTAGCCGTGCGTCTGAACCCTTCGAGAAGGGGACCACTTCCTCTCGCATGATATGGTCGTAGGCAAACTCCTTTCCGCTAGAGTATACACTTGTTGCCTCGTCAGCCAGCTGCTTACTTCGGATTGTCTCGTACTCAAGCTGGATTTTTGTCAACTTGTAGACAAGCTTGCTTGTATCCGAACCCTTGACAACTTGAGAAGCCTGGGCGAGCGTAATCTCGAATGTCAAATCGTTGTAGAGGGCCTGCGGGTACATGACGCCGTGGTCTGTTAGAATCTGGTGATCCAGATTGATGCGGTATTTGTTTTTGTAAACGGCCTCTAGCTTGGCTTCTGCATCCACTCCAGTGGTCTTTTTGTCACCGGCATTAGAGCGGATCTTGCACAAGTCAACGCTCTGGATGCCCTCTGAAATCATGTTTTCGCGCTTGTCGACAGAGAGGAAGAGGTCCTCAAAGATCTTGTAAATATCGTACCCGACGGTGTCCTGGACAGTGGTGGCGGCAAACTTGACAACAAGCCTGTCAACTAGTGCTCTGGAGACATTTTGTACAAGAGAGTTGTTTGCGTGGCCGCCGGCAAGGTCGATGTTAAAGATCAAGGCAAGCGAGCCCGACACGATAACTTCATGTTCGTTGAGCTTGGGCACCGTAACGTACAGGGTCTCGCCAGGCTTAGCTGTAGAGCGATCAAATGTGATGCGCTTTACGGTGCGCTCTGCTTTCATTGCTCCAAGAGTTTTCTCTGCGTTCGTTGGGTGGAGGTTTGGTTGCACAGCCATATATATATATATATTTATACATCATGGCAGAAGGGGGTTATGATATACCTGGCGAGAACGAAAACACCGGGCTTGACTGGGAGATAGACCACGATGATGACGACGAAGAAGAAGTTGACACAACAACCCCATTTCAACCGGGCGGCACATCCACCCCATATCATGGCGGTGAACAACATGAAATGCACACAATGCCTCGCGAACAGAGCGGCTTAGATGAAACTGCCCCTCTTCTTGCAGAGACTGGCAGAGAACGAGCCTGGGGTGTTATCCAGTCCTTATATCCAGATGCTGATGCAATAGAACTTGATGCTTATTTTGACCCCAAATCTAAAAGATTAATGATCAAAAAAAGCGGTGTTGGCAAAAAAGCATACTCTCTCTACACAAAAGAAAGGTTAACTGGCCGTGCAAGAGTAAACCCAAATCTTTCACAAGAAATCAGATTTGCTCTTGGTCAGTCTGCAGAAGAAAAAATAGTTCAAGATAATACAGCTATAAGGAAGGAAAGACAAAGGCTAAGAGAGGCAGAGAAACAACAGAAGGATGCGGAAAGGCTTGCTGCCGAACAAACAAAAGTAGCAAATGAGGTGCAAAACCTCAGAGACAGAATCGAAGAAACTCAAGCGAGGATTGACGCTCAGGTAGAGGATCACGGTTCAAACGTCGAGAGTCAAACCGAGCTAGATCGGTTAAAACAACTAAAGAAAAATCTTCAAGGCGATCTTGAAAACCAGAAAAAAGAATTAGGCGCCATTCAAAAAATACAAAAACAACGAGACCAAGAGCAGGCAAAGGTTGACAAACTTAGAACACAACTTTCTGTGAAAACAAGAGAAAGAAATGCGGTTGAAGCAAGACTGAACTCCACCAAGCCGCTGGATGAGTTAAACGAACAAGAGGCCGAGCTTGTACGACAAAACGAGGAAGACAAACGCGTGATAGAGGATGAGAACACTTCTCCCTCTGACAGAGAAGCCGCGGAAGCCCGAGTTGCTGAGCGAGAAGAAGAACTGGCAAGACTAAGAACACAAGTTCAGAAAAGAGAAGAAGCCTTGCCTTTGAGAGAAAGGGTCAAAAATATCTTCAAGAAATATGGCTGGACACTGCAAGCAGTTGTTCTGGCTGCAGGTCTAGTCATAGGCGCTGTGACGATTGCTGCAATGAATGGCTTAAAGGCCGGCACCAAGGCTATTGGCAATGGGCTCAAAGCCCTAGGAAATAAGGTTGCCTCCATCCTGCCAGGCTTGATCGGCTCGATCGTGAGCTTTATCTTCAAAGCGGCCTGTCAGGTTATCTCCTTCCTTGGCGAGCACGCCTGGTTGCTGATCCTTGCCGTTGTGGGCTTCATGATTGAAAGGATCACCAAGCGCAAGCGTTAACGCATCCAGGCAAACAAGCCTGCTAACGCAAGCGCACCCGCACCAATGAGCGCCTTGTTTACATGATGCGGCTCGATCTTGGTTGGGGCTGTTTGTGGTGTGGGGGCTGGTTGTGTGGCCTTTGGTTTGGGCGCGAGGCCCTGTGCCTGTGTCGCCTGTTTGTGGATCGGGTTCGATGGGTGGCTGTTTGGCGGATTAATCTTTGTCGGCCCACCATCCATGTGGCGAAGGGAGGCTTTTTTTGTGGCAAGATTGACATCATTGTTCACGCCCAGCGTCATCCCTTGTGTTGCCTGCATAAGATTGTTATTGTACCCCACCACGCTTTCTGTGTTGATAACCATGCGTGACGGCATCAGCCAGCTCCCAGGGGCAACTACAAAGTTTAGCCTCACTTTCGTTGCTTGGATGGTCTGCTGATAATGCTGTACGCTCTTAGATATGTCGTTAAGCCTTACGGCGTCCTCTAAGAGTGTTAAGAAGACTCTCTGCGTTTCGAATGCTCGGCCTCCACTCCCAAGAATGCTGCTGCGAGTGTTTGCTTGTGCACCAAGAATGCAGTACACAAAGGCCTCGATTGATTGGTTCATACGCGCGAGCCCTGGTTGTGTTAGCCCTTGTGCATAATTCGGCACAAAGTGTTCAAACTGACTAACAGCGCCTTGGTCGTTGCGAACAAAGGATATGCCGTTTGCGCGATAGTTTGGGTCTTTTCTGTCGGTCACACGCTCGTCATCAAACAGGGCTAGATCGGGATCAGGATAGGTGTAGTCAGTAGAAATGTCCCCCTCATCAGGAACCGAAATGTACACATTGCCAAGCCCGTGATTCTTGCCGTATGTGAAACGGAAGTCAGAGCTGGGAGCGACACCGAACTCTTGGCAAACCCTCTTATAAGCGTCGATGTTGAACTTGTTGTCTTTCTGGTTGAATGTGGGGTCGTCTGGCAAAGCACTCACACTCTGTTCCCCACCCAGCTTGAAAAGGATTCGCCTTGTTGTGAAATAGACGTGAAACCTGTAAAACGACCGGAGCTGTGGGGTTAGGGAGAGGCTGGAGTTCTTATCAAACAGAAGGTCCCGCGAGATCCCGCATCCGGTTGTTGCACACCACAGAGCGAAATTCAGTTGTTGTGGCCAGAAACTCATTTGCGGGCCGCCTAGCCACTTTCGGCCGTATTTCGCAGTTTTGAATGAAATCTGTGTGTCTCTGAAAATATTTCTGTATTTCGTTGTGAAATAATCAGTTGGCGTGACATAGATCTTTTGTGCTTCGTCGTTCAAGACAGAGCCAATCATCATGTCTTTGTCGATTGAGGTGGAGAAATCAACAGCTGGGATTAGTTTTTGTGTGTTTCGGTTCAACGTCAACTGATAGGGGAAACCGCCAATATACTCTAAGCCAAGGGCGTCTTTCAGGTGTTGAGACCAATCCTTGCGGGCTATGTCTGAGGGCATAGCCCATGAACCTGGGCCCTTTATGAAAAGCACTTCTCCTGTGGCTTTGTGATTTTCGTCGAAAGAAACTTCCGTTGTAAATCTTGACATATCAGCGTGCGGGAAACGCCTTTTGAAGTCTGAGATAGCCTTAGCCTTGGCAGCTGTAGAGAGTTTTGCGGCCTCCGGAGAACTCATCCAAGCAAGTTGCGGGTTTACTGTGGGTTGTGTTGTTCTAGGCTGTTGATAAATATTAGGGTGGCTATAAAACGGGGGTGGAGGTCCGTAATCGTGGCCGCCAATGTTTAGACCACCAGGGCGTCTGCCAAACATGATTATATAAATATATTTATATACACAATGGTTGTGTTAACAATCGTCGCACCTGCGAACCCTCACACCATCTACTTCGAACACCCTCTTAAGAAGCCGAGCTATATCCGGCTCGTCTCGTGTGCTCTTTACAATTCGTGGGATAATTTGAAAGGCATATCAACGGTAACGCTGTTTAAAGATGGGCCTAGCAAAGATGGAAAAGTTACGAGACTCCTTCCAGGAAATTACACTCTTGAGTCTTTGGCAAAAGAACTAGAAAACTTATACACTGGGCCCTATTCTGATTATAAACTAATAATTGAGACAAACACACCAGTGGGGTCGATGAGGATTTACAAAGAATACCCTCAAGTTGTGGAACTAGATCAAGGTTTGTCTGAATTGCTCGGTATAAATGCTAAGTTGCTATGGCCATTAACATTCGTCAAGTATTTAAGGGCACCAAGCACTTACTTTATCCACTGCGATCTGGTTGATAAAGAACAGAACCTGTTCAACGGGAATCCTTCGACTGTTTTGGCTCGATTTGATCTTCGCGGAAAGCCATATCAGAAAGTTTTCTATGAATCAACACAGCAGAACATCTTGCGTGACGTCTCGTCTGGCGATTATGTAAACAGCATAACTCTGTCTGTGAGGGATGAAAACAATAACCTTTTTGATTTCAATAACATGCCGCTTGAATTTGAGGTTGAAATAAATTAATATATATACACAACCATGAGCTCGGCTAACGTGTTGCCATCAGCTCCTGAATACAGCGAGACTCAATCACAACTTTACCCAGTCTTACCAACAAATGGTGAAGACTTCCGACTCAAGAAAATAACAGACTTGCAAAAGGAGCTTGAGAAAGAAGCCGACCACTATCGCCAGGTCGCAAAAAAATACAAACGGGCCCACACGATTCTTCACACAACAGCTGTGGGTCTTGGTTTGGTTTCTTCAGGCATGTCATCAGCCACTTTGGGGACAGCCTTGTCTGGAGTTGGCATTGTGGCCAGTCCTGTCCTTGCCGGCGTGGCTGCTGTTACAGGGGTTTCCTTCTGTGGTCCTCACAATGTTCAGCAAGAGATTAGAACGAAAGATCACGAAACACGAGAAAATCTACACTCTCGCTGTTGCCAAGCGTAACTCTGTCTATGAGCTGGTCTCAAAGGCTCTAACTGACAATAACATCAACGATCAAGAGTTTACGATAATCATGAAAGAGTTTGAAAAATAAAACAAACTGAAAACCGCGATACGCTCTGGTGAAACAAAACCCACACAGGATGGACAGCCTCAAGCGCCAGATCTTGACAAGATCAGAGAAGAACTCCGCAAAGAAGTCAAAGTTGAGTTTCAAAAAAAATTAAATCGTCTTGCCGCTGTGTCCAAGTCAGATTTGAAAGAATAAACTCGGGTTTCTTGCTTTCTATAACAAAAGAACGCAATTGTGCGACAAAGCGTGACACATGACGTGACTGTCACGCGTGACATTGCGTGACACATAACGAAAAGGGACAAAACCCTAGTCGGGGGGTGCTCTGGCGGCTGTTTCGTTTTGCCTAGCCTAGGCTAGGACTTAACTCCGGACAAGGGAGTTGTCATTTTCCCATTTAGCCTCTGGGAGCGAGGTCGAGTTCTCCTAGGAGATCTCTGTTCGAGCACCCCCCTGTATCAGTTGGGCCGGGGCTGGTTCACCAGGGGGTCACTAACTGACGCAGCAACCCCTCTACCCCTGGTCTGACATCGCATTAGCCGTAAGCAGGATTCAGTGGGGGCCAGCCACACCTCCCTGAGCTGTACCGAATTACAGACTTAACATTATATATGGTGCGAAAAGGTCTTTTATATTCGACGAAGTTGCCGTGCTTTCACATGTGGTAACTCATAAAGAACTACGCATGCGCAATTGAACATTTGTCATTTCTAATCATAACCATGACGGGGCTTTATGATAAATGCTTCAACAAACAACTGTCTATCATCAGACAAATGGATGAAAAGAATGAATACAAGACTCAATTAGATTCCTTAGATGCTAAACACAAACATATCTGGCTGCGAGGCATCTATGAAAATGACTATATAGATGAGTTTAACCGCTCACAACTTAAAGATAAGTTACAAATTATCTTTTCATATCTTTCTTTGTCAGCAAGACAAGAATTAATCGAGCGGTACCGCAAAAATGAGTTTGTTTTAATTCAAAGCAGAACAAACGAAAATATAAAATCGTGTCAAAGCTGTGGTGGATCTTTTTCACTCGTGGCTAATTCAGAGGAACTTGTTTGTAAAATATGTAGCCGCATGGAAAAAATAGACAGTGTCGCCTTTTATCATGCAGACCTTTACAAAAATAAAAATATGGTAGTTAAAAATAGGGTCAAGACAGATTATAATTTTAAATATCGGCTTTATCAGTTATTCGGAAATAACTCTTTAGAATCTATAAGCTGTAGCGAAAAGATTTTATTAGAAATATATAGAAGAAGGGGTATTCCTACGATTGACAAGTTGGTTGAAATTCTAAAACAGATAAAACGAAGTGATTTAATTAAATACACAACACCTTTATTAAGCCGTCTTAGAGGGGAACCCCCTCCGAGATTAACCTATGACGAAATTAACCACACAGAACATGTTCACACAAGCGTGAAACATTATCTCCCAAAAAATATTCCTTTAAATTTCAAAATTTATAAAATCTTGACCCTAATTTTGAAAAAAGGACCAAGAAAACAGAACATTTTATCTTACTTCAAAAACTCATTAATAATTCATAAGCCCATTACCCAATCAAATGGTAAATAATACATCACGTGCAGTGACTTTATATCGATAAACCTCATCCTTATTAGTATGCGGTGTTTTATCGGATATAAAGACACTGCACGTGACTTATGAATATTAATTAATTATCAACACAGAAACTGACACAACAAATGGTGGGAACATATTTAATGTTCTTTCAACAAATTTCACACACAGTAAATTTACTTTTGCACGTAATCTTTATATAAAGATTACTGATATGGGTAGTAATTGTTCAGGATTCTTAGTGCAACAAATGGTGACTTTAATATTTTTGTGCAGCACTGTTTTACGAAATCTGGTCTTTCGCCATTCTATTTGGAATCTTCTCAACAAAATAAACAACCAACAGTTTAACAAGTGAACCGTTATTTGAATGACACCAGCGCCCTAGCTCGTGTGAATTGCCAGGTAAGCGACTGGTTCGCAGATGCAAGCTGCTTATTTCTACTCGTTCTCTACCTCTGAAAAAAAAATTGTCAGCCGTTTTCTCTACCGTACCTGACAACTTTAGTATAGCATTTTTCAGTAGATGTTTTCCCTCAGAACTATAAAATCCCAAAACTTTCGACAGGAACCGGGAAGCAATGGTCACTTCGTCGAAGACGTGGCACATGTGTTGTTTGCTAATCAGTCTAGTCTACTTGTTTTTCTCGTATGCTAATTTCCTCTTTGCACAAAAGCGCAATTGTTTTAATTCCGAAGGGACACGCTTTTGAAAGAATGTTTTCGAAGCCGTTCAAAAAACTCGCAGCACGGCTTCGCCTCGAGTTTTTAAACCTGATAATACACTACTGCTCGTTTTTTAAACATTACATAAGTCTTCCGGGGCTAAATGCATGCGTAAAGTATGACCGGTGTTGGCAAGAGGCTATTCATTGCGTAAACTGCCACTGAAGAAATGCCTCGATGTCTACTTCAGTATCTGTAACTTCTGAAGCGGAAGTTATTTTTTCGCCTGTGTTGTTAAGGAATTTCACGGGGTTTTCGATAACTTCTCCAGCGATAAGTAAATGAATTTTTTTTTTAAGTTCGGCGAGCTGCCTGTGAAAACTCTCGGCCCTTGCTTGAATGCCTGTTAAGAACCCCTCTTGCTGGGTGATTGGAAGTTCTGTAACATCAAGGAGCTTCCAAGTTAAGAACGCCACAGCCCTTGGCCCCTCGGTGTTGCTGCTTAACTCGCTCTTGAATTTTTGTTGCCTTAAGAACTCCTGACGCTCGGCTTCATTGCTAAAGTCTGTTCTAACAGAACCGTAAGAACACCAGAGCTCTTTCTCCTCGATGCCCGCCATTATTTTCTCAAATTTAGCCTGATCGAGTTCAGCGACGTCAACAAGCTCAGTTTGATTTTTAGTTAAGAGTTGTTTAGAGAAGAGGTAAACAACACCCCAAGCGAGTGTTTTATTTGCCTTTGTTGAGTGTACAGCACCGCCGTTTAGTGCTGCATTATGATATGGGCTTGATGAAAACTTTTTCAAAGGGCATAATCTGAAATACGAGTCAACGAAAAGGCCCTTTTTTACTAGGCTTCCACTAAAAGCGAGGCCTGTCTGAAGTTGTGTCACATAATAACGAGGAATAGATCTAACGTCTATCTTTCGTTTAAAAGGGCATTTAAACTCTAATAGAATAAAGTTTCCGTCTTTGTCTTCGAAGTAGCCGTCGGGGCTACATGTAAGCTTTCCGTAAAGGGGGTGCTCTTTTGCCAGATTAAGCGAGACACTGTGTGCAAAGACGGTTGTTTCGTGTTTTTGTTCAAAACATTTTCGCGCGATTGGCTCAAAAAGGTTGCCCCAGGTACATGCCGTCATGTTGCTCATGGCGGTTGCCTGCACTTTCTTTAAAAGTAAGCTCTTTTCATTTTCAAAGGGTGAAGCCCCTATCAGTGCGGCGACTTCTGAAGCACCGATGGTGCTCTTTCTGGCACTGACCCAAGCGCGACTCCTTTGTTTCAGGCCAGTTTTCCTGGATTTAAGAAAGTTCAAGAACTTTTGCAGTCCGGGCATCATTGATATATGAAGGGTATGCATTTCTTCAGTTGGTAAAAACTGAACAGCTCTGTTCGAAACGTTGAGAGTGGTGTTTTACCTTCGATGAAAGCTTCGACAAAACTTGCATCGCGGATCTTTTGTAAAGGGTCAAGATCACTCAAGTTAAAAGATGATTTTAGTTCTTGCTTGTCAAGCCATTCATTCAGCTCTTGCCTGCCAAACCATTCATCAAGCTCATGCTGGCTGATATTTGAGTTTGCAAAGACTCCTCGAGCAGCCACTGGTGGCGGTGACAGTGGTGGTGGTGGTTGTGGTGGTTGTTGTGGAGGTTCTCGAATAACCACCGGGGGTGGTGTTGGTGGCAAAACTCCCTCAGGCTCGTGAAGAACTCGAAGATTTCTTCGAACAATCGGACAGCCCTTATTCATATGATTGTAAAACGTTGACACGCAAACCATTCGCTGACAGTCAGGACAGGAGAGTTTTGAGTTACTTAACTTCATTTGCCTAGCAAAGCGTAGCATAGGCATCGTGGTATACAAGGGTTAAGCGTTTATTCAATTAGCAACACCACCCCAGTTAACATAAGATGTGATTACTATGTAGTATAGGGAGGGGGTGCATCCTGCCCCGGCAAAAATAAGCCGCCAAACGCCCGAATTACCGCCTCCCAGGACGAATGCAATGAGTCCTGGGAGGTGGTAATTCGGGCGTTTGGCGGCTTATTTTTGCCGGGGCAGGATCACCCGGCCCCCCTCCCTATACTACTTCACTAGACAGGTTAAAAAAAATTGGATTTATCTCAAGCTTAAAATGCTAATATTTAAGTAATGCTGGGACGCTAGTACTTTCGTATAAGTCAACGTTTATCGTATAGTTCGTTCATTCCTTCGTACGGTACTTGTGCAATTAACTCAGTATTAGTACGTATTAGTATACGTAATTGCTAGTACGTTCGTACATTGGTTCATCATACGGCACTTGTATGTTCGTACAATTCATAGTACGTCAGTACGTTCGTAGAAGTCAATTTCGTTATTTATCTTGGCTACAATTCCCTTAGAAGTTAGTACTTTAGTACGTTAGTAAGTTAGAATTTTATCTTTCTTCGTAATTAGTACGTTAGTACGTTCGTACATTGGTTCATATCGTACTTGTGCAATTACCTATACACAGAGCATTAAACGAAGGATAAAGCAGCTAGCTGTCTTATTGGGGCTCTGGACGCTTGTTATAGTACGTTAAGTCCCCGTACTAACAAGAAAAACACAAAAAGGAGCTCCTAAAACGGGCAGCATATGTAAATTCTTATAGTCTTTATTTCCTTCATCATCAAGTGATTTTCTTGTAATAAAGCAATTCATCATGTTTTCAATGGTGAAGGAAACTTATTTCCTGCTTTCTGGATGGAGGTCCAGCTTGCAGCTTGTGGGAACTCGGGTCGAGCATCCGCAGAATTAGACACAATTTCGATTTGACGCGCTAGTCGTGGTGTTTCTCGCATCGGGTGCTAGTAGGTTTTGCCATTTTCAGTAAAATTGTGTTCCCATCCATTCTTTATGTAGCTCACAACCCTGCCAAAGATATAAGATAATTTTGATGAAGATCTTTACGTTCAAGACCGCAACTGCCAAGAGAGAAATGATGCTACATGTGTACATTATGCTTACCTGTGAATAAGTTCACGTTTGCTAGCATCAGTTGCAGCGCTTCCATCTCTTGCAGTTCCAGTACGGTACGAAAGTCACTTTCACAGCCTAGGCTTCGTCAAATGAGGAGGACAATTCCCATTCAACAATTGAATATTTTCTTCTTGCGAAAAAAAGGCACAATCCGGAGCAGAAGTGTCGGAACTCATGTTCTTCCTACAAAATCATTTGCTTTGTTTTGAAAGCTGACCCGATAGCCACGCTTTCGCGCGGCTGCCACGAATGCCGCTGGAGACGTGGGCTGAACTGTAATAACAGCTATTTGCAAAAAAGTTATTTTAAGTAGCTATGCGGACCACGCGGAAACACTTTGCGGTGAGCTGGTTGACTTCCGGAAGAATGGCTTTACGGCATGAATCGGCGCGTCAAAGCGAGGCGGAGTGAACAAATGAAAAAAATGGCGACCATCGCGGTGGTAATTTCGCATGCAAAAGAGAAAGTAAAATGGTCTTGTGTCTTGTTTAACCCTATTCGACCTGGGCTTTTTTTGAGTTCCTGAGCCTGGGGGGGGGCGAGGGGCACATTGTGCCCCCCCCCCCCTCGTAACATCAAGAACATTAAGGCTATGACAATGAAACCTAGAGGGTACATAGTACGTCCTAAACTGTCTCATTTGCGGTCCGCAAAATTGAACGATGACGTCATATGACGCAGTTATTAGGTAATTAGTTATACGGCCGCCATCTTGGATCCGCCATCTTGGATTTCTGAATTTTTTAAAACCTGTTAAAAACCGTCCAAATTGACTCAAAATTAATCAAAACCAATAAATAAACGATAAATGACGTAAAAATATAAAAGTTACACCAATAAACATTGTTTTTCTTCATTCAAAGGTACAAATATGCAAATCTCAAAAAAACATGGCTGTCAAAATCTTGTCACCATGGAAACATCAAGTCACGTGATCTAGAAATTGTCATATGAAATTGCTGCCAGATAAATTTTAGGAAAAGTCACAAAGTTTGGTGGCGTTTGAATACATATTAAAGAGCCACTCATGTCCAATATACCCGAACTGAGTCGGGTCGTCAATAAGCAAAGACGATCCGACTCAGCGGAAGTCAGGTCGCGAAATCATCAACCTATTACTACCGGAAGTAAAAATCAATCTCGTGGATGGGAGGGTAAAAATATCGGCGAATTGACTCGATCCGACTCGACCATCTATAAGTAAAAGTCGACCCGACTCACCGGAAGTTATTTCGCGAGAGACTTAGAAAAAATACGGCGAGAGTGTATGAGGGAGGGTGGAAAATATCGGCGGATCGAGACGACCCGTCAAAGTGAAAGTCGACCCGACTCACCGAAAGTCATTTCGCGAGACACTTAGAAAAAAATCAAAGTGCCCTCTGGGCTATCTCCTGTAAGTTTTTCCCATCATGCAATGCTGTCATATTATGTCCGAATGTTGTTTTTGATGTTGCAATTGGACATTTAGGTTATAGTGCGTGGTTTCTTGAGTTCAATTTCTCTTTTGACAATTTTGTTTGTATGTAATTGGTAATTGTTATGCAGTCCTCAGCCCTCGTCTGGATTTTCACCTGGTTTATTATCAAGAGCTACACACAAACATTGTGTTACTGTTGCCTTCCC
This sequence comes from Cladopsammia gracilis, assembly GCA_022457155.1. Classification (NCBI taxonomy): domain Eukaryota; kingdom Metazoa; phylum Cnidaria; class Anthozoa; order Scleractinia; family Dendrophylliidae; genus Cladopsammia; species Cladopsammia gracilis. The sequence continues at coordinate 1,008,953 of JAJGOT010000045.1, read as the reverse complement.
TAAACCCGCGCCACTACTTAAAAAGTGTCAATTGCTTCTCGTCGTTTTTAACAGAGAGTAACATATGGTAAAAAAACTCCATTTGTTCTCTGTTCAAAGAATGAACAAGTTCTTTTTTTCCATACGATTAATTACCAGCTTTTCATTATCATTTGCTGTAGACTGAAAAATTTCCAGCATTACTTAAAAGATTGTTCCCTTGGTGATTGTTATCTAAACATGGGTTAAAACAACCAAACAGTTCACTGTATTGTGTTTCTTCACTTATATCCTGCTCATCGTTATGTTGAGCAGACGGAGCTACAGTATATCTAACTGATCACTTCCTTATTTTCAGGATCTCCCATGACTTTTTCTTAAGAGTTCTCCTTTCTTTCCTTTCGAATATAACATATTTTACTTGCTGAAATCTTATTTTTACATGGGATAAGCATCAAGAGCTCTCTGCAATTAATCTTCAGCATCCTTTTTATTAAACATAACTAAATGAATGATTTAGCTTTCATTCTGCGAAAATGTTTCATTCCTCCTTTCAAGTAAAATTCTTTACAACTTTGTTCCCTGTTTTCATTATTGGGATCATCATCAATCTTATCGTCAAAATCTGTTTCAGGTGGAAATCTAGTTCTTGTAAACTTACTCAGTGTTCATCCCCTCATCTTAACTTTTGTTTTAATGTCACTGTTACTAAAATACCAGATATATTAAAACCATCGATAGGAAAAATCTAAGGACTATCCGTACCACAATTATCTATTGAAGCAGAGACTAAATTGGGCACGAATCTTCTGACCAAAATGAACCAAAATGAGGCCTAGAAAAGTAAAAACAAAAATGAACTAAAACCCCGAACCTCACTGAAATCTAACTGTTTGACACTGGTTTGTTTGACCTGGAAAATCAACCTGATGATGGTATTGCAAAACTCTGCTTAATCATTTCTAATGATATAGCTCAAGAAAAAAAAACAGGTTTGTTTAGTAAGATTGATTATTTCTGCACAAACTTCAATATTGAGAAGACTGCGATAAACTCAAGCATCCCATCTTTTTTTCTTGTCAAAGGCAAAACAGAATATTTTTACACGTCTAAAAAATCACCAACTCAATCTAATTAATGTAAATTAAAAAAAAATATTCGATCTTTAAAAGTGAAACGAAATACTCCGATTTAATTAACCATATCCTGAACATAGAAAAATTACTTCTAAATTCAGGATAGGAAATCATACCTTAAGAATTGAAAATGGTCGAATTACAATCCCTAAAACTCCTGAACACCTTTAGTTAGAATTTGCACCCACTGTACACCTAATTCAGTTGAAGTTTATTTCACTGTATGCACTGTATGTTATATGATGAATATGATGAGCTACGAAATACCTTTTTTGACAAAATTATTAAACAAAATAGATTTGGATTATTTCTGATTGCTTTTACAAGCACTTATTGAAAAGTTCTATATTTGTTTGTCAACCTACAAGGAAATTGAAAGCACTAGTTCGTTAAAACCTATTGTTGTTTAATTTAGTCAGTCTCTAATATAACTTGCAAATGGGGTAAATTAACCGAGGACATTTTTAACTAAAGGGACACTGTCCCGACAGAAATATCGTGTTTTCATGATTATGACCAGGAGCTTGCTTTAGCTTGCTTTATCATCCGAAAATAGGAAGAAAAATAGCCAAAAGTGATGAACGCAGAAAAATATGAATTAAAAAGACAAAATAACGACAAAATTCCACCAGAATCGAATCGAAACTTTGAATATTTCTTTTCTCCAAACTACTGCTTCTGTTTTTCTCCTTGATAATCTTTTAATCCAATTTAGTTGTATATTTGGTGACATTTGGCGATATAACATGGAAATTAACAAACACGTTATTTCAACAAAACTTCATTGTAAACGTACAGCATACGATCGCATACAACCATTCTCAGTGAGCAATGTCAGCTTACCTCAAACTCTCTTTTCCCTTTCTTAAAACGTAGTGCTATAACAAAAAAATAATACCAAATGTCCTGAAGCAACCAGTTTGACAAACCACACTGGACAAACATTAAACGCATCATAAAGGATATTAGCCAAGCGCGCTTGATCTAGCGTGCCAAATATCTGATCACAGTCTACATTAGGTGAGATAAGATTACATTACGTTACACTTTTTGACGCTCGATACAATGAAATATATGCTGCAACATGTTCCCAAAAAAGACATAGAATTCATAATCGTACGCCTTAAAAATCATCGCTGTGAAAAAGAGATATTAAACAGTAGGAATGTTACCTAACTGAAAAAATTTTTTGTCAGGCCACAAACGTGCGCTCGCTAAACAGCTTTAAATACATATGCTTCGACTCGTGTGTTCTGACATATGATGATAGCATCTAACAAAAATGCGAGAAATTTTGCTAAAACATTATGCAATAAAAATGCAACAAGAATGTCCCTACAGATTCACTAAAAAGTCTATTAATAGTATCTAACAAAAATCTTAGTTAACTAAATCATCAACGTATGAATATATCGCTTTGACAGGCCACAAGCATGCGCTCGCTAAACCGCTTTCAAAAATATGCCACTTGACTCTTGTGTTGTTATTGATAACATCTTGCTAACAAATATGCACTAGGAATGTCCCCACAAATTCACTAAAAAGTCTATTAATAGTATCTAACGCATTTTTTGGCTAACAAAAATGCATAAAGAATGCATTGTAGCCCACATAAACTCCTGTAAGTTAAACATTTACTTACAGGAGATAATAAGAAGAAAGTACACATGCATGTGTAGCTCGTTTCGCGAGACACTTATAAAAAACTAAGAAGAAAGTACACAGGCATGTGTAGCTCGTTCTAAGCGTAACGCACTGTATAGTTCGTTTTAAGCGTAAGCCAACTATTCACGTGCTAACCTTCACATGCACTCGTTATATTAATTAAAGCGTAAGGCCAAGTGCTACTCACGCGCTAACTGACGCCAACCAACCAAACAAGCAAAGTACATATGCATGTATAGCTCGTTCTAAGCGTAACGCACTGTATAGTTCGTTTTAAGCGTATGCCAACTATCCACGCGCTAACTTCACATGTACTTGTTCTATTAATTAAAGCGTAAGGCTAAGTGCTACTCACGCGCTAACTGACGCCAACAAACCAAACAAGCAAAGTACATGTGCATGTATAGCTCGTTCTAAGCGTAACGCACTGAATAGTTCGTTTTAAGCGTAAGCCAACTATTCACGCGCTAACTTCACATGCACTCGTTCTAAGCGTCAGGCCAAGTGCTATTCACGGGCTAACTGACGCCAACAAACCAAACAAGCAAAGTACATATGCATGTATAGCTCGTTCTAAGCGTGACGCACTGTATAGTTCGTTTTAAGCGTAAGCCAACTATTCACGCGCTAACTTCACATGCACTCGTTCTAAGCGTCAGGCCAAGTGCTATTCACGGGCTAACTCAGTGACGCCAACAAACCAAACGGGCAAAGTACACATTTGACGTTGTTGTTTTGCAGGGAACGGCAAGGAAATGTACTAAAATATGAAACGCACGTGCAGGCATGCATTGTTTTCGCTCATTAAACCTATTGTTTTCAACTTCGAGTATTGACTGTTTTGAGGTGGTCAATAGTGACGTCGCTTTCCCACAATTTTCCCGATCGCTCTACGATTATGAAGGCCAAAAAGTCGCATTTTTCAACTTCCAATATCTCTGCGATGCCAAGTCCAATTAGTTTCAAACTTCAGAATATGTTTACTTGGTACTCATTAAACATATTGCATTAATATTGGACTAAACGAAAAATGTCAATTTTTTGGTTCATTTGACCTTTAAATGACCTACTCTAGAAAATAAAGGCAATCAATAAGAATTGTAGCTGAGGCCTAAATGTATTGGCCATACATTTAAATTCCACACAAGGCTATTTTTTTAATAAATGATTTCGAAAGAGCGGACCGATGCCTTGCTTGGAAGTGGCCGCAGTTTGCACACTTTGTATTGAGCATTTTTTGTATAAATGTCTATGGACATCTTTATTCGCCTTGTCACATTTATGTTTCATAAACGAACCGATTAGATCCTTGCTTTTATTGGATTATTTCGGCAAAATAGTTTCAGAGAAAGGACTTTATTTTCACGCGTTAACAAACAACGCGAGATTCAGCATTCGACTTCACAAAAAAAAAGTTTCCTGGCTTTTTAATTTCCTTGGATTTTATTTAACGATGCCTTTTTTTAATGGGTTAACACCACTGGCTTATTTTTCATTGAAGTTTGGTCGAATCTAAGAAGGGAAAGGAGATCCAAAATCAATATTTTCGTAAGTAAACCAAACTATTCACTTCAGACTTTCTGAAATTCGTTTTCTTCGTCATTTTCGTGCCAAACATAACAAGATTTTGGCTTACAATTTGTAGCCTCAGCATGTCTCCATGGCCACAGTTTTACTTTTATATTTGCTGATTCATACTAACAGAATTTTCTAATGTCTTTGATGTCTTTTAGGGACGGACCATTATTTTTTTTGACGGGGGTGGTTGGAAAATTTTCGCATGCAAACATTTTTTTTATATGCGACACCTGCTGCAAACAATTTATTTTGTGTCTCCGTCCAACTGCTATACTTCCAGCAAACATTTTTTTTCCTTTATTTTTTGCTTGCATACAATTTATTTTAGTGTTTATAGCCTCTGCAAACAATTTATTTCAAAATTTTCCAACCACCCCCCCGTCAAAAAAATAATGGCCCGTCCCTTATCCCGGGTCACAGCTAAGGTAACCGGAAATTCCTGATGTTTGTCACTCAATTCGAAGGAACTTTGCATTTCCACTTTCCCACAGCAGTTGTTAAATTCAGACGATACTTCAATGGTGAAGACAAACAGGAATCGTTTTGGAATAAAAATCCAAGGAAAGGCCAGCAAACATTTTTGTGGAGCTAAAAATTGCGTTTAGTCGGCTGAAACTCGCGCGTTGTTTGTTTCATCGATCTCTTCTTTCGTCGTGGAAAATGGGGGCATTGATCCTCTTCTTCCAAGCCACCCTGTCTTTGGCTGCAACCTCTGCCTCTCTCCAGGTCTTAAATCCGACGTGTTCACTCTCTTTATTCACCGTTCTTCGCCATGTCTCTCTCGGCCGTACTCTTTTACGCTTGCCTTCGGGTGCCCATGTTAGTGCAATCTTGCGGTTTTTGTCCGACGACATTCTTAAAACATGACCTAACCATTTCCATCGCCTGGTTCTTACTTGCTCGTCAATTGTCCTCGTACCTGATCTTTCTCTAATCTCCTCATTACCGATCTTCATCGGCCAGTAAACCTTTAGGATTTTCCTTAAGCATTTATGCTGGAAGACGTTTAGCTTGTATTCATCCTCTTTGGTCATCCTCCACGTCTCACAACCATAGAGTAGAACAGCAACTGTATTGGTTTTGAAGATTGTGACCTTTGCCTTTCGACTGAGGAGGCTACTTTTCCATACTTTGTTAAACTTGTTAAAAGCTTGTTAAACTTGCGACAGGGACTCGTGAAGAACGCTGAATCGCTGAAATTGAATACTGAAGGAGTCATTTTTGAAAGGTTCTTGTTGCATACTCACAACAACACTGAAGCCGGGAGTGTGGTAAGCTATAAAGCCATGTAAATGGCTGCTATTCTTTTATTATAAAGGTCGGCACACACGAGGCGACTGGTCGCTTTCGTGTGAAGCTGTACCACATTGCTTATCAACCTTGGCACCGAGATACACAAAGCTCTCTACATCTTTTACTTCTCTCTCCCCTATGATTAATGGGTCCAGTCTTCTGGGATTGTACCTCAAAACCTTGGTTTTCTCTATATTGATCTTTAAACCTACTTTTCCCCGAAGCTGGTTTAGTCTGTTCAGTTTCTCCTGTGCATGACTCCATCTACTAGACAAGAGCGCTAAGTCATCGGCAAAATCAAAGTCATCGAGGGTTGTTGTCAGCTTCCATCTGATATCATTCCTGTTGTTCTCCACGGTTCTCTTCATAACCCAGTGGATGACGATGAGGAATAAGAAGCAGGACATGACGCAACCTTGTTTCACCCATGATAACACTTTAAACCACTCAAGAAGACCAGTCTCGTCCATCACAGCAAATCTGCAATTGTTGTACATAGTCTGCACCGTGTTGACCAGTTTGGTTGGAATTCCATAACTCTTTAACAAGCGCCATAGTGTCTCTCTGTGGACACTATCGAATGCCTTCTCAAAATCCACAAAACACAAGTAAAGGCATGAATTCCACTCAACAACCTGTTCGATGATATTGCGTAGCAAAAATATCTGTTCAGTGGTACTTCTGACACTTCTATATCCGGCCTGCTCGGCTCTAAGCTGCTGATCGACGCCTTCCTGTATTCTTGTAATGATCACACTGCCCATTACTTTTGCCGTTGTTGACATAAGCGCAATTCCTCTCCAATTTCCACATACTGTTAAATCACCTTTCTTATGCAATTTAACAATCAAATTCCTACTCCAATCATCCGGTATCTCCTGCTGATCCTAGATTTTTTGGAATAACTCATGTAGCACATTGGTGGTTGTGTCTACATCTGCTTTTAACATCTCGACAGTGATGGAGTCTATTCCTGATGCTTTTCCATTTTTCATCCTTCCAACAGCGTTTGTAATCTCTTCTTTTGTGATATAACCGGTCTCAATCTCCTCAATGGTTGGTGTGTCTTGCGTTGTGATAGCCTCATCCGTCGGTACTGGTCTATTCAACACCTAGGTAAAATGATCTCTCCACCTTTTCCTTATTTCATCATCTTTTGTTAATAATCTGCCTTCTTTATCTTTCACCGAGTTGTTTGTTTAAGTCCTTAAAAATCTCGGTGACCAGTTATACTACAATCAAAGCAACGTTCAGAAAAACAACTAATTGATTTTTATGAAACATAACTTGGACAAGGCGAATGAAGATGTCCGATCCATTGTATTTTATAAAAAAAAAAGTAGATAGAAAGCGTGTAAACGACGACGCTTTCAAACAAGGCACCATCCGTAGTTTTCATTTATTAAAAAAAATGCATTTTTGTATTGAAACTTAGGGTGCGTTCGATTGATCTTATTCCTGAATAAGAATAAACGGAATAACCCCGAATGCCCGTTCGATTGAGTCGCTATTCCGATTCCAGAATACATAGAATGTCTCTCTAGTGCAGAATGCTTGGAATAATCCAGAATAATGATGTCACTTCGTCCTCGCCTCGCGACCTTTTTCAAAGCAACAAACAAAATGGCTACAGCCGGCGGCCATGTGCCGTTCAAATGTGTCCGCCAAAAGACGAAAATGGCTGCGAAACTCTGACAAATTATAACTTGATACTACCGTTTCCGCATAACCTTTGATGCGAACGGCTTTTCGTCGCTCTAATAACAGATTATTGGCATAAAACAATGGACAATTTCTCTTAAGGACGGCTACTCCACAACAGGTCCGGGCCTTGTTACATATTATTTATAATGTTCTTACGAAAAACATTCCCTGTCCTGAAACAAATAAGCGTGGTTTGCTCCCACATAAGGATGCTCTTATTAATCTGATCCAGCTAAACGTTCCGTCATGGGAGAACGCAGACGGCTTCTACTGTAAGTACCGCTAAGGAATGCTAGGGAAAATTTCCTAGCATTCCTTACATACCTCAACTTAAGACGCACCATGTTTCTTCCCCTTTGAGACCGGCAAGGTGTCATAATCTGTTTCAATGTCACGGAGCATGTAATTAAATCGGAAACAAACCAGAAAACGCCAAGTGAATATAATCTGAATTAAAATGTACAAACGTGTAGTGAAATTAGATCAAATTTTAGAAACAGTGAAATCTGTGGAGTAATTTTGATAAACTAGATGGCGGACTTCGCTGTGTGACAAAAGGCATTGTTAGAGTGCTAACTTCTCTCTGTGAATCTAAATTCTGAGAGGGCTCTAGATCTATCAACCAGATTAACTTGATAGCCTCGTACACGCGAAGCGTGATCTGAATTTCTAATATTTTCCTCATTTTTTTTAAGAATGAATGAATGCTTCGCCTTTACTAAAACTGATAAAACCTTTCCTGACGCATGGAGCGTGGCATGCTGTCGGCAGGAATAGAAATGTGTGTTCTGAAATAAAGTAAAAATCTCTCACCTTTAAAGCTAGTATACAAGATCGCTTCACATGGGAGCAAATGATGAGTTTCACCAAAGAACCGAATATTTTTAAGCTCATTTGGACGCACATAAAAATGTAAGCCGGCAGTCAGAAATCACTGGAATTATATTGCCTGGAATTATATTGCTGACCATTGTATATTTATGTAACTGGCAACATTATTTATATGGTAACAAAGAAAGAAAGATTGTATATTTTAAGCTTGGTCGTGAGAATTAAGTCTCTCTTGAACTTTTTGTTGTAAATCCTTCCATATTGTCTTTAAATTAATGCGCTTCCTTGCCGCTTTATAATATACGACCCATATTTCATCTTCTTCCATCATCATACAATCATGATGAAGTTGCGAGAGGTCATCCATCTGGCAAGCCTCACAACAGCGTGTTGCTTCTTCGTACACTAAGCGATTAATTTCTCTTGCAAATTGATCTTCAATAACATCTGTTATTTTGTTTCGCAGTATTTGAGCCTCGAGTTGAATCTCATCTACAAACAAATTACGAGTTTGGTATGCGCCAAACATGATTTCTACTCCTGTACTCAAATTATTCTCTCACAACTAGTAAAAAAAAATCTGCTTTTATACCACTAAAAATTATTTAACCAACAATCTAAAAATAATCACATTACGTCATTCTACCCCTCAGTGCGACTCTCGAGTTCAAAATAGATTGTCATTCATTTCCGACTCCCCATTTACTTTAAATAAATTATGATGTCATTTATCCCGACTCCCCATTGACTTAAAATATATTATGATGTCATCACTCCCCATTTGACCTAAAATATATTATGATGTCATCTCTACCTATTTTAACCTATGACGTCATCTAGTGATCATGACGTCAGCTAAACCCAAATCCCATGGCGGTCAACCCCCGTTTCTTACTACTCCTCTAAATAACCAAACGTTTATAGAAAACAAATCCATGCATACATGCGAGCCGGTTTTAGCGTTTTAACTCCTTGCCGTGTTGAAATCCCTAAAAAGTGATTTTCCCAGAAGAGAATCCTTCTATCCTTCAGCTACAAAAAACATAACGTTGAATTCTACAGTATGCAACTATTTCATGTCTGAAAAGTTTGAATGGGCTAGCCATCGATCGAGCAAAGCGACTTGAAACTTTTAGAAACAACGCTTACAAGACATTGGAGTGGATGGTTGATTGGCATCTGTCCAGTAAGTTGAATTGTCCAGCCCCCCTTTTACCGCTTCAGTTGCAACAGTTTGTGTATAACTGAAGACAGATGAAGATCTATGTATCCAGCCGCTGCGGAACTAAATATAGGTTTTTTGCTCCAACAAGACCATTTTACTTTCCTTTTCACATGCGAAATTACCACCGCGATGGTCGCCATTTTTTTTTTAATTTGTTGACTCCGCCACGCTATGACGCGTTGATTCATAAAAGCAAGTCTTCCGGAAGCCAACCAGCTCAACGAAAAATGTTTTCGCATGGTCCGCATAGTTACGAAAAATAACTTTTTTGCAATTAAGATATCCCAAAGGCATAATTGGGAGACTCCCTTTCTGTCCAATTATTTTCTCTTGGTAGGAGTAAATACAACTTATTCAAAAAAAGTTGCTTTTATAAAACATAAAACATGGGTCTCCTTGCTATTCAGTGTGAACAATAACTCTAAGCCAAAATCTTTCTCTAAACCCTCCCATGTTTACCATGTAGAAGCGCAGTAATCGGGCTCTCTAAGACGTCACAAGCAGTTCAACTGTAAGTACTTCATGTATGGTCCAAGGAATTGGGAGGAAGGAAAATTTGTAATGGCGGATGCTCCAAATCGTGATTTCAGAGCGCAAAATGTTAACGTTAACAAAGATAAGTGTATGGTAAGTGCACTTTAACTTTCACTAAACAAATGAAAAAAAAAAAAAATTTTAGTGATGTCAACACAAAATGTTACTCACCGCCTTCATCGGTGGTGACCAACACATTTGTACTTTTAAATGGCGTCCCGTCACCACTCACGACTATAACGCTGACGTTATATTCTGCATCAGCATCAAGCCCTGTTATGTGAAAGGAAGTTGTGTTTGATGATGGCATGATTTTTCCCGTGAGCTGGTTGTCAGTAGTCTTTCTGACAAGGATGATATACTGACGCACTCCACCATTGAGCTGATCAGCCACATCCGTCCAACGTACCTCAAGACTGGCTGTTCTGCTGACCACTGTCACGTTCCATCCAGGCAGGAGTGAGGCTGCAGTTTGTTATAAGAAAATTAATATTCAGAAAATCTCATTTTAACAGCCTTATACTTTTTTTTTGAAATCCACAATGATAAACTTTCGGCTAACGCTTGGGCCGGTTTTCTTATTTTGCATATTATTTATTTATTTATTCATAAAATTCTGTCTTTTTCTGACAAGCTAAGATATACGTCTTTGTGATAAGTACCGAGATTTACCAATGGACGGATCAGCGTGGGTCATAAGCTTTAAAAGCCTATCAAATAAACTTTTCTCTTAGACTACGATTAATCGCTCATTTCTCGCCTTCCGCTTGAAGACCCGACGTGCATGAGCAATTTTCTCTCCGCTCTCGTGAATCGTGTCTCCTCACAGGAGGCGCGCGATATTCGCGCAAGCTCCAATGATCGCCCGCCAGACTATCCTCATGATAAAGTAATAAGAGTGTAATAGACGTCAACTTTCATCTTCGATCAGGACATTATTATTCCCATAAACTACTTTTTACCTGAATTCAGACCTCTATTTAAAGCGCCGTAAAAAATCTGGACAAAACTCCATGGGTAAAGGAAAGAAGTCTGAATCGTGACATTTGTAAATTCTCTCAGTGGTATCTCCAGAAACGTCTCCTTATACGAATAGTCACATCCAAGTCGAGCAAAAACATCTGTTCCATTTCCAACAAATACTTTGACGTATTCACTATAGCAAAGGTAAAAAAAAAATGTTAGTTGTTACACATACCTATTAAGGATGATAAAACTACTATTACAAAATGTTTCATGTTTACTCTTATTTATGGTAACATACGCCTTACTTGTCTGTTTTTTTTATTTGTCAATAACAAAGATTACTTTCAAATAATATATAATGGAAACGGGCATTTCAACTCACCTGCAATTCCCAAAATATGTCCAGTGGATAGATACAATAACTGTCTGAACAATTCTTTCAATAACCCAGTTACAGTGATGGTTAAATTCATCGGTATATCTGATGTCCACTCTTCCGAAAGGTTGTCTCAAGGTTTCTACACAAACTTAAAATAGCAAACAATAGTGTCGTTAAGTAAATCGGTGGTAGAATGATTTATTAAAGTTCGGTTTTCACAAGCAACATGTGACCAGGTATGTTCCCTGGGAAGGGAGGGAGCCTATTTATTTATAAGCCCAGTGGTTTATTTTGGTCTTCCTTGCTACTACATTTTATATTTATGTAACTGTTTTTAATATAGGGTAATAAACTTGAAATTGAAAAGCAGATTCTTACGACTATAGATTAGAGTTTGTTAACAATTGCTACAGGCTGAATTTTTGCAGAATTTAACAGGTAGGTCGACGATGTAGATTTTGTGGAATCCCGCAGGTAAAAATGATGATTTGACAGATTCCCACGGGAATTTTTGTGGATTTCTTTTATTCGTAGACAGAAATTCCCAAACCTCCCTTCAATAGGAGGTGAGTGGGTGGTGGTTGTGAGGGGGGGGGGAGGGAGGGAGATTACAAGTGGAACGTCCAACACCATTTCCTCCTATAAAAGACAGACATGGGCTTATACTAAAGTAGACATACTTCTTTTCGGGAATATATCACTCGTTCTCTTATCAGAAAAAAATACTAGTCAACAACTGTACTGACTGCAAGAAAGTGCACGGAATCGCTTTTCTTTAGAATCCGCAATTAATTTGCCTCTTAAAGTGTGCAGTTTTTTCTTCAAGTAATTAGGCTCACTTGTTTGGGGTATCGCGCGAGTATCTTGACAATTTTTTCAAGTTGCAATCCATTTCCATCCTGGCCATCTGTAGTTAGTGTCACTTGTTTATAGTTTCATTATACTCGTAAAGCAATTGTAAACAAAACTGGACCATTATTTTTGCGTTTCCACCGATATAAATATGTCTTTTAGGTTTTTAAAATTACACTTAGGACGTTCGCGCTAATTCACGATGGGGATTTTTTTGAGCTGATATCGGCCAAACAAATTAAACTCCTTAGGGTTTCATCGGATGTCACTGAAACTTGGGGAGGTAGCAGATCTTAAAATTTCAAACAACTTGTCCGATGCCGATTTTTCGTTTTTAACATTTATTCATTTTTGGGAGGGCTTTACAATCTACTTTGGACCAAGAAATGAAAGACAATTCGTGGACAATTTGAACAGTGAACAAATTTTTAAGCTACTACTTTTTGAAATGATATATATGAAATAAATCATATATGAACTGCGGAAATGAAATCAAATAAAAAAATGATCCTCGTAGTTGTGAACGCAATTTAAGCAATTGCGAAAAGAAGCCTGAAAAAAAATTCAGGACTTCAACGAGGTTCGAACCCGTGACCTCGCGATACCGGTGCGATGCTCTACCTACTGAGGTATGAAGCCACTGACGTTGGGAGCAGGTCAATTGTAGGTTCATATCTTCCCGTGAAAGAAGTGAGTGTGAAATGATATATATGAAATAAATCATATATGAACTGCGGAAATGAAATCAAATGAAGAATGATCCTCGCAGTTGTGAACGCAATTTAAGCAATTGCGAAAAGAAGCCTGAAAAATATCAGGAGTACTACTTTTGGTTACAACAATATAGTACTTTAAAATTTGAATTTCTCGCCATTTTGTTTCTATTTTAAAGAAATCTTACGACATTTAGTGAGTCATAACTTCTTAATGAAAAGCAGCAGCTGCAAATTTTTTTCAGCTTTTATATTACCCTGGCCTGGTGTTTCATTTCTCATTTAAAAATATATCATAATGCACTAATTCGTTTTTTTTATTAATTTTGTGACGTCATTTTCGCGCCAAACAACGTTAAAAGCGAAAAATCTGAATCGAACAAGTTGTTTGAAATGTTAAGATCTGTTATCTCCCTAAGTTTCAGCGACATCCGATGAAACCCTAAGAAGTTTAATTTGTTTGGACGATTTCAGCTAAAAAAATCCCCAGCGTGATTGTTTATGCTCATCCTTACGGCGCACGCAATTCATGTCGCAACGCCATGCTACGTCATGCACGAGCGCGCGCGCAAAGTAAGAAATCTAAACAGATAAAGGACTGGTTGCGGTTGTGTTAACTTTACTTAGATTTTACTCGCTTGGATGGTCGGTGACCCATACTGTTTTTTGGCTAGATAATTTTCTTTTCTAATTCTCGACAGATTATAAAAAACGAACAAAAAATCAATGTAGGAAGTTTAAAATTTTCCCATTTTCGTACCCACGAAACATCGAATCCAGCCAACTCAGCGGATGTCATGGTTCGGAAATGCTATCGTTTAAAAATAAGATTTACTTTAAGGGACGTCACCAGTTGATTTAATTCGCTTAAAGGTGTTCACACACGAGACGACCAGTCGCGCCGACTAGTCGCTCCGACCGGTTGGCGCGACTAGTCGTCTCGTTGAAGCAAGTCGCGGCGACCAGTCGCCTGCAGAGGGGATAAGTCGTGGCAACATATCATTGGACTTACTTCAAAATTTAGCGCGTTTATCAGAACTGAAAAAGGGAAATGGAAAACAATATGTTGTTTAAGTTATTATAATAAATACAACTTAAAAACTGAATTATTTCCCTAAAAAATAATCCCTAATAAAATGCATAAGTCACGCATTCTCTTTAAGCGGGAAGTTTGTTTGTTTACGCCAACCTAGCCAGTGAACAGGCTTCGTTTGGGTAAATGGGTTAGGTTAAAATCGGCGAGCGAAGCGAGCAGAGGGCGGACTGGGGAAGAGGGAAGGGGCGGCGAAGCCTGTGGACTCGCCTTTGATGCGGCCATTCCATGATACCAGAGTCTGGTATCATAAGCTGATTGGTCAGATCACTTAGTGTTGACAGGTATGCGGTTATTTACGACACATGTTGATATCTCAAATGCCTGGCGCCCTAAATTTGCATAATTATTCCATTTGTTGGCTCAAATGATAAACAAACTTGGCGACTAGTCGCATGCAATTTTCAGATCTCGATTTTGAGAAAGCTTTGAGCAATTCGTTGCAAAATGTTTCGCCTATATCGAGACTTAAAGAAGAGCAAAAGCTGTGCCTTAAGTCTGTGGCAAAAAAGCAAGATGTTTTTGGAATTTTGCCGACTGGATTTACAAAACAGCTGAACATGCTGCAGATTTATCTATTGGATGCCAAATCAAACGCTATTATAAAACAACGGGGGTTTATTCTAGCTCCACTGAGACATACTACTCAACTACAGAACTTACTAAGGAGCTAAAAATTATTGCAATAATTTATGATTTCATTGCAGTGGAATTATAGACTACGGCTTTTTGAGACTCGGATCTAAGATGCCTATTACCGTGTGGCCGGAAACACTATAATCCGCCGAGATCAAAAGGTCAATATCATCGAAGAGAACAAATTCATAACTGTGCTCTAAAGGCGCAATTCTCTCTAAGTCTTACTGGGAAAGCTTTATACTTTAGGCTTTTTAATTATTTTTTTTGCGAAGAGTGGGAGACGTGTTTAACCTGTCTATTTTTATACTACTAACGATGCATTCAACCGAATAAAAACATGACAACTTATTGACATATTAATTAACTTGTTGACAATATAATAACAGGATAATTACTAGGGGGCGGAACGGCGGCATCAAAGGCGAGTCCACAGGCTTCGCCGCCCCTTCCCTCTTGCTCAGTCCGAGCTCGGCTCTCTTCGCTCGCCGATTTTAACCCAACCCAATTCCCCAAAAAGAAGCCTGTTCACAGGCTACGCCAACTTGTCTATGGTCGTCCATATGTTTCAATATTCGCTAAATTTTAATTCGTAGTCGCTAAACTGATTTCGCTATTCGCTGTTGCCAATTTTAATTCTTTATCGCTAAATATCAATTCGCTGTCGCTATAAAATTCCATTCGCTGACGCTAAATTCAATTCATTTCCGCTAAATTCAGTTCGCTGTCGCGAAACTGAATTCGTTGCCGCTAAATTCAATTCGCTGTTGCTAAATCAATTCGCTGGCGCTAAATTCAATTCGTTGCCGCTAAATTCAAATTCGCTGTTGATAAAATTCATTCACTGTCGCCAAATCGCTCGATTCAATGCGCTAAAAATTAACACAGGGTTACCCCCACGGGAAGGTTCATATTAACTCGTTCCCAGGCCGTTTGTCGGAAAGACGAGAAGCTCAAAGATGGCGACCCGAGGCCGTTAACATCGCTCTTGCTGCTAAAGTGTGTTTTGTTATTGCAGGCGCGTACCTGAATTTAAACAAATAAGCACTGGCTTACAGGCCGTTCAGACGGAAAAACAGACGAATCACCTTAATAATAATCTCCTATGTGATTGCAGGAACCCCTTTTAATTTATCGCGTCGATACAAATCATTGACAAACGGGCGTTTTCGCGTTGAACATGTACATGTATGCCTAGCCTCCTAAGGTACCCGCGAAGTATGGTAAGACCAGAGTTTGGGTAGGGGGTTACTAAACCGCGCATAACCTCGTCTAAATCTGCGTCACTTATGTCAGTATATCGTTGGTCACAAATACCAAGCTCGCGAATTTTACGCCAAATTGTTGTTTTCCATACACTAAGTATAACTGCAATAATAGCCCAAGTGAATCCCAGGATACTGAGGCATTCTATCTGTTTACCGTTTAGATCTATTCGAGGCTTCCGGCTTCTGTCAAATTCGTGTCCGATGAAGTGTCACTACAGTTTTCGATACCCGTAACTGCACAGCAGTGACTGATGTGTCTTACTCGGTTTTCTCATCTTTCTAAAATAGCAAGTACTTCCTGTTAGAGTGTTGACAGATCCTTTGCCGCTGCATCATTGTCAACTCGCTGAAGAAGTTGATGTGTAGTATCAACTGCACACTGCGATGCCATCCACCACAGTAGTACAGTAGGAGTGGATCCGGACTGTTAGTATTCGCCAGTTGTGCACTGCCACTAATTATTTAACTGACGCAAGGAAATTATTAAAACCTGGAGGAATTACCACGCTTTAGCAAAACACACTTTAGCAGCAAGAGCGATGTTAACCCTTGGGTCGCCATCTTTGGTATATAGAGTGTTTTCACTTGCGTCATATCAAAATCCAGAAGCAATAAACAATAGTTTTCGATTCCAAAATGTCTATGGAATTGTAGAGAGATTAAAACTACACATCTGGGCCAAATTTTGAAGCGACAGACCATTTAGTTCAAGAGTTATAGGCGAATGAGTATTAGACATTTTTAGTAAGAAATGTATGGAGCGGCCATCTTGGTGTTCCACTTAGGGATACCAACATGGCGGCCAAAAATTCAAAGTCTTAATAACACCAAAAATCTCATCACAGAATATTTTATTCACTATTGGTGCCATTAACTCGGCTTATAAGCATATATAGTTAAAAATAACTTTCAACTGGTTCAATTTTGTTTATTACTTCTTTTCTGAAATGTCCGACAACCCGAGACCCTAGTAGTCGATTAATGTAGACTCTGTACATTAACTGCCTCGAGTTACCATTGTAGAATGTCTACATTACTAGGCGGGAGATTGGGTTGGTCAAGCGCACGTGGCGGGAGCAGCGAAGCGATAAGCGAGCTTACAACTCGGCGCACAAATATGTAGAATTGTAAGAAAGGGAAAAGACTGGCAACGTACAAGGATTCAACAAGACTTTTGATGAAGGAGCTTGCGTTTAAGAATGCAAAACGTCCTTGTGCGTTTGTGATTATTTGGCAGCCTCACCAATATTCAATGTCTTGAAACTCCCAGACATTTTCAAGTAAACATTAATGCTTTCGTCGTGAGATTTTAAAGGAAATTTATCGATGAGTTTTTTTATAATCGCATTTTTAACAGGAGCACTACAAAATTTTAAAAAAATGAGTAAATATACCATCTTATATAGTGCGGCCTCGACGGAAATCGGAAAAAGCAATTTGCTTCATACTCTTTCCCAAAATAGCCTGAAGCTAAGGGTATCTTCTCCAACCCAAAAAATTATTTAGAAAAGCGTATTACACTCCTTTAATTCGTGATTAAAGTAAAGCAATATAAAATTGCTAATTTTAACAAAGAATAAAGTAGCCCGGATTTTCTCGAAAACGCTCTCTGAGATTTTGCCCAAACTTGCAATGCTTGTAGCCCTACCTTTGAAGTAGAACGTACGGTAGGTGGTTTTAAAAGTTTAGGGCAGGTTCTCATGAAAATGGACAATATGTAAATTGGGTGACGTCATCGCCGTGTTGCCATGGCAGCTCCGATGCTAATTAAATTGACATTACCGGAAAGTTCAATTTTTGCCGTTTCACAAAATGCACGAGATGGTATTTTTTAAAGAAACCGTGAAACTTTCTAAATCGCTGCAAAACTTTGAAAAGGACAATGGCTAGAAAGTAGATGATTCATACTAAAGAAAAAACATATCCCCGTTTTCTAGCGTTGCACCTTGTTTCATCACAATTTAACTGCGATTTTTGCATAATTAAGAGACACTCTCCCTATTCACCGGGTGAGACGTGGCGGGAGGTCGAAATATCGAACACCCAAATATTTCACCCAGAGATACCCTAATGTGTCCTAGTAAATGTGAGAAACTTATTTTGTTGTGGAGTTAAATATTTTTTTGGAAAATAATGAAAAGCTCAAGACGGCCCGATTTGCCCAAAAATCACAAATCCGACCTCAAATACCGAGAGGTTCAAATCGATCTCGCGCACACGCGCAAAGCAAAATATGATAATTATTTTCAAATCACTTGATTAAGAAGATAATGCTGAGCTATTTGAGCTATAATTGATAAATATAGCGCTTTTGTTATATTTTTGGCGGCTTTGCAAAAGTTGATAAAATTTCAGATTTTAAAAATACCGAATTATACACTGTTTTCGAATTATTAAAAACACACTCGGTATAGTTCGTAATTCCTTCAAACTTTCAAAATAGCAAGTATATGAGTTATATTTCAGCTGTGCATAAAAAATTGTTTGGTAAAATTTGATTCTGAGGAGTCCGGCTGCATGTTATTTGACCTAAATTGGGCTAAGCTTACAGGCAGAAATGTAAACATTCGGTACCGACTTTTGTCTAACCAGCTATACAATCGTCCAGAAAACGATGCAGTTGCTTTAAAAGCTATCCAAATTCAAAATCCCCTTGAAATTAACACTTATTATGCAGCTTACCTGGATTCTAGGAGGATTTGCAGTCCTGTAATTCTTGTATTTGTTCTGTTCGAACTGGGATTGAAGAAGACATTTCCAGACCACAGTTGAAGTATATCCCATCCCTGGCTAAATTCTCGTCTTTGACGTCCTATTTTCTATACGTGCATTTGTAGTGACTTTTATATGTATCTCCCTAAGCTTTGTATCTGGTAATTTTCTCGGTATCTAAAACTTTTGAGGGTGAAACGTGCAAATTTCTGGCCGAACTGAAAGGTCCTGCAAGGCGCCGAAATGACAACTGAAATACGATCGCAACAGTGTCTTGTCACGCAATACGCAGAGTATCATTATTGTAACGCGAGTTAAAAACACGATTTCTCTTTGAAAACATAATAAATAGAGGATAAAACATTTCAAATATTATAACTTACTAAAAAGAAATACTTCTGATTAAAACATGCGTGTATTTGTTTCAGCATTTTCCGCAACCCAATCTCGAAAATGAAAAGCCGGAAAAACAGGTTTTGATAGTCAAAGAGTGCTTGTTTTGGTTCTGTGCAGAAGAATTGGTTTGTCATAATTTGATTCCGAAAGCTATGTTCGCTTCCTGAATGTCACAATTATTGGGAATGACTGTTTTGCAGTTGTAATAATAATTTCTATAGTGAAGCTACGCACGCAAAAATAAATGCGTTGCGCACTCCTTCGTTTGTTGTCGCAGGTGCTGCGAATTATAGTGCACTGATAAAGTGTCAAAATTGCGATAAAAGTTGGGCACTTATAGTCATCATTGAAGTAAATAACTAGAATCAACTCGTAACTTTACTGTAACTTTCAAACTATTGGTGAGCGTTTTGTAAAATTACATCTTACCCTAACATAATAATGGCCAATACCACGGCGAGATTCCTTCAAACTTATAGAGGTTTTAGACAATAAAGATTGCAATCATGTACAATAACAAAACAGATCTGTGCGTACTGCAATTTGAAAATCGGTCTCTTTTAAAGTACCTATAAATTGATTGACAGGGCAGCGCAGCCGCTAAAAGTCCCCTCAGTTGTTGCCTACGCTTGCTAGAAGTTAGGGTTATATTTTTGATCGAGACAGTGAAATGGAGAAAAGTTGTTCTTTCAAGCGGTTATATGGCGGCCAGTACGGTAAAGATCCACGCAGCAAGAAAGACGGTGTGATTGTTCCACTTGTGTCTTGCGAGAAGGACATCTCTAATCACAAGAGCTCCCTAAATTTGATGTCCGCCGCCTCCCTCGACACTGAGGTCGAGCTTATCTTGGCAAGATCGTCGATCTTTACCTTGCCCTCAAACATCAATGACCTGGATATTTGCTCGGCGCATCGCTCTTCCTTGGGCATTGGTTGGCGAAAAGGTTCATCGCGCTGCCGAGTACCAGTTCTGCTGTCGAACCATCTGCAAAAGTCCCGTGCTGCAGATCGCGGCATCAGCAAACAGATTTCGCAGCATATTCTCAATCTAACAGGAATATTTTTACCTGTGGGATCAGGTAAGCTATGCTACACAAATTTATTTTGAAATTAGAGGTTTCATTCTAGTTATAGTGGTCGCTTTCTTAAACTGATGACATTTCTTTCATGTCAAAAGGAATTTGCAGTGAATGTAGATCAACTCTGTATGAACGAACCAAAAACCGCGCGCATAGACCCGAAGACTTCTGACATAACCGAGGGTGTTCGTAATATTTTCCTGGTTTCTCTCGGAGTACATCTTGACAATAAGTTATATTTTAATGAACATATAAACGAGATGTTAAAGAAAGTATTTGCTAAAATAGCCGCCCTCCGTCGCCTTAAACGCCTAGTGCCTTCCAGTACATTGCTAGTTCTATATAGGAGTTTCGTTTTATCACATCTTGAGTACTGTAATTCCCTACTAATCGGCATCGGCAAAACTCTTAATAAGAAGTTAGAAGATGCAAACCATTACGGTCTTCGAACATTAATGAATTTAGGGAGAAGCATTACCTACGAATCAATTCTTAGAACAGCAGATATGAACACGCTGGAACATAGACGCATAGAACAGTCGCTGATAATATTTTATAAATGCTACAAAGAGAACGGCCCAAGCTATCTAGCCGACTTTTTTGAACCCCGAATTACTCATTACAACCTAAGAAATACTGGTCTTAACGTAACTCAACATTCTTACAACAGCAAATTCCGTCATAATTCGTATTCATTTGTCATTTCTCGCATCTGGAACAAACTACCATCTTCTGTTAAACCGCCCCTAATTTATCGTCTTTTAGAAGAAAACTGAAAACTCTTATTTTTACCGGCTGCCAATGCAAAAGCTGTCTATAATCTTTCGATATTTCAGTGTATACATTGCTTCTGTTTAAATATATATTTATAAATAGTTAAATTTAATAGCGATTAATTTAGATTTAAGAATTTTTAGACTTTGTAAATGTATTTTATAGTCAGTCACTTTTATCAGGAGCCTCTGGCTCGGGAGATTGGGCAACCACTCCCCGTGTACCTGACGGTAAATAAATTATACCTTATACCTGGTATGTATTGTATTTTA
Source organism: Cladopsammia gracilis (assembly GCA_022457155.1). Classification (NCBI taxonomy): domain Eukaryota; kingdom Metazoa; phylum Cnidaria; class Anthozoa; order Scleractinia; family Dendrophylliidae; genus Cladopsammia; species Cladopsammia gracilis. The sequence goes on along the minus strand of JAJGOT010000045.1, from coordinate 987,868 downwards.
TAATATGACCGTATGGCCCCGCTGACGCAATACTACAGAAAATAGAATCGCAAGGTGACGTGAGCAGGGCCGGACGGGTTGACGTGAGCCGGTCCGGAAAAAGCCGTCCGGCCCCGCTCGAGTTCAAGCGACCTCGCACTGCACGACTATTCTTGTACTTTCTCGTCATATTATAAAATACTTATTGACTGAGTTAGGTCGGGCCGGACGGGAAAATATTTGGCTCTCGGTCATGGCGCACGGACCTCGCTGCGCTCGGTCCGTATGCCATGACCTCGAGCCAAATATTTTCCCGTCCGGCCCTCCCACTCAGTCAAGAAGTGCACAGTATTTTGGAGTGTGTGTGTGCGTGTGTGTTTACGACATGAGCAAGACACTATGACACATGCACGCTGTATCGTGACGTCAGCATGCGCGCGCAACCTCGTTCCCAGGGTTTTTCCCCTCCCAATAGCTCTCCCAATTATTTTTTAAAAAGAGAAAAACCCTGGGAACGAGGTTGCATGCGCGCGCTCTTCTAAAAATGTCGCTGTTTGAGTGAAAGCGCGCGCGTTGCTTATTGAAGAAAGAAATGATTTGTTGTTTAAAACAGATACCTCAAATGGCGCGTTGTGTAGCAGCCTCCTCCGCAGGTATCTCAATTGGAAAGAAAGGAGAAAACTCGTTTTTTTTCTCTTCCTCTCCTCTCTCCCTCCCTCGGCCCCAATCCCTCACTTCCTTTGAACCACAAACACAGGAAGCCCCAAAAGAAAACAAAACACCAGCAACATAGAATATGACGAGAGCGTGGTATTCAGGTCTGGAGGGCGTTTAATATCGGCCCTGGGAAGCGTATCACAAGCGAGAAGTTGCGGTACCCATCACCATCCGCTGACCGCGTCGCCCTGGGTACCAAAATGGACAGTCAAAGTCTCTAACGCGATACGCGCAGTAATTTGTATTACTTTTTATAAACATTTTGAACATACATTTATAGGCTGGGTTTTCAAACACTCTCAAACGTTTTCCCATGTCATGTTATTTTCGGGGGACTGGGGAGGAGCGACGCTCCCGCTGAGCCCCTCCTCAACTGGATCCACTAGCTCATATGATATTGAAGTATACAAAACTAGTTTGCGCGTAAGTGGTTATAAGTAAATATCACTTTAAACAAAGTAGCCGTTTGCGGAGCCATAGAGTTATAGACGTTTTGTTTTCTCAAGTTCTCCAAACTAGTGTCGTGTCGGTTGTAATGAACCGTTTTGATTGCATTTGCTGGATAGTTTCTGTGTATGTTTAAATAGTCTCTCATTTAACCCTTATCAAAGCGGTGGTTGTGAAAAATAAAGACACTGGTGAATAAAAAAATATGCGTCATAAAATTCCCCAACCACCTCCCCACTTACTCCGAGTGAGGAGTAACTCTTGCGTTACAATATAATGCTTCAGCATATTGCGTGACAAGGCACTGTTGCGATCATATTTCAGTTGTCGTTTCGGCGCCTTGCAGGATCTTTCAAGTTGGCCAGAAATTTGCCCGTTTCACCCTCAAAAGTTAGAGATACCGAGAAAATTATCAGATACAAAGCTTAGGGAGACACATATAAAAGTGACTACAAATGCTCGTATAGAAAATAGGACGTCAAAGGCGAGAATTTAGCCACGGATGGAATACACTTCAACAGTGGTCTGGAAATGTTTCTTCAATCCCGGTTCGAACAGAACAAATACAAGAATTACAGGACTGCAAATCCTCCTAGAATCCAGGTAAGCTGCATAATAAGTGTTAATTTCAAGGGGAGTTTGAATTTGGATAGCTTTTAGAGCAACTGCATCGATTTCGGGACGATTGTATAGCTGGTTAGACAAATGTCGGTACCCAATGTTTACATTTCTGCCTGTAAGCTTAGCCCAATTTAGGTCAAATAATATGCAGCCGGTCTCCTCAGAATCAAATTTTACCAAACAAATGTTTATGCACAGCTGAAATATAACTCATATACTTGCTATTTTGAAAGTTTGAAGGAATTACGAGTTATACCGAGTGTGTTTTTAATAATTCGCAAACAGTGTATAATTCGGTATTTTTAAAATCTGAAATTTTATCAACTTTTACAAAGCCGCCAAAAATAAAATGAAAGCGCTGTATTTATCTATTATAGCTCAAACAGTTCAGAATTATCTTTTTAATCAAGTGATTTGAAAATAATTATCATATTTTGCTTTGCGCGTGTGCGCGAGATCGATTTGAACCTCTCGGTATTTGAGGTCGGATTTGTGATTTTTGGGCAAATCGGGCCTCTTGAGCTTTTCATTATTTTCTAAAAAAATCTTTAACTCCACAACAAAATAAGTTTCTCGCATTTATTAGGACACATTAGGGTATCTCTGGGTGAAATATTTGGGTGTTTGATATTTCGACCTCCTGCCAGGTTTTTCGGATCTCACCCGGTCGGTAGAGAGAGTCGCTCTTAATTAGGCAAAATCCGGTATTTTCGTTTTTCCCCTTTTTCTCGAAAACTATAAATTTCTAGAAAGTTTCAATAATATTTTTGAACATAGCTCCCCAAAAGTAACTTTTCGGCAAATTATCAGGATTTTCGATGTTGGGAGCCTGTCCAGTGATTCTCGATATTTACAGTCAAGGGCTCTTAAGGTTGAATTAACTGTACATTCCAAAAAATACCAGCGTGCAGAAGACACATGCTCCACAAAGGGAGCCTATTTTTTGAGTGATACTGTTTTACTATCGGAATTGCGGACGATGTTACAGTAAAAAAAACCCAGGTCCTTTGTTGGTTGACCCCAGCTTGACCTCAGCGGTTGTGTCAGAATTGCCAGTGCCATCCGTGAAACAATAAGCAGTTTAACAGTTACTGTTTTAAAAGTTGTGAATACATGACTGAAAATCTCCAGCAATTTCGATAGGAGAACAGTGTCACTCCAAACAACAATCGATCGTTTTCACCTACCAAGCAGTTTGTTTTTCTGGCTTTGAAAGCAACACCAGATATAAGATGTTGCAGAGAATGCCAAATGAAATCTTTAATAGCGGAGCTCTCGCCGGGCCGAAGGCCCGGCTGCGCAGCTCCATACTCATAGAAGAATCAGAGAAACATAGAACCCATGGCCGTCAATTTTCATGGTCATGTTTAGGGCTAACTCGCGGGCGCGTAGACCGTCGCAAAACATGCGCGTATGACGCCACACAACATCTTTCGACGTTTTGCTGTGTTTAGCGGAGAAAACCGATTCAAATTAAAGTCGTAATTTCTCTGCATTTTTTCGCGGTTTGCTACTCAAGACACGGATACTAATTAAGGGATACTCAGAAGCTGCTTTCAGTGGAAAAAGAAGAGCTTTCAGGGATGAAATCTTGCTTCGAGGAACCCTCATACGTTTTTATCAATGCAGGAGCAATGCGGGAGATGCCTTGTTTTTATTACGGATTTCAGATTTCAGAACCGAAGAAGCGGAGTTTTAACGAATTTCCAAGCAGTCCAGTGACTTAAAGGTAAAATAAATCACATTTTTCGATGGGAATTTATGTTGATATCAATTTTTGATTCACTTTTCCTTTGTGTTCTCTTAAATTTTGGAGTCATGTTTATTAAGTCGTGTTTATGGTTATCTTGAATTTCATCGAGGACAGCAGTTTTTTTTAAACATAAACTAATGGAGATTTGAATAACATTTTTCGAAAGAAGATTGTGTTGTCCATTTTTATGTGTTTGTTCATTCATTACATAGATTGAAAAGCGATTTTATGTAAACAAAACAAGACTTAGATTTTCTGTCTTCACTCGCGTCGCCTTGTATAATTATGCAATTTTGATTTACAAATCAGTTTCTCGGGCAATTTTTGACAAACAAAAACTGTATTTTATTCGGAAAGTAGTCGTACTAGTTATTCTAGACAGAGAAAAGTTGTTTTTGTGAACTTTACTACGGTCTAAATGTACTGTGCAGACTGTCAGGTAATACTGTTTTTTTTTTTGAGAATTGCTAAAATTGAAAAATAGCCCGGTCGTCAATCTTAATTCTTGTGCTTCGGACCTTTCACCTTAGTTAAGTTTCACCATTAATAGTTAAGCTTGTTCCTTTTCTCCGGCTCATTTCAATTTTTTACCGTAATTTGTACTTGCAAGAACCTGTTAATTTAACAGTCCAAATCGAATTTTTGAACAAACTTGAAAACAGATTAAGTGAGAGCGAAATTTTATCCTGCGAAGGATTTTTATCTTTGGATGAAATTATCCACGCAATGCGTGGACTTTCTTCAGGGAAAACCTCCGGTTCAGCCGGATTACCTCAAGAATTTTACGCTAAATTCTGGGATCTTTTAGGCCCTATTCTGTTCGAAATTATAAATTTAGTTTGGAAAATAATTCTCTCAGTGATTCAATGCAAGGAAGCGTGACTAGATGACTTTACAAGAAAGATGATAAGAAAAACCTCAAAAATTGTTGGCCCGGCCATTTCGCTACTCAATGTTCATTACAAAATTTGTTCAAAAGCTCTTACAAACAGAGTTTCAAAAGTGTTACCCTCGATTATTTCAAGAAGATCAAATTTGTTCCGTCCCAGGTAGGACGATTTTTGAGAATTTATTTCTCTTGCGTGACACTCCAGATTATATAAATATTACCAATGAAACTGGTATCTTGCTTAATATTGATCAAGAGAAAGCCTTTGACAGGGTAGAAAAAAACATTGGTAAACTTTTTACCAATGTTTTAAGTCGTTTTGGATTTTGCCCTAATTTCCAGCGGTGGATTTCTACATTATACTGTCAAGCAAATATGAAAATTATAGTTAATGTTTTTTTTGACCAAAGAAATTCCACTCGAGTGGGGGGTGAAGCAGGGAGATCCCCGGTCTCCACTTTTGTACATTTTATGCACAGAAGTTTTGGCTACCATTATAAGAAAGGATGATACTATTGAAGGTTTTCTCCTTCCAGAAGCCTGCGGAAAGCGTTTTAAAATTCGCCAGTATGCGGATGACTCCAAATACGAGACAGGTACAGGGACTAAATTAAATGTGGCAACACGGTGGGGCCAAACGGCCCTAAAATGTATCATTAAGGGGCTGATACACTAATTTAGTTTCCTTTGCATATTTCTTCGCCAAACTTCGCACATTCACTTGGATTACTGTCCAAAAGATGTCAGTTGCAAAAAAATGTCAAAATGTCAAATTTTGACGTCATGATTGATGACGTCACAAAAACGCGTCATACAAAGTTTCTAATTTGATACCACAAACTATATCATTGGAAAGAGCTTGGCTAGGGGATTAATATACCGAAAACTGTTCCTCACTACGACAAATATTTTTCGAGTAATGACGATTTGAAGAAATTTTAGTGTCCCCCCGGAACCTTACTTTTTCTCCAAAATCAACTGCTCTGATTTTTTTTCTTCAGTTTTTATCATGTAAGGCTAAGCATTTGGTAAATTAAAGTGCTTAGTGTTTATAAAAATCGTATGATTTTAGATTTTTGATTTTCTGCTTCAAAACGATAATATAAGCGATTAAATAATTGTCACGTGACGTAAAATGACGTCACAAAACTAGGTTTTTGGTGTTAACAATGGCAGGAAAGACTGATATTCGAATTTTTTCACTTATTATTGTTCTGCTCATCTAGGACAATCAATATGCAACATAACTAGAATTGCTGGCATCAAAAACTAACTCTAATTATGGTATTTTTATATAGGGGGGACACTCTTTTCTGGGCATAGCATTCTTCAAAATTCAAAATGCCATATCTCATTTATTATTAAAGATATCGACAAACGGTTTTCGGCGTTTAAGTTCTCTTATCGTCCTCATTCGAAAACACTGGTAAAAAGTTGGAAATGAGATACTTTTAGTTAAGGGTGCACTATGACGTCATCAACTGTGACGTCATAATATGACAGCTCTTGTCAATCTTGATGTCAAAAAAATTCGGCTGATGCCCTCTGTTTACTTGCCAAGTTTGGGAACAAAATGCTCAATACGTCTAAAGTTATGCTAAAATAAGCATTAGTTGCCACTCCTTAATGATACATTTTAGGGCCGTTTGGCCCCACCGTGAAAGAGTACAGAAGTCATGAAGTTAGGAATTTGGTGCCCACGTCCGGACACTCCTTATGGCCTGACGTGGGTGTCAAGAATGCGAATCTTGGGTGTCTGGTTTAGGAATGGTACTGCAAATGTGGAACCAGATTAGTCTGATAACTGTTTACCACGCCTTTCCAAGCTAGATTAAAATTTGAACCTGTGGAAGGGTGTGGGGTGTTTTCACTTCCACCGTATCGGCACTACTCAATACTAGGTTTTTAGTTAATGTTAATACTATTTTCTTTTACCTAATGGACTTCTGCTGAAGATGAGAATGACATGCGAGCACGCTTTTTCATTAAGACAATACTTTATGGTATATGGGTTTTTCGAAATAAAGCAACTTTTCACAATGACACCGAGAACTCTCCGGCCACTGTAAGGGACATAAGGAATGACATCACAACCCAGTTGCAAATTGACCGGGGGGGGGGGGTACTTTGCAAATTTTTGGGCGGGGGTGTGCCGCTGGGACTCTGAGACCCTTAACCTATACTAGACCATTTTTTGCAACCCTATTCTAGACTAAACACCGAAAAATCCTACCCTATCCTAGTAGATATAAAATGATGATTCTACGCCAAAACTTAAAAACCCAAAGCCCCCCCTTAGTGAAATCTCGAGAAAACCCAAAAAGCAACTTCCCCTTCCGCTAAATTTACCGCTCAAAATCATAAAAAAATTAACTACCGCTAAAATTTAGCGTAAAATGTTATTTCAAATGAAAATCAAATGAAATAACATCAGCTATCGTTAAAAAAATTAGCGGTACCTTAAAGTGTCACATCAATGTCCCAGAAAACCACATAAATAACACAAAAAGTGTCATTTATTATCCCCTGAAATTTAGCGCTAGTCTTTAATGCTGACGCCTTGTTGCTAGCTTTGCGTTATTTGAATTCAGGGATAACCCAAGCAGCTGTTTGATTTCACTGAGTCGGCTATGGTTAGTTCTAATGGGTTCGCTTTCTATGAGTTTTCTCGAGATTTCACTAAGGGGGGGCTTTGGGTTTTTAAGTTTTGGCGTAGAATCAGTATCATTTTATATCTACTGCCGATAAGGAAAGGCTAAGATAGTTTTTCCACATCACTCAGCGGTATCCATGAATTGAATTTGTCAGAATAGCCTTTCCATTTAACGAACGCTTTCTTTTTCTTCTGGTCACGGCGAATAACCTTTTCAATGCGAAAAACATCCTGAGTAGTAGGCTGGAGTTGAGGTTCATAAAACGATCCCGTTATTTTTTCTCCCAGCAGATCGACTAACCTGTATGTCATGGGGTTTGTGTTCAATATTTCGTCAATCACAAATATCTCTTCTGTCCAGTTCGGCGTGAAACCTTTGTCGAATATCTTTCGCTTGTATTTTGATATTCTAACTCTGTCGCCGATTTTCAATTTTGCTGGGTTGCGTTTAGCATAAATCAGGTCCCCGTATAAATTAGCGAAAACCTTTTTCTCGTTTTTCTGTTTGCTCGCCTCTGCGGGACTCATCCGAATGCTCGAATGAAAACTATGATTATATTGATTCACTAACCTGTCAAGTTTGTCGAAATACACTGTATTATTGTTAGCGCTAAACATCTTAACCCTATTCAGACCGGGCGTTTTTGGATCTTCTGAGACCGGGGGGGGGGGCGGATTCCGCCCCCCCCTTCGTAACTTCTACAGGAAAGTAGGTATGGACACCAAATTTTCAGGAGACATTGTATGTCCGAAATTCTATCGATCCACATAATTATGTTGTCATGACAACTTCTATGACGTCATAATTACGTCATATATTGACAGTTCATTCACAGAAAGTGTTTGCCGTACCTATCTCTAAATTGTTTTGAATAATGACAATAATGTTTTCTCTGATGATGTTGGAAAACATTTTTAATGTATATATTGGTACTTGTAACTTGTAGCAACATGATGACGTCATCATGACGTCATAAAAATATATTTGTTTTGATGTTTTAATTTTTGTAATTAAACCACAATCTAAGGGAAGTATCAATTTTTCTTACTCTGTAATTGTTTAAACATTTGTATAACAACAACTTTTTATGTTACCATGACAGTTAATGTGACGTCATCATAACGTCAATATGACGTCAGATGTGCAAGAAAACGTCCAAAAGGCGAGAAAATGTCACCTTAAAATACTTAGAATGTAAACAAGTACATTAATTGTATTCAGAAAACTGTTTTAAACATTTTTAACTGTTTTTAAATTATTCGTCGCTCTGTCTCTTGCATTTAACTTTAGAAAATGTCCGCCATCTTGGATCCGCCATCTTGGATCCGCTATCTTGGATTTGGAATATCGTATCCTGAGCACGGAATATGCGCTAAAATTACCCAAAATCACTCAAAATTAAAAGATTAACATTTAAATCAAGCAAAGAGTAAAAAACAAAAATAAAAAATATGCGATAAAAGGTAGAAAAAAGTGAAATTTGAAAGTACTACAAAAAAGCCTCTTTAACTACGGTTACCATGGAAACGCCTCCTTACTTTTTTAATTTTGAATCAAGGACGACAACAATGCATCGTTCGGTGTTTAAATCCATAATAAAGATCAGTGTAAAACAGAATAACATAAAATAAACAGAGGAAATACTTATCTCTCAAAATGAGCAAAAAGCATCCGTCAAAATGTGGTTGCCATGGCAACGTCAAATTTTCTTTGACAACATACTTTCTGCCAAAATGTTCACAGATAAATTTTAGGAAAAGTCGAGAAGTTTCAAGGCTGTAGGTAGAAAGACTTAGAAGTTATAAACGTTCAAAGTCGGCGCGGGCACTTTCCGCCCCCCCCCCCGGTCTGAATAGGGTTAAAGAGTTTTTCCTTCATCGTCTTGTTCCAACGTTCGGCAACAGATGATTTTTCTTCATTTTCCGTTGTATATAAAGTTATCCCATTGTTATCAAGCAGATCTTTCATTGTTCTGTTGAAAAACTCACTTCCCTTATCAGTCCATAACATTTTCGGTTTTCGCTTCGCGCTAAATATATCGTTAAAAGCATCGGCAACTGATTGTCCTCTCTTGTCTCTCAAGGGTCGAATCCAACCATATTTTGAGAAGACATCGATCACCATCAGGAGATATTTGATTCCTTTGTTCCACTTCGAATATTTCCCCATCTCGACTAAATCTGCCGCCCAGATGTTGTCAACTCTATAGGCAATGACTCTTCGTTTTGGAAAGCGCCGTATGATTGGTTTATGTAATTCATCGCTTAGGTTTCGGGCCCAATCTATACTCGAAACCTTCTGCCGTTTTTTTTTTATTTTGGTGCTCCTAAACCAAGTTTTTGTTTTCCATCGATTACATTTCTAGCTAAAGCATGACCCCACTGTCTCTGGTTACATGGAATCGAGTCCAACGCGGCAACCATCTTTCTGTCTGCTTTGTTTTTACACTTGCGTGGGTCTGCTTTCTTTGCGCAGACTGAATAATCCATATCATGCTGCATAGCAACTGCATCGGTTTTTCCCGTGGGTTGCTGATAAATTTCGAGGATTTCTCCAGTGTTTTCATCGAATCTAACTTGTTTATCTAGTGGGTTATAGGGCCCTGTATAATTATGAACTGGGAGGGTGAAACCTTTCTTTGGTCTTGGCAGTTTCCCAATTAATTTATGAACATCCAGCCCACTTCCATCAAGGTCTTTCCGATCTGTTTTATATTTTCTGTTTGGTCTAATCGCCGTGCTTAATTGATCCATCATATCCGAAGCTGTCTTTACAAGAAATGGTTTTGCTTTATCCAGCGCGAAATCCAATGCTTTCCTTTGAGTGTTGTTATTTCGCAACAATTCACTGGCTCCATAACGACCCATTTCAACTGTCTTTTTCCCTAACCAAGGCAACGGATGCGCGACACCTGTTAATGCTAATTCACCAATGCCCCCGCCACGCGGAAGCCGCGTCAGTTTCCCGCCTTAACAAATCTTGTCTTTTTTATTCCGCATGAAGCGCAATGACAAAACCACATAGGTTTTCCATTTCTTGCAGTGATATAACCGGTTGGCTCCACACAGCTAGTAACTCGTTTCTCCTTCACACAATATGATTTCATTTTTAATCGAAATATTCTTTTATGAATTTTTCATTGAACATGGTATCAGTTGGACTCAAAGGCTTTAAGATATCATAATAATCTTTCTTCATTGCCCATTGATGTAGAAAAAACAGGCAATAATACCCGTAAAGGACACTCTTTATGTTTTGATACTGAGTTGTGTGGTAAATATGTATTTACCATCACTTGTAAATTCTTGGGGATATCCCGTCCCAAAACTATCGAAATACCATATAAATTTCCTATCATGTGAAGGGACGCAGCAAACCCAATGAGTTCCTGCATTTTTAAGCGAATCAAGATTCAAGATGCATGGGCTATGTTTTCTGGGCATAAATTCATCCCTTGCATATATCCCTTTGAAATTTGGAATTCTAAGATATGTAATCCAGTTCAACAGATCAATATTACTCAGTGGTTTGTTTATGAATTGTGGCCTTACAATATTGCTCCCACTAGTGGTATGCTGTTGAATGGACTGTTTGGCCCTAACAGAAGCCCCTTTCCTCGCTGACGCGGTCGCTTCGCTCCTTTTTTTGATTTTTTTTTCTGCCCATCCCAACAGGGTTTCGTCTCCAGTTACCAATAAATGGGGGTGGTGGCTCCCAAGGGGCCCCCAATCTTGGCGCGCCCTTTCCTTTTGGCCGGCCTACACGTGGTGCCCCGCGGCCGCGTCCCTTTCCAAACATGTTTTTAACCATGTCAAGAGCCAGAGGAATACCAATACTTGATAATATAGTGCCAAATGCTCCACCTGATTGTTTTGGTGTTGGATTTATCACTAATCTGCCTCCCGATTGAAGGGCATTCAGAATTTCTTGTTTCTGTTTATTTGTCAGCAAATGTTTATAGTCCATCAGTTTCTGAATTTTTATCTTGCGGGATGAGAAATCCCCCCGTTTGCCCGCTCCCACTTATCTTTTTAACGACCTGACTCGCTCCTTCACTCGCTAAACCAGCCAATGCTGATAAACCGATTGTTTTAGCCAGGGTGGGCCCTAATGTTTTCACTAATGGAATAACAGCAGAAAATAAACTACCGCCTTGCCTCATGACTTTTCTAATTTGTGTTTTCGATATTTTGATCTCAACTCCGTTTCCAAGAGATGCCGCTTTGTTGAGTCTTTTAATTTGATTGGCTGTAAGCAGTAATTCATCATTTCCTCTTGTTTGATTTGAATTTAATCTAAGCGTGATAGGGCTGTTTGTTTTATATGCTCTTGCAAGCTTTCCTTTTTGCCCTTCAGATAAATTTACTTTATATGGATGATATGTTGTCATTTTAAATGATAACATATGTTTTTTTTAAATTATACGATAACCAAGTCATTCCCAATTTTATCTATTTTAACTTCTTCTTCATAGAGAACTATAGCATGTACCTTAAAGTTTGCAGTTGCATCTGCGTTCAATCTATATCTGAATATCAACTGCTTGGGATCTCTTGTCGGTTTTTCAGTTTGATAAGTCAGGTCGAAATAAATCAATCCATAAAGAGAATTGAAATTGGCTAAATTCAGCTGTGTTCCTGTATTATAATCATTTTTCCTCATTGCATAAGTCATGACATCCTGGAATATTCTTACTTTGCTTTCACTGTCATACTCTGTTTCCGGGTAAAAAAACCCCGTTGCCATACTCTAATCGGCAGTTCAATAAGGATGAGTTATTATCTGCCTCATTCAACTTGAACGTGTCCATTAAATAAGGGCTATCTTCTGCAACGTCATCATTGGGTGGGGCATCTCTTTTCAAATAAATGAAAATATGCTTCACATTGTCAATACTAGGATTTATTTGGAAAAATCCTGATGATCGTGCAGGAGATGATTCTGCATACATCTCCCTTAAATATTTCCATTGTGTTTCTTTCAGTAATGAACTGACAAATTTGTCATAAAGAAAATCTTTGGGTGTAAGTCTTGGCACCCAAAGCAAAAACTTATTAACAACAACTCTTCCAACCCCATTAGCCATATGAATTAATTCTCCATCATCTTGAAGCCTAATCTCGAATTGCAACTGCATAGGCACAAGCATCTTATCTTCAAGTTTTTCGAAAAAGGAAAAACGATTCAAAGGAACAATCGCACTAATGTTTTTAGCTCCACCACCACCATCGTTTCGAACTGCTTGAGATTGCAACCGCCGAGTTTCAAATCCTGTATTAGTATTAGCTGTTGTTGCATCAGTATCCAAATACCAGAAACTGTTCTTGGCTACTGATCTGCTGAAGTCATCGGAGTATTCCAACAAATTTTTAGTGAAAGTAACTGTATGCAGATTATCAGTATCATAAACAATCTTTCCTGCAGAACCAATCTTCAGGTGTTTAATCAGGGAATGAGCACCATTTATAACGGTTATTCTATCAGCTGCCGCATATCCAGCACCATCTGCTACTTTCTGAAGTTGAAATTGTACTTCAAAATTAGCATTGTTCCAATCATAGAATGCCGATCTATCATTAATTGTGAATTTATAATCATTTTTCTTTTGATGTTCTCCATTACCTGGAGCTCTGATTACACTATCCCGCTGGAAGCGCACTAATTCATTTCTTTGTAAATATTCACTCGATCGAAAAGCCATTTTATATTATATTATTTTCTTTTCTTTTTCGAAATCATCGGGTGCCTCGGCCTTGCCCAGAGATTAATCTGTTCAATATATCATCAGCACTCTCTCCGGAGGTTGAGCTTGTCCGCGTTGGTTGAGATTGAGGCGTTCGCGCCTGTCTCCCACTGGGGGCTTTCCCACTAGGCCGGCTCTTTCTCATATTCCCTAGTTTTTTTCATTATCAAATCACCAGATTTTTCTACCATTTTTTTGCCTATTTTATCGCCAGCGTGAGAAATACATGATTCCAATGCTTTTTTTCGCGACAGGTTTCGCGAATTTCTTGAAAACTGTTGCCGCCACTGCTCTCATTGGTTTAAAAATATTATCAACAATCGAACCTGTTCCTTTGTGTCGGAAAACAAACCACCCTAATTTGGGGTTATAATAACGATTAAATTCATAACTTTTCATTTTATTACCTTTTTCAATATTAATGAGAAAGCTGTATCAGCCCCATTCAGGTTGATAATCCTTCTTTTTCCATCAGTGATATAGATTTGAATAGAGCTTATTGTATTTTTATTCACAGGACTGAACATCACTCTCATGGATTCAAGAGTAAAACTCCATAATGGACTCAGAACAGATGTTGAAAAGGAATAAATGATATCAGTATCTTGCCCATCAACAAGCGAATCACTTGTCAGATCACAATGAATGTTCAACATATCAGTATCTTGACTTAAATTTGGTACTCTGGGGCCAACATTAACTTTGTCCTTCAGAATCGTTTTGTCAAAGCCAAGAAGATCATAGAAATTACTTTGGGTGAAATCCAGTTGATAATTTTCTGCCAGTGTGATTGTTACTCTGAAGGTTGTTTTATTAAAAGCCAGATTGATTGGAAAAACGTCTTCTTTCCCAGATTCTTCAACAACTGTTGCTTTTTGAATAAAATCATTAATCCCTTCATAGGTCCAAACTCCAGCAGGGAAGGTGATATCGGAAAATGTTTTCCCACCGTCCGAGCTGTATCTAATCAGCTGATTATTGTATCCAGCATTGATGTTATACCACGTAAAACTCATATTGATAATTCTGTTAAGTCCAACAACATATTGTGCATTTCGGTCCAAAACAATTGGTTTATTGAATCTCGTTGTGAAATTTTCTGGTTTGTTGCGGCCGTTCTTAACAGCCTAGGATGATAAAACAATCTCTCTTTCAATCAAATTTTCTGTCTGCATTTTATAGTTTGAAATACTTTTCGTAGATCGTATCATGTTGTGATATATTTATCGATGCTTCTTTCAGAAGAATATCGAGAATCGCAACTCCAGTATTTCTTATGCCAATGTTTGTATTCCCAGCAAGGATGGAGCCAATAATGACGTCAAGTTTCTGCAGAAGTTCTCTTGGATCCTTGAAAAATGTGATGTTACCTCCCTTTTTTCCAAACCGCGGATCGCCTTGATGGCCCGGCCTTAACCCTGAGCCTTTGAATGACTTGAGTTTATTATCATAATGCTTTATGTAATCAGTCAATACTTTTCTTGCACGATCTATTTTTTATGCCTTAACTGCTTTGCTTCTTCAGTTATTTCGCCTTTATTAAACTTTTTGGTATAAGATGCTTTGTAACCTTTCAATTGATTTCTTCGATGGATTGCTTTAGCTAAAATGTTTTTCTCAAGATAATTTTTTTTCTGTGTTGGTGAAAAATTTGTCGTGGTTAAGGTTGAATCCACTGTATTATAATTGTAGAGTTGCAGCTCAGTTAGTATTTTGTCTTCCTCCCCCATTCCCTCGTCACTCGGTTCTACACCATAATCAGGAAAATCATCTTCTTCATATGGAGGGGGTGCTTCATCTGCTAACTCTTTATCCATTTCGCTGTATGATGGGGGAAGAGCTGGGGTTTGCGGCCCGATTTGTTTAGCTGCTTCTGGTAAAACAGCTGCTTCACTAGGGTCAAAGCCTCCATCAGCATCATCAAATAACCCTTCAACATCCATTTCTTCAAATGGATGTACTTCTGGGTAATAATCAATTCCTTGTGACCCCTTTTTCCCAATAACTTTTCTTTTCAAGGGCCTTTGGGGCCTAATATTGAGGTTGGCCTCAATAACGTCATCTAAGTTCGATGTTATGGGTTTAAACATTTTACCATATTCGATTTGACTTGTCTCTTCACCCAACTTTGTCTGGGTGATTGTATCATGAACGTAATTAATTTTTTTACCCAAAGCAGATTTGCTTTGTGCAAGTTCTTTCCATTTCAATAAACTCATTTTATTACTTATCATATATAATTTGGGATGTAGAACAAGATGTACTACATAATAAAATGAAGATTCCAAATTATGATTTCAATGATCACATAACCAATTATAGACAACTGCATCCTTTCATGCCAAATCAAAATTTCAGAATGCTTATCTGTGGCCCTTCTGGGTCGGGGAAAACAAATGTTCTTCTGGATATGATTTTTCGGCTGTTGTATTATGATAAAATTTATCTCTATGCGAAAAATCTTGAACAATCAAAATATCAGCATCTGCTGAAAACATTCCGTCCAATCAGCAAAGAAGCTGGGTATGACGTCGTGGAAGCATCCCCAGATGTCATCCTTCCCGTGTCTGAATTGACAGATGAGAATAAAAAAATAGTTATATTTGACGATTTTGTTTGCGAAAAGAATCAAAAGCCATTGGTTGATTATTTTATCAGAGGCAGACATAAGAATTGCTCTGTTATTTATCTTTCGCAGAGTTATTATAAAACACCCAAAGATATCCGTTTGAATTGCTCGCATTTTTGCATTTATGAATTCCCAAGCAACAATGAAATTTATATGCTATCCCGAGAGAATAATGTCAGCAAAGAAGATTATTCGACTGCAACAAGGGACCCATATTATTTTCTGTATATTGATAAGCCGAGGAAATTCATTTCTAAAAACTTTGATGAAAGAATTTAAAATGAGCTATTCAAATGGAATGTTATCTGATAAAACAAGCACCTCCCAGGGAGGAAAAGATGGAAAAGATGGACTGCCGGGCGTTGGTTTCAAGCTGACACCCGCAGGGGATTATGATATTCAAAACAAAAAATTAACCAATGTCGCTGAAGGAACAGCGAATAACGATGCAATCACAAAGCATCAAGCTGATGTTCTTGAAAACAAATTGATTCAACTGAAGGCAGATTCACTTCAGGTTGATGGTTCCTCGCATATGACAGGAGATCTTGACCTTCGAGGGCAAAACCTCATTAACCCCGGGGAAATAAAAATGAATCGCAAACTGATCACCAATATGGAAACTGATGAAGACAATGACCTTTCTGCTGTCAATATGATCACTCTGAAAAAATTCCACCCTGATGCCCCTGAACCAACGCATGAAGTCACGAAGGATATTGATTTGAAAGGACTTTTCAACGTGGAAAACTCAAAACAACAAACATGGCATGATTTGGGGGCACATTATAACAATCTTGTTTCTTATAATGATGTCAAGAATATCTTTCTCAGCCGCAAAGAGGCGTTTCCAATGGAGACTAGTTTGGATATGGGAAATCGCACCATTTTCAATGTGAAAAATCCAACAGTTGCCGATCAAGGAGCAAACAAAAGATATGTGGATACGGCAGTCAATCCCAAGGCTGATAAAACATATGTTGATAGAAAAACGGTTTATAATAATACAAAAATAACGCAGAATACAGCTGCAATCAGCGATTTGAAAACAAATAAGGCTGACCAAACATATGCCGATGCAAAAAATGTGCAACTTGAGAAAGATCTGGAAGATTACGTCAATAAATCTCATATCTCTTCGACTTCCCATGCAAAAGATGAATTCCGCTATTTGATGGAAGATGTGAATGAATCAAGCTCTGAATATGGGATTATAGTAAATGGAATAAATGATTTTCCAGATTCTCCACATCGTTTCAATAAGAAGGCATATGATTTATTATTTTCTCGAAATGGAAATAAGTTTTACTCCGGTAGATTAGGATTTAATATGTATAAATTACCTGAAGGTGAATACACTATTTGCATTGAATTATTTCCAGGTACAATGGGGAATGTTAGTGTTAATGTTCAGAGTGCCAGCCTGAATATGAATCAACAATCAACAAAACAATTTTCGAATCATACAAGATCAATTATTCATATGCATAAATGGAAGATTACACCACCTGAGTATATCATGGTGGATTTAAAATATGATGAAGCTGAGCCTTCATCATCAGATGCAACATCAAAACTAATTAGTTATGGTGTTAAAAATTTTGTAGCAGATGTTGATTCAAGTGTGTATGATGCTCCCTTCAGTTTCGAAAATCAAAAAATGGTCATGCAATCTAATTTGGATGTGAATGGCCATCAGCTGATTAGCAATCTGAAATCCAGCTTTTTCATGTGCGCTTATTATGACGCAGCTAAGCATAGAACAAATGTTTATTTCAATGGTGACGTGAATAATTTTTTTGTTCCAGCAAAGTGCGTCTTGAAAAGCGCAACAGTGATTAGCACAACTAATTTGGACCAATCTCCAATTGCCTTGACCATCCGCGGGAAAACATATTTTTAGCGACAATCATTCCCGCACAGTGGTCCACAAAAAATACCAATTAATTATGCTTTGGATGACGGAGGATCTCTTCAGATAAGTTTAGCTAAAAAACAAAAACATGGAAACTCAACAAAATACACCATTGGACTTTTATTTGAAATTTGATTTCCCCAACTAAAATGTTTGAGTTCAAAATAGACACCCAAAAATTAAAACAAATCAAAGACGGCATCCTGTCGGTCGTTGAGGCTATTCGGAATTTATTTCGGTGCTTAAGAAAATGAAAAAGAGTTACGTCAAAGACGGTTTATTTGCTTTCAATCACATAGATCAAACACTTCCCGTGTCCACTGTTGATGAATTGAAAAAGCATTATGAGTTTTATCACAAGAAACGATGGTGTTGTCGGCAGGCCCGCAGCAGATATAAGAAGATGAATGTTTTGTTGACACTCAGTTCCACGTTGTTGGTCGTCACAGGGACAATAGTTGGTGGGGTGACATTGAATCCAATACTCCTGGGTGTTATCAACGGTGCTGGGTTATTCCTGAAAACGTTTCAGGAAATGAAAAACTTCCGCAGAAGAATAGAAATCTCTCAATATGCAATGACCAAATATGACAACGTGCTGACTGAATTGAGATCATATCTCCGCGGAGCATATTTCGATTCACAAGAATTCATCAAAGTGATGGCTGTTGTGGATGGCATCGTTGCTGACTTGTGCTTGAATTTTGAAAAATATGAAAAAGATTATGAAAAGACTTTAAAATGAGTGATTCAAAAACATGGCCTGACCACCAAGGTGGTCAGTGGTACGATTCTCAAGATGAAAACCTAGAAAATGAATTGGATTCAGATTGGGAACCAGAAGATGATACAGTTAATGACCCAGATTGGACGCCAGAAAACCCAGTTATGGTTTGGGAAGATTCTGAAAAAGAGTGTCCAACTTGTGAATCTTCGGATGAGGATTAAATTATCAAAAGATTTTCCTTTGATAATTTCTTCATTTAATTTCCACAGCAAGAAAGATCATTAGTGTCGTTAACTACAAGACCCTCATCCTCATATTCATCGAAATAACTCTGAGGCTGAACTATTTCTTTCACAAGAACTTCTTTAACTACCACAGAGATAGAGGAGATCTTACCTAGAAATACTTGGCGCAATCTAACTACAAGCAGGCCGTCTAGAGGGATACCTATAAAGTCATGTGGATTGATTTTGGTTTTTGTTTTTTCGGCTATTTCTTTGGAAAATGGGCAATTGATTCGGCCATCTTTGTTCACATAGAGTTTAGCATAAAGCTTTTTCGTGTCACTCTGGTCTTCTTTCACAATCTGCAAAGAATCTGGTTGAAGTCTGAGTTTGGGATTCACTTTCTTGAGTGCTGGTTGTTTGGCTTTGGTTAGTTCCTGGATCTTGGTTTGCATTTCTTCGAACATTTGCTGAGATTTTTCATCGAGAGTGAACCCCAGAGAATAATTTGATTTGTCTTCAGTCTTGTGTTCCCATATTTTCATTCGACGTTCGAGAAATATATCAAATGGCTTGTCCTCATATTGAATTGGGAGGACGGTGAATGAAAACTGCCCTGATTTCTTTGTTTCTGGTTCTGAAAGCTGGATCTGCTGGATATCATAATTAAACTTGGTTATCATTTGAAATAGAGAAAAAATAATATTTTTTTGTGAAATGAATTCGAACCGCCTTGGCGATTCGGAATCAGTTCTTGATTAATGTGACTAGTCTCCAAGGTTCATCTTTACCATCTCTTTCAGTACTAAAACCCCATTGCCCCTCTGAAGAATAGTTCATATATGTTTGCCTCAGAGGATAGCTGACATAACCACGGTCTTCGAAATATTTCTGAATATCATCATAGTCTCTTACGGTGGAAAATTCACCTGTGTGTGAATTTAATATAATCATCTTGTTTCTTGGATCATATGGCACATCTTTATATTGCTCACCCGGAGTATATCCAACAATGAATTTCTTTAATGCTTCTTGATACACTGCTCTATTTGCTTCAATCTGTTTTTCCTTAGTTTCTTTTTTAGCTTCTTTTTCTATTTGTGTTCTAGCCATCCTTTCGTCTACTTCCTTCTCTAGTTTAGCTGCGTATATATCTTTTTGTCTGTTTGACACCTTAGTCCATAACTTAACTTTTGGCTTTCGCTTTGGCTTTAGCTTTGGAGCAAGAGGGAGAGAAAGTTGAGGAGAAGGTGGACGAGCAGGCTGCCTAGAAGGTGGACGAGAAGGTGGGCGAGAAGACTGTCTAGAAGGTGGACGAGACGGCAGATGAGCAGGCTGCCTAGAGGGTTGCCTCGAAGGTGGACGAGAAGACTGCCTAGAAGGTGGACGAGACGGCGAATGAGAAGGTGTTGTCACTCTCATCTTCTCTTGCCCTGCTTCTTCTTTCTCTCCAGACAAACGCCTTTCTATTTCTATTAGTTCATCTGGAACTGAAAAGTAATCAAGAGGAATTTCATCTCGTCGATTTCCTTTCTCAAATAGTCGTTTGAGTCTCTTGAGTTTATCTTCGCATTCTTCAGATTGTTCTCTATATGATTGAGCGTTTTTCTCAAGCTGAAGATTTATAGTGTCAATACTTCTAATATAAAATACTCTGCCATCACGGCGTCTAGTGAATGTCAAACGCCCACTTTTCATTGCATTGGTAATTGTATTTTTTCCAACTCCTAAGGTTCTAGTCGCTTCATTAACTGTTTTAAATATTCTTGTTTCATTATCAGTCACAATCCTAATCGGTTTCATTTTTAAAAGGGATTATAAGAGTCTCCGACATATGATAGAATCTTCCTTACGGGTAAAAAGAGGGTAGATGAAGAATATAAGAAAATAAAGTATTCTGGAAAAGATAATAGATCTTTCATCCTATATCCCATGTATCCTTTTCAAACTTTATTTTGATATATTATTGAATAATGGTCTTTTTACCCTGGGATTAAGTCTTATTGTACGGGTAAAAAGAGGGTAGATGAAGAATATAAGAAAATAAAGTCTGAAGATAATATATCCCTATATCCCTATATCCCTTTCCTGAGAATAGAATATATTGATATATTATGGAATAATGGTCTTTTTACACGTAAAATGATGATAATCCCCTCCCATTTCACAGGTAAAAAGACCGTTATGGAATAATATCTAAATAATCTATTTCTATTCTGAGAACAATGTCAATATATTTTCATTTATCTTTTCCTGAGAATACTGAATATATTGAATTGATATATTATTGAATAATGGTCTTTTTACCCGTAAAATAAAAAAAATATCCCTATTTTTGGCAGCATTGAAAATGGTGGTTTCAATTAAAATAACTTCAGATGATTTTGAACAAGTATTTCCATCTGTATCTGCTGCTTCTCGCGCTTTGAAAGTCGATAAAAAGACTATTCCCCATGCTTTGCAAACGGGAAAACTCAAATTCAGGCGCCGAAGTGATGGGAAACAGTTTAAAATTGAAATACGTGATAAAGTTTCACTCGCTGTTGAAGAATCCCTCAGAGTTACCAGGGCAAAATTAGAACAATGTCAAAAAAAAACTCAGAAGTGGCAGATACGTTGTTCCCCAGAGACGGAGATTGCAACCAAAACCCATCAGAATTCCCAAATCCAGAACAACCCCAGAACAAATAGAGGAGTTTGAAAAGGGTTTTCATGAGTTGAAGCCTGATGAGAATCCTTCCCTGTTTGTTGATACAAAAATCATAGTCACACATAGATCAAATGGAGAAATAGCTGCCATTGCCAATATGAAAGACTTCATTCAGAGATTTGGTAATTATACTGAAAAAATAGGTGAGGAAGACTGGGAAACGATACTTGAATATCGATGTTCATCATTTCCTATTTATAACGAAAAGAATGATGAAGAAAGGTGGGATATCAAGTGGCTCCAGAAAGATGTTTGAAGCTATTATACATGATATTAGCTTTATTTCCGTAGCTTATTTTGATCAATCCTCCAATGTCCCCAAGCAAGGGTGTGAATTTTATCCGGCAAGATGAAACGCTTGTCATCATCAGCGGATAAGGCTGTTTTATTGACTGTTTCTGAGAACATCTCATGAGGATGAGATTCATAATTCTCATTTGGCTTTGCCCGCTGAGAAGACATTCCTTGAAGTCCTCATGGGTGATATGTTTCTTTATTGTTTGTTTCTTCACTCCCTTGCATTTCTTGTCACTCCAGAGCCAAACAACTTATATGAATAGAGCTTTGCTCGCAGCCCAACAAATTATTCTATTATCTTTCCCCCAGCTTCATCTTTCATGAGGCCGTTCACTTTCTTGTTCATGATTGGCATTCCCGAGGGATGATCCGGGGGATAGTTGGATGTGTCAAACATTTCACTGACATCTGGTTTCAAATCTTGATAGACATCTTCCGTTTCTATTTCATAACACAACGAATCAGTATCTGTGAACAACAGCTTGGCTTTATTCCCGTATTTGGGTTTCATATATTCATAGTGAAACCTGAACATCAGTTCCTTGGATATTTCAAGAATTGACATTCCGCAGGGAATTGGTTTATTGAATAACATTTCCTTCCGCTTCATATGAACAGCGATGAGATTCTCATCAAAGATTGTATGGTGTTGATAGGTGTGTTTAGCTATGAGCTTTTCCGCAATCTTTCTTTCATTGACAAGTGTAATATCAACTCTCTTGCGAATATTTTCCATTGTTTTGCCAAATATTGCGTTATTCATGAGCTTGAAGAAGTCTTTCTCGAAATCGTTCTTCCCTGCTTGACGGAGCTGTATATTGAGTTGGATATATTATCTCAGCCACGGCTCTTCAGTGAATGATATTCCCCTGTGGATCTTAGTGAGTTTCAGGCCATGTTTCAGAGCTTGTTTGAGTGCTCTGTGATGGATAATATAATGTTTCTTGTCTCGCAGATTGGGGATTAATTTCTCAACATTGTTCTCGCAGATCACTCTCTCGGGGGCAAAGGGATAGTCATGCGTATCATGAAGTTCTTTGGGATATTCCAAATCAACCTCAAGGACACAGGGTTTCCGGTCCCATCTTCGGAAGCCTTTCATCCAACGAAAGTTTCCAGTTGGAAGTGGTTGAGTCATCGCCCAAGAATATAGGGAGTTAGCATCGAGATAAAGAATGTATTTCGATGGTTGCGTTGAGTCATATTTGTCAACCATATAATGATTGTTAGCTTTGCCGTGACGATTTGAGATCATTGAAATACCACCACGGATTCCTTTCTCGAAGAACAAGAGCATATCTGGATCATTCAGCAATGTAAGCTGCGCCCCTGATTTCTTGAGGCCGGCATCAAAAGAAAGGCCAGGGGCAGTATAATACCACGCTGGATCCAATTGATAATTCTCCATACAGACATTGCGGAATTCTTCGAAGACATCCGCAAGGAGCATTACATCTGTTTTCAAATATAAATCATGATATTCTCCTAAGTTGTTTATCCCCATTTCATCCCAAACATTTTGGGCATGTTGATAGTCTTCATCGGAGATACCTGATTCATTAATCAGAGAATAAAATGCATCTTTAGGCGGCAGTTTTCTTTCTTTGAATCTTTCGATAGAATCCATATAATCATATGGATAGACTCCTTTTCTGGAAAGAAGCTCAGCTTTGTCGCCAAATTCTTTGTTTGTTTGTTTCAGTTTATCAATGCCTGACTTTTTCAAATTATTTGATAGATTTTCAAGGGAAGAAGCCATGAATTTCATTGAATCGATGAATCTCAGTTCATGAAAAATGTCTACCTGTTGACCATCTTTGTTAGTATTTTCTCCAACAATAATATTCTTTGAGAAGGATATATATTGTTCTTCATTGTTGGGTATGCATTTAATATCCCCCGGTGTTCTGCCAAGGTTTTTCACAAAGAGATGAGCATCATAACCCGCAAGATTATGGAAAATGATAGGAGTGAATTTAGGTTTCCTATATTGCAGATTACAACTATTATGAGCAGCCCCTCTATATCTGCCAGTGAAATGACAATGATCCCGCACCTTGTCGGGCTCAAAATCATCAAATTCTCCTTTGCATATCCAACAAACTGTGGCTGCATCATATTCTTTCTTATCTTCCGCGGTGAAGATCATCTTCTTTCGCCGGTCGAATTTCTTATGAATAAATTTGACTGCGTCAACAAGCTTGTCGACAAATATCTGCGCAATATCATCACTCTGTTTTTCTGCCCGGAAAAGAATTGGAGGCATATTCAAATATTTCTCCTCAAATGAAACAACCTTGAAACAAAAGCCACAAGGCCTGTGACGCTGAAACGTATTTGTGAAGCTGAGGTTGTTTCCTGGGGAACAACCGCTGATCGGTTCATTGCACGCTTCAAAATCAGCATAAATTACAAATGGGACTTTGATGCTCCTATTGTGATGTTTAAATTTCAAAATCTCGCCTTTTTTAGGCATTTCTATCTTTATCGCTTCATTGCTGCAACATAATTCTTCATGTTTCGCAAGGGATCTTTCATCATAGAAGTGATTGGGACAATGTAGGCAAAAATGTTTGCGATTAGCGTGATCATTAACTTGAGCAGATAAGAGACGACTCAGACTGTTAACAATGGCATAATGTTGAATCCCGTCTTTCTCAAACAACAGCAAAGTCACATGACGTCTGTGTTTATGTTTTGAAATCCGCAAGGGATGAACCACTGATTCATAGCCGAGAACATTCACGGCAATGTTTGGATTCAGTCTTTCAAAATGATCTATTTCTTTCAAAGATGTTGGAAATTCAATCCGAGACCAGTTGAGTTGTTCAGCTTGAGCTCTGAGCCGAGATGTGATTCTTCTAGGGTGAATTTCGCATGGATTGAGCGTCCTTGTTACTGCCCATTTAAAACATTGTTGATCAAGATTCCGCATGTTGGTGAGAGCTTTCTTCTTGGCAAGGGATTGAGGAAGGGGAATGTGAGCGTTGCCACTAAGAGGTTTGAATTCAACTAAATGCAATTCCAAATGATTTACAAAATCAAACTGCCAATTCGAACCCCTCATTTGAAACGTGGCAATGCGTTCAAGGATGACGTCTATCTTTTTATTTAATAGGGCAACGAGATCAGTCGCTGCGAGATTTATTTCTATTTCCGAATGAAATGGGGCATCGATTTCAATTATTTCCCCAGTTTGTAAATTCTGTCGTTTCATTCGACAGGATAGAATCAATTTAATTTGTGTCTCGATTAGCCTTGAGAATATTTAGAAGTTGATCAGAAACTTGCTGAAAATAATCTCTGGGAGACAGTCCTTTCACGCCTTCAAATATAAACTGACGGGCAAACTTTTCCAAGGCGGAACGGCCGTCCTGGATGTTAATTCGCGGCTGATATAAACCGGTAACTCGGCGTTGAAAATCACTTATCATATTTGAAGCTTTTTCCGCAATAGTTTGAGGTGCGGCATTTAACCAATTACACCATGAAAGAAAAGTATTTTGAATTGTTTCCAATATTGGAGGTCGCGGAAGAGGAGGCCGTGGAGGCGGTTGATATGGGGTTGGTGTAAGGACTGGTGTTTCGATAAGTGGCGTTAGTGAATCAATAATATTGCGAGAAGATGCAGTAATTAAACGTATTAAGTTAGATTTTGTTCTAGCGCGACTACGACCAGGAATATTTCTTTCTCTAGCAATTTGTCTTAGTTCCTTTACTTTCATATGTTCCATTTTTAAATGGAAAAATAAAATATTTTTTTTATTTTCTCCCTGGGAAAGAAAAAGCTTGGCTAAAAATCGGCTCACGCGTGAGCCGGTTTATTCATCACTAAATCATTTGATGCAAGACGCGTCTTGCATAAAATTAAAACCAAGGCTGTTTAAACATTCAACATGAAAACCAATTTTGAAAATAAACATTTCCATACTACAATTTCTGATAGGGGAAAACCCTTACGCTCTTGGCTATATACATCATTGCATTCCACACTTCCCTATCAACAGGCTGAGCCAAAAATAAATTTTGTGTTGGCCTTCAGCTACCCGGGTTGTTAGGGAAGTGTGGAACGCAATCTATTGTTTTTCACGTGAACATTTATTGTATGCAGATTAGTAGCACGTGAGTAGAGTGATAATCCTACTAAGCGTCACTACTTAGTAGCACGTGCGCGGGAGGTGATAGATTATTCCATGAAAATTTATTCAGCTTTCCGAGAATTTAAACAAAAGATATAGCAAAGCAGACAATTTATGATTTTTTCCTTTCCTTATCGGCAGTAGATATAAAATGATGATTCTACGCCAAAACTTAAAAACCCAAAGCCCCCCCCCCCCCCTTAGTGAAATCTCGAGAAAACTCATAGAAAGCGAACCCATTAGAACTAACCATAGCCGACTCAGTGAAATCAAACAGCTGCTTGGGTTATCCCTGAATTCAAATAACGCAAAGCTAGCAACAAGGCGTCAGCATTAAAGACTAGCGCTAAATTTCAAGGGATAATAAATGACACTTTTTGTGTTATTTATGTGGTTTTCTGGGACATTGATGTGACACTTTTAGGTACCGCTAATTTTTTAACGATAGCTGATGTTATTTCATTTGATTTTCATTTGAAATAACATTTTACGCTAAATTTTAGCGGTAGTTAATTTTTTTATGATTTTGAGCTGTAAATTTAGCGGAAGGGGAAGTTGCTTTTGGAAGTTGTTTTTTCGAGATTTCACTAAGGGGGGGGGGGGGGGGTGGGGGCTTTGGGTTTTTAAGTTTTGGCGTAGAATAATCATTTTATATCTACTTATCCTAGACCTTTTTTAGACTCGCTATTTTGCAGAAACTCATTCACTATCACAGTCTAAGATACCAGGGGTCAGTAAAAATGTCGTACAGCACACCTTACTGATTATTAAGTAAGTGGAACACCAAGATGACCGCTCCATACATTTCTTACTAAAAATGTTTATACTCATTCGCCTATAACTCTTGAATGAAATGCTCTTGCGCTTCGAAATTTGTCCCAGATGTGTAGTTTTAAACTCTCTACAATTCTATAAACATTTTAGAATCGAAAACTTGTTTCTGAATTTTGATATGACGTCAGTGAAAACGCTCTATACCCTATCCCAGACTAAACTGCCTGAAAACCATACCCTTAATTCACAGCGGCACATACCTAGAGTACCCCCCCCCCCCACCGCGAACAGAAAATTTCTGCTTTGTGGTGTCATCCTAATATTTGTGAAATACAACAGTCAAAGCTTGTGACTCTAATAATTTAGCTACTGGCAACTCATCATTCATTACCAGAAATGACTAAAGTAATCATGTGCAAACCAGAAAGGACTTTCAACTGGACCAAACAACCGGAAATGAACTTTATCAATAATCCCTTATGGACTAGACTTTCAAGTGACTGTAAACCGGAACTGACCTTGTATTATTGTAACCGGAAATGACTAGCTTTAACTCAGGATGCCTTGTAACCGGAAATGACTAGCCTCTCAGGATAATATTGTAAACTTTAGGGATTTGTTATTGATAAATAAAGCATTTTAAAAGAAAAAAAAAACACTTTTGTTGTGTTTGGCGGAGAAAACGTACGGTTTGCAAAATTGTTTTTCCCTGCTTTTATTTCGCGATTTGCTACTCAAGAGAGGTTTCACATTTCTCAAACAGTGAGCTTTTGTGAAATCTGTGCAGTCTAAATGTACTGTGAAGACGGTCGCGTAATAAGCTTACTGTTTTTGAAAAATAGCCTGGTCGTCAATCTTAATTCTAATTTTTCTTGTGCTTCCGACCTTCGTTCACCTAAGTTAAGCTTATTATCATCGTTTCTGTTCAGAGAGCTCCGCTGTTAGGCTAAGCCTATCTATATATATTAACCGAGTTATGAGGAAAGGAATATTTCGAAAATTAGACAATTTTGTATGCATCCGCCATGTTGGTTTACACTTTGGTGCACCAACATGGCAGCCACCAACATGCAGCCGAATTTACATTTTTAAGAATTCTTAAAATATAGCTTAATTATCTTTATAATTGTTTCTGTTCAGTTCAAATGTTCAAAAGACCTCTGTTTATAGCAAATTCGACAAACTGAGTGAAAAAAGATTTGTTTTTGTCTCGCACATGGAAGACAAAGAGACGCTCCGGCTGCACCGCCACAATTTTTAAAATACTACTGTAAAAGAACTCAAAATTGTAATTTTGTGACTTTCTACTAAAAATATTTTTGTTAAGACTGAGTTGCGCGGGAAAACGCACCAAGATACGAAAGTTGTTATGCCAATAACTGACAATGTGAATAAAATATAATCATGGGACATTGAAAAAGACTGTTGACTAGCTTGTTACTCGTGCTCTTGTATTTTTGTGTAGTGATCAAATGATATCTTCTCCTGTTATGATTTCAGTACAGAGCATAATTTATGCTTCCTTATAATTAACACTCCAACTTATCCAAGGAAAAAAAATGAACCCTCTTGACAAATATTTTTGCATTAGTTTTTCTTTCTTACAATAGCATGGTTGTTCACCCTGAACCCAATTAAGTTATATTTATTTTTTTCTCAGAGCGCGAGCGGGCGGAATTCTGAGAATCCTGCAATATGATTGGTTCCGGGAGCGGGCGGAAATTTACGATCTTGCCCACTCACTCGTCGATTCCGCCCGGGTTGCGTAGTTGCATGATAATCACGCCATAATTTGTGACTCCGTTGTTTTAAGCTTGTTAGCCCTGGTATTATTGAATTTTCTCGTAAAATATGGACCCAGACGAAAGCTACCAAAGCGAAAGCGAATTTTATTAGCTAGATAAAATATTTAACGACATAAATGAAGAAAACAGTGAAGAAAACCAGCAAAAGTTTCACCATGCATGGCTGACATCGGCTGACAAAGATCCGAAAACACGCTAAAGATCGCTTCAACGAGGTATCAAAAAGACTCAATGAAGAAAGAGAGATTAAACTAAGTGGATAGAGCAATCAGCCGTAAAATTAAAGGCCAATGTTATTCCTCGAAAAGGCGAGTACAAGTTTGGATTTTATGATTTGTCGATTTTATAGTTTGTTCGGCGTTTGTTGTTGTTTTTTTGCAAAGCGACATTTTTGGCTTAAAAAATTACTGTGATTGGACAATCTAGCGCTTGTCTACAAAGGTTTTGACTGGATTTGATTTATGTGTTCTTATTTTCCGTTTTTCTTTTTCTTCTAATCGAGATTCTGTGAAATTTCATTAAAAAATGTTCCTTAAATTGTCATTCTAGTTTTGTACGGGTTGTTTTCAGTTAATTTATACGCATTTTCGCGATCGGATTTTACGAGATAATTCGTACTTTAACTACATTGCTCGGCTAGTATGCTTATATTCCACAGTTTTTTCCTTCTTTTATCTAATTTCTGTAAGTTTTCATTCAAGAAGATATGATTTTTAAATAAGAATAGCTAAGTTTAAGCTTTCGCGATGCTATGAATGAATTACGCTCGACTTTCCATTTGTAGAAAAAATTGAAAAGTTTTTAAAGTTCTTCAACTTTCCACGGCATTGCAGTAGGCAAGAACATTTCACTATCCTCGCCGCAAGCAAACACAACAGCCGTTTATTCTACCGAGAGAAATAAACTGATAGAAATTAGTTCACTTTGCAAAGTAAGTTTTTTGTTTCTGAATGAAAAAGTTGTGAAGATTACCGAGTTACTTTTTGCACGCGTTGTGTCAGTTTTGCTTTACGCGACGCGTAAAGACATTTCTTGAAAAGCTGTACAAGTATATCAAGATTTTCTCGGCAAATCGCAGAATTGAAGTAGGAAAAAAATAAATAAGTTATTTACCGGCCTTGGTCGGTCGGGCCTGCGGCCTCGGGCCGTACTCGAGACCTTTGGCGCAGTTTTTTCCTATACGGACCTCCCGGCCGACCTCCCTCCCGGCAAACTGCTGTATATATATATATATATATATATATATATATATATATATATATATATATATATATATATATATATATATATATATATATATATATATATAACTTAGCACAAGCATGTAAAAAAGTTCCACGATTGGAAATTTCTCGGTAAATTATACTCTAACACAAGAGAAAACACTTTTTTCTTGAAACACCTATATTTCGGCAGCGTACAGCTGCCTTCATCAGGGTGAATGGCTGACAAGGCGTTACACGCGATAAAAACCGTTACAACCGTTATATGTGCGCGCTAATCAAAAACATTTTTAAAATGCGCGCGCTACAGCAGCTAAATACAAATGCTGGTAAAACTGCTATTTTTGCGCGCGAAGTCCCCGATTTTGGCTATAAAAAATCGTTCTCATTTAGACCGTGGGGTCTGAGTGTCTTCAGTTTGTAAGCCCATTGACCCTCCTTATCCGTCAGATTTTCCGTTCTGTCCACTCTGTCTATTAACTGAACTGACATATCCTCCAGACCCCCATGACCCGCACTAAAAAAATGCCTGTATAAGATCTCATCGTCAAGCCTCTCTTCGGGCGTCATTCTACCATGCAAATTCAGTGGACTACGGTGGTTGTTAAATCTGAGTCGAAATTTGGTCGAAGTCGAACCCACATATTGCTTGCCACATGTTTTACAAGTAAGCAGATAAACCACATTCGTGCTATTACAGTTCAAACTGTAATTTATGGTGTATGACTTGCCCGTGTTCGTACTCTCGAAAGTGTCCCCTATCTTGAGAAGCTTGTCCTTCCTACATATCCTGCAGTTCTTCGAGGCACATTGCTTGTTCCCGCTATCCCAAGACACTCAGACCCCACGGTCTAAATGAGAGCGATTTTTTTTATAGCCAAAATCGGGGACTTCGCGCGCAAAAATAGCAGTTTTACCAGCATTTGTATTTAGCTGTTGTACCGCGCACATTTTAAAGATTTTTTTGATTAGCGCGCACATATAACGGTTGTAACGGTTTTTATCAGGTGTAACGCCTTGTCAGCCATTCACCCTGATGAAGGCAGCTGTACGCTGCCGAAATATAGGTGTTTTAAGAAAAAAGTGTTTTCTCTTGTGTTAGAGTATATATATATATATATATATATATATATATATATATATATATATATATATATATATATGTTACCACAATAAAGGAAAAACTAGTTTCATTAAATTGCACCTATATTTCAACCACTTAAAGTGGTCTTCATCAGGGTGAGTCACCCTGCTGAAGACCACTTTAAGTGGTTGAAATATAGGTGCAATTTAATGAAACTAGTTTTTCCTTTATTGTGGTAACATATATAGTTTTAGAGGAGTTTTTTCAACTAGTGGATACTTGTGATAAATAATATATATATATATATATATATATATATATATATATATATATATATATATATATACGTTTTGAAGACTTGTGATTGGTCCCTCAAACAATGCTCCTCTGAGCCCTGGAATGGAGGATCACTTGCGCGATCTTGGAGTATTGAAAGTCTTTGTAGAATTTTCACTTGTAAAACAATAAGCTCCGACTCCAGTCAAGACTTTTGACAGGTTTATTCTCAACGTTTCGGCCTCACGGCCTTCCTCAGGAGAATTATTGCACTATGGCTTGCTGACAATATTTCAAAATTTGCTATTAACGGAAATGCGGTTCGTTACAAATACGAACTCGCATACGATTAAAAAATTAAACCTTATTGGCTGCCGCGCGCATTTGAATAACGTAATGGGATAAAACAAACCGACATGCGCGTGCGCGTGCACAAAATGTTAACTGCTTAAATTACCTAAATTGGACTAGCTGTCATCCGCGCCACACTAAGGCTGCCGTCCCATACAGCTTGGCTCTTAGACTCCGCCGCATCTGCTTGGAG
This sequence comes from Cladopsammia gracilis, assembly GCA_022457155.1. Lineage (NCBI taxonomy): Eukaryota > Metazoa > Cnidaria > Anthozoa > Scleractinia > Dendrophylliidae > Cladopsammia > Cladopsammia gracilis. The sequence goes on along the minus strand of JAJGOT010000045.1, from coordinate 956,718 downwards.
AATGATTTCTTCGAAACACGAGCGCGTGAACTTTTCAGCATCTTACTTGACCGGGGTTACAAACGCAAACATATTAAAGAGTCAATTGCAAAGGCAAGACAAACGTCCAGGAGTGATGCGCTACACATGGAGAATCAAAAGAACAACACGGAGCGGGTATCACTCGTTGTCACCTATAACCCAGCGCTCGGATGTTTAAACAAGATCATCAAAGAATACCAACCAATATTGCACGCTTCACAAAGATGTAAGGAGGTCTTTCGTGACCCAACATTGATCTCTTTTCGCAAAGGGAGAAACCTCTCGGACCTACTCACCAGCAAACGACTACCAGCGGAGCCTGACCACGGTGACCACGCACAACTACTCAACAACATCGCCATACCAGAGCCTCCAGCTAGTACATGCCCAATTTGCAGTCGTAGTTTTCGAAACAACAGAAACTTGAAAATTCACTTCGCACGCACACACAAGACAACCCTACCCAACAGCAAAAATCAACCCGGATTCTGTCCGTGTAATTCTGACCCAAGGTGTGCGTCATGCAAGCATTATGGAGAGTTTACACAAACAATCAAAAGTAAAAACACCGGTGAAACCTTTCAAATACATCAAAACATCACCTGCCGAACAACCAACGTGATTTACGTGATCACCTGCATGAAATGTAAAGAATAGTATGTAGGGGAAACATCTAACTGCATAAGAACACGTGCAAATCAACACCGTTCGGATATAAGTACCGGTAACAAAAACATCCCAACAGTTAGACACTTCAGAGCGTGTGGGTTACAGCACTTTAAACTAACTGTGGTTGAAAAAGTCAGACGACACGATACGGAGATAAGGCGTGCGAGGGAAAATTTATGGATTGATCGTATAAAACCTGCCATAAACGGCCAGTCTTAAGCAGTTAACATTTTGAGCACGCGCACGCGCATGTCGGTTCTTTTTATTCCATTACGTTATTCAAATGCGCGCGGCAGCCAATAAGGTTTAATTTTTTAATCGTATGCGAGTTCGTATTTGTAACGAACCGCATTTCCGTTAATAGCAAATTTTGAAATGTTGTAAGCAAGCCATAGTGCAATAATTCTCCTGAGGAAGGCCGTGAGGCCGAAACGTTGAGAATAAAGAAAACGGACCCCATAACAAAAGTAGTATTACAAACTTTACAATAGTTTACAACCTTTAGAAAATTTATGTTCAATAATAATAAAAAAAAAATTGTGAATGCAAATAAACCTTGCTCCTTGCAATTAATAGAATATGGTTAAGTAGACAAACTTGCTTCCTAAGTGATTTTAACATCTTAGTACAAATCATGACTGCTGGGGTCCGCTTGGACCCCACCACAGAATTCAGTAGGATTCATAGTAACTACTTTTTAAATATGAACTGCAGTATAAGATGCATAAATGTATTTGTTTTGTCGTTATTTCGGTTTTGTTTGTTTATTTTTATTTTTGTTGTCACTGTCGATGCTATTGTTTTTGTTGCTGGGGTCGATTTGGACCCCAACAGAAAAATGAGCCCCACATTTCCATATCCACGTGTAATATAAAAGTAATATTTGCATTCAAGGTGGCTCATACATAAAGACAAATTCCTTAAATCTCGAACACATTGTCCAACCATGTGAGCTATGGTAAATGTTGATTATCAGCTGGGGTCCCATTGACCCCACTAGGTAGTATGAGGGTTAAAAAGTGTTACAAGATCAGTAGTAGCCGCTTTGGTGTGCATTAAAGTATCTGCTTGAATGCTAGGATCAGTTAATTTTTCATTCCGTGATTTAATGTGAGCGCAAGTTTGCGAAATTACAGTAGCAATAAAAGCGACAAACCTCGGTTAGGCGAGGAGTGGACAGCCACTCTACGTGATTCGAATTCGAATTTTTCATCAAATCTGACTCATATGTGCTTCGCTCTAAAATGTTGAAGCAGCCCTGTTTCCTCCAAAAATTCTCGACCGAGCTCGGCTCTTCATAGACATGAGGACAAGGTAACTTCAGACTCAAATAGGCCCGATGTAACGACCTATTTTGCAAATGTAAAATTTCATCACAGTCCGCCATCTTGAAAACAGGATCTGCCAGTCGTCTCCCCTCTTTCCTCCTTCCCATCACCCCTTGCGCTCCCCTTGGCTGCGCTTCACTCGTTAATATTAATAGGAGACTGAGAGACGACTGGGGACTTGTCAGCATCTGCTTTGTAATATTTGCTCTAGAAAACATATCTGTACTTTAATTAAAAAATTCGAAACTTGTAATGAAAATTAGTAGAATTACTGGACTTGATGTATGAAAAGTTCTAGTCAATCATCGTTGATGAAGAAGCTTGACACCTAGCTAGTTTCAACGACCTATAGCATTTTTCAAACTACATTTTAACTGTACTTTTCGTTGTTAATGCTCAATATTTTTACTTAAGAATTTATCTTCAATTTTTATATTACCGTTCTTGTTTTATTTCGACTGGACATTTCGAAAAGGTTTGTGACAATTAAAAGAGAAGTCAGCTTTGACATTGACAAACAAGTCGAGGGAATATATGTTAATGACCTGTCTTAACCAATCCCAAAAGGCTTACTTTTGCGTTAAACTATAACTGGAAATAAACTCTGAAATCAGTTTGACTAGTTTCCCGACCAGTCAACACAAAAATAACATTATTTTTTTTAACGGCGAATTGTAAAGAAGTCAACCGGAGAATACCCTTGAAAAATAAAGCAGTCAACAAGAGAAAACAAGCTCATTCATTCTGTGTAAAGGAACCAGCTTGTTCCCAAGAAGGTTTCTTTACACTACATCTCCAAAGCAATGTAATATATTGACATGAAAACTAGGCACGACTGATATGAAGAACCTGTTAAAAGAAGGGCCGTGTAAAAATAAAATGTTTATATTTTAGAATTTTGATGACGTCAGGTGAAAACGATAAATTAAGCTGAACAAGTTTTAAAACACAGCCACATAGCCTACACCACCCAGCGGCTCCATGAATCATTAGCTTCAAACGTTTAACCAACACAGAGTAATGTAAACAGCGTGCGTCAGCAAAAGTTACTGAATATGCCTTTATCACGCGGCGGCCATGTTGACTCCCCGGAGAATAAAATGCTTTGGTTTTAGTTTGAAAAAGTTGAAAACGAGGTTGGGCGGCAAAATCTTTTGTTTTTATACAAAATGGCGGGGGCATGATAAAGGCCTATAAAATTATTTTCAAGAAACAAATGTCAACGTTTTCTGCTGCAGTGAACAACCTCAATTCTGACACCTGGGGACGTCTGGGGAAACCTGCGACAGAAGTGATTGCTACACTTGCCACCCACACTTTCCACTAGAAAATTTGGATCATTTACAGACCTCATAAAATGTCTATAAATCTTCAATTTACAGACTTGGTACTTTCACCTGTTAAAAACAAAATCTCTGTAAATTCTTTTGACAGACATTTTATATAGTTTTGTTGTCTTGTTCTTTATAAAATGTTTGTGAAATGTTTATAAATTCTAGGAGCTGTAATGAGAGGAGAGACTTACAATTTACAGAATTTACGAAATCTGCCAACAATGTTTGTAAATCTGCTATTTACAAAGATTTTATAATGCCTAGACTTCTAATATAAAATGTCTGTAAATGTCACTTCGTAATTTTAATTTTAATTTAGTTACCAAATCTCTGTAAATTAATTTGGCACCCAAGCGGAACATCTAATGACAAACGGGGAATTATAAAATCTCTGTAAATTGACACAAACAAACATAATCTTTCTCCGAGTCGTCTAAATACAGATTTTTAAAGCTACATCCAGTGTTCACTCACATAATCTAAGAAATTAATACAACCTTTTCGTTCCTAGACCGAGTACTGAAGCAGGTAAACGGAGGTTTCAATATCGCGGTTCTGTTCTCTGGAACAGCTTTCCTTTGAGAGCTAAGATGTAGCCCACTCTTAGCTCTTTTAAATCATGCATTTACTTTCTATCTAATTTAATGATAGTTCATAAATGATACTTCTTATAGTTTTTAGTATAATCCCGTATAGATAATGAATTTAGTTAGATAATTTAATTTAGTTAAGTAATTAATCTATTGTTGTTTAAGGCTCGACGGAAGAGCATGTATTATGAATTGACAACGCGTAATATAAATAAAGTTTACCGACCTAACGGGGTATAATAAAATCTCTGTAAATTGACGCAAATGAGGTATCATAAAATCTCTGTAAATTGACGCAAACGGGGCAATATAAAATCTCTGTAAATTGAAGCAAACGGGGCAATATAAAATGTCTGTAAATTGAAGCAAACGGGGCATTATAAAATCTCTGTAAATTGACGCAAATGGGGCATTATAAAATCTCTGTAAATTGACGCAAACCGGGCAATATAAAATCTCTGTAAATTGACGCAAATGGGGCACTGTAAAATCTCTGTAAATTGACGCAAATGGGGCATTATAAAATCTCTGTAAATTGACGCAAACGGGGCACTGTAAAATCTCTGTAAATTGACGCAAACGGGGCATTAGAAAATCTCTGTAAATTGACGCAAGTGGGGCATTATAAAATCTCTGTAAATTGACGCAAAATAGTAAAACTGACTAATTTTTTTTACTAATTTTAGGCATTTTACTCGATATTTTGAGTTAGTTTACTTAAAATTTAACTTAAATATTTAATCCAACATATGAGTTGAAACAACTCCTTAGTTTGAGAAAATCAAGTGAAAGTCACTTTTACTTAAAACTTACTCACCGCAATGAGTCAGTGCTTCTCACTCAAATTCAAAATATGAGTTAATTCTTAACCCATTAAAGTGAGTTGAAACAACTCTTTATTTTGAGTGAACAGGGGGTGCAACAGTCCGACATCTCAGTACTCAAACGTGAAAGCACACACATAAGAGTTTGCCGCTTCGTGAGCGAGAACGGGAAAAAGACACAGCTTAGTTCAACGGCGGTATTACTGTTGTATGAGATATGTCTCATGTACCATTTGGATCACAAATCTTTACATGTACTTCACATGTCAATAAAAAAAAGTGAAAACCGGTAAGGAGCACACAGCTTACGCAGCATTTTAATATTTTAGCCTTGCCTAAACCCCGGGGGGGGGGTACTCAACAAAGTTTTGTACGGGGATGCTCCGCCCCGAGGTCCGAACCCTTACCCTTTCATATACCGTTTTTGACAGAAAAGGTACCCCTTCCATATACTTTTCATTGAAAATGGTACCCCTTTTATATACATTTCATTGATAACCCCTTCATATAGCCTTTACGTGCATCTGTTTAATATATTTTGAAAGGCGCTTTTTATAATACTTAAATGGCAGTTTTCCTTACACTTTTTATACTTCAACTCGTGTTTTCCCTTCCCTTTCCTATACTTCGTGAAATCCCTACCCTTTCATATACTTCAACTCGTGAAATCCCTACCCTTTCATATACCTCCAACCTCAAAAAGGTACCCCTTTCGGGCGGAGCACCCCCGTATAGCCCATTATAGGGAGTACCCCCCCCCCCCCGGGGGGGCCTAAACAGCTCTTGAAAGAGGTGTTTTTAAAGCCTGGATTTACCTGGAACGGAAATAGGAATGATTTCCGAAGAACGAGAGATTCAAAAGAAATGCATAATACAATACAGTAAATCAAAGGCAACCAGATCAAAGCAATTTTCCGCTGGGGCGCTAGGCCGCTCGGCCGAGAAGTCTTGGGTAAGAATTGATCATGCGCAAGAGAGTCATTCCCGGCAGGCAGTTTTTCAACGAATTTCCATGTTTAACCCGTGAATATACGCGCATGCGTAATGAACGGGTTATCGGTAACGGCGACAGATATGCAAATGAGTCACTCACTCGCTCACTCCTTCCATCAGATGTAAACTTAGTGACGTAATGCTTTGTTACGAATGCGTTTTGTAACAAGAACTGCGTGAATCCAGCGATAACAATAACTAAATTGGTGTAAACGAATATAAACAACAATAAGTGTAAAGATATTTCGCATTTGGAGTCTTTAATGCAACGTTAAAATCGATCTAAAAGGAATCTTCAACTGAGACACGCACTTTGATGGTTATCTACCTTCAAGTAATAAAATGTATCCCATTTCAAGTCAATGGTCACGGTGGTCGAGTGGTGTAAAGCGCGGACTTACATTCGAAAGGCCCAGGTTCGAATCGCGCTCAAGCCGTTTTTTTTTTCTTTTTTTTTTCTTTCTTCTTCGGACTGAACATTATGAAAGTGATGTACTGTATTTTTATTTTTTGCGTTTCGTGTTTGGTGTTGCGGAAGCTATTGTTGGTTAGCTTTTGTGTTGTGGTGTGGGTATTGTACAGTGTCTTTTGAATCTTTTGTTTTACGTCATTTCGTGATCACACCATCCGCAACATACCCTGGGTGCCAGAGGTTTATATTTTTTAGTGAAAACGGCGAGTTTGAGCGGCGAAGCCGCAACAACGAGGCGCAACGCGCCGAGAAAAAATAAAAACCTCTGGGCACTCGAGTACACAACCTCATTTCCATGCGATTTGTGGATCGGATATCTCACCAAACCGGTTTTAAACCTTGGGGACCAACGCGTGACTGTTTGTTTACATTAAATCTGACAGCTAACATGTTTAAAACGCACGTACGTGGCGCCGCTATGCGTAACAATATTCCGCGGTCGAGACAAATATTCAAATCCACTCCAGTAGATAAGATACATCGATGACATTTTTTCACTGTAGAGTGTTGAAAAAAAGGAGATAGAAGATTTTATTGTCCTTGCAAACAAACATTAATCTCAGACAAAGAAGTAAACTTTCTGGATACAACCGTTTTCAAAGGCGAGAGATTCAACAAACAAAGAATCCTTGATATCCGCACGCAATTAAACCAACAGAGACTTTCCAGTACATCTATTTCTCTTCCTGTCACCTACCAGTGGTCAGCGAAATAGTTCAGCGAGAATACCTGCAACTCCAAAGCACGCCTCCGTGCTAGAGATAAAAATTAAATAGAGATAAAAATTTTCCTGGTTCAAACAATACTCTAAAGGTCACACTCCACGATAACACGAATTAATAAGTCGTGTCTGGCCTGTCAACACCTCTTTTCAAGACATCCTTGCGCTGAATACATTTCAACAGCGCTTCTTTCTGAACTGGCTTTAGTTCTCTGATATTTTGAAAATTTGGATACTAAAGAGTAATCCACAGCGTTTCTTAAAGATCGCAAAAAGCCGCAATCTCTATCTACGTCCGCCATTGTTGTTTGTGTGGCTTCACTTTGGGAAACCGGTTTTTCACGCGCCCGTGGCGAAATGTTTTGGTCCAGCCAATCGAAGTTGCTGTTGCATCATTAACTCCCGGTAAAGTCTGGAAACAAGTAGGGGTAACCAATCAGCGACCTAGTTCAGATTCTGAACTAGATCTTCGCATGGAAATGAGGTTGTGTATTCGAGTGACCAGAGGTCCGTCTCGCGAGCTTCTTCTAACCGTTTATACGGTTAATTTCACTCATGATATTCAGAGAACGGACCTCTGGATCCAGGGTGTCCGCAACACCAAGAAACTACCAAAATCCTTACGTTTAATTTAAAAAAAATATATTGAACCGTGACAGAGTGAAAACATAAGCTTACCGCAATATTGCGTTACGGGTTATAGCATTTCAAATTCACGGGTTGGCTCTTAGGAGCCTTTGATTTACTGTCTTGCTCGCTTTCAGCGCTCAAAACTTCACTTGCTTTGAAAAGACAACTTGTGATTTGAGCCTTTTTCTCGTTCCACGTTTTCTGAATAAGCTGCATGCAATGTTTTTACAAAATATCAACGATCGCTATGCACACGATTGCTTCCAACCTACATCCATCGTCAAGTCAAGTTTGACCGCCACGTTGGCTAGTTCTTAATGCTACACCAATATTCAAGCGCTTCATTCTTGCTGCTCTTGTGATTCCAAAGGTAAGTAAGCTTAAGTTAAAAATGTAAACCAGTTTAAATATTATTTTTGGCTACCTGTACTGGAGATTTTCTACGAATTTCAGGGTTCTGTCTTGGTGACTGTACGGGCTCACAGTCTTCACAAATTTCACAAATTTCACGTTGTATTTTGTTCAGAACCAATTTCAGCCTGCTCAGTTGAATAAATAAGCTTATAAGAAACTAAAACTTGAATTTTAATATTTCTATAAATTCTTTCAATCTTGCAATTCTGTTCAAGTGATGTTGATTTTTAACATGAAGTACATGAACAGTATTATTTTCTTCTTATTTTTTTCTTAATTTTTCTGTCATTGTAAAGGATGGACTGCAGACTCACTGGGGACAGGGTATAAAACACAGTCTTCAGTTTAAATAAATATGACATTCAACTTCAAGTAGCCATGTCAAGACACAAGTAGAACAAGAAGGACTGGACCCAAGCTACTGTAGTTATGGGATGCAGACAATCCCATGTGCTTTTCTTTTGGATTCGTTGTGCATGTGCTGTCAAGAAAATACTGATAGGTCTGGTGGAGTATAAACAAACACAAACACATGCACAAGCAACCACGACTGATGAAAAGACAGTCAGAACAAGATAAAGATTTGTTTTGTTTGTTATTATTTCTAGATACTTTGTGGATACTTGGAAGAGCAGTGTTTAAGGTTCGAACGTAGCCTCACCTTCCCCTTCCCTACCCCTTCCCTCACCGAGAACTCAAAAATGAAAACACTGCTCTCTGCGAGTATCCTCGAAGCACCTAGAAACAGTGAAAACAATCAGTATGGTGGCCTTGGCATGTGTTTGTTTATACTCCGCTAGACCTTCGTTTAATCCGAATCCAAAAGAAAAGCACATGGGATTGTCTGCATCTCATAATACATGTAACAGCACACTGTAGCTTGGGACTTGGCCCAGTCCTTCTTGTTATACGTGCATCAAAGGAAATCTGTGGGGAGAGCACTAAAACTTCACATCATTGCTCCTGCCCCAACAGTACCAGTCAAGAATCGGACTGTACGTGTACATGTTTACATTGTATAAAATGCAATGTTGGCAAAAGGGTAAAATAGTAGGAAGTTAAATATCAATTGATGTTGAATGCCATATCTATTTAAACGCGAAAACAATGAATGTAGTCGCAACGGAGAAAGAACAAAGTTGCATAAAATCGAAATTGTATTTTTTTAACTTAGCATATGTTGTACTGACGCGTATTTCATCACGAATTACGTCATTATGACGTCACATTGACGTAATTCGTGACGAAACCCGTATCATAGACCACACATCTTAAGCTCAAAAAACTACAATTTTGATTTTATGCAACTTTGTCTTTTCTCCGTTGCGACTACATTCATTGTTTTCGCGTTTAAATACCCCTAAAGTATGACCGTATATGGTCATTTGGCGGGAAATTTGAATTTCTTTAATTAGCTGTAACTTTACGCCTTTTTATCCGATTGAGAATGGGTTTTCACCCGAAATCATAGAATTCTATACTGAAAACTAATACAACATTTTTCACACTTTTTTCCTGAATTTAAATTCTGATGCCAAATTTGGATATCATTTATGACATCACAATAGCAGTCAAATGGGATGAAATAATCACTAAATGATAGGTAATTTATCCACCTCCTTTCCTTCCAAGTTTCGTTAGATTCGATGCAATTTGGTTTTGTCTATAGCCTAAAGCTCTCAGTTTTGAGAGGTGCGGGAGGAAAAGCCCTAGCAACCGACCACCGTGAAGCGCTAAAAAAACGTGTCGGCGATTTCCCATATTCAATTGCAGTGAAAAGTTACAGAATATTTTCGAAAAAGGGAGAAAAAAAATTGGAATGATCACACGGAAATGGCTCTTGACGAAAAAGTTTTCGGAAATAAGAAATTCGCCGAACCTGTTTTGTTGACTATATGTTAGTCTAGCTTCTGTCCAAATTTGAGGAAAATCGAACAAATTCCCTTTGAGTTGTAGCTCTTTAAAGTGTCCCCAACAAGCGAAAAATTAACTGAGATAGAAAACAGCGCTTTAAAAAAACATATCGCTTCATAAACAAACTCTGCCCACAAAAGTTATACCGTCATTTCTCCGGCAATTTTCACTATTTTTCGATAATTTTTTTTGGATGAAAGTTCAGTCTGTAAACTTTATTTTGACGCCAGAAAAAAAAAATGTCAATAAATTTTCGATCTGAAGGTACACTGCAACCTTAACCCCGTTTCCGTAGCATGAAGCAACTAGGAATATTGCTACTTCCCCCTGGATGGGATGCTAGTCCATCGCAGGGTTACCCATGTACAGGAGCATAATTTGCACTGTTCTTGTCTTGCATGTATAATTATGATACACATGAATATAAAGCAGTTGGTTTCAAATGAAACTGCAATAATGAATTGGTGGGGGAGTGAGACAAAATGTTAGTGTTATCAGCCTTGTTGATAAAGTAAATTGCCACCATATATAAAAGGATTAAAAAGGTAATGTTTTTTTAGTGCTAGCCCTCAAAACATCAGCCTTAATTTACTGTACATTGTGTGTATCAACAATTCAGTTGATCAAACTAATCTACACGTAAACAATGAAACAACTGACATTATTCTTCTGACAATATTTTTTTTCTAATCTCAAAACAGAACAACAGGGTACACTGTAGAAGATACATGTACATTGTAGTGATGAATGCAGTGACACTGTGCATGACAACACGCAAGTAAGTATGTTGTTATGAATTAAACCCTGAATAAAGAAATAAACAAACAACACATGCGCAAGCAACCAGTTCCCTCACCGCTTCCCCCTTCCCTCCCCCTTCCCTCACTCACTACATTGTACATATTACCAGCAGGAACACTGGGAAACTAACACACTTTAAGAAGACTAAGAAAAGTGAAACAGGAAAACTCATTTATAAATTTTTGAGAGCTTGGGCATTTGCACTCACTTGTGGATCATCATCAGTTAAGACTGTGGAAACTTTTTGTCACTGACTTGCCGATATTTGAAGTCCTGGCTCAATCAGTTTTTACTTCCCAAGTTGTTCAAGTGTTCATTTTACCCTCGCAGTGCCTCTTTGCATATTAGAAGTAAATGAGTACTGCCACATTACCAGACAACATGCAGAGTCTTATTTGTGATAATGGCATTCCAACCAGAGGAGTAACAGCATATTTAGATTTGCAGAATTCCTCTGGCCTTTGTTTTATTATTTTCGTGATATGATGCTCTGTTTTCTTAACTTAACGATAACCAATATGACTCCCTGTACATAGATTAATTCCTTGTGAAAACACTTACCCTACATGTGTACGGAGTCAAAAATGTTATTTTTATGGTTCATAATTTATAGACTGAGGACAGAACCAAGGATAATAAACAACCTGATGCTGTTGAAACAGAATATAGTAAGTTAACACATTTATAATGGGATTGATATTTGTGGTCATTAGATACAAGGAATTCAACATCATTTCGATGTGTTTGTTGAAAAATCTGATTTTATTGTATTGAAAGGTTACCCGTTACTAGGCAGGGATGACAACATTGAGTAGTAGAGAAGGCAGGTTGTGAAACAAGAGCAGTGGCTCTTCAAGGCTGTGCTCAGAGAAAGATTGCAGGGAGCCGAAAGCTCTGAACCTGTAAAAAAACAGGGTGCCCAGCATTATGAGTTTTATGCAAAAAGATTCCCTAGTTGCCTCAGAGCAAAAGTAAGTTACATGTACCAGGAAACACCAGACACTGCTAGAGCAAAGCCCTGCTCTTGTATATAAAAAACCTTAAGTTTTCGACCTACAGTGTGTACAGTGTAGGACATGGCTACAGTATATGTACATTTTCCAAAATTTTGAAAAGCTAGTGTGGGACTAGTTGGTTTGATGGAGTTCTCAAACTCATTGTTTAAATTATATAAAAAAATACATTCTGACTTGCATGCATTATTTTGTTTCCTTTCAGATTTCAGCATCCTATGCATCAATTACTGCATTGTTTTTTTCTGAAGGCCAAGAAACTTAGTGATGTAAAGTAATGAATTTCATAAAGAAGCTGACCAAATTGGGCATGACTTTTTCCAAAAAGGTCAAACATATTCCAAAGAAGCTTTAGTCATAAAGTACATGTATAAAAGATTACATAGAAAATTTATATGTCAAATACATTCTACAATGTACATATGGAAACATTATTGAAAGGAAGTTTATAATACATGTTAGGCCAAGGCAAACATTAATGTTACAGTTTATTACATATGATTATTTATTTATAATCCAACCCAGATAAGTAAATATTAAGTGATAATTTATTTTAAAGATGCTATACAGTATTGTAGTGCTATTTTCATGAAAGTACAATTTTTTTTGAGAATTATTTCCCATGTATCAGACCATAATGTGTGTTGTACATGTATTTTAGGTTTTATTTGACAGCATTTAGGTTTTATTTATCAGAATTTTTATACATTTTAATTAAATTATAGAGATTTACACAATGTAGAGAACAAAATTATTATAGAGAATTATTCGATTTACCTTCTAAAACAATCATTATTTGGAGTCGTAGATAAGATTTTTATGCAGTTTTTCTCCCTCTCAAGTAGATTAAGGCCTGGTTCCTTTAGAGATTTTCAAATTATATAAAGGGGGTGGTCTATTGTGAAGTGTTTTCAAGGTATCCTAGGACTAATAGTTTAAGGCTAATTATAACCAAGAGATCTTCAGATTTCCGGTAGGAAAATGTTTATAACTGCATCACGTGACCAGTCACGCCCTGTTTTATCAAAAATTTCTTTGACTCGAAAGTCCCACCAGTTAGAGAGCAAAAATCGTCCCATCTATAGATCCAAACAATGGCCACTAATAGTGTTCTTGTAAAACCGGTCGGAATGAGACTAGGCCATTTAACGTCTTTTTCCTGTTCAAAGTTTTGTTTAGAGGAGGACTGGCACTAGTCAATGAACACCAATTGCGCTAACAAATTGTAACGTTTCCTCCCGTTCCGAGCTGATTTCGTAGACACTTTTTAGGTTCCTTCTTTTGATACAGAGAAACTGAAGCTGCATATGTAGCAAGTGGTGGGAATCGTTGGTTGCAATTTTCAAACAATAGAGGGCGTGGTTGATCACGTGATGATGTAATTTGAGATTCTTTTTTCTAGTTTTTTTATTTTGGTTAATTTTATCATTTGCTATTCCTCTTAGATGCCTTAAACTTTGATTTTTGGAAAATGTGCTTAAGAATCACAAGTAATTTAGAACCAGGCCTTAATCTACTTGAGCTGAGATTGTCTTTGATTGGTTTCTTTGGGCATACCACTTTTAGAGGAAATGTAAAGCTTATGTCAAGATTTAACAGATTGAAATATATCTTAATGAACACCTTCATGTAACTTTGTTGAAATTTGATTGTACTGTATAATGAGACTTGAGCTATGTCACACACTGGGCACCCGTCAGACACCATTTTGAAACTTAAGCATAGCAGGGAGTTATGGGTATGTAAAGCAGTAGATTAAGGGTCAAGTGCTTCTAAAGCGACGAAATATGCATTTACAGAGCCAGTGCTCACTTTAGTGCCCGATAATTAATTCTCAGGCACCAAGTGTAAACTGAGCCTTACAGAAGACCTTGTAATTTCACTTAATACAATGTATAACTCTGGTGTTTAAAATCGTACATTTTAAAACAGTTGCATACCGCTGCCATTAGTTTTATTTGAACTTCAGAGTTAGGGCCTGGTCGCACTACAGTCAAAAACAAAAATCCGCCCGTGCAAAATCGAGGAAAACGAAAGAAACCACTCCGGTGGGACACGCTTTTGTGAAATGTTTTTGTATTTATGTCATTTTGCACGGGCTAATTTTTGTTTTTGACTGTAGTGCGACCAGGCCCTTATTATATAAAAGGCAGTAATCTTAATCCTTTTGTTTAACTGTATCAATTTTTTTTTCCTACAGCTAGATTTTATTGAGAGTAATATAGACATTTTGCAAGAATTTATATTTGCAATAAAATTTTAGAAATTTACAGAAATTATATGAACTTCTCTGTGACATTTGTGTGGTTTATTTGTGGACATTTTACTAACATTATATGCAATGTTTCGTTTACTTTTTACATATATTTCAGTGAGATTTTATGCTATGTATGTTTCACGCGTTCCTTTTATACACGCTGATTTTACAGAGAAAATGTGGACATTTTGCATAGATTTAGGGCAATAAAATACATACATTTTACAAGCATTGTATGTATTTTTCTGTGACATTTTGTGTAGTTTTTTTGTGTACATTTTACAAACATTTCATTAAGTTTTTTTGACTCACTTTTTACAGAGATAATAAGGAGATTTTATGTTTACTGGTTTACAGAGATTTTTTCTCGTGCCATTTTTACAGAGAAAGTAGAAAGATTTTACAGAGATTTGTTGTTTGTATCATAAAATCTCTGTAAATTTTACACAAAAATTACAAGAAAAACATCAAGATTACATACATATTTTATGCGATCTTAGTGCAGAAAATGTCCTGTAATTTACAGACTTTTTACGAAGTTACAAAATCTCTGGGAATATGCACGTTTACAGAGTTCGTAATTTACAAAGGAAATGTAGACATTTTACAGAGATTTGACAAACTTTAGTGAAGTCTGTAAGTAGTTCAAGTTTTCCAGTGTTCCTTCTATCTGAACTAAAAACAGTCCTTCGCACGCAAAGAGTGCATTCTAAAAACGGTAATTGTGCGTTCGCATGGAAGGCGTGCGTTTATCGGACGATAACTTTTTTCAACTATTCAAACCGAACAAATATTCCGCGCAGTTGGCGGTATTGTCCGCGAGCGATGGCAAACATTTTGGCGGCGGAGCGGGATACGATGACAGTCGACATGCTCTATTCAGCATTGTTTTTAAAAGCCACTTTTACAACGCTGATCAATGTGGCTATTAAAGTGAAGAAAAAGTCAGGTTTCTTGTGAACACTGGTTTCAAGTTTAGGACCATTCTTCGGGACGTTTACCCCATGAAAGGAAGGGTGCTGTCCGTGGCTGTTTTCATGGTAAACTTTAGCGAATCGACTGTTGTCACTATTACTAGCTTTAGGGGGTTATTACATGAGACCGGTACGAACTCAGACAGGTACGACTCACTATGATACGAGTAAGTTTGCATTAGATCGGTACAAAAGTAATAAGCGATTACATGTGAACGGTACAATCTTAAACCGGTACGATTTCAGACCGGCATGGAGTGTTTACGTGAGACCGGTATGAACTTAAACCGCGCGGTACGATTTCAGACCGGCATAGAGTGTTTACATGAGACCAGTATGAGCCTCAAGCCAATCATTGTTGAAGAAACAAAAATCTCATACCGGTGCGAATTTATTTCGTGTTTACATGGCGCTCCAGTCTTACTTCAAACTGGTAGAACCGGTCCGAGGTGATTTTCCTAACCGGTCTCAAGTAAAGAGAAACATAAATTTGTATGGAGACCGAGTCTCTTTTTAGATGCCGATAAAAATCCTGTACTCAGGGATGTGTATTAAGGTCGCGGGGGACAGGTTCCGCTCATCAGTATGCTCATCAGTATGCAAAAAAGCGTGTTTTTCACATTTTTTCAGCGAAAAAACATATAAAATGCTACCAAAAGCATCAAAATGTTTGATTGTATGTTATTTTGCAACTCTAGCAGACAATATTTGCAATTTCCGCATTTTTCTCATAAATTTGAATTTTTAGTAAAATCCAAGATGGCGGCCACCTTGGCGGCCATTTTGGACCCCCAGCAGCGCCCCAACCCATAATATTTACCTTATCTTGTAGAGCACATCGCGGGCTATCTATCGGATGTAAAATATTTCCGAAATATTGCAACTTCGCAAAAACCCAAGGGGGGGGAGGGGCGTTGCAACAACCCCCCCCCCCTTGTACCACGGTTGGGGTATACGTTTGCGTGTACGTCCGAGGGTTAAGTTGAAATCAAAAAATCGGCTTCAGATATGACACAATAGTACCCTGGGTACCAGAAGGTTTTTTTAGCGAAAACCGGAGAGGTTGAGCGGCGAAGCCACGACAACGGACCTCTGGATCCAGGGTGACACAATAGTGGTTTTGACGGATCAGTAAGTGGTGACATCAACTTGCTTTGTGTTCTTCTCGAGGAGCAAACTTGGACACAAAATCACGTTTTACAAAATTTAACTTAAGTGCATTACAGCATTACCGTAAAGCGCGATTCGTTGATTAAAAACAGGTACTGTACAAGTTTTATCGAAATCGGCTTCTAAAGGCCCAAGACATAAAGCTTTTAAAAGTGACACCCCTGCCATAATTTTGCCGTATGAATTTATTCATGGGAGGTATTCCTCGCGACCTTAATAGGTATATTTAAGTGACATGTTGAGTAATAAATTAAATACGCGGAAGAGTGTTCTATCAGGATATCCAAACCGCACCGAGTAGTGGGTTGAAAAACGAGGCGCAACAGAGTGGTTTTTTTAACCCACTTCGAGGTGTTTGTTTACCTGATGAAACACCCTTTCGAGTGTTTGATATAGCTTCTCAAACTGATCCTTAAATACGGAGACAATGAAGAAATAAAATCACCAGAATCTATGCAAATTAAGACCGGATATCCAAACCTCCTTCACGGTGTTGGTTTTATTTTGTGTTCTCGTCATGAATTATTAAAGAAACATATATCATATGTGTTTTCTTCTATTCATGGTTTAACGTTTGCTGTCCATATCGTATCAAACTAAGTATATATTCTCGCTTTATTCATGCAATCCATTGGTTGGAAATTAAAACGTATTTTATCGAGGACCCTCTTCTGGGGCCGACTAACCTGGACAGCTTCCATTAGTAATTAATACGTCATCGATGGCTGCATCACTGGAGCCCCAACTTCCTATCTTCCCTTCAAATGTTACCTATAAAGATGAATATAAAGGTAAAGTATCATACCATCAGAGTGACCTGGGCGTGATCTTTGTTCACGACGCAAAATGATCCCCGAACGTGAAATGATCCCCAAACAGAACTAAACACGACGCGAAATGATCCCCAAGAAATTATCGCAAGGGAATGGGATGACGTATCTGTCAGTCCCGAGGATGCCAGAATTACTAAAATAAAGTAAATTAAAGAGATGTTGACTCGAATTGTTTGAAGTGTTCATGCATTTATTAATTTTGAACAATTTATTAAATAATTATAACTTATTTTTTTAACGAAGTTTCCAGAAACTTTCATAGTTCTAATTAGAGATGTATTAAGATCGTGGAAAGGAGTTATTAGTAGTTAGAGCAGTATTCTTTCACAACCACCTCTATTTACTTTCCGTCATTTTTATACTCTAAAAAAAGTACTTTTTAAAGGCAATTTTATCTCAGGATTTTTTTTTCACACAAAATCGAGTTCGTTTCGTTCGCTCAGTCGTTCGCTCAGTCGTTCGTTCAGTCTTTCGTTCAGTCGTTCGCTCAGTCGTTCGCTTCGCTCACACCTTCGCTCAGTCCTTCGCTCACTCCTTCACTCACTCCTTCGCTCACTCCTTCGCTCAGTCGTTCGCTCAGTCGTTCGCTCAGTCGTTCGTTCAGTCGTTTGTTCAGTCGTTCGCTCAGTCGTTCGGTTCGCTCACTCCTTCGCTCACTCCTTCACTCGCTCCTTCGCTCAACGAACTCGATTTTGTGTGAAAAAAAAACCCTGACATAAAATTGCCTTTAAAAAGTACTTTTTTTTAGAGTATAAAAATGACGGAAAGTAAATAGAGGTTGTTGTGAAAGAATACTCCTCTAACTACTAATATATATATATATATATATATATATATATATATATATATATATATATATTTTAGTTTTTTAATTCTTTGTAATTTCTGAAGAAGGCCGAAGGCCGAAACGTTAAAACCAGTCAGGACCAGTAAGAAGTTCGCCCCATCGTTTTTTATTATACTTATCTATATATATATATATATATATATATATATATATATACATAATTGTATATATATATATATATATATATATATATAAAGTCTTCTCACGAACATCCAATGAGTAAAGATTTGATCTTCATAATAAAAATATACTTAACATGAATGAAGACAAGATTTTTTGTTGTTAATCACCTATATTTCGACCGGGTACACCGGCCTTCTTCAGGGTGAGTGACCGTTACAAACGCGAAACACCACTGATGTAAGCAGCTGATACTAGCGCGCGTTTTAAACCGTTAAAATACGCGTTACATTCCTGCGCGTGCATTAAAGATTTCAATAACTTCTCTCTCGAACCGCGCGGTTCTGAGAATAGAAAAAGTCACTCTCGTTTAAACCATGCGGCTTGAGGCTCTTCAGCCTATACGCCCATTGTCCCTCTTTCTGTAACAATTCCCTTTCGTTTGCAACTCTATCAATAAGCAAAACCCCCAAGTCCTTTAAACCACGGTGACCTTCTGAAGAGAAATGTCGATAAATAAAGTCATCTTTCTCCTTTTGATTGTGTTCCAGTTTTGCGTGTCCTCTAAGGCGGCTTTTGTGATTGTTGAACCTTAACCTAAACTTCGTCATTGTCGATCCCACATACTGCATACCACACACCTTACAAAAAATTAAATAAATGACGTTTTTTGAGTTACAATCTAGGTTATAGTTAATGGAGTATGTCTTTCCCGTGACATGACTTGTGAACGTATTGTCCAGACTCAAATAATTACATACATCACATCGTCTGTCTCTACATTTTACAGTTCCTCTCGCTATCCGTTGCGTTGGCTTCAACTTCGCATGAACTAGGTAATCCCTCAGATTCTTGGGTCGTCTAAAAGCAACCATCGGTAGATTGGGTACTGCGTTCCTGCACCTTTCGGAGCAATGCAGCACTGGTTGCAACTCCTTAATTAGTCCTCCAATGTTCGGCAGGCTGGGGTGGTATGTCGTGACAAATGGTATCCTGTCATTTTTTTCTTTGATATAGGGCGCCAATACCTCCTCCCTGGATTTATTCCTCGCTTTTCGGATTTGTGCTTTTACGAAGTTTTTCTTGTATCCTCGGGCCATTAAAAAGTGACAAAGTTCCCTTGATCTTAGCTTAAAGGTTTCCAACGAAGAACATATTCTTCTTATTCTGGTGGCTTGGGCATATGGTATGCCTTCTTTACAATGTTTTGGGTGGCATGAGGTTGAAAACAAGTACTGATGTTTGTCTGTCGGCTTGGTGTATAAATCCGTTTCTATCTTGCCCCCGTCGTTGATTACTTGAACATCCAAGAAATTAATCTTCTCCCGCGACCAATTCCATGTAAACTTGATGGTTTCGTGGGCTGTGTTTATGTAATTTAAAAACTCAATGAGTTCTTCCTCGCCTTTAGTCCACACAACGAAAATATCGTCAATGTATCTCCACCAGATGTCTGGTTTTACCCGTGCTTCAGAGAGCAGCTTTCTTTCCAAAGAATCCATAAACAAAATTGCGTATGCAGGCGCCATTTTCGTGCCAATAGCTGTCCCCAATTTTTGCAGGTAATGTTTTTCATTAAACTCGAAATTGTTGTTCTTAAGGACAAGTTCTGCCAAGTCGACTATGGCGTCCGTCGATATTTCTTGATCTTCTCTCCTATTCAACGCTTCCTTTATGGCTACAAGTCCTTCGTTATGGGGTATGTGGGGATACAAGCCTACCACATCTATGGTGACTAGTATTGCTTCCTTTGGGAGTGTACCAATGTCAATGAGTTTCCTTAGAAAGTCATTTGTATCTTTAACGTACGATGGAACTGAGGTAACTAAAGGCTTTAAATGGTGATCAACAAAGGCCGATATCCTCTCTGTAGGAGTATTACAGCCAGAAATTACTGGTCTTCCTGGACAACCCTTCTTGTGTAATTTCGGTAAAAGGTAGAAACGTCCCGCTTTTGCTGTGCTATTGACTAATAAATACTCCAAAGTACTATCATTTATCTGTCCATCTGACCGCAAACTTCTAACCCGTTGGTTTATTATCTCAATCATGTCTTCAGTGGGATCCCCCTCTAGTGAAACATAAACTTCTCCGTCATTTAACTGGCGCATCGCTTCTCTGATATATCTATTTTTGTCCATTATTACCACCGCTGATCCTTTGTCCGCTTGTTTGATAACAATGTCCTCATAACGTTTTAAGTTTTTCAAAGCTTCCTGTTCTTCTTTAGTAAGGTTCCGATAGGTTCTTTTACTGAGATTACTCTCTAAAATTTTTCTTTCTAGAGCAACCGCGTATGCTTCTAGGGCTAAATCTCGATTTCTCTCTGGACACCAATCTGAATTCTTTCTAAACGCCGGCACATCCGAAAAATCCCCATCCACTTCTTCGTCTGTGTAAAAATATTCTTTTAACCTCAAACGCCTTACATACTCCATGATATCCTTTCTCAGAGTAAACACATCAATTTCTTCTGGTGTAGGACAGAATGACAACCCCTTGGACAATAAGGAGTTTTCTGCTTCCGTGAGTGTTCTACTTGACAAATTAACTACAACATGTAATCCCTCAGTATACACCGGCAGATTATCCACAATACCCAAACCCGTATTTTCTACCTGAGGAGCAACTTCAATCACTGGTCTAAATTCTTCGGTAACATTACCCTCAGAACTTTCATTCGGAGTACTAAATTCGTTCTCTTCTACCTCAATGTCAGTTGGGTTGTCAATCACTGTATTCTGAAGCACTTCTGTCCCTAATGCAACGTCTCTCAAATCTACTAGTAAATAATGCGAATTGACTGGTAAAGGGTCGACGCCACATAAATTATCTTCTGGACCTATGTCCTCTATTAAAACAGGCGTTCTCTTATTCTCAACCTCTTCTCTGACAGACCCTATAGATGTTTCTTCCCCAATACTAATCACATTCTCTAGTAATAATGGCGATTCAGTGGGATGCGGGTTTATACTATGGAGATTTTCTGAGGGTTCTGAGGGTAATGTTACCGAAGAATTTAGACCAGTGATTGAAGTTGCTCCTCAGGTAGAAAATACGGGTTTGGGTATTGTGGATAATCTGCCGGTGTATACTGAGGGATTACATGTTGTAGTTAATTTGTCAAGTAGAACACTCACGGAAGCAGAAAACTCCTTATTGTCCAAGGGGTTGTCATTCTGTCCTACACCAGAAGAAATTGATGTGTTTACTCTGAGAAAGGATATCATGGAGTATGTAAGGCGTTTGAGGTTAAAAGAATATTTTTACACAGACGAAGAAGTGGATGGGGATTTTTCGGATGTGCCGGCGTTTAGAAAGAATTCAGATTGGTGTCCAGAGAGAAATCGAGATTTAGCCCTAGAAGCATACGCGGTTGCTCTAGAAAGAAAAATTTTAGAGAGTAATCTCAGTAAAAGAACCTATCGGAACCTTACTAAAGAAGAACAGGAAGCTTTGAAAAACTTAAAACGTTATGAGGACATTGTTATCAAACAAGCGGACAAAGGATCAGCGGTGGTAATAAT
Organism: Cladopsammia gracilis; assembly: GCA_022457155.1. Classification (NCBI taxonomy): domain Eukaryota; kingdom Metazoa; phylum Cnidaria; class Anthozoa; order Scleractinia; family Dendrophylliidae; genus Cladopsammia; species Cladopsammia gracilis. Next base: position 935,266 of record JAJGOT010000045.1, on the reverse strand, counting down.
GGACAAAAATAGATATATCAGAGAAGCGATGCGCCAGTTAAATGACGGAGAAGTTTATGTTTCACTAGAGGGGGATCCCACTGAAGACATGACTGAGATAATAAACCAACGGGTTAGAAGTTTGCGGTCAGATGGACAGATAAATGATAGTACTTTGGAGTATTTATTAGTCAATAGCACAGCAAAAGCGGGACGTTTCTACCTTTTACCGAAATTACACAAGAAGGGTTGTCCAGGAAGACCAGTAATTTCTGGCTGTAATACTCCTACAGAGAGGATATCGGCCTTTGTTGATCACCATTTAAAGCCTTTAGTTACCTCAGTTCCATCGTACGTTAAAGATACAAATGACTTTCTAAGGAAACTCATTGACATTGGTACACTCCCAAAGGAAGCAATACTAGTCACCATAGATGTGGTAGGCTTGTATCCCCACATACCCCATAACGAAGGACTTGTAGCCATAAAGGAAGCGTTGAATAGGAGAGAAGATCAAGAAATATCGACGGACGCCATAGTCGACTTGGCAGAACTTGTCCTTAAGAACAACAATTTCGAGTTTAATGAAAAACATTACCTGCAAAAATTGGGGACAGCTATTGGCACGAAAATGGCGCCTGCATACGCAATTTTGTTTATGGATTCTTTGGAAAGAAAGCTGCTCTCTGAAGCACGGGTAAAACCAGACATCTGGTGGAGATACATTGACGATATTTTCGTTGTGTGGACTAAAGGCGAGGAAGAACTCATTGAGTTTTTAAATTACATAAACACAGCCCACGAAACCATCAAGTTTACATGGAATTGGTCGCGGGAGAAGATTAATTTCTTGGATGTTCAAGTAATCAACGACGGGGGCAAGATAGAAACGGATTTATACACCAAGCCGACAGACAAACATCAGTACTTGTTTTCAACCTCATGCCACCCAAAACATTGTAAAGAAGGCATACCATATGCCCAAGCCACCAGAATAAGAAGAATATGTTCTTCGTTGGAAACCTTTAAGCTAAGATCAAGGGAACTTTGTCACTTTTTAATGGCCCGAGGATACAAGAAAAACTTCGTAAAAGCACAAATCCGAAAAGCGAGGAATAAATCCAGGGAGGAGGTATTGGCGCCCTATATCAAAGAAAAAAATGACAGGATACCATTTGTCACGACATACCACCCCAGCCTGCCGAACATTGGAGGACTAATTAAGGAGTTGCAACCAGTGCTGCATTGCTCCGAAAGGTGCAGGAACGCAGTACCCAATCTACCGATGGTTGCTTTTAGACGACCCAAGAATCTGAGGGATTACCTAGTTCATGCGAAGTTGAAGCCAACGCAACGGATAGCGAGAGGAACTGTAAAATGTAGAGACAGACGATGTGATGTATGTAATTATTTGAGTCTGGACAATAAGTTCACAAGTCATGTCACGGGAAAGACATACTCCATTAACTATAACCTAGATTGTAACTCAAAAAACGTCATTTATTTAATTTTTTGTAAGGTGTGTGGTATGCAGTATGTGGGATCGACAATGACGAAGTTTAGGTTAAGGTTCAACAATCACAAAAGCCGCCTTAGAGGACACGCAAAACTGGAACACAATCAAAAGGAGAAAGATGACTTTATTTATCGACATTTCTCTTCAGAAGGTCACCGTGGTTTAAAGGACTTGGGGGTTTTGCTTATTGATAGAGTTGCAAACGAAAGGGAATTGTTACAGAAAGAGGGACAATGGGCGTATAGGCTGAAGAGCCTCAAGCCGCATGGTTTAAACGAGAGTGACTTTTTCTATTCTCAGAACCGCGCGGTTCGAGAGAGAAGTTATTGAAATCTTTAATGCACGCGCAGGAATGTAACGCGTATTTTAACGGTTTAAAACGCGCGCTAGTATCAGCTGCTTACATCAGTGGTGTTTCGCGTTTGTAACGGTCACTCACCCTGAAGAAGGCCGGTGTACCCGGTCGAAATATAGGTGATTAACAACAAAAAATCTTGTCTTCATTCATGTTAAGTATATATATATATATATATATATATATATATTCTTAAAAAAAATCTATATGCAAACTTTTAAAAGTTTGTTTTTATCTTTGTTTAAGATTCCCCCAAGATTCACATCTTATTATTAAAGGCGTTATTCCCAAAATCTATATGCAGACCTTCTAACAGATTGTTTTGACTGTGTTTTAAGTTGTAGCAGAAAAAATAAAATTGATTTAAAAAAAAGGTTTAAAGAAATAAAATATGTCAATAAAAAGAATGCCAAGTAAAAAAACAAAACAACGATTAATATTGGAAGAATATGAATATAATGAAAATTATTGGAAATATGTAGAAAACTTTGAAAATGAAATTGAGATAAATAAAAATTATAAAAATTATGATTTTGATATGAATGATAAAGATTTAAGAGATTATATTGATAATCATTATTTTGATAATCATTATTTTGAAGAGATGGATAATTATAATAGATATGGTTATTATTTTTTGAATAATTTAATTTATCATGAAGAAGATGGAAGAGAATATATTTGTTTGGATGATAATCTAGTGCCAATTTCTAAAGAAGATAATTTTGCTTGTTATGATAAATGTTGTAATTATTGTGATTATTATTATAATGATATTATTTGGAAAGATTAATTGGATAAAATTGATAAAGGTGAGAAGAAATTATCTTTAGAGGATATAATAAAAAGAAAGATAATTAAATCAATTAAAAATCTTGATAAAAAGATGAAATTAATAGATCCAAAAATTTATAATAATATAAGAAATTTTTATTTAACAGTTGATTCTTATTAGCCCTTCATGGGCTTTTTTTTATGCTGAAATTTATAATTTTTTTAAAAAAATAATTTTTAAAATAAAAATATATCCATATAATAAAATGCAATTGACGAAACTCGAAAACATTTCCGCAAAAAATCTAATTTTCTACGAACCGAAAGAATATAAAGTCAAAAACTCCAAGATGAAATATCAAAGAATTAAAATTGAAACGAAATATCCAAATAATAAACAAGGTCCTCTCGTTATTGAATCACCATTTCTTTTTAGTTTTGGTGTATCTGAGAGAAAGAATCAAGAAACTGAAGAATTAGTTGGATATACAATTCCTGTTTGTTTGTGGACAAAAGAAGAAAATCCAACAGAAGAGGAAACGCAGTTTTTAAATGCTATAGAAAATATCCAACAATATTGTTATAATCATCTTGAAGAAACTATTGGTGTTGAAAATTCACAAAACTTGTCTCAAATTTTATATTATAGAAAAGTAGAAATTACTGATAAAAAAGGTAGAAAGAAAACAGTAATTGATGATACTGTTTCACCAGTTTTATATGCAAAACTTATATATTCAGAAAAAAGTAAAAATATTTTGTCTTTATTTAAAACAAAAGGAAATAAAGATGCTAATCCATTTGATTATCTTAATCAATATTGTAAAGTAAAATTAGCTTTGATAATTGAGAGTATTTATATTAGTAAATTAGTAAAATCAATTCAAATAAAAGTTCATGAGGTTTATGTAAAACCATTAAATCCAAGAGAATCACTTTTAACAATAAAAGAAGAAAGTGAAGAAGAAGATAATGAAGATAGTGAAGAAGAGAGTGAAAATGAATAAACTTTTTAATTTTATTAGCCCTTTACGGGCTTTTTTTTATGCGCTAGAAACAATTTTTAATACTATTTTAGTATTAAAGATCTACCAAATCACTAAAAGGAATCCATGAATTAAATTTTTCTGGATATCCACTCCATTTAATTAAAGCTAACTTTTTCTTATTATCTCGTTTCAATACTTTCTCATTTCTATATGCTTTTTGTAACTCTTGTTCATAAAAAGATCCTTTTACTTCTTCTCCTATTAAATTGACAATTTTATAAGTAATAGGTTTTGTATTTAAAATTTCATTAACCATAAATACTTCCTCTGCCCAATTTGGTGTATATCCTTTGTCAAATACAGGTCTTTTATACTTTGATATACGAACTCTATCTCCAATCTTAAATTTTACTTTTCCGGGTTTCAAGTAAATCAAATCCGAATATAAATTTGCATAAACTTTTTCTTCATTTTCTTTTTTACTTGCTTTAAATGGAGACATTTTAGGACTAGAATGTCTTGTTTTATTATAATCATTAACTAATTTATCAAGTGTATCCTAATAAACAGTATTGTTATTTACACTGAACATCTTAAACATTCTATTTTTCATTGTTCGATTCCATCTTTCAACAATACTTGATTTCTCTTCATTCTCAGTGTGATATAATTTAATTCCATTCTTTCCAAGAAAATCCTTAAAATGTTTACTAATAAATTCAGAACGTTTATCTGTCCAAAGCATTTTTGGTAAACGTTTACTTGACTTAAATATATTATCAAATGCTTTACTAACACTTTCTGTTTTTTTTATTTTTCAAAGGTTCAATCCATCCATACTTACATAAAATATCAATTACCATTAGTAAATATTTTATTCCTTTATTCCATTTACTAAACTTTTGCATTTCAACTAAATCAGCTGCCCAGATTTCATCAATCCCATTTGATATGACAGTTCTCTTTAAAAAGTTTCTAGTGATTGGTTTATGTAATTCATCGGCTAATTGTTGAGTCCAATCACTATTACTCAACGCCGTTTTACGTTTTTTGACTTCTTAGGCAAACCCAAACCAAGTTTCTCTTTAGTATTTATAATAAATCTAGCTGTTTGTCCCCACTTTGGCATTTCACCATATGGAATCAGATCTAAAGATTTTACCATTTCTCTATCACAATCATTTTTATTTTTTCCCATAGTATAACATATATCATGATAAGCAGCAATTTCATCTACTTTATTATAAGGTTTAACACACCATTCTAATACTTCACCAGTTTCAGGATCAAATCTTAATTGTTCCTGTAAAGGATTATAAGGACCCATATATTTATATTGACCTGGAGTCCAACCACCTTTTGGTTTTCGTAATTTTCCAATAGCTTTATGTATATCGATCTTTCCTCCCCTTCGGTCTAAATCAACTGTATCAGTTTTATATTTTATATTTGGTCTTATTTTAGTACTAAGTTGATCTAATGCTTGACTACCAACATTTTGTATCATTGGGGTTAATTGTTTTAATCCATAATCAATTGCTTTTTTCTGTAAATTTTTATTTCTCATTAATTCACTTGCTCCATATCGTCCCATTTCAACTGTTTTTTTTAGCCATCCAAGGAATTGCATGAGTAAAACCTTCTAATGCTAATTCACCAATGCCCGCACCTTGTACGGGCTGAATTAGTTTCCCTTTTTTGAGCTTTTTGGTTTTTTAATGCTCCACCTTCTTTTGAAGAAACAAATCTATATTGTTTTATTCCACAAGATGCACAAGTACACCAATACATTCTTCTTCCATTTTTAGCAGTTTGATAACCATCTGGTTTAACACATTCTGTCTTTTTTTTTTCTTTAACGCAATAAGATATCATTTTATTATTAAGAATATATAATTTAAAATAAAAATGAAAGAAGAAAGAAGAATTAAATTTATAAGAGGCGAAATTAAAGAAATGAAAAATTTTTTAGATTGTATATTAAATAATTGTGAAATTTTACATGCAAATGAAGATGAAAGATTAATGAAGGTAATTTCTTTAATTATGGAAATAAATATAAAATTTGATACATTAAATGGTTTGATAAAATGTAGAATTGGTGTTTAACTTTTTTTATATAATACATTAAATAAAAAAGAATGTCAACAAATTATATTCCTTACAAAGTAAAATTATCTGAAGGACAATTAAAAAAATTAGCAAAAGCTTACAAAGATAAATCAGAAATTACTTTAAGATTAACCAAAAATGATTTAAATGGACCAGATGAATTAATGTTAACAAAAACACAAATTAACAGACTTAATAAAGCTAAACAAAATGGAGTTGGTTCTGATATTAAAATTTCAAAAACACAAATAAGAAAAATAGCAAAAGAAGGAGGAAGTCTATTTGGATCTCTTATTTCAATTGGATCAAAAGTTCTTCCAATGGCAGCAAAAGCTGTAACTAAAGCAGCTCCTGATCTTGCTTCTGGTGCTTTATCAGCTTTAGGATCTCTTGGAATTGATAAGATTTTTGGTAAAGGAATTGATATTCCATTTAATTTCTTACCAAAATTAATGAAATTACAAAATGAATTAACAAAGAAACAATTTAATGATTTAAATAAAGCTTCTCAATCAGGTGTTAATCTATTTTTCAAACCAACAAAGAGACAAATTGAAGGAGGATTTTTAGGAACTCTTGCTGCAATTGGTATTCCTATGGCTATAGAATTAGCATCAAAATTATTTGGAAAAGGATTACAAGTTCCAAGTGAAGGTAAAGGATTACAAGTAAGTGCAAGACCAGGAATGATACCATTCAATCCACCACCATTTTTTGGAACATGGGAACAACAAGGTAGAGGAAAAGCAAAAAAAAAAAAAGTAAAACCAATATTCAAAGATATTCCCCTAAGTAATTTTGATCTTTTAGAATGGATAGATTATCTTAAGATTCCAAATTGTAAAGGTATTTTTTCTAGAGATTCACTTGATCATATTCATGAAACAGGATGTTGTATAATTAATCTTGATGATAAAGTAGGACAAGGTACACATTGGGTTGCAGAATATATAGATTATCCTATTATTTATTGTTTTGATTCTTTTTCACTTCCACCACCAATTGAATTTGTTAAACATTCAAAGAGATTAAAAATGAAAATTATTTATAACAAAGGTTATCCAATTCAAGATATTTTTTCTGTAAGATGTGGTTATTACTGTTTATATTTTCTTGATAATATACAAAAGCAGCCTTTTTACGATGTTTTAAAAGTTTTTAAAATTGATGATCAAGAGTATAATGAAGACTTTATTAAAAAATATTTTATATAAACTATATTATAACTATATTATATAAAATGATTTAAAATAGAGTATTAGTTTTTAAAAGTATTGATGCAAGAAAACAAAATCCATCAAATAAACCAGGTAATTTTACAACAAAATTTATTCCTGAATTGAAATTAGATTCAAACACTAATCATTATTTAGCATTAGACCATCTATCAATGACTGCTAGTTGGCATAATATTAGATCTGAGTATCAAAATAATGAAGTGAAAATATCAAAAAATAAAGGTAAAACGTATCAAACTATTGTATTTCCATCAGGTATTTATGATTATGAAGATATAAATAATTTTATTCAGAAAAGAATTGGAAAATTAACACATGCAGAAGATGTTTACGGTATTAATATTTCGTTTGACCTTACAACTTATAAAGTTTTTATTGCACTTAATGAAAGTTATTATATTGATTTTGCTAGCAGTGGAAACTTTGGAAAATTATTAGGATTTGAAAAGAAAGTTAAAAAAAGTGCATATGGAAAAAACTTTCCTAATATTAGTAATGATATTGATAATTTATATATCAGAACTAGTTTGTTGTCTTATAGTATTATCTCAGGAAAAAGATCAAATGTTTTATATACATTTTCAACAAATACAAAAACAAGATCGTTACCATTTGAAATTCAACCTATGAAATATTTATGGCACAAAATTAATAAAGATGATATTTCTGAAGTAAATTTTTACATTACAGATGATTTAGATAGAGAAGTTGATTTGAATAATATTGATATAAGTTTGACTGTTGTTATTGGTGAAAAGTAAAGATTTTTAGAAATATTATATTCTTATAAATAAAAAATGGAAAGACGAATAAGAGATTTTGATACTGGTGAAGATTATTATACAGATACAGAAACAAAAGGTGGAGGTGTTTTTGATGCATTTTCTAAAATTGGAGCAAAACTTACTGGTCAAACTGCTAAAAAACTTGCTTCAAAAGCTGCAGAGAAATTAGTAGAAAAAGGTTCTGAAAAGATTGGTGAGAAAACAGGTGAATTAATTGGTGAAAAGATTTATAATAAATTTAAAACTAAACCATCAAAAAAGAAAGAAAACAAGGTACTTGAAATTATACCAGAAGAACTTATTCCTCAAACTCAAGATTATGTTATACCACAAAAAGAAGGTAAAGGTAAAAAAATTGTTAAACTTTTACAAAAAAATAATGATAAATATTCTTATGTTAAAGATGTTTATAAAGATCTTCTTCTTCTTTAAAAAAAATTATATAATCTATAAATAAAATGAATGGAAATGTTAGATCCCCAAATTAAGTAAAAAGATACGAATATACTTATTTTGACTTGGAAACACCATTGATTGATAATGTTGCAAATAATAATTGACAGGTAAAAGATAATTATCGAGTCACAGTTGATAATTCATCAGAAGCAAATCCAATTGATTGGTATAATGCTTATTTAGAAGTTAACTTTAAACTTGTTACAACTGCTGACAGTGCAACTGGAATAGCAATAGGAGCAAATAATGGTAATCAAGATTGCACAACAACTAATGGTAATACTTTCATTAATGAAATCCAAGTTGAATGTAATGGAATAACTGTGTATAATAATACAAGAGCTAATGAAACATCAAATGTCATGTCTCTTGAAATATACTAAAAGTTATGCAGATACAATTGGAAAAGATCAATTTCTTTATTTAGATTCATCAACAGGAACTACAGAAGCTCGACTAGCAGAAGATTTATATAATGAGGGTTTTGCTAGACGGAAAAAATTAACAGATATTGGAGCTATTAAAAAAATTTCAATTCCTCTGAATTTATATAGTTATTTTGCAGCTTTCAAAAATAATCTTCATCCCAATATTAAAATGAATATTTTATTAAAATTAGAAAATGATAATAATATTATTTTTATAAAAGCTGCTGCTCCAGATTCAAAAGTTATTCTAACTAAATTACGATTATGGTGTCCAAAAATTATTTTCAATGGAGAAGGAATGAAGTTGTATCTTGAAAATTATTTGAAACCAAAAACATGGACTTATCTAAGAGAACATAGTGAAATATTACAATCAACATCAGTGAATAGTTACTTTAGAATAAGTACAGGAATTAGAAGACCAAGACATGTTTTTATTTGGGTTGTGCCTACTATAAATTATGGAAATCAAGAACGAAATATTTTCACTTTTAAAACATTTGAAATTGGTGCTAATAATCGATATTTTAGTAGAGCACAATTAGAAATAAATAACAGTAAATACTATCCTCAATTGGAAATGACATCAGAAGAGGAATCAAGACTTTATCGAACATTAATGTCATATTCTTCAGCTTATAATGATTTCCTTAGTGGACCATTAATTGATAGATCAAATTTCAGAAATCTTTTTGGAATTTTATATTTTGATCTTAGAAATCAAGAAGAAGATATAAAAGATGGTGTTGTTTCACTAACTTTTAGATATGAATTAAACGGTGCTAATCCAACAAATTATACAATTAACGCATTGGTTTTACATGAAAAAGAAATTGAATTATATACTTCTTCTGGAAAATTACTTATAAAAGCAAAAAAAAATAAAAAAATTATATAATTTTTTTTTTGGATTTTAATACTAATTGAAGTATTAAAATCTAAGACCTTACCCATTTATTATACATTTTTTCATGTAATTTTTTATCAATAGCTTCTATTCTCAATAATTCATCATTAATTTGATTAATATCATTTTTTAAAACTGGTGAATTATTACCAGCAGCTATTGAACCAATTAATACTTTTAATCTATCTGCTAATTTGTTTGGATCTTGATAATACATTACACTTGATCCAACCATCTTAGATTTTCCTGATGATTTATGTTTTGGCATATTACTTAACATGTTTAAATCATTAAAGATTTTTACAGCATTCATTGTATATTTTGTTTTAGGATTGTATCTCTTTGTTAATAAATTTATAAGAGATTTATCAGCATCTGCTTTATAAACTAATTCACCACCACGATAAGCATTCAGTTTTAAATCTTTCATTAATTTTGGTAAATCAATCATTAATCATCCGTATTGGTTATTTTGAATTTTATAAGCATTTCGTCTTGGTTGTTTATATCTTCTTATTCCCAAACCTTGACCTTTTATTCCTTGACTTATTGCAATTCCCATCAATCTTTCTGTAAAAATATTTAAAGTATTAAAATCTTTTATTTTTTCCAAAGTTTCAGGTTTAGGATTTTTTGCTCTAGCTACAGCTTTTTTAATACCTTTTTCATCTGTTGAAATATCAGCTATATCTGATGTGACTTTTAATTCTTTAATTTGTTCATTTACATCTTTAATATGATTTTCAAGTTCTTTATTATCTAAATATTTTGATGGTAAAATATGACCATATTTTTCTAATACATCTTGACTTTCTTTATTAACTAAATCTTTATCCAAATTATATTTTTCTATTGATGATTCTGTAGGTTTTTCTGCTATTTTTGGTTTGTGTGATATTTCTTCTTCAGTTTCAGAATCTAATAAAGATTTTGATGTAGAAGGTTCTTCTAATCCCATCAGATTTTTTCCAGTATCAAAGGCTAATTGATTTAATCCACTAGTCAAAGCAAGTTGATTTTCTTTCAACTGATTAATTATTTTATCCTGTTTTTCATCTGTCTTTTTCTGTTGTTCAACCAGAGTTTCTTTCAAAGGTTCTCTTAAAGTTTTAAAATATTCACTCATAACAACATCACGGACTTGACCTTTATCTTTCACTTCATTCTTAACTTCAGTAACACCTTTAGCTATTTCATATCCTTTATATTCTAAATCTGCATACTTTTTGATATTTTCTAAATTCATCTTTTATTAAAGGATTATATATTTATTTGTAGAAATAACATTTAATTTAATTTATTTTATATAGCATTATAATAAAAAAGTATGAAAATCCCAAATTACGATTCAAAACAGAAAATAAAGACTAGAAAACTATGTGATTTCTTAGATGAAGATTTCAGGATGCTTATTACTGGTCAAACCCGTTGTGGAAAAACTAACACTCTAATGCATATATTAAGATCACCATTAGTTTACTATGATAAAATTTACTATTATGGTCCTAATAAAAATCAAGAAAAAATACAAGATCTTAAAAAAATAATGGATAAAATTAATGAAAAAGTTGGATATCAAGTTTTAGAATTTCCAGAAGATATAATGGAAACAACAGAATATCCGGAAGATAATAGAAAAATTGTTATATTTGATGATCTTGTAAATGCATCAGATTCGATACAGAAAAAAATAGCAAATCATTATACTGATGGTAGACATCATGGAATTAGTCCAGTGTATTTGAGTCAAAGTTATTATGATGTACCTTCAAAATTAAGATTAAATTGTTCTCATATGATTTTATATCCACCAGTTTCTAAAAATCATTTGAATCTTATTGCAAAAGAAAATTTGATTGATCCAAATCTTTTTAATAAACTTAATCCTTATGAATTCTTATTCTTAGACAAAGAACAAAAATCAGTTACTAAAAACTTTGATGAAAGAATATAAATTATAATATATATAGATAGGCTTAGCCTAACAGCGGAGCTCTCTGAACAGAAACGATGATGATAAGCTTAACTTAAGTGAAAGGTCGGAAGCACAAGAAAAATTAGAATTAAGATTGACGACCAGGCTACTTTTCAATTTTAGCAATTCTCAAAAACAGTAAGCTTATTACGCGACCGTCTTCACAGTACATTTAGACTGCACAAATTCCACAAAAGCTCACTGTTTGAGAAATGTGAAACCTCTCGAGTAGCAAACCGCGAAATAAAGCAGGGAAAAACGATTTTGCAAACCATTTTCACCGCTAAACACAACAAAAGTGTTTTTTTTTCTTTTAAAATGTTTTATTTATCAATAACAAATCCCTAAAGTTTACAATATTATCCTGAGAGGCTAGTCATTTCCGGTTACAAGGCATCCTGAGTTAAGGCTAGTCATTTCCGGTTACAATAATAGAAGGTCAGTTCCGGTTTACAGTCACTTCAAAGTCCAGTCCATACGGGATTATTTATAAAGTTTATTTCCGGTCGTTTGGTCCACTTGAAAGTCCTTTCTGGTTTGCACATGATTACTTTAGTCATTTCTGGTAATGAATGATGAGTTCCCAGTAGCTAAATTATTAGAGTCACAAGCTTTGACTGTTGTATTTCACAAATATTCGGATGACACCACAAAGCAGAAAATTTCTGATATGAGCTATATTTCTGATATGAGCTATATAGGTACGTGCCGCTGTGAAGGGTATGGTTTTCAGGCAGTTTAGTCTGGGATAGGGTATAGTAATCAGAGATTTTTGGTCTAGAATAGGGTATCATTTTCCGCGAAACTGATCAGTTGGATGAAGAATTTAGTCTAGACGAGGTTTACTGACAAATGGCATTTAATAATCGGTAAGGCGTTCTGTACGACATTTTTACTGACCCCTGGTATCTTAGACTGTGATAGTGAATGAGTTTCTGCAAAATAGTGAGTCTAGAAAAGGTCTAGGATAGGGTAGGATTTTCGGTGTTTAGTCTAGAATAGGGTTGCAAAATGCAGCTAAAATGGTCTAGTATAGGTTAAGGGTCTCAGAGTCCCAGCGGCACACCCCTGCCCAAAAATTTGCAAAGTACCCCCCGGTCATTTTGCAACTGTGTTGTGATGTCATTCCTTATGTCCCTTACAGTGGCCCGAGAGCTCTCGGTGCCATTGTGAAAAGTTGCTTTATTTCGAAAAACCCATGTACCATAAGTATGGTCTTAATGAAAAAGCGTGCTCGCATGTCATTCTCATCGTCAGCAGAAATTCATTAGGTAAAAGAAACTAGTTTTAACATGAACTAAAAACCAAGTATTGAGTAGTGCCGATAGGGTGGGAATGAAAACACCCCACACCCTTCCACAGGTTCAAATTTTAATGTAGCTTGGAAAGGCGTGGTAACCAGTTATCCGGTTCCACATTTGCAGTACCATTGCTAAACCAGACACCCAAGATTCGCATTCTTGACACCCACGTCAGGCCATAAGGAGTGTCCGGACGTGAGCACCAAGCTCCTAACTTCATGGCTTCTGTACTCTTTGCCACATTTAATTTAGTCCCTGTACCTGTCTTGTAATTGTGAAGTAAGGTAAAGAATTTGTCTAAAGAAAAAATGTTGTTTACAAAACATGTGGAGTCATCCGCATATTGGTGAATTTTAGAACGCTTTCCTCAGGCTTCTGGAAGGAGAAAACCTTCAATAGTATCATCCTTTCTTATACTGGTAGCCAAAACTTCTGCACATAAAATGTACAAAAGTGGAGACCGGGGATCTCCCTGCTTCACCCCACACTCGAGTGGAATTTCTTTAGTCAAAAAACCATTAACTATAATTTTCATATTTGCTTGACAGTATAATGTAGAAATCCACCGCTGGAAATTAAGGCATAATCCAAAACGACTTAAAACATTGGTAAAAAGTTTACCAATGTTTTTCTACCCTGTCAAAGGCTTTCTCTTGATCAATATTGACAGCAAGATACCAGTTTCATTGGTAATATTTATATAATCTAGAGTGTCACGCAAGAGAAATAAATTCTCAAAAATCGTCCTACCTGGGACGGAACAAGTTTGATCTTCTTGAAATAATCGAGGGTAACACTTTTGAAAGTCTGTTTGTAAGAACTTTTGAACAAATTTTGTAATCAACATTGGGTACCACCAATTTTTGTTGTTTTTCTTATCATCTTTCTTGTATTAAAAGTAATCTAGTCACGCTTCCTTGCATTGAATCACTGAGAGAATTATTTTCCAAACTAAATTTATAATTTCGAACAGAATAGGGCCTAAAAGATCCCAGAATTTAGCGTAAAATTCTTGAGGTAATCCGTCTGAACCGGGGGTTTTCCCTGAAGAAAGTCCACGCATTGCGTGGGTAATTTCAGCCAAAGATAAAAATCCTTCGCAGGATAAAATTTCGCTCTCACTTAATCTGTTTTCAAGTTTGTTCAAAAATTCGGTTTGGACTGTTAAATTAACAGGTTCTTGCAAGTACAAATTACGGTAAAAATCGAAATGAGCCGGAGTCTTGTGAAAAGACTTCAACACCGGCGGAGTTATAAATAGATTGAACAGTATTTTTTCTGAGCACGTAAAAAAGAATTTGGTATGTTTTTCACTTTCTTCAAGCCATTTGACTCTGCTACGAATTTGGCTTCCTCTCATTTGGGATAAATTAATGGCCCGAATTTCTCTTTCAAGCGTTTCTATGGTGGTTTTCACTGAGTTATCTCCTTCAATGAGAGCCCGTTTAGCTTCGATCAAAGGATTTATAGTTGCGTGGCCTTTTAATATCGCAATTTAAGTTAATGTGCCTTGTTTACTTCGACCAAAATCTATAGCAACTAATTTTATAGATTCTTTAAGAAAATCCCACCAAGCTTGAATGGAAGTAAATGTTTTCCGGTGCAATACATGTTTCTTAATAATTTCTGAGATATTAAATTCTAAATTTAGCCTCCAAAGTCCTGGTCCACGAGAAAATGCATTATGCAAATTGGGGCTTAAATCAACAGAATCATGATCGGAAAAAACACAAGGTAAAATTTCACATTTTAAAAAAGAATCATACAAGTCCTGAGCAATAAAAAAATTATCCAAACGTGTACCGATAGTTTTATCCGCATTAAAACATGTGCATTGTATTTTTCAGTCGGCCGTGTTTTTTTGCGCCAGATATATATCAATATAAAATGACGAACACTGTGCAGATCTTTCAAAGGCATGGAAATTGTAGGATTTCCTCCAAACTTATCAGAAACGTTTTCAATGCAGTTAAAATCGCCAGCAATAATTTTAAAAGAGTTCGGAAAAAATATATATTCATGAATTGTGTCATAAAAGTACGTTCACTTGGATTCGTGGGTGCATAAGTATAAAACCAAATTAATTTTCGTGTCGTCGAGTTCAGTTAAAACACTAACAATTCTACCAGAAGAATCTTTTTTCCATTGCAAACATTTGAAATCAGTATTTTCAGCGACAAGAATGGCAACGCCGCCTTGTTTACCAAGAGCGGGCAACCAGAAACTTTTACCGCGCCATTTAGCTGTCAGAGAATTTATCGCATTTTGTCCTGTCGCTAAAGTTTCTTGTAAACAAATAAAATCAGAACGGGAATTTTTAACAAAATCAAAAACACAGCGTTGTTTGGCTTCATTGCCAAAACCACGGATATTCAAAGTTGTAAATTTAGCTCTGAATGCAAAAACTTGGAGAAAATTCTTCTGGTAAAATTACATAAGCTTAACTTAAGCTTAAGTCTTAACTAAACAATTTTTGCAAATCACATTTAGACAGTTACTTGCTTTTCTGTTTATGTTTGTTTGTCCGATGTCCAGTGTTTCTCCTCTTCGGCAAAGGTTGTTCGCCGTCATATTCAGAACGTTCGAGAGTTTTAGTGTCCGTTTTCTCCGATCCTTTGGTACTGGAATCCGTAATAAAATCAAACATCTCCCCGCATTGAAAAATGTATGAAGTTCACCGAAGCAATATTTTATCCAAGAAAGCTCTTCTTTTTCCACTAAAGCGGCTTCTGAGTATCCCTTAATTAGTATCCCTCTCTTGAGTAGCAAACCGCGAAAAAAATGCAGGAAAATAACGACTTTACTTCACCGCTAAACTCTGACCAGCGAAAGATCCAAACATGTTCATCGAGCTGACGGCTGTGTAGCCGCGCGAAAAACAAAGCCACAAAGATCCCGGATGTTGATGACGTCATCGCGCATGTTTTGCGAAGTCATACGAGCCCGCGAGCTAGCCCAAAGCGTACGGCGGGCGTTCGGCGTACGGGGGCGGGCACACAACGCGCCCGCGAAACATTCCGCTAGCCATGACCATGAAAAATGACGGACATGGGTTCTATGAGTATGGAGCTGCGCAGCCGGGCCTTCGGCCCGGCGAGAGCTCCGCTATAATAAAATGGGAATTTTCAATAATATCAACAAATTCAAAAATATAGATATTGGTGATTACATTAAAGAAATTTCTCAACAGATTATAGTTAGTCAAGGATCAGAATTAAAATTAGATAAAGATAATAATTACGATATAGAACAAAAACGTTTAGTAAATGTTGGAGAAGGTATTAATTCTGATGATGCAATAACAAAACATCAATTTGAAACTGGATTATCAACAAAACCAAATCCTACTGATGTTATTCTTGTTGATGTTTCAACTCATATGACTGGAGATCTTGATTTAAGAGGAAATAATTTAATTCTTCCTGGTGAAATTAAAATGGATAGGAAACTAATTACTGATTTGGATACAGATGAAAACAATGATCTTTCAGCTGTGAATATGATAACTTTAAAAAAGTATCATCCTGATGTTCCTGCTCATACTCATGAAGTTACTCAAGATATTGATATGAAAAATATTTTTAATGTTATAAAATCAAAACCACAATCATATCAAGATTTCAAAAATACTCAATTTAATTTACTTTCTTTTAATGATGCTAATAATATATTTTTAAATAGGAAAGAAAGTAATGTAATGGAAAGTGATATAAATATGGCTTTAAATAGTATTGTTTCATTAAAAGATCCAGTAACAAGTGATAATGCTACTAATAAAAAATATGTTGATGATGAAATAAAAAATCTTGATTCAAAAATATCTGGAATTGCTCATACTGGTGATATTAATTCAGATATTGATTTAAAAGAACTCGTTAAAATGGAAATCCGAGGTTTTACTGTCAAATTTTCCAAGACTAAAGCAAGAAAAAGACGAGACGAAGAAACTTTCCTACAAAAAAAGCTCAACGAACTATTTTTAATAGCCGAAAAAAGCAAAAACAACAAGAAATTAATATCCGAAATCAATTCCCTTCGAGCTCGTCTCGAAAAAATAACGGCACTCAAAACTCGTGGCACCATTCTTAGAAGCCGGACAAGATGGCACGAACAAGGAGAGCGTAACAACAAATACTTTTTAAACCTTGAAAAACGAAACCACTCTAAAAAAGTTATTTCCAAGCTAAAGCTTAAAAATGGTACTGTTATCACTAGTCTAGGAGCCAAGTCTGAAAAGAGGCCTAGAAAATGAATTTCGTTGCACCCCGTGCTATATTTGTCTGAATAGAAAAACATGATAGAACATTATCTAAGGAATGCAGAATGACATCTTTTATCGATCGGCCAGCGGGACATCACCCCGATATCAGGCATTTTTTACCGGGTACATTTTGCAATGGAGTTTCAAATAATTGTAAAGTGTACAATATTTGGTCCAAATAAGCCAAACTTGGACATAACATCAAACATACGTCATTCTTTGATTTATTTGTGTTTTGGACTGTATCCTTTGAAACTGTTCCTAGGAGACAAGATTATTCCAGTGGATAGAGTTACAGCACTTTTCTAGGCTTCAATAATGGAAAGATGTACGGATTTTTTTCCCATTTTGTCAACTGAAATGTCCTTTTTAATTGTTTTCAAGCTTCAAATCCCCGAGAACTTTTCAAGACACACCACTGCTGATTTTTGGTTCCCGTTTTGGTCACACATGTAAACCAGAACTTCCCGAAAAGATTGCAGTAACCACAGCTCCTGCATGAGCAGGCAGAAACAATACAGATAGAAAGAATCAGCTTGACTATTTTTTTGGTTTGAATGCATTGCAATATCCTGTTTCCATAGTTTTCTTTAGAATATAAACTTGGAAGCGAATTAGAAATGCATTCAAATTCGGTTCAAAACTAAATCAATTGGTGTTAAGTTCAGCTTCAGGTCCAGTTTTAAAGCATGAATTTAGTCTATATGTACATCCTTGTTAACTTTCTTCTATAAACGTATTAATGCGCCATCATTCTTTCGACAAACATACGTTTTACGCCCGGTTGTTTGTCGTCGACCGTTGTTTATCATACAAAACTGAATTCAGGTCAACTCAGTGTCTGCATTTACTGTATTAAACAAGTTAACCAGGAGTGGAAAGTCTGGCTTATCACTAAACGGAGAGGACTGAGCCAGTACAACGCGACGAAAAGTATACAACACTGCATCATGCCACGATTGTTCGTTATTCAAAGACATCATGGACACCAGTACTGCATATGGAATTATCGCGAAGCCATCACAGCAAAAAGGGTTGCGATGCGCTGTAATTTATGCCTGGCCCATTTATATAGCTTGTCGGAGATAACAACTACATGGGAAGATGGGAATCGGGAACAACGCATGCCAAGACTATGGTGTTGTTTCAAAGGAAACAATACCGACCGAAACAAAAGCAGCATTATTTGCCGATCATTCCTATAAAAGGGTATCTCTGCAAAGTCAGTCAGCTGTGAAGCCTGTGGTCGTGTTCAGCACTCTTGGACGACGGAAAACAGTAGTGTTGTACAGAGAGAAGATCAGGCAGCAATGGTCTGAGTGACTAGGTGATCCTCTCCGATCCGTCCATCCGAATTGACGTCACTTGGATCCTTTGTCGTCTAAACAGCAAAGCATGTTTCATAGCGGCCCTCTGCGTCAAAGTGATCACCATCCCCTCCCAAACTGAAGTGCGTTTAATGCCAGAATGTCCTCTCAGTCTCTTCACCAGTCACATCTATTGGATAGCGGCCCATGATAAACGCTTCAGCTATAGATTACAGTACCATGTATACGTTAATGATCTGACGAATGCCCAGAACATGATGGTCAGCACATAACAGAAACACAGCGTCATTACCTTTGTCTAGGTCATTTACGCTAAAGCCTAGGAAATATACTGTTATGCGTTTGGAACTGAGGTGTTCACGTTGCGCTAAATTAACTTGCTGACTTGCTTTGAAGAAAGTGGACTGTATAACATCGTGCTGGAGTCTGGAATCTAAGGTAGTCACCCGGCTTCGGTACTCCTTCCAGGGTCGGATGAGAACCCTCAGGGCCAAGTGCGTAAGCCGGCACAGCTGCAGGTGTTGCCGAGGACATGCCCGGGCGATGTAATCCTTGTTTTCTTATATGGCTTCCAGTATATATTTCTGACACGAGGTTACTAACAACTATGGCTTCATAAGTGCATCGAAAATTTGAGAAGGGAAACCACGCTATCGGCAGATTGGGACCGTCTTTCTTCCAGGTTTGGTCAGACATGGGTTTGGACAAACCGCATATCATAACAGGAAGACGCGAGGGGATAGTTGGCATTTCCACAAATTCTGCTGCACTCAATAGGTATTTCTTACAAGCCACGAAGGGACTGAAGTTAATGCTGCCACCAAACACTGTGCGACGTCGAGGAAGGAGGACTCAGAAAAATTAGGGATAAGATGGATGTCCAGAAAGTAAACCCCTTTCATCTGGTTTGGGAAAACAAGGAACCAGCTACATTCCTCAATATTGCGACTAGCTTAGTGATGCCTACTGAGAAAGCAGACTAACTTACAGGCGCCAAACAGACGGCAGCAGCCTGAGTGTAAGAATTTGCATCCAGAAGGCTTCCCAGCGATGCCATTGATTTTTGGGATAAAATCACATTGGCCAATGTGATGACGATTGCGTCTTTGTCCAAGAAGGGCAGAATATGAAGAGCAGAAGAAAGGGAAGTCATCATGCTGACATAAGCTGGTTTGGTCGTTTATTAGCCTACTTTAGTATAGGCAAGGCTCCTTAGAAGTGAGCTGAAAGCGGCCTTAATCTTCGGTGGCATGGGATCGCAATCTCTGAAGTCAGCTCAATGAAATATTTTTGAAGAAGCTGTTTAGAGCAGTCACAGCGAAACTTAGCCAGGAGAATTATTCAAAGCAGCCAACATTCCAGCAAAGGAGGAGAAAGAGAACGGCGAGGAGTGAGCAGTTCGCTTGAAATCCATATCAACTCTGACAAGACTCCAATCCCGAAGCACTGGGTCAAATAAATTAGTAATGCTGTGGACAGGACGTCAATAGTACATTTTCCTTTCTATACATGATGTGCGATGGCAAAGTAGTCCATGATCCGACCTGGAAAAAGGGTTATTGATCGCTGGAAGCTTCTGCGACGAAACCAATGCAGGTGAAGAAGTTTAACCATAAGACTGCCTTGACAGTCTTATCAGAGCTTCAGAATGACGGACCACGAATAGGCAGATACAAGAATCCTTCTATATGTTAAGCACGCTTCAGAAACTTGTGGAAGGATCGTCATCCAGTCCCCTGACACAGATTTCGCAGTCTTTTTCGTGTACTTCTTTACATCTCTGCCATGCAACGAGCTGTCGTTAAAGACCAATACACATACAATACAAGTTTCTGTTCTCTACACCAGTGACAGTTTTGATAGAACCGCCACAGCAGACCTTGCAAGATACTGGATGTTCTGTCAAAAACAAGAAAACAACGAAAGTCTTCCTTTCAGAAGCTATAGTCTGTTACAACATATTAGGACGGCATTGATGACAAAGAAAGACGACTATGTGTCAATGCAAGGCAAACTACATACTCTGCACAGAAGCCTGCTTGTGTATGAACAACGAAACCTGTCAGAACACTCTCTGCTTAGAGGAGACCATTGATGCCTGGGTAACGATTAGAAAATTTCATAAAAGTGGTGTTTGTTTTGGAGGAATAAAAGTTTGACGTTTAGTTAGGATTTTGGTACTTATGATTACACACAAGTATTGTTTAAGAAGTACTTCATATTTGACTGTTATTAGTCATTTTCATATTACAGTCAACTCTCTCTAAGCGGACACCTCTCTATGGCGGACACCTCTTAAAGGCGGACAGAAAATTTAGTCCCTGCCGAATTTCACTTGTTTCTCTGTAACTGAACTCTCTCTAAGGCGGACATCTCTCTAAGGCGGACAGCGGACACTTTTTTCAACATGTTGGTTCAAAAAAACCTCTCAAAGCGGACACCGGATGTTTATGAAATTTTATAACAGGTCCAAAATTCCGAAAAATTAGCGCAATATGATAACAGTGGTTTTAATAAAATATACCAGACCTTACAATACAATAATTAAATCTTAAAGTCAATCCAATCTTAAGTCACTTTTCCCGTCAGTTATACAACAACTCATTTGCACTGACTACATTGTACACTGCAATTAAAGTAATAAAGCACTGGTTTCAGTTTTGATGTTCGGGTATTAGGTTACATGAACTCTCTCTAAGGCGGACACCTCTCTAAGGCGGACAGTAAATCTGGTACCGAGGGTGTCCGCCTTAGAGAGAGTTGACTGTACTTCATATGTAACAGAATTATGTGTGTGTTATGGGGAACTTTTATAGATGAGGACACATTGTGATGCCCCCTTCTGCGTGCAATCCTGGACATTACTTACTCTTCCAGGAGCTATCAATAGTTATTGCAATAACTATAGGATAAAGTACAATAGTTTTCATGTGTGACCAATACGAGAAAGCGGAAACGACTGTGGCGTGTCTTGAAGCATTCCGACCAAACTTTGAGGTTTGACGCTTGGAAATAGTAACAAAGAACGTCTATTTTAAGCAGACTATTAAAGATATAAAAACACTTTAGTAGACAAAATGTGATAAAATCGTGCTTCAAAACTCTGGCAGACAACATTTCCTAAAATCATTTTCGATTTGAAACATGGAAAATTGATGTAATTCTACGAACTGAATTAAGGTTACAGTGTACCTTCAGATCGAAAATTTATTGAATTTTTTTTGGCGTCAAAATAAAGTTTACAGAATGAACTTTCATCCAAAAAAAATTATCGAAAAATAGTGAAAATTGACGGAGAAATGACGGTATAACTTTTGTGGGCGGAGTTTGTTTCTGAAACGATATGTTTTTTTAAGCGCTGTTTTCTCAAAGTTAATTTTTCGCTTGTTGGGGACACTTTAAAGAGCTACAACTCAAAGGAAATTTGTTCGATTTTCCTCAAATTTGGACAGAAGCTACAATCAAGGACAAAAGTCCTTGGGACTAATGTTACAAAGTGCTCCTATCAATTACTAATTTAGTATGACCGACCAATACAGCCATGATTTTCGTTTGAAGTCCATCTCAGCAACCCCACCCCTTCCCCCGAGACAATGTTGAAATCGACAAATCATTTTTATTACACGGGCTCAACATTGTAAGGGGGTAGGGGTGGGGAAATGGACACCTATCGTTAGCGCGTACCGTGTTTCTATCGCGCGCATTGAAAAACATAGTAAATGCAAATTTGTCCCAACACTATTGTCCTTGATTGTCTAGATTGGAGATGAAATCCAAAATGTCTTTTTTAATGGGTAGTTTGCCTTAAAACTGGATATTCCTTACCTGTGTTAACACATGGCCTTCTAGTGAGCATTTTTAACGCTGTTTGACCCTTTTTTCTCGTCTTTTTAGTTTTCGTGAAATTAACGGTTTTAAGCGCGCGAGTTCTGTTGTATAGTTCCGCGCGCATTTTTGCAAACCGTTAATTCATGTACTGTCGTGATTAACGGCCAAGGTATAACGGACTATACAAATTAGTGTCGTGGTTAACGGTCACGGTATAACCGACTATACAAATTATGGTGTACACGGGGAGAATTTCTGCGGAGCAAAGAGCGAAAGTTTGGTTTCTAAAGGAAAACACTACGCTTTCAATTCGGGAAATCGGGCGGAGATGTCGCATTTCGAAGTCGTCAGTTGGTCGAATATACCGTGAATCGAATTCCCGTAGTACAAAATGGAACGGCGTAAAAACGGGTAGACCAAGAAAAATCAACGAACGAGATGGTCGGGCTCTAATTCGAGGACTTCGGAGACTAAGAGCGAAACGTGCAAGTATTTCTGTAAAAAGGATAGTAAAGGAGAGCAGTCTGTCTTTTGAACTGGCGCATCGTCGAACATTTTCGCGGTTCCTTAACGAGAAAGGGTACCGTTTTTTGCCAGCGAGGAGGAAAGGAATTGTACACGAAAAAGATCGAAAGCTTCGTGTCAAATACGCACGAGAAATGAAACGTCAATTAGCTAGAAATTCGGACTTCTATACCCATGAAGTTGCGTTCTATCTAGACGGGGTGTCTTTCATCCACAAGCAAAATCCAGTAGAGTCTTCTGCGGGCACTAAAAGCAAAGTATGGAGAAAGAGGGATGAAGGCCTTAAGTACACTGCGAAAGGCAGCAAGGATTTAGCGGGTGGTCGTCGTTTACATGTCATTGTAGCCATTGCCTACGGAAAAGGTGTGGTTCTCAGGGAAACGTACGAGAAAATGAACGGTGAGTTTTTCGCTCAGTTTATACGACAACATTTTAATATCTCATTTGCTCGAGCCGGTCCTAAAAACAATGGAAGACGCCTGTTTGTTATGGACAATGATCCAAGCCAACGCAGCAAGGTTGCTCAAAGAGCTCTAAATGACATTGAAGCTGAGTTACACGAGATACCTGCGCGTTCTCCAGATATTAACGTTATTGAATCAATTTTCCATATCTTGAGGTGCGAGCTCGAGGAGCAAGCAATTTCCGAGAACATAACATCAGAGACATTTGAACAATTTCGTGACAGAGTCTTAACTACACTGGACGGACTACCGGTGGATGTCATTGATCGTACTATCGAGAGCATGAACAATAGAATTGATGCCATTATTTTGTCTAAGGGGTACAGAACAAAATATTGAATTTGGAATAGTGCAAGACTGCCCAAAACACTGATCTGCTAGTTTGAAAGGGAGGTTTCAATTGTAATTAATTTGTTGTCGTGGTTGAAAAACCAAGTATTTTGTGTTGCTTAAATTCAGAGTTAATTTATTTGAGCATACCCATTCATAGATACCAAATAGGGAATATCAACTGTAAATATTAGAACCTATCTTTTTGTATTACTTGTTGCAAATTGTCATTACATGATGTTTGTTACATTGTAGACATTGAGTGATTGGTAATGATTCTATTTATAGATCACAACAGTACTCGGCAACAGTACTCACTTCTAAAGCTTCAAAAATCTACTTATTTTCAAAACATATCTCATTAAAAACGTGCTGATGTAAAATAGATCTGTTATTACATCTTCTAATGTCCTTTTTTCCTCGACAATCGGAATTTTAAGCGCTTTCATGACAGTACTCAGTAAAAACGTAGTTAAAGTGATTCGTGACAATCTTTTAACCCTTTACTACGGAATATAGTGAGTACTGTTTGTAACTGCTGAGACTCTAGAGGTTGCAAATACTCAAATCTTCAACAAGTTACAGGGGGTAGCGCGGTGCGAGGCGATAGACGATTCGAACTCCACTTGATAGATTTAATAGATTTAATCATGACAGTTCCATAAAGTTCACAATAAGCATTAAAGTAGCGGTCCAATTTCAACGTAGTTGCGATACTTGTGACGATAGTTGTAATTGAGGGTTGAGTTGTGGTTGTGGGTTCGAACTGAAAGCGATAATTGAAAATAAATTCTAACTTACAATAACTATAAAAAATACGAATATAACATTAACCAACATAATAACTAAAGCGGCATCATGACATGCAAAAAATAGATCCGATAATTAATACTTAGAACTAACTGACCGAGACAATAACATTTAACTCACAGCATGAATAACACTATCAAAATGAATTATCGTAGCAATCTTGCGTTGAATAGAACTAATCAACACTGAGCATAAATGAATCATGACTTGGATAAATCTCGTCAATCCTTTTGCAATAGTAATGACAATAATCTTGCTCAGTCGATTTCAGCTTGCAATTAAATTGTCCTCTTGAAGTTTCAAAGACTAGCTTAGTTAATAGTTATAAGAATAAACTAGACTTACTTTGGTTGACGACTCGCACCAAAAGGCAGCAGAAGACAACGATAATAGCGGTAGCAGATATCCTATGATAGCAGCACTGAACGGTAGCGGAATAACTTAATTCTCATTTTACTCTTGCTGCGTGCCGTCTTTTATTACGAATTAGTACGTGCATATGCTTAGGGCGTTAACTAAACGTAGTTCCTACGCTAAAGCGCATTTCCTAGAGGTAAACCTACAACATGAGATAAGTGTTAAGAATACAAATTATTTCTGGAAAGTTTTATCTAAATCACGTAATCTTAAACTTAATGTAAGACTATATATTATCATCAGGAACTTGCGTAGCAAAGCGGAATTAACGGAGGCGTTTCAAAACTAACACTGTTGGAATCCTTACACAGGATTTCTCATATCCATGAATTTACCGCAGATCCATTAGATATTTTGTAACACAATATGGCTTCATCCTTTTTAGACTGAAATAATTCGTAAACACGGAGAATAAAGGGTTTTTGGCGCTGAGTACTGTACGAACGGCTTTACTTAGTGTTTCACTTCCGGTTGACTACACAAACATATTTACATACAATTATGTCAGATTATCGAGAGGCGTTTTGTAAAATGAATCGTGGTTTTCATAGTGAAATATTTCGTAAACACTGACAATAAAGGGTTTTTGTCGCTCACTACTGTAGGAACGGCTTTACTCAGTGTTTTTGGTCCGCTTGACTACACAAACATATTTACATACAATTGTCTCAGATTACCGCAACGCGTTTTGGAAAATGAATCGAGCAAAACATCGCCCACAGGGGGCAAACGCCTGTTGTTTTTCTTGTGGGATTGGGTTCCAGAAGTGAAAAAAACGCCAACGAACATTCATCATCTCTGTATTTGTGCGATCGATTGATCCCCCGCGAATTAATACAAGAGGCGCGTCTGCGGTTGCAAAGAATGGCGTGTCGGCTGTTAACTCCAGATCCCTGTGGCAGAAAGTTTTTGGGGCGGGTAGATGGATCACATCGCCTTCAAGTGCTTGCAATAAGTCCGCCCAAGCAATGATTTTAGGTTCCCACCTGAAATCATTTAAGAAAATAACTTCGGCTTCTTCAGCTCCAATCCACGCAAATGAGCCAGTAGCGGGATTACAGAAAGTTTTGAAAATAACTTTGAGTGGCGATAAAATGAAACTTTTGCCACAGTTCGAGCTTCCATGCAGGTAGATATTCCGATATTTTCCTCTTCCTTTCGACAGAGCGTCGTAAACAGCGCTGCAAAAAACAGATGGCATGATGCCTTGGTTTACCAGAACCTGCATGGCTGCCTGAAACCACTTTCCCTCGCATCTCTCCAAACATTCACCATCTTTCGATTCTTCCAAGATTTGAACTCTGGTTTTTGTTGAACGCTCATAGCGGGACTCAGCATCGGAAAATTCTTTTGCGAGCGCTAACGCCTCATCCACTGCTTTATGCCCGCGGTTGGCGATAAATTGCGCTAATGACTTCTTTCCTTCTCGTTCATGTGCTGTTGCGAGGCAAACCAACCCCAGCCTGTTTGTTATTGACTTGGCTTGAATAATTTTACAGACGTCATACACGCTCAATCTTTCCTCTCTTGCCTTTTTATTTTTGCCGCGGGAATCCTTTTCTTTCCTTTTTCGCTTTTTCGAAGCAATAGCAACTTCTGTTCTAGGAACAGTAGTCAAGTCAGGGTGCCCTAAGGAATGTTTCGCTTCACTATCTTCTTTCGTGACATACTTATAAGCACTGTAATAACTGTTGTGGTGATCGCTAAAATGAACTTGAATGCCAAATTTGTCGCTTAAGTACTTCTTCACTTGCAACCATCGGCCTCTCTTGCATAGTTTTACAGCCATGTGAAAATGGTACCTATTAACAGTTTCATCACCGTCATCGCAATCTACATTTGCATGAGCCTCAATACTTACGACCCACTGCAAAACATTTATACCGAAACACTGCCACGCTTCGGTTACCGCTTTCGCAAAGCTCTCTCGTGTACGAAATATTCCCATATCCGCCCGACTGTACGTTATGATATAAACAATTCTTTGCGTATTAGACGCCATTGCAAACACGAACACAAACAACCACTAACAATACACGCACGCACGTTCCCTTTTAGACTAATTTTTGAAATATCCCTTACCCGTGCCAAGGAATATCATTTTATTACTAATTCATCCCAAAAAAGCGATAATTTTCCGTACAATTCAAATGACATCGTTCATCAGAAATTACTTGTAACATTTCTTTGCTAACTCCCATTTCACAGCGCCAAATTAACTACAAAGCCGTTCCATTAGGCATTAGACAGTCTCATACAATCAAGGACAAAAGTCCTTGGGACTAATGTTACAAAGTGCTCCTATCAATTACTAATTTAGTATGACCGACCAATACAGCCATGATTTTCGTTTGAAGTCCATCTCAGCAACCCCACCCCTTCCCCCGAGACAATGTTGAAATCGACAAATCATTTTTATTACACGGGCTCAACATTGTAAGGGGGTAGGGGTGGGGAAATGGACACCTATCGTTAGCGCGTACCGTGTTTCTATCGCGCGCATTGAAAAACATAGTAAATGCAAATTTGTCCCAACACTATTGTCCTTGATTGTAGGCTAACATATAATCAACAAAAAAGTGTCGGCGAATTTCTTATTTCCCAAAACTTTTTCGTCCGTCAAGAGCCATTTCCGTGCGATCATTCCAATTTTTTTCTCTCCCTTTTTCGAAAATATTCTGTAACTTTTCACTGCAATTGAATATGGGAAATCGCCGACATGTTTTTTTAGCGCTTCGTGTTCGGAAACCCGAGAACAAATCAAATTAGTAAAATACAATAATCGCTTTGAGTTATAGCGTTTTAAAGCTGATTCGGACGTTCGAATTTAGACGTCGTAAAAAATTCGACAATTCATTTTATTACCAAATGGTTTCCATATTTAGATAGCCAGCTCTATAAGCTTTAATTTGATATCTGTGTTTAGGTATATTAAGTGTAATCCTAAGACGCTAGAGCTGTTATACTGGAGACACCCCCGAAGGTACACTGTAACCTTAATTGCGTCTCGTAGCAGTAGTTTCCATGGAAACAACTTTGATATATGCTTAAATCTAAGAATGATTACTGTTTACTGCTGTGTCCAAGTTTGGAGAATTTGGACGAAATTTTTCTATACCTTACATTTATTTGAAACTCCATGGCAGAATTAAAATTTGCATAATTAACAAAGCGGGACTAAAAGGTACCCGGTAGAAAATGCCCGATATCGAGGTGATGTCCCGCTGGCCCAGCAATAAAAAAATTCATTCCGTATTCCTCTGATATTGTGCTATCATTTTGTGCTATTCAGACAAACATAGCAGGGGGTGCAACGAATCGACATTTTTTCGGAGCTGGCTCCTAGACTACACTAACCAGTTCGATATTTTAGAAGAACAAAGTAAGTTTTACAAATCTTTATACGAATCACAAGAATCTAATTGTGCCGACAACCCAGATAACGGTGTATTCTTTAATCCAAACAACATTCCGACTTTGTCCGACTACGATCAAGCCTCGTGTGAAGGTTTAATTACAGAGATTGAAGCTTTTAAAGCTTTAAAAGATTTTGCTGCTGCCAAAACCCCTGGGACTGACGGCTTGACATCTGAATTTTTAAAATATTTCTGGCCAGAACTAAAATCGCTAATCGTTGGAAGTTTTAATTACGCGTTCACAAACGGTTCCATGTCGATATCCCAGCGGCGAGGAATAATTTCTCTTATTCCAAAAAAGAACAAAGATAATACCATCCTTGAACCTTAGACCGATATCTCTTTTGAATGTCGACTACAAAATTCTTACTAAAGTATTGGCAAATCGCTTAGACAAAGTATTACCCAAAATAATAAATCCCGACCAAACCGGCTACGTAAAAGGACGTTACATCGGAGAAAACATTCGATTAATACAAGATCTAATGTTCTACTTGGAAAAACAAAATTCGCCCGGCATCGCAGTTTTCGTGGATTTCCGAAAAGCTTTTGATACCATTGAGTGGAAGTACCTAGAGAAAGCTCTCCTGCTCTTCAATTTTGGACCGGAATTTCTACAATGGTTTAGGACTATATACTCCAATATTTCTAGCTGTGTTCTTAACAACGGCCACGCTTCTCATTTCTTTTCCTTAAAGCGTGGTGTGAGACAAGGTTGTCCACTATCAGGTCTCCTTTTTGTCATTGGCCTGGACCTCGCGAGAGCCATTAAAAGTCACGCTCACATTAAAGGAATAACGATAGGAAATCTCGAAATTAAAACGACCATGTATGCAGATGATACCACAGTGTTTCTTAGTGACACAGAATCTGTCAGCCATTTAATTGAGCTGCTAAATAAATTCAAAGCTGTTTCTGGCTTAGAAGTCAACACGTCCAAAACCGAAGCTATGTGGCTTGGGAAGTGGAAAGATAAACGTGAAACCCCTTTTAATTTCAACTGGCCCATCGATCCCATCTGCACATTAGGTGTTTTCTTTTCATACGACAATAGTAAGGCCGATAAGCTCAATTTCGACGAAAAATTGCGAAATATGGAAAATATTTTAAATATCTGGAAAAATAGGAAACTTACTTTAATCGACAGAATAAATATCGTCAAAACCCTAGCCTTATCTAAGTTAATTTTCAACAGCTCCAATCTTACTTTACCCACAAAGTTTTCAAACGCTATCAACAGCATGATTTTTAATTTTATTTGGGAAGGCAAACCCCCAAAAATTAAGAAAACGACGGTGATTGGCAAAAAAAATAAAGGTGGCTTAAAAATGATCGACTTTGAAATAATGAACACCGCGCTCAAAATTGCCTGGATTCAAAGAATACGACAAAACTCCAACTCCTCCTGGAGAACTTTAATCGAACATTTCTTTAAGGAATATGGCGGTCTTTCTTTCTTACTCAATTGTAACTACAACATTAAATTACTGGATCTGAATGATGTACCACCCTTCTATCTCGAAATACTAAAGTACTGGCAAGAAAACAAACTTATCATCTCAGAAGAAAATAAATATAAACAAAGTGAAAATCATCTGGAATAATGAAGACATTCTGATAAATAAACACATGATCTACTTTAAACAATGGCATCAATTTGGAATCACATACATCAAAGACCTGCTTGACGAAAATCTTAACTTTTTGACATATGACAAATTTCAAACAGCCTTCCAACTTCGCGTGCCATTTACAACTTACTACGGTTTAATAAGCGCCATTCCACGAAACTGGAGACGCGAAATTAAAAGAACAAAAATCCCGATCGAAAATGACAATGTGTTACAACAACGTCCAATGCCCAAAGATTTCACCACCCGTGTTGTCTATGCAGCAATTAGAGACCACCAGTTTCAACCTCCCACTGCTGAACAAAAATTATTACGATATGGCTTCTCGAAAGAATGCTTAAAGAGTGTTTATAACCTCCCCTTTGCTACCACGCTCGAAACAAAACTTGAAATTTTTCAATATAAAATTATTCACAATATACTTCCAACTAGATATTCGCTTTTCCGCATGAAGATATGTGACTCTGAAACCTGTCTGCTATGCAAAATGCAACCACAAACGCTGCCTCATTTATTCTACCGTTGCCCTGTTACCACCAAATTTTGGTCCGCGTTTCAAAATTGGTGGCTAGAAAAACACAAGAAAGCAATAACTCTCACAGAACGGAATATCCTATTTGGTTGGCATGATAACCACACAGAATCAAAAGACATTTTAAACTATGTCACTCTGGTGGCCAAGTATTATATCTTCTGTACTACCCAAGACAGCGATGATGTTCCCTTTGACTGCTTCCCTTCTCTACTTAAAAGCAAACTCGAAATTTTACAACAAATAGCATACAAAAACAAAACCATTGACAATTTTAATAGGAATTGGAAACATTTTATTTAATATTAATTGTCTTCTACATAGTTACGCTTGCAATTTTTTCTCTGTTTTCATATTATAATTTCTGTAATAATCTAGTTCCTAGTTCCTAGTTCCTTTTTTTCTTTTTTTGTTTGTTGTTTTTACTTAAATTTCAAATACTTAACACCACTTGCACTGTATTTACTTGTTAGAATCGAGATTGTACTTTTAATATTTATCAGTATGAATATTGTAAATAAAATAAGTGGTAAATAAAAAACAAATAAAAAAAAGGTTGTGTCCAATAAAGTTGAAAAACAATTAAAAAAAAATAATCAAAACAACAGACTTATCATGATTTAGGAGTAAATTATAACAATCTTGTATCTTATGATGATGTTAAGAATATTTTTTTTATCTCGTAAAGAATCGTTTGCAATGGAAACTAGTTTAGATATGGGAAATAATACTATTTATAATGTGAAAGATCCAACAGTAGCAGATCAAGGTGTGAATAAAGGATATGTTGATAATTTAACAAGAATAAAAGCTAATAAAAGTTATGTTGATCAAGGTTTAAATCATAACAACTCATTAATAAATCAAAATATTACTGCAATCAGCGATCTACAAACAAAGAAACTTGATAAAACAACTTTTGGTTTAAAAGTCATTGATTTACAAAAAGAATATAAAGTTTATGTTAATAAGTCTCATATCTCTTCTACTTCCCATTCAAAAGATGAATTAAGATGTAGATGAAAGTAGTAGTGTGAATGATATTAGAGTGCATGGAATTATTGATTTTCCTAGTTCACCGCATTTATTCAATAAAAAAGCATATGATATAGAAATATTTAAAGATATAAATAATATTTACTCTGGAAGACTTGGTTTCAACATGTATAAACTTCCAGAAGGTGAATATACTATTTGCATTGAATTCTTTCCAGTTACAATGAATAATGTGAGTGTTAATGTAGTGAGTACGAGTTTAAATATCAATCAACAATCAACAAAACAATTTTCTAATTATACAAGATCAATTATTCACATGCATAAATGGCACATTTCACCACCTGAGTATATATATTTAGATTTAAATTGTCAAGGAACTCCTGAATCACTCAATGAAGCTGATGCAAAACTGATTATTTATGGTGTTAAAAATTTTGTAGCAGATGCTGATTCAAGTGTTTATGATTCACCTTATATTTTTGAAAATTCAGATATGGTAATGCAGACGGATATTAAAATGAATAATCATGATATTAGTATTAAAAATCCAACAAAAGATGATAATGTAGTAAATTTAGCGTATTTGAAATCGTTGAAATTTTACTTAAACATTCCATTTTATTTTGATAAATCAAAAAAATAATTCTATATGTTATTATAGTAATAATTCACCATCTTTTTACAATTCAAAAAAATCTGTATTGGAAGAAATATATTTATATACTAATTATTCTCCAAATGGAAGAGATTATGGATGGTAGCATATGGGCAAAGTCCCCTTTGTAAAATTAACTAAAAAAAAATAACAAAAGTACCCTATGTAAATCAGGTCATTAAAAGTGGCCTACGTAACCTCACGGCATAAATATAAATTTTTATCAAGTGGCTACTCTAAAATGTTTTACAGTGGCCACTCTACGGTTCTTTAGAATGGCCACTGGAACATTAGTTTTAGTGGCTACTGTAAGATTTATTAAAGCGGCCACTGTAAGATGTATTTAAGTGGCCACTTTAAGACTTGTTGTCTTTGTTTTTTTCTAGTCCTCTTTGGTACATTTCTTTGCTGTCAACAACAACGACAGGTGATCAAATATATAGGTTTTGTACTTTACAGGGTTTCTCTCAAGCGGTGTGCATTGCGGCCGTTTGTTTTCATTGGGGAAACGTGATATCTTTCAATGTGCAAATGATGCGTTTTGCGCGGATCGTCGATTCTAGGCTTTCGCGTCACTGACCGACAAGTCACTGACAAGTTGAATACCTTTTTTATATAGGCTAACGTAACTGAGGTGAAAGGTCGGAAGCACAAGAATGAAGGTTGACGACGGGGCTATTTTTCAATTTTAGCTATTCTCAAAAACAGAATTGCGCGACCGTCAGTACAGTACTGACATTTAGACCGTACAAAAG